>OX454332.1:35977325-37182529 GCA_949716465.1 Chalcosyrphus nemorum
GGCCCATTACGCTGACGTCCACTTATGCAACTCCAATATAACGTTACAGTAATCTGAAACAAAATCACACCTCCAAGCATTTTAGTGCCACAAATTTTTATTTCTGGTGTTTTTTTCTTTACTGTGACTGTAGTTGACCATGTACGCACAATGTTCAATATGCAGTCGACATTCATTTACCATACAAATGCTTTTGTTATCGACTAGTCTCAGAAAACAAAAACACCGAGTACATATTAGAAATCGCATTCGACTGATGCATCAGAGATTAACAAAATTAAAGTGAATTGTGTTTTTAAAATGGAAGTTGACGGGCTAGAGTTGAAGAGCATAAAAACTGAAGACATCCCCACCAGTACTTGCCTCAAAGTACAAAAATCGCGGAAGATACTGCACTTCAGCGATGGAGTTATGGAAGAATTCTCTGACAGTGAAGACGAATTGGATTCAGCATTAAAGAACCCTGACGAGTGTATAAATTCGGTGAGTTGTGTTAATTAAAAAATTGTCTTATTTAGAAAAGAAACATCTAGTTGTTTACCAAAATTAGTCATGGGTAGGGTAGGGTAGGGTTAACAAAACAAAATGTTGAATTCTTCAGTCAGCTGTTGAATGGTATAACTTCTATTACATTTTTTAGTTTGGGCACCGTTCAGCTCGTATGAAAATATTCTAATGTTTAGCACTTTCACTTTTAAAATTTCTGACCGTGTTAAACTCAAGAATTTTCCGTTTACAATCTATAATCAAATTTACTTGCTTTTTTAGAACGATCTTACATGGGCACCTTATATGCGATTGAAGGCGAATAAAGTCGGTAGCAACGTTTTGGCTGGAATAGATTATGTTGGAGGTGGCCTTGCATCGTTTCTGGGTATAACTCCCACTGACGCCGAAATTGACGCAGCCAAACGAGGATTGACTACTCAAGAAAATATAGATGAGGAGCATTGTAATACATGGAATCCATCCCAAAATGACACAGTCGTTTCAACGGAAGTAAAAAATTCCCCGCGACTAAATTCTAAGCGTACATAATTGTTTCTATAAATATGTACATGTATGACTATTACAGCATTCCAAATATAAAGATACATATGTATGTGTATTTATAAAATATTGCAAAACAAATCATGCGTATATTTATCGTTCAACAAGAATGTTTTTAACGTTATTTAGGAACTTGACTTCAATTAAAGAGCATAGAAATTATGTTCGTTTTTTTAAGACGCTGAAATTTATTTCGGATGAAACTAATAGGTAAGTTTGAATCGAGACTTGGGCAGCAGTGTTTCGTATTATTATTAAATAGATTGCACAAAATTTAAAGCGATGATATACTCGTATAAAGATCGTATTTTTCCGCATTTTTTACATGCTTAATAATATTAATGTGTCAGCTATGAGTGAAAAAGACAACAAATTTGTTTATACGAAAAGCAAAGCTATTTTCTTGTAAGCTACTGTACATTGTCATAATTTAGCTTCAAATATGACTGCAAAGCAAAAACAACAAGCAACAACAACAGTCTAAGTCCAATGCAAAAATGTCAAAAACGCTATTAAAGCCTGAAAAACTTGGTGAGATTTTAAAGTATTTTTTTGACGTTTTCACGTTTATGTGCTTATGCATACACACTGACACCTACTCAGAATTTCAGTTGTGAATTTTTCGTACTGCTCTTATTTAGTATCAAGTGCATTAAAAATACAGAAGAAATAGAAGAAGGTAGACAAAATTCTTTGCTAAAAAAAATATTTGAAAAAAAACAATTTCTTTTTTGAAACAAAAAAAAGGAAAAATTTGAAGAAAAGAATTTAAATCATTGTCAAAAAAAAAAAATTGTTACACAAAATAACATACAGAGAAAAATTTAAAATTTCCACTGAATCAAAACAATTTTCCGAGCCACCGGTGAACCGATCCACAACCCACAGGTGTCCATCGCTGACTGAGGATCGTACTCACCGACGATCAATTAGAAGATCCCAACTCCAGTCTCCAACAAGGTTCACTCACAACTGCGTGGATATCTACGACCCCAACTGAACCAATGTCCGGTAACCAACCGCCACCGAATCTGACTGAGCGACTGCTGCCCACCTACAAATGCAACTGAGCCAAGAACCAACCACCACCCACCGACAAACAACCGCGATTTTTTTGTTTTCAATTGATCAAGTAACGAAAAATAACTTTAAAATTTAGCTCAAATCCTAAACTGAATAATATTTGATTAAAACTAATCAAAAGATGCTTTCAAAATTTGCAAAAATGTGTCTCTTATTGGCTCTTAATATTGAGTTCGATTGTTGTTTAAAAAACATCTGCCCATGGAACAAAGTTCATTCAATCAATTGAAACAAACGACTTTGGAAGGAACTGCTTGCCTATGAACAATCTGCACGAGCTCTGACTTTTATTCAGGTTTTGGTTATTTTAATACTTTTAGAGTAAATCATTTTTGATAACGTCAACAAGGTTAGGCAAGATAGCCGAGTTGAGAAAGAGAAAAACTCCGTGTCGCTTTAGATTTACACATTGTGATGCCCAAGCGGAAACGTAATCCCTTGCCCATTGAAACCCTGAAACCAATACTGATAGTTTAATAAAGTTCAAATGTCTGCAGGTACACTGAAAAGAACCTATAATTTTATTGCTTTTATAGCTACCTCGCTATTTATAAAGAAGGCGATACTTTCGACTTTCCGAAGGTATCACTTCTAAGACTTTCCCTTGGGAGTGGTATAGATTTTGACATTCCGAGCGGTTCGTAAAAAATGTCAAAATATCTACGTTAATTTCGTTAATATTTGACCACTTTTCCCCGCTAAGGTAGGCGTAAAAGGAAGGTATTATTTTGTTCCCAGTCAACTGATAGTCAGGGTACAAATAGCCGCCAATGACTACATGACGATGTCTAGTGAAAACAAGTTGATCATATCCACGAGATCGACAGTTGGTGTTTTTCTCATTGCACTTAGTTCTATGTTTTTGTATTTTCTTAACGCAGGCCACCAGACCAGCGATCTCCAGAAAGATATAGGACGTGTCACTGTGATATATGTACATCCATATAAGACGTTGAAGTTTATAGAAGTAGTACGTTTTGATCCACAAGAATGATGTCTTTTATATTGTGCACTCTGAAAAGGCTCTACAACTTCTTGATTGTATTAACTATACAAGCTGTTCAGCAACTTGGTCAGAAGATGTACATTGGATGCTTGAGATTACAAGGACATCAAGACTCCAGCCTCCATCAACATCTTTAAATCCAACCTTAAGACGAACGCCGACGAATGCAGGTGGAGCGCACGGGCTTAAGCTGATTTTAACCAAACCTTTAACCGAGCTATATGGAAAAGGCTTCATCCCAAGCTGTATCGCCAGCTAAGTAAGTAAGTAGAGTATCACAATAGAGCTTTAGTTGGTCTAAGTGAACAGAACAGAACAGAACATCTATCCATGGTAGGTAGGTAGGTAGGTTGTCGTGGCAGCTGGCACCCAGATACAGATGGGCACCAGCTCACTTAGGCCTAAAAGGCCCATTGTGGTACCACCGAATCTATAAGAAACCCCAGCTAATTACTATAACTACGACACTACAGTGAGAGACAAACTACCACTGTAGATAGGCTACCAGACAATTACACAGATAATTGCACCTAGAGGAGGTTCTGCCGCTGAATCAGGAGAACCAACCGGAGCTTTTGATAAAGCGTAGAAGATGCCTGATGGGTACACCAGTCAGGTCACAGAGGTCGTTGAAGAAGAATGACCCCAGGTGGAGGTTTCTTCTTGACGCTAAGGCAGGGCAGCTGCAGAGAAGATGAGGAATCGTTTCCTCTTCCTCCTCATCCCTGCAACTCAACATCTATCCATATGAAAATGTCTTTGAATTTTGATTCTTTGTCCCACGTAGGGTTAGTTAGTGAAGTCAACGTATCCGCTTATGATTACGATTATTCATTATCTTCCTCAGTGATTGACTAGATACTTAATCTCTTCCTAAGTAAACAAGCGGTATATTTCCTTAAAGTAATTCTTAATACAAGTCATCAAGTTCCCACTTAACCTTAATAAACCGGGAATCAATTTAAAATTCTTTTTTTTTTCTTCCCCCAAAAGTCGGTCATCACCGACCTATTTCTCTGTTATTCTTTTCAAAAGTAACCTTGAAGCAATTACGAAAGGGCAGACGACGAAGTGTATTAAGACTTAATGACTGTCTACCGTTGGGTGAAGGAGGGGGCGCAGATTCATCCGCCAAAACAAAAAACAAATTAAAATATCGCGTCAAAATAAAAATAAAAGAAAAAAAAAACCAACTCCGCCAAGTAACTTACTCGCACCCACACCCTCTGTTTACAATTTTTTTCCGAAGAAAAACTGGGAAAGCGCGTTTTTTTTTTTCCTCATTATGTAAAAGTTCATCAACCATTTAGGAAAAAGCCAAGAAAAAAAAAAAAACTGAAAAAAAAGTAAAATAAAAATGTAATGAAATAGGGTGAAGAAATATGTAAAAATATATATATAAGAGGGTGTGCTTCTGATAATGAGGGGAAATAAAGATAAGGATTCGTTTTTTTGTTTGTTTTTGTTTCTATATTCTGTTTCGCGGAAAGTTCCTCGGCGCGCTGGAAAGAATGCGAGGAGAAACATTATTACCACAAGACGCTCATAAAAGAAATGGGACAGAGTGCAAGGAAAAAATAAAATGACTACCCACATCCTCGTCCTTTGGTTCTATGTGTTTGCCAGAAAAATTAAAAATGTAAGTACATAAACTGAACTTGAAAGTAGAAAGAATGAAATGAAAAAAAAAAACAAAAAAAAAATCATAAGGAAGAGGCGCAACAGGAGTAACAGTTTCACAATATTAATGAAAATAGCTACAGCCTGGCTATAGTCCAAGTTGGTGTTGCTCCTGCTCCTGCTCCTGCTGCTGCTGCTGCTGCGAAACGAAGTGCTGAGGGGGAACGTTTTGAATTTTAAAATTGCGGCAGGTCATGAACACTTACTTTCCATGAATAAATTTATTTTCTTTACCCCTCCTTTGGCGCCCTCTTCTCGAGGTTGCTAGAAATAATAAAAAAAAAATTCTCAACACTGACTGCAAAAAAGTAGGTTATAACGGGAGTAAACGTGTGATGAGAAACCTAAAAATTGTCCTTTTAATTGAAGGATGTCTGCTTTGTGTCTCTTCGGTGCGGCGCACAGCTTTTACTTTCTCCTTAGGACTCGGTGGCGAATGGTTGACAAATATTTAAAGCAGTTTTATTCTTTTACAACTTGATAGATGAATTTTGCTTTTGCAGCGTAGATGCCGAATTGCCGAGCCACGTAGTCGCAAAAGAAGAGTTGACATTTTTTTTGACTGTATTTGCTTAATGCATCCTTGATTTACCTGTTCTTTGGCCTACTTCAACACAAATAGGGTCTATTGCGTCTGGTCCATGAGTTTTCGCGACTAAAAGCGAGCTCCAACTTCGTCTATCAATACCTAAAAGTAATTAGGTCCGTTCGCGTACTTTTTGCACTAAAATTCGTAGATTATCAAATATCGAAGAGTGGGGGTAAAATTCTCTCAGAAAGAGCTAAAATTACAAAAAAAGAAAAAAATTGAAAATACACTGGTTTGACAGCTTTGACAGTTTTCATAAACCAGCCCACAGAAATTTCTTGCACTCAAATTTGTAGCATGGGGAAAGTTCTTACTCTCTCGTGAGCGCACTTTTCTGCGAAAAACTACTAAAATTTTCCATACGCGAACAGCTTTTCGTAAAAATTCGTAAATTTTCGTAAAATTTCGCTGTTTTAGGAGGGTACGCGAAGGGACCTATTATTTGCATGAGTACGTATACACATATACATACATGTGTACCTTGTAACTTTTCTATCAAAAGACACGGCACAATGGACTTTATGACTTTTTAAAAGGTGCCTCTACTCTCCGGTTTTTGGTAAATTTGATATTTCCAGTATTTCCAAGCTGTCAGTCATAAGGCGAAGGACAGGAAAACCTATCTCAAACATCCTTTTAACTTATGTATGTTACTTCAGGCTAAAATGAGACTTTATATCGTGCAAAATGTTAAATATTCAAACAGTCTTGCATGAGTAATATCATTAATTTCTATAAAAAATTGTAATATTTTTGGGAATACAGATAACAACTTGTGGAAATGACTGCACTGAAGAAAACTGAACTTAGAATTTTGACCTTAGCTTCCAACTGCTTTCGACTATTATAGTTCAGCTTTTAGTGTTATAGCTCCACAGAGTGGCTTAACATTTTTTTTTTTTTCAAAAATTGGCCGAACGTTGGCCCTTAATTGAGCTCTGTTCATCAACTCATATTTACAATGAAATATTATTACATCAACTTTACAATAATCCGTAAACATTTCTAGCAATGGACTGTTTTAGTATAATGGAGGCTACTTACTTTACTTATGTCCTGTATCCCCTAGTGGGTCTTAGGGCCTCTGCAATGCCTACACGCCATCGTGGACAATTTCTGAAAATGTGACTCAGCTCTCCTCAACTCTTTCCCAGTTGCCATGCGTCCCTCTCAACTGTTCTGTGCCACGTACTTTTATGACCGTCGCGTATCCTGTCATCTTGGGTAAGCGGGTTCCATTGCATCGCTTGGTTAGCTATGGGCCTAGGCTAGGAATAATTGAAAGAAAATTCTTTTCGCGCGCTATCAAAAGCCGAGTACATTTCCCAAAATAGGGAAAATGAAACGGCATTGAATTTGAATCCTCTGTTGACCAGAGGAGGTACGCATTGATTTGTGGTTCCAACAATGTGGTGGAAAGCGAATTAAACATTTTGCTTATTGCGTACAAAGTCTCCTGGACGTTCTCGCAAAAACGTGGATCAATTGGCTGGTTTGGTCTTATGATTTGGTTACAAAAGACGCTGTGTACAACAAATGACACCATATGTCAGAACAAGAAAACATTGAACTGCGATTATCTCAAAACATGGATAATATCACTTGACTCTCTAAATGTATAGGGTTCGAAGAGGGGGTCTATAGATAGTAGATAATCCCAAGAGATATTGCACGATAAGACTCGCGGGGTGCAACACCGCAAGCACTCATATATCGTTGGATTTCTCCAGAGCAACGCAGGATTTTTCAGTAATTTATGATATAAAAACATCCATTCAAAACTTTAATTACCGACATCCGTCGGCACACTCTATATTCAGCCTAAAATGCGTTGGCGATTAGGGTTACGCTTTTCCTGATGCAAATTAAAATAGATCTACGATATAAGGTATGATTCTGCTGCCAATGTAAACATATATTGCGTTTGCTCTACAAGGATAGTACAGCAAATAAATCTATTTCCACTTGACATATACTACGGACACTTGGGAGCTATAACTGCCTCGAAACTAAGATCTTAGCTTAATTCGAAGCCGATAGAATCTATCGGCACTGCAGTTAGAAATGAACTATAGTTTGTACATACATATGTATATCCTAATGCCAAACTGCGATGTCGACGATGTTCTTTCTGAAATCCAAGCAGAGAGGAATGGGACGAAGACTGTGACTGTGCAGAGTATGAACTGGTCTTCTGACCGATCCAATATGGATGTTGGTAAGGTAAATTTCAAAGTACAAGTCGCTTCTTTACACTTAAGTCCAGTGTTTTTTAAGTCAAAACTGCTGCAGTAAGAAAAACTGCGGATACGGTTATTGAAGGAAATATTTCTACGATAACGATCACTTTAAGGACGAAGAAGGAAACATTGATCGCTATTGTTGGTTCTTTACAGCATGTTGTGGACTTTATAACAGTTTCTACAATGAAGAATGTACAATTTTAAATTTTCACTTTTAAACTTCCTTTTTGCATTAAATTAAGTTAGAAGAGGATATAGAAACCCCATGATTACCGTTAATTGGCATAAAGTTTTTCAGTTTTCCCTCTTATTGGTTGTTTGATTGTTTTTGGGTTGTTATTTGTGGCTGCGTACAGTTTTTTGGGCCCAGTTTAGTCGGGTACGGTTTCTTAAACCGTCAACGTCTTTCCGGACCAAATACCTACATATGACTGTCTTGTCTGTGGCGTAAGATTTCCCAGATCGGCAGAAGGGCCCAATAGCTTGCTAAATGCCTTTAAATATTGTATTAGTGTATCTAAAGTCACAGAATTTTTTTCACAATGCAAAGAGCTTTGAAAAATAATGTGAAGGATTGTTGTTCCTGCAAATTGAGTCGTAGCAAAGTGCGTGGGTATCTTGTACAAAGTGAGTGTTTTTTAAAAATTAGGTCCAATCGCGTACTCTCTTAAAACAGCGAATTTTTACGAAAATTTACGAGCTTTTACGAAAAGTTTTTCGCATACGGAGAATTCTCGTAGTTTTTCGCAGAAGAGAGCACTCACGCGAGAGTAAGAAATTTCCCCATGCTACGAATTTTAGTGCAAGAAATTTCTGTGGGCTGGTTTATAAAAACTGTCAAAGCTGTCAAACCAGTGTATTTTCAAATTTTTCTTGTTTAACCCGTTCGTTTAATTTTTCGTAATTTTAGTTCGCTCTGAGAGAATTTTAACCCCACTCTTCGAAATTTGATAATCTATGAATTTTAGTGTACAAATATTGAGTTGTAGATTCAACTATGAATACTTTTTTGTTTACGATTCTTAACTTTTTCATATCTACAAATAAAGTTGTAAATTTCAAAACTAAAAATAAATAAATAAATATTAGCCCGTAAGCAGCCCATAGAGGGCCAAGGGCTAGCTTCTCACAACTGTACATGTTGTGCGTGGTATACATTTCGGCACATACAGAAGGGACCTACAGTTTTACGCCGTATCCGAAGGGCAGAGGGGTTTTGAGAAGCTTTCTCATGACAGTGAATACTCTTGAATGTTTGTCAGACACTCGGAACCAACCCAATATAATTATACTTTAACGGCATAAGTATATGTATGTATCTCTAAAATATTTCACATGTTTTAGGTGTGATTAAAATTTTGATTTGATAATAGAACTCCCGACGGCAAAACACCAGTGATTTTAAAATACATACATATGCTTGTGTAGAACTGTTATTGTTTCAAACGGTTGCTGACACTTCTAATCTTGAAATAGTTTTGAATTAGATTTGAACTGAAAAGTCGTAATTATTTACGTCAACAGTAGGTCCGTTCGCGTACCCTCCCAAAATAGCGAAAATTTACGAATTTCTACGAAAAACTGTTCGCGTACTGAGAATTTTCGTAGTTTTTCGCAGAAGAAAGATTTAAAAATTTTCCCATTTTTTTTTATTGCAAGAAATTTCTTTGGGCTGGTTTGTGAAAACTGTCAAATCTGCCAAATCAGTGTATTTTCAGCATTTTCTTGTTCAACCCGTTCGTAAAAGTAGGTCTGTTGATTCTGGCAGTCAGTCTGTCTTTTCGTGTATACTCCTCTTTGAGGAGTATTATCAAGTGGGCCATGCATGGGCCTTTTATCTTTGACGTTAGGCGTCATTAGTAGCAGAGTTAGCAAAGAGTGGGTCAACCAATATATCTTTGACGTTAGGCAAAAAGGTCTTAAGTCAAAAATTGCTTTTAGGGTTTTTGATAGGGCTTTACTCAATTTTGTACTCTTTCGTTTGGTATTAACGACTTAAGTGCAGCACAACTGATTCCCATAATTTAGTCTTTAGACAATAATATAGAAAAAAGCATAAATATTTGGTTTGGTTAAACTATTTTCAATTTAGGAACATACATAGATCTATTTCCTTGAAGCCGAGTGCTCTTTCTACCTTTTTGGCAAAACAAAAAAGGGCACCTATCGCGAATTTACCTTTCTGTATGCACAGTGATCTAGGGCATAGGAGTAGACAAATCTAGTCCGTTTAAGAACAATGGACTTACTGCTCTACAGGATCTCGGCACCTCACTAGGCCTAATACAGGATGTAGCGATTGAATTTCACATTTCCTTGCCTAAGTTGGTTCGTATCTGTGTAAAATTGTAGCTGGCTCTAAGTAAAGCTGCCTAACTTGGCGAGAGGGGTGAATTCTTTTTGCAGAGTGCTGGGAATGAGCTATGAGCTTTAAAAACTATGGAACTATGGATGTATAAGGCGGAATTTTAAAGCCCCTCACAGACACACGTACATACATGGTATTAATAACAGTAGAATTTGTTCGTTAATGGTTGTTGTCTGCAATCCGAATCAGCGCCATCTATGATTCGAATATCATTTTGCAAGTATAAATGAAAAGTGAGTATGAAAGTGAGTATGGATGTCTGGTTGAGACACTGGCCCAACCATAATGAACTCAAGTGAGCATACGCCAGCCTAATGCAATGTTTCATTGATTTCACTCAAGAATTCTTTTCTTCTAGATTCCAATCGAACATGAAATTTGTCTTCCGTGTATGACCATAAAGAGATTATGCCCGATTTCGTCAAGTCTTGTTTACTGCAAACAAAATGGCAGATAAGAGAAATTGAGTGGGGCTTTTCGGTCGGTTTTGACATAAGATTGGTCCGCACCCGACTGAAGCCCAGAGCCACTATGTTTCGGTCTTTAGATTGCTCAGTCAAATTATCTGAACGTAAAAAGACAGAAGAAGCTCTGATGAGTCAGTTTAAAAAGAAATACGACTTTTGTCAGATCCTGTTCGGTTTCCAATAAAAAAAAAAGGAAAAGCAAATAAGACTTTCTCGGCGAAAACGAAAAGAGTAACAAATGGCATGGTGTCTAGGAAAAAAAAGAAGAGTAGTAAAACTAATTTCTGGTGATAAACTTCAGCAAATGTACCACTCTGCCCTGTTAATCAGTACAAGGGTATTCATATCCCTTTTTGGCATGTGCAGATTAAAAAAAAAAATATTAAAACGAGGAACTTGAATTTTTTTTCCCTTGGATATGTTAAAGTGCGTCCAGACCGAGTGAAACACTTCTGAAACATTTGTGAAACATTTATGAAACATTTCAGAAACAAATAAATGTTTCAGAAATGTTTCGCTCGATCTGGACGCACCTTTATAGTTTATTGATGTTTTGAGAAAAGATATCCAAAATAGATGCCTGGCTCGCTGAAGATGGGAGTCAAGATGTTTTAATACTATCCAGATTTAATAAATTAAAAAATTGATTCTGATTCTGAGCGTAAAAGTTAAAAGGGTATTTCAGTAGCCACAAGCCATAACCGCTTAAGTCGACTTAAGAAGAAATTGAGTTAAGTATACCACAATGTTTCCCAATATTTAAAGCTTGCACTGTCAATTTTTCATTCCAAAACTCATAACGTTAACCAATGTATGGACAAAAACGCATAGCCGAAATTTCAATTAATTTTAAAAGATAGTCAAAACTTCAATTGAGTTTTTCTCAAAACCGAAAAAATCGACTTAAGCGGTTATGGCTTGTGGCCACTGATCCTGTATCCCCATATGAGTCCTAGGAACTCTATTACGCATTCGAGCCATCAGTTAAGGTCCCTACCTTGGTTTTCGGGTGAAATATTCAAAAGATTTTTACGAAACACTGCATGAATAGGTACACTAAATGTAGTATTCATAGTTGAAAATCTTACGAATATTATGTAACACAATCTTAATAACTTTTTGCACGAACAAAACAAATCTTAAATACATACATATGTCTTCATCTTTCTATCCATCAACATTTGGTTTTTATCAAGTTTTTAAATTAAATTTCTCTTCAAACTATCTATAGGTAGTGTGTAGGTGTTTTAATTTAATAAATTGGTTATAAAAGGACAAGTTCTAAGTTCTAAAAGTAATTTTACAATCTCTTCCTTCCCAGATTCTACCTTCGAATCAATATATGCTCTGCTTGGCAAAAACAACTCTTTGGATAATAACATACGGGTATGTCCTATGGTTGTCTTCATAAATTATTTGAATTGTTTCCAAAATCTCACTTAGAGAGGGAGCGAACAGACGAATTTTTGGAAAATTTCAAGTTTTTGAAACTTTGCATGAGTTGTTTTAGTTTTGGGTTTTTCTTTTCTTTTTGAACATTTTAGCTAGGAAAGGCCCCCCCTTAACCATGTATGTATCTACTCTTTACATATGTGTATCTCGCCGAAAATTGCAAAGTTGTACTACAATAGTTTCACTATGACGATTAGCGGCGGCGAGGACACACCCTCCGTTCGCAGGAAAATGCACAATTCCCACAGTAGTATATCCTATATGTGTACGTAGCTATATTGTCAGAAAATTCGTGTGATAGAAAGCCCACCTTCTACATATGTCACACATAGCTGGAGCTCATTAAGATTAATTATTTTTGAATTTCGTTTGTGCTTTGTACGAGGAGTATACGACCACCCTTAGTCAGCCAGTCAGCCATCCAGCGACAGTACAGTATACTCATGTGAGGGAGAAAGGGGTTGGGGGGGTTGGAAAGACAATGTGAATTTTGGCAAAAGCTGGTCCCAGCAATCCGAACGAAAGGAGAACTGTTTTAATTGGTAGGGATTTCTCAACGACTTGCAGATACCTACACGCACGCATAAGGGTGGAGACTTGTGGCCGCAACACAGCACAGCAGCAAAGAACACCAAATACCGATCCCTACCAAAACGAGTGAAGAATAAGAGAAGAATTCGCCTTGTGTGTGAAGTATCCACCACCCCGTGAATCATTGAGTCCATATAAAGTTAAAGTATCACAAACTGAACTTCTCTCGCATAATATATTGCATGGGTGGGAGTTGATGGGGTTTGAGAAACCCAAGCTTTATTGATTTTTGCCTTAAATACGTATCCTTATACGTCGTCGTAGTCGTCGTCCACCCTTCCTCCCAAATAATGTTAAATTTATGTGCAGGCTTTGTGTGTTGCTGATACTTCACATGTGAGGAGATAATAAAAGCCTCTAAGGACGACGAGGACAACGAGTAAGAGGACGAATCTCCAGCACTGTTTCTCCCCTTTCCGCACACCACCCGCCGAAGTCAACCGGAACAGGAACACTTCTAATGAGCAGCAGAGCGGCATACTTGCTTTGTGTATACATAAGGAACAAATACACAAGAAGTACGTGAAACGACATACATACATATATGTAGGTAGATACCTACCCAGTGACACTCATAGATACACATACCTACTACATAAGAGCGAGAGAATCCAATATTGAACACACTGAATAAGGTTATTCTCTAGCATGTGAGATGTATCTAAACACACAATTAGCCTTATAACTAACGACCACCTCCACATATGCCGATTTGGTTCAATTAACGAAGGCACCTTTGGTCCGCCCTATCAGCTACTAGCAGCTGCACTGTACATAGTAACCATCCATCCAACAACCAACCCTTTTTACGAAAACCAATATCGCATAAATAACCAAAATAACGAACGTTGTTCGCCACTCGCTCACCACTTTGTTGTAGGAGTAAAAGGATACCTACTACCTAATACCTATCTACCCTCTGTGTGTGGATCAAGTTTTTGGCAGTGGCAGAGGCTTTCAGGGACTCCACTCACCGCAGCAGCGTCTCAGTCTAACAGCAGCCCCCCAACAACGATTTTATATACATATATGTACTACTTTCTGTGGGATTGATGGTAGGGGGGGTTGAGAGAGAGGCTTTGAAGCTAAAGGAATGTGTCGTCCACATATGCACGGATATGGATGAGAGCTGGATGTTGCTCCTGCTGAGCATGTGTGCATATGTATGAGTAAAGCTTGTGTAGTTGTTTTGGAGATATGACGAATGCGCATATGTAAAAGTAGATCTCCAGATAACATATTTCAGTTTGATTTCCACTTTTAATGGAACAAACACACACAGAATATTCTTTGTATCTATCTATCTCTACCTATGTAATGCGTCCACTCTTGGGCTGGCTGGCTGGCACTGGATAGATAGATAGATAGATAGTTGAGTTGAGTTGAGTTGACTTGCCTCGCACGGCGCATAATGCCTCTTTTCGGCCGAAGCCAGCCTCTAATAATGCCAACCCAATCACTCCCGAAAATACTCCCAATCCCAAGACCATATGAGTAGTTATTGCGCATGCATACAAAATGTGTACATATATTCTGTCCACACAGAGCCAGCCATCATCATTCCAGGCAGTCCGTGTGGACAAAGGACAATGACGATTAAAAGACACAACCTCTCTCTCTTTACCTGGAGGATCTATTTTTCTTTATGCCTTTACTGCCTGCATCCAGATACATTATTGATGAGGAGTAACCCGACAAGTACCTATTTTCATTTGATAACTTTACATCTATATCTAAAGGTAACCTGGACATTGCACACCATCTATGAGTAACATCCTTAGATTCCTTAACATTTGCCAAAACAATGTGCGTGTACAAAAAAAACCAAAGGCATTTGTACCCACTGTGTGTATTGTGCAAATATCCCATTTTCCACAAATACAGGGAAGTTTCTCCTGACTGTCTGCAAAGGCAAAGGCACCCCCTTCGTCTATGTATCCATGTGTATATATCCTGTCTGCAATGCATGTAGTTAGTTAGGATATCTATCGACGATAGATTGTGTATACCCCGCTATTGCAGAGAAGAGCAATTTAGACCACACCTTCGCTGAGGATTATGCATGAAGAACCCTTTGCTACCCCGCAAGGATATTTGCATGTTTTTTTTTTTTTTTTTAGGTAGTAAGGATATGTGTGTTTGAGGATTTTGCGACGGCTTTTGCTTTATTTATTTCGCAAGGATAGTTGTATTTTCTTTCGGTTTTGTTGGAAATTTTAGAAAGCAAAACAACCAGGAGAAACTTTTGCAGAGATAAGTGAATTTAATCGATGTATATGTGGGTACATACATATGTATCTATGTATCCTTTTCGTAACAAGTATATAAAAATGAGCTCGTTTTTTTTTGCTTCTTTGTTTGGTTGGTTTGGTCTCAAAGGGGTTTTGTCTTTAACAAGGATGAAGGTGCGTGCACAGGAATACTAAAAGTGTGCAAAGTCGTCGGGTTTTTTGTTTGTGTGCCTTGTTATTTTTATGTACTCAGGATAAAATGTCCCACTTCTTGGATTCCCTTGCACCAAGTTCATAATTGAAAGAAAGTTCGTTCGGGTGTTTTTTTTTTTTCTTCTGCTGGCTGGCTGTTGCAGTTTCTTTTCTGAGTGAACTCAACTTTCGGGAACAGTAGTAGAATTTTTCACTTTTACTTTTACTTAATGGTGAAAAAAATGTTTCAAGGTTTTTTCCTCCTGCCACCCGTAGTAAGAAGCTCGCAAAAAAATATGCGAGAGAGTGTACGACGGGCACACGTTTCGTGATTCAAGTTTTTTTTTTTTCTTCTTCTTCCTTTTTTTCAGCTGTAAAATGCAATTCATAATGGAAAACTGGTGGTACTGGTGCTGCTACTGCACTTGACTTTGAAACAGGGAATACATAAGTATATACTCGTGTAGAAAGGATTTATGTATATTTTACAGTTTGTTTTAGATTACAAAATGCCGGTCTTGTATCACGGTCGGTTTATAAAGGACAAAAGTCGTTTGTTGATGCGGTGGCTAGACTACGTTTAATGATTCTTAATTTATTTTAATTTTATAAACACTTGATGGTAAGAAAGGAGTTTGTTGGTTTGCTGTGAAGAATACCAACAGGGGGCGAAGGGGGTTTTATGTCGATGCGAATTGGGGGAGGCATTTAGAATTTCCCATTAAGATTCAGAACTTTGGTTTTTTGTAAATATTACTGTCTTATATTGAGTGAATATTATCAAAAAATCTGAACATGTTACTTTGTACCTTAGCTACATATAAGAGCATTTATAAAAACGATACCTATGTTTTCTAAAGCAAAGAAACACGGCCTAAACATATTCGTGTTCCTGTAAACCATAGTCTCAACTTGATTCCCATACTTGTCCTCTTAATATGCATATGTATGTAGGTAAGGTAGGTACCTAGGTACATATGTAGGTGGATAAATCTATTTTCTTTTAAAAAGGGCCAAACATATGTACCTATATTTTTAGTTGTGAACTTATTGACTAAATGTGGCCAAGTAATGACATAACAATGCCATAAGCAGATGGAAGTTCTTTGCCAATCTAGCTGCTAGAATACTTTTGCATCGAGATTTGTTGCTAACGAATCTAGCGGCCTCTAGAACAAAAAATTTACTAGATTTTAGCAAATTCTAGCGAGGAAGAAGCAATTAATACATCAATGAAACTTAGATAATCAAATAAACAATTGAAAACAAAAAACCACACAAGAAATGTATGCAGAGCTCCACTTGGCAATGTTCCTTAGTCCTTCGTAAGATCGTTCAAATTTTATTGATAATTCCTTTAAAATTCCAGCGAATGGTTTCGTTTTCTAATATGTTTTAGCGGTCTAGCGCTTTGCGCATTCTTTACATAGGCAGCAATGGCACCAATTTATTATACAAAAAAGTACTAGATCACTCTATGAGGGTTAATACAAAGATCATAAGTAAGAACATACTAGAAGTGAATAACTATTATCAGCTTATTTGTTGTATTTACTTACTTCGATAAACTGGAGAAATAAAACAAATGGCAATTGGATGAACTATCGAAGATGTGTGCCCAACTTCAAGTACAACATATTTAGACCTCTATCAAGGGTTTGTGGAACTATCGAAGTTGTGTTCCCAACTTCAGGCTAAATGTTTGGGCGACCTCTTTGGGTGTTGGGTACAAATTCAAAATCCGCCCACCGCCAAATTTTAGATGAAACTCGATAAAACTTACTTAAGCAAATATGTAGACATTTTTTTACCCTACATATATCCCATACATAGTGTACGGCCAAGCCTACTTTTTAGGGGCGTTTTTCTAAAAAAAAAAAAAATGATTTCGACAATTTTACTTAAATAATATCGCTTCTTAAGGGGCGTCCAGACCGAGCGAAACATTTCTGAAACGTTTATTAAATATTTCATAAACATTTATTTGTTTCTGAAATGTTTTATAAATCTTTCATAAATGTTTCAGAAATTTTCCACTCGCTCTGGACGCTTTATGAAATTTAATAAATGAATTAAATGTTTATAAAATGTTTCACGTTTTCCATTTTAAAACAAGAACATTTATTAAATGTTTATGAAATGTTTATGAAATGTTTCACGAAACAGTGTTTCAGAAATGTTTCACTCGGTCTGGACAAACAAAATGCAGTAAATGTTGAGAAATTTCTAAAATTCGTGTTTTAGAGTAGTTTTACAAGATAATTGAAAAAAACTTGCTTAAACAAGCATTCTGGTGGAAGAAGAACCTAAGTATATATTATTGAATGGGATAGGGTATCATACGATCCACTCCTGACGGATTGTTGCATTTTCATATGTTTTTTTTTTTTAATATTGCAACTTGACATATCCTTTGGTTGATTTGCGATAAATGTAGAGTTCGAATTGAGCTACATATATTTAGTACAATGCTGAACTTGCAGAGCAGGCATTTGGCACTTGGCGATATTTTGAGGTTAATCGGGTACCTATATTTGGAATTAAAGTATAATTGTTTTAAATCTCAAATAGCAGATTAATTTCTCTTCTAATATTGAATATACATTCGATTTCAGATATTCACTTAAAATCAAAATTTCTCTTATTTGTTGAACGCAGTACAGTATCTATCTTACATAAAACACGTAAATCTCTAAAGCCACGTAGCTATATTTTTAGAAATAAGTCAGAGGATTCTTTTACTTTTCTTCGTTTCGCTGAATATTTCAAAAACAAATATTGCATTTGGATATATGAAATACTTTCAAATCCAATATCTATTGAATTTATCTCAAGGAAGAAAAAAATCAGCAAAAAGGATTTCTAGAAATCCCATGTACTTCCTGCAATCCTTTATCAAAAGTATTCAAATTGAAAAAGAGGTTAAAACTAAAAAGGAAAATACCTATAAGCCGTTACATATTAGATCGTTGCGTTGCAAGGAAACATATTCAACTTATCCTTTGAATTCAAATACCAACGACGACACGGCGGCGACGACGTGTTCTCTTGGGAAAAAAAATACATTTCTCAAGGATGATTGAGGATATAAATATGAACGTATTCGAGATTCTTATGTCAAAATATGATTCAGAAGACAATAAAAAAAAAAAAAAAACACACATTTATATTGGAATTTTAATAAGAAAACTGAACGAAATATGTAAGGTACGCTATTACTTATCGTACTTGTTTCGTATTTGTATCGAAATTCAAATTCGCACAGTTGAATGTTTTCTGAAATCGACAGGAATGTTGAAATTTATATCGAGATACTGGAGGAAAAAGAAAAAAAAAAAAAGCAGAAATCATCCCTTTTGCCGTACATGACAATAGGAAATTGAGAATTTCGGCTGTCAAGGATATCTATCTCTGACAGTCACATAAAGTGCATAAGTACATATGTATATTCGAACGAATGTGAGGCCATCATAGCATTGGATTTGAAAAATTCTGTAGAAGGGATGTGTAAGTGCTTGATGAGATGTCATGTTGAATGGTTCTTATAGTGATGAGCTATTTACAAGTGCCAGAGTGAGACGTGTATCTCTCACATCTCAAAGAACACGGTTTTATTAATTAGATCATGATATAAGCCACTCAGTCTCTTAGGAGTTCTGTAACTGAAGTGCTATTCAGCAACAATTAATAGCAATTGAAGAGAATCCTTCAAATTGATTTCTGCTGCTAGACTTAATACAAAAATAAAACAACAAATATGTATCACAGCTTCTTTCTTATGAATCGGGACAAGGTGCTTAGGGTCCAATTATTTTGCTAGTCGATGTTTTAATGGGTAGAAGGCAATCTTTCACGGTTTATTTCAAAATCTATCCTTCTGCTCTAGTTCTAAACGAAATCAGTTTAGATTTTGATCCTTTCAGCTCAGGTAGCCAAACGATGACACACACTGAGTGTAATCTTTTATTCGGGTGAGGCAATCTGCTTTATATAAAATTATACTTTTGTAGCCACAATTATGTTCGGATGTGCCAAACAAATCTAATTTGCATATAACCGGGCAGATGTTGGCCTTATTTTTGTTTTGTTTGGGTTGTAGTCTTCCTGGATTTTCTCCGCTCATCTATATGCAGGACACATTTCTATTCATCAGTTGGTTGAGTTTCCTGATGTAGTATTATGATTATGCGCAAACTGGCACGCGGTTTTATTAATAAAAAAAAGTATACATATGCACGGAGAGGTATTAGAAGAAGAAATAATTATCTAGACCTTGGTTAGGAGGAAGGGCTGGAGAGTTATATATAAAGAGGAACAAAAAAAAAAAAAACTGCATATAACAATTCGTTTTGTGAAACCCCTTTTCGGTTCATTTAATACGGAAGGACACACACGCGAAATAAGAGAGAAATACAAATTTCAATTAAAAAGAGGAGTGCAATGTGCGAAATGTTTATTAACGAGCAGTCCGCGTGCGAGGAAGCAGGAATAGGTAAAGCAGAAAAATTATCATAAGGTAAGTACTGTCTGTAGATTAATCCAGATTCTATTTAATTTTTATCAAAGGCAATCTGCATGTTCTCGGAACATCTCGAGTACATTATATGTGTAACCGGGCAGAGGATGGATTGTACAATATCAAAACTAAGGTAAGTGGTATATACCAATGTAGTTCAGGCCAATAGCCTACTTTGTACACTAGGTTGAGTGTTTAATTGATGAGCCTTCCTTCACCGCGGTATTTTCCATGATTTTTCTTAAAAGCCTTGACGATAAATTCTTCACCTGCTGCTTCAACATCATGTTCTCGGCAGCAAGACTTCGCTGATCATGGCTCTATAGCGCTCGGACGTGGTCCTCGGAAATATATGTATGATTCAACCGAATTTCCTACGTAAACACGGTACTTAACAGTGATAGGATAAAATGGAATTCGTGCATTAGACATGGATTTTCAGTACACCGTATAGGTCATAACGTCCCTCGTTTCTTCGACATGGAGGCTCTTTCGAATCCTTGAACTTCTTCTTGGAATACAACTTTATAATGCTATGCTGAGTAGTAAATTAATAATTATTTGACCGGACATTCAGAACCTTACTCACGTTGCTTGACGCGCAATTGCACGGAACATAGACGCTTTCCTATCGATGACTCTACCGAGGTATATTGTCTCCTCATTGCCTTATACGCGTTTATGATGATCCGCACATAGGACATGTCCTCTTACCTAGTACGATACACCTCGTGGTTGTCCTTCGAATCATTTTTCAAAATCCACCAGAACACTAAAGGTTTTAAATCATGATCTTGTGTCTTATTAATTATCACTCGCACTTTTAGTCTGATAGGCATATAATCTGACTAATCTCCTTCTTCTTCTTCCTCTTAAAGGGACCAATACCGTTCTAGAGTCCCTGCCTGAGACATCGTTGCCCCTTCCATCCTCTGCGGTCCCGAGCACGCTGCTTTATGTTTTTTTCTGGCATTCGCGACAGCTTGGTCTTTGTACTGGAGGTTCGGTCTTCTTCGCCGCCTTGAACCTAGGGGCTGGGATTCGAAGATCCTCTTGGCTGAAGCATTGTTGTCCATTCGCTCGATGTGGCCGAGCAAATGTAGTCTGCGTATCTTGACTTTTAGGACTTCATCCACATCCTGGTACAGCTCATAGAGTTCGCGGTTGTATTATCTCCTCCATTCGCCTTCCTCGCACAAGAGACCTAATATCCGACGGAGTATTTTACGCTTGAAGGTCCACAATATTTGATCAGCTTTTTACTTATCGTCCAGCACTCGGCTCCATACAGCAGGACTGGCAAGATAAGCGTTCTATAGAGCATTAATTTGGTTCGTCGAGTTAGGAGTTTTGAACCCAGTTGTTTCGCCAAACCGAAGTAGCAGCGGTTTGCTAGGGTTATTCTTCGTCGGATCTCTACAAAGGTGTCATTTGTAGGATTAATGTTTTAATGGAGGTAGGTGAACTCCTTAACTACCTCGAAATTGTAGATATTAATTGTGACGTTTTGCCCAATGTTTTAGATAGATAAATTTTAGTTAGTTGATAACATATACTTTGTCTTGTCCTCATTCACTTCAAGACCAACTCATCAATAGCCTCTATGCCGGGATCTTCCGATGATGTCAATATCGTCTGCGTATCCCAGCAGTTGGATGGATTTGTGAAAGATAGTGCCTTCCGTGTTGACTCCTGCCTTGCGCATTATATGCTTCAACACGATATTGAAGAAATCACATGACAGCGCATCTCCTTTCCAAATTGCACAGAGCATCGCGTGTTTTCCAGCTGAATAAGTCTTGTTGGTATCCTGAATTGGGCCATCGCCTGGTAGAGCTCAAGACGATGAATGCTGTCATAGGCGGCTTTAAAGTCGATGAAAAGGTGGTGAGTTTCGACTTGAAATTCGTTGGTCTTTTCAAGGATTTGCCTGAGTGTGGAAATTTTGTCTATTGTCGATCTGCCGGGCCGGAAGCCGTACTGGTACGTGCCGATTAGTGTGTTACAGAAAGGTTTTAGACGTTCACACAATACGTTGGATAGGATCTTATATGCGACATTTAACAGGGATATGCGTCGGTAGATCTTACAAGACATAGGATCGCCTTTCTTGAAGATAGGGCTAATAGAGCTTATACTCCAGTCGTCGGGCATGCGTTCCTCCATCCATACTTGGTTGATGACTTGATGCATGCACCCTACCAAGACATCACCTCCGTATTTAAAGAGTTCAGCTGGAAGCCCATCAGAGCCAGCGGCTTTGTTGTTCTTCAATTTTCTGATGGCTTCATTAACTTCTTCAATACTTGGTGGAGGGGTTGGTTCTTCATTGACTGGAGGTGGGTTCTCGTCTTGCCATATCACTCTCTCTATTTCTATCCAGGGGTCTACCATGATCAATTGCGCATTCATTTTACTTACTTTCGATTCATGGAGAGTTCTAATTACTATCTCATCTGTTGAAAGGTATTTTTTGCACTTTATTTTCCCTTATTTTCAAAGATTCGATAAATGTAGTGTAGTATAATGTAGTGTAATGAATTGTAGTGAAGTGTAGTGTAGTCTATTTTAGTGTAGTGTAGTATAATGTAGTGTAGGGTAGTGTAGTATAATATATAATTTACTATTCTTTCTTGCAGACTGTATTCATTGACGTAAATTTAAACTAGAACTACAATATCAGCTGAATGGAGGTATAAAGGATTTCCATAATTTACTACCAGCCAGGGTGATGCTTAAAGTGTTAATGTAATCTCAGGAAGTCTATTTACCTATCAACAAAACTGGGTCGCAGTCGTCAAGAAAAAAGAAAATAAAAACATTGCACCCAGCCAAAGGACAATAGTTGGGCGCGATAGTACTTTTTTTTATATTTTTCCTTTTGTATTTGCGTTAACGAACTTTACTTACACTCTTTTTTTTTTTTTTGCCAAGAAAATTTTGAGTGAGTAGGATGGTTACGTCGCGTCGTCCTTCGCCCTTGAAGGAACAAGAATTCAGCGTCAGAACGCTTCGCGTAAAGTCATAGTAGCTAGAACAGACATAGTGTGTTGTGCTATGCTGCCTTCGGTGAAAGAGAGTACTTTGTGTGAGCTGCAATGTAAAAATGTCCCCTTTCAGAATTTTCTTTATTTTAAGGAAATAAAAACGGCAGCCAGCTGCAAGGAAGTGTTGAATGGAAGAAATATGTAAGTATATATCCTTGGGAGAACAAGATGATGATGGAATGGAATGGGTGGGTGAAAAGCGACAGAGAGAGCGGAGGGGGGATACACTGGCATAATGAGGGTATATTTTTATACAACCAGTCAAGGTCGGGGTCGTTATTCTTTTAATTCGACGTCGCGACTATATAGAATTTTCCTAGTGCCACCGTTCGTGCGTAAGAAGGCGGCTAAATGAAATATGAGCGCAAGAAAAAAATATATAAAAGGAAGGTCTTTCTTCTTTTTCTGATAATTTATTCACTTCTTCCGTTTGTAGTATGATAGTCGGCTAGTAAAAGTGTTTTTTTTTTCAAGTGGAAAAAGTCGACAATAATCGGATTATTTTGTCGCGTGTAGTGGACTTAAATGAGCAGTAACAGGTTGTATTTTGGATTCTAATCTTCATGAGCTATTTGTTTCAAGTAATATTCTCCACATAAAGTGTTTGATTACAGTCGAAACACTGATGAACTTATGTCTTTTAGGACAGAACAAGTTCAGTAAATATTCCAACTTAACATGGAACCGTGAAAGAGATTTAAGTCCTAGAAACCTACATATGCGTGCTTTAAGAATACCCGGGCAGGATAAGTAGTAAAAAAATCCAATAGGACTGGCTATCATAGTTGCCCCTAGTGCTTTTAGAACAACTCCAGTAGCAGAAGAACTTAATTGAAAAAAACCATACCAAATCAACTGGAAGAAATAGTCTCCGTTCAACACAAGAATTCTTCAGATATCCGATCAGTAGGTATAGACCGTTGCACTGTTGCAACTAGGACAAAACTACATAAAAATGGGTGCAGATTTTTCATCTTAGAAGTCTTAGAAGTCTAAACACAGTGTTCAAATAAGTGGAACGTTGCCGCGATGAAATCCAAATTAAAAATACAATACGACCGAATGAACAAGCAATAAAGAAGTCTTAGCAGGGTCTTCCGATGGTCCATAACCGTGTTCCACCTTTATCGGCATCTGGAGAACCCTGGGCAAAAGTAACAAAATTGACGTTTGCGTCAAATAGACAATAGCTTTTGATCTTCATAGGGGTCCACACCACACTTAGATCTTTTAGCGAATGTCAAAAAATGAAACTCCCTTGAAGACACAGGATCATTTAGTGGTTACGTTTCGACTTTCGTTGGAGAATCAATCGTCTGGAGAAATCGCGGAAAACAACGATTTGTTGTACTGTCCCGAATTCCCGAAATAAGGCATACATCTGTAGAGGTATGTATCACCTTAGAAGCTAATCAGATCAGAGCCACACGTCAAGGATGCCGCATTACATCTAGTATTCTGCTACAATTTCTTCAATATCGTGTTGGAGCAGATATTGCGCAGGCCAGGTGTCAACACGGAAGGCACTATCTTTCACAAATCCGTCCAACTGCTGGGATACGCAGACAATATTGACATCATCGGAAGATCCCGGCATAGAGGCTATTGATGAGCAGGCGAAACGAGTTGGTCTTGAAGTGAATGAGGATAAGGCGAAGTATATGTTATCAACAAACAAAAATTTATCTATCTAAAACATTGGGCAAAACGTCACAATTAATATCTACAATTTCGAGGTAGTTAAGGAGTTCACCTACCTCGGAACAAACATTAATCCTACAAATGACACCTTTGTAGAGATCCGACGAAGAATAACCCTAGCAAACCGCTGCTACTTCGGTTCGGCGAAACAACTGGGTTCAAAACTCCTAACTCGACGTACCGAATTAATACTCTATAGAACGCTCATCTTACCAGTCCTTCTGTATGGAGCCGAGTGCTGGACGATAAGTAAGAAAGCTGAGCAAATATTGGGCACCTTCGAGCGAAAAATACTCCTTCGGATATTAGGTCCCTTATGCGAGGAGGGCGAATGGAGGAGAAGGTACAACTGCGAACTCTATAAGCTGTACCAGGATGTGGATGTAGTCCAAAAAGCCAAGATACGCAGGCTACATTGGCTCGGCCACATCGAGCGAATGGACAACAATGCTCCAGCCAAGAGGATCTTCGAATCCCAGCCCACAGGTTCGAGGCGGCGAAGAAGACCGAACCTCCGGTACAGAGACCAAGCTATCGCAGATGCCAGAAAACTTGGTCTTCACAACTGGAAACAGCGTGCTCGGGACCACAGAGGATGGAAGGCAAGGTTTTTTCTTTAAGTAAGTAAGTAAGTAAATTTTACTACAATAAAATGTTTTGCCAACCATAATAAAATAAATAAATAGATAAATATTAGGCCGTAACCAGCCCATAGAGGGCCAAGGCCTAGCTTCTCACAGCTGTACGTATTGTGCGTGGTATACATTTCTGTACGTACAGAAGGGACCTATAGTTTTATGCCGTATCCGAAGGGCAGGAGGGTTTTTGAGAAGCTTTCTCATGACAGTAAATACTCTTGGATGTTTTGTCAGACGCTCGCAAAAGGTGGGGCCGTGAAAAAAACTTTGGTGGTATTTTCCTGGATTCGAACTCGGAGCCCCTTGCGCAGTAGCCCAACGCACTAGCCACTGAGCCACGGCACCCAGCACCATAATATTAGTCTATAATACTTCCTAAACATAAAAGGTGCTTCAATATCCTGGTCTTGGACATTTTGTACGTATGATATCGCATGAGACCGTACCGCAAGTTCAACAACATTTGTACTATAGAAAGACTCCTGAGGCAATAGTCCTCAAAATACTAAAGAAAGATATTCATAGCGTCGTTAGTGAAATAGAGCCCTGATTATGCGGAACTAAAAGCTACATGTCTGCAAACTGAAATGATGTGGATTTGTGAGCCATAGTATTCAACGCATGTATAATTGAAGAACTCGCATTAGTAGTCACCATCATTTTGGATTACACAAAGGATATACTTCTGAGGTTGCAACATCTTTTGAGAGAAATAGATATTCTTTGGTTTCAATGACATGTAGGTCAAACATGCCTCCCTTCTCTTTTATATATGTACATATATGGAAACATTCGAGTTTTCATCATCTACCCAATTTGACATACAGTTGTAATAGCAGTTGGTATTTATTTTCGTCTTAAAACAGTGTCCATGTGCATCGAGAACGTGACAACCATTTTCCTTCAGAACACCCCAAGCCTTAAAATCCAAAGCAAATCAAATTGTAAAAAAAAAATCCAGAAAATAAAGTCGTACTACCCTTAATTTGCATTCGACCCCTTAATCCCATCTCTCTATTGAAATATTCAGCTTTACGTGATACGCAATTGAGTAAAGCCCGTATATACATCCACGTATGAAATCCATAAGTACAGGGCGTGAACCTTTCTACCTGCACGCTTGCAAACACTCAACCACCATTAACCCCCTTCAATGGCCATACCATGAATGACCCTTGTCCACCAGCCTCATTCCAAGTTGAATTTATAGAGCCACCTCGCATGAAAAAATAAGTGTACATCCTTCGGTATCTCAAAATAAGGGTAAAATTAACGTAAAATTAGGGAAGATGTTAGTTATGCCTTTAAATCATTCGAAAATATGAAGTTCTACCGGTTTTTGACCATCAGACGAAGTGAAATCCTGTTGGCACCAAGATTTTTTTTTTTTCTATCAAGCTGATGTTAAAGGTTACAAGTGTGTACGGTTCGTGCCCAGTAAAATTGACCACACTGTCATTTTGGGATGAACCAGTGGTAATGTGATATTCTCATAGAGGGGGTTGTGATTGATTAATCATTTTGGCACATTCCGCCGGCTCATAGAGAAAAGTGCTCACCGAAAGTGGAGTTTTATGTATGGGCTTAATGTATTCCAAAAATTAAGCGACACTTGGAAAAAAATTTGAACGAATTTCTATTGAAATTAATTAGATATCAATGACTGGCTGGATTAAAAGTCATTTAACTTATTAATTATCAAACAATGAGGTAATGGAATTTTAGAAAACTTTTCATTAACATTTTTAATTATGTCTAATTGATTTCAAATAACATTTCGTGTGTAAATACTTGTAGGAAAAACCGTGTCGTAGGGGTTTCAGAGGAGACATTCCCAGGTGCTTTTGCGGTTTTTTGGATACTTTGGCGTGTTTTTGAATTGCTTCCAAGAATCGCCAATAGAGAGGGATTGGCGCTGCGATTTGTAAGAAGGTGGTATACTATCAATCCTTAAACAAAGTACGCCTGGTATTGCAATGACATGGTGGTATAGATCATAGTACTAGAGCACCAGGCTTACAATGGCAAATGTCTGATCCGGTTTTAGGCAAGCGCAGTGCGACTGTGAAAGGTTTGTTGGTTTTATAAATTACATGGAATAAAGCCTGTCATAAAATTGATAGGCAACCCGTTGGATATCATAATTGCTATCAGTAGGCGTTTTAAAAGTCGTCTTCTAGATGCCCGAAATGGACAAGTATTGAACCGTTTAATTATGAACGCTTGCTGTTCAAAGAGTTAAAGATACTAGAATCCCCGGGTACAAAATCGACCGATTTAGTGATTGCAGAGTGTGGCAAGAACTGTACTTATCACGTGGTGTAACGTTAGCTTAGTGTAACTGATTCGTGCAGCCAGCACTAGAATCTCAAGACGATCCATTGAATTTTTCTGGGTTTTGAGAGAAGTCTGCAAAAGATATAAGTGTTACTGAATCGACATCTTGGAAACTTACTTACAAAGTTATAAAGTTCAAGTTCTTGTTATATGACAGTTTGATCGATTGGCCAAGTTATCGAAGAATAAGTCACCTAGGTCGTTATTCTAGGGTAAGAGAGGCTGTGAAACTGTTCTGAGTCGTCGTACCTATCTGTGTTGCTACATACATCCTTCGCAAAAATCATCCTTCAAGCTATACAAAGTCACATTCTTTTTCGATGGACTGGTAATATATTGGCGCCGATTATATTTCCAATGAAGAGCGTTAAGATTTGGCTTATTCTCACGAAGATTACAGGTACGTCTATCCAATGCACTCTCTCTCGATCTCAGCTTGTACAAGATTTGGAGGGGAGCGCTCTCTAACTATAAAGTATTAATATCAAATGGAACTATCTTTTCCTTTGTTGGTGAAGGTAAACACTTCTATTTTCTTTTTATTGATATTCAGTCCAAACATCCTTAGTTATTCAAGATGTATTCGGACGAGAATAACTAGGATAGTTCAAGGGAATTTACTGGATACTACGGGATTCCTCTGCACCCTACTAGTCTACTTGCATTAGTTAGCTCCTCCCTGCAGGATTTCCTTGACTGTCTTACTTACTTTAGAGCAAATGTATCTCAACTTGAGCATTCACTCCATCTAGTTCCAAAGGAGCATAGGGTCTATAGTAGCTCCAGTGTTGTTCTTATGTACTCAGTTCTTACATTAAAGTCTCTAACACATCTAGGAAGGCCACTGAATAGATCCTTCTTTTACCACTTCATGTGGGTCTGTTCCAATGAAAATTTGATGAAAGAACAAGCCATGAACCAACATACATAGATCCTTTAACCCATCGGGGGGGCATAGGGCGTCAACAACGCCAGCGCACCATCTTATTCGGACTTCTGCAACGCGTTTGAGCTGCCTCCAACTCATTCCTAAAGAACTCGATTCCTCCTCAACTGTTCTGCGCCACGTTTCCCATGAACCAAGAGGTACGACTAATTATTTAACGTCGTAAGTGGCGTCACATTAACTCAAGAAGAGCATAATACAAAACAGTTCAGTTGAAGAGCTCAGACTAATGTGTAGGCGTTGTAGAGGTCCTAGGATTCATAAGGAAATATGTGATGGATACTGCTGCAACTCAATGC
This sequence comes from Chalcosyrphus nemorum, assembly GCA_949716465.1. Lineage (NCBI taxonomy): Eukaryota > Metazoa > Arthropoda > Insecta > Diptera > Syrphidae > Chalcosyrphus > Chalcosyrphus nemorum. Next base: position 36,005,762 of record OX454332.1, read on the forward strand.
TCTTAGTCCAGTTCAGAACTTCCCTGAAAGCAATCTAAAATTTGTGGTTCATAACGTGTTCTCTTTTAACTTTGCTTATGAGAAAATGACCGCTATTCAGTGTCGTCTTTCGAACACAAATTTTAATTAATCAAATTTTGGCAAAGTTTTTTCAACGGAGTTTATGCATTAGGCTGGATAATTTTAATATGCCATGTGATTGCAATTAGATCTATCGAAGGATTCTAACAAAACCAAGAGAAAATCCTTCCAAGCCGGAGAGCAAATCGACATCTGTACACAACTGTCTAATGCGTGGGTGCTAAAAATGAAAGAACCCTTTGACAAACAGAACTACATAAGCTTATGATTGATGCGAGTGAGGATATAATTTGTAAAATTTTGAATCCAAATAGCTTAGCTACACATCCATTTCCGCATCACCAAATGCACTATTGTTGTCATTTACAAACGCGAAAACATTGTAACTGATGTTCGTTTGACATTCAGTTTAATTAAAACAAACCGCCAAGCTCGGTGCATCGCAACGCAAATTGAAACGTTTGATCTGCGTAACAATGCACTGCTGTTTTGCTTATGCTAGACAGCACGCAACTCAGTGCAAACAGAAACCCAAAAAAAAAAAAAAAAAATAGAATGAGAAGAAAAAGCTTGAAAACACCGGGAAACCTCTCCTCTGTAAGCCACAATTTTAATGAACATTCGTATCTCTTTATGAATGCAACCATGCTCCTCCACAAAGTCACATTTGTTCGTGGCGGCGGGCATGCAAAAGCCCTCAATCCTCTACGAGCGCGCATACACACGTCACAAAGACGAATGGGGATCCGAAAAGGATCTCCCCACAAAAGACATAAAAGAAAATTAATATGGGTGGCTGGGTAATAGTTCTGTGAGTCCTTTTTCGGCATTTATCTATCTATATACATATAGTATATGTAATCAAACTGGGAGGATGGCATGCTATGCTCTGGCAGAATGTGTGGGCAGAATCGCTGCGAACGCTGTGAATTAGTTGGAAACACCTTGTTCTGTCATTCCGGGACACGACTTCCTGTAATGTCTTTCTTCTCCTAGCAGCTATACACGCTCTCTCTCTCTCTCTCTCTTTCTAACTATGCTCTACACGTATGTATGTACTACCGCACATATGACTGACTATACACATAGACGAATGGGGCTTGAAGCCCCGCACGCTCGTACTCGCTGCCAGGCAAACTACTTTGAGCTCTGCCATCATTTTCATTGTGAAAGTTTTAATTAATGCCGTCGTCCCTAATGAGTTCATATGGTGGATGTGGAAATAAACGTGTATAATGCGGGCTTTATTATATATGCTTGATGCTCCTGCTTCTACTGCTTCTACTGCTGCTGCTGCTCCTGCTAATGCTGAAGGGGGTAGATGAACATTTGCCTTCCAGTTTCTTTGTTCGGCCAGTTAAAAATACAAAGCAAACTTAAAAGACGTAATTTCAACTTTTGCAAATTATAGACATTTTTTTAATTAAGAACCATGAATTAATGAATATCTATCTGGCAGATTGCAAGCCAAAGATAGCTACATATATGTTTTATTGGACTTTGCAGTATGTTTTGTTTTTGCATCCTTATGTGCTCCGTATGAAGTTTTTTTGTTCCTCAAAGTATCAAGTTCGCTGGAGAGTTGAACATAAGGATTGCTACTGTCTATTCAATCATTATATACATATGTATCTACTGCTGGCAAAATTCCCTCTATGGTGTATGAATAAGTGTCCTAAAAATTCAAATTTTCGACCACAAATTTCGTCAAATTAGAATTTGTTTTGATAGAACTCTTGAAAGGTGATGAAACTCTTATTCAATGGGGTGGCTATGCCTCGTTTAAAATCCTTAAAGGAACTCCCTAAATTCAGTAAGAAAATCCTTAAAAAATTACAAAAACATGACGATCCCTCGAAGAGGTCAAAGTGCAATATTCCCGGTCAACTAAAGGGATTCAGTTAACACCGTACTCGGAAATTATCCACCGCACACGTTTCCAATTAACATCTTGTGCCGACATCCACAAGTAACCAGTTTTTTTTTTTTCGACTTAATGTTCATCAAAATTGTTGACTAGCCACTGGTCAGCGAGTGGTCGAATAAAATTGATTTATGTGCTGGAAGAAAATGGAAAGGAGGGATGTAAAATTTGTACCTAATAAGGACCCCTTTCTTAATAATTGCGTGACACTGGGTGTGTTCACTCGAATGGCAAATACAATTTTATGCGGTGAATTATGGTCTTTTTTTTGTAAATACAAATGTTGCTATTGGTGCGCCAGTGCGAGAGAATAACATAGGAAACGTCGCGAAACTATCAACAGTAGCGAAGATGTCAGAACTTGACAGTTTTTGGACATACAGAATTTGCGTAAATCGTTGAAAACCAGCGTCGGATATAAATGGAGGTTGACAGAAGTCTAGGAATCATTGAGGTCCTTATATATAAACTGCTAGTGCCCAACTTCACGTAGGTACGTCTCAACATCTCTAGCTCCTTTGTTTCATAATATAGGAAACACAAATTTGAAAACCAAAATCTCGAAATTAAAAATCTAGAAGAAAAAATATATCGAAAACAAAATCTCGAATTGCAATGACACAATCCATAAACAGTTGAACGTGTATTCGGGTCCAATTAAGTACAATAAAAGGATTTAAAAATTTAGAAAACAAATTGCTCTTCGAGATTTTTTCTAGATATGGTCTTTCGAGATTTTTGTACTTTCTGGATTTTGTCCATTTGAAATATTTTTTGTTTTCAAGATATATAAAATGTATTTTCGAGATTTTTTTCATTCTAGATTTTGGTCGTGCTAGCTAACGTCCTGATTCTGGGTTTCTCGCTTCGGTTTCTTAACTTTTAAAACTGAAAATATCGATAACCATTTCAAATCCTTGCAGCACCTTTTATCCACCATAGGCCAGATCCACTTGGAGACGTCCAAATTTCTGCTGACTGAATTTTTCTTAATGGACTTTATACTTTTCCTAAGAGGTAGATTAAGAGCTGGCGGTCGGTCAAGTCATTCAAGAGTAGCTAAAGCTCAACTGTGACTCTAGGTTACACACTCTTCTTTTTAATAGTAATCTTCTTATAGAAAGACTTAACGAAGTACGGAGCTATATTGACTTTCATAACGCATTTAAGGATATGGACATTTATGGGCATTTACTTCCAATTTACTTTGTGAGACCCAGTTGGATAGCAAGTGGAAAGCATTTTGAATGCGTTCTCCAGAGATTGATGACAATTCATTCACAACTAAGCTGAATAAGCAAAACTAGTTTTGACGCTCTTGAAACGATGTACTACCATATGACAGAATAAAACGCGAAAGAAAAACCGTTAACCAAAAAACAAATTAAAACGAACTGTTCTGGTAATAAAAATTAAAGTGAAATCTCACGTCAAAGTTTAATCCTTCTCAATTCTATTCGAGTAAGCTATGCTGTGTGCTTCTTAGAACAGATATTAATTTCATCTTACAAAAGGGTATCCACGACTATACCCTCTATATATGGTGCTATAGCAACCCATCCAACAGTACACATACGTAAATAACTAAGTATAACAAAATAATTGGCTCTAAATAATGTTCCCAGTAGCAACGGGTGAATACTCTTTCTTTATTTCAATTAAGGTACGTCGACAACGACAACGACAACGACGACTGGGGTTCTTCAGCACGGTATACATACATATGTATAATAGCTAAGCAACCGTCAGTATCTACCGCACCAAAAGCTATCTATGGTCGCCTTGTCGAATGGCACATCACAGAGCTCACATGCGTGTGTTTAACGGACGGGAGCCGGGGAGCCATCAAAGACCATGGACGTACGAGTAAGTGTGTGCTGATTACCGCACAACCGTGCATACGTACCTACACACAATCCACAGAGATAAGACTACTCGAAAACAACCCCATCTCTTTGCAGCTAGTACATTCTAGCAATCTATTTAAATTGAGAGCAAAAAAACGAACGCCAAACGAACGAACCCCAAGAAGATGAAAAAAGAAGAGAGAAGATGAAAACTCTAAAGCGTAGTTGGGGGAGGACGAAGAAGGATAAAAAAAAAAAAACAAGAAATTATGTCCCAGCGCTACTTCACATTCGTCGAGTTTATATCCCAATTTTTAGTCCTTCCACAAAAGTTCACATGTGTACAGCTACCCACCCGCCATCTTCGGCGGGCTACCCCTTGTCGCCTGGTTGCAACCCTCTCTGCGATACACCTCATTGCTGGCACTTAGACCCGTCGTTTTTCAAAACTTTCTTTTGTGTTCTCGCGCGCACCGAGGGTGAGTTGGAGTGCGAGTGGGTGGTGAAGGATGAAGGGTGGTTTATAACACATGGAGCCTCTGCTAGTGGATACACCGTACGGCGATACGTGAAGCCGTACATGCGGCCAACGTTAGAGGGTTGGGAGAGTGTATTTAAATTCGACCCTTATAAAATGGAACAAAGGGACATCACCAGCACACGAGTGTGTATGTAAACATGTTGCCACTGTGTGTGTGTGTATGTGTGTATAGTTTGGGCATGAGGGAAGGCAAAAAAAGAGGTGGTTTAGCCACCACCATCGTGACGACTACGACGACGACGACGACGACGACGTACGAGTTGGGCTCCCGGAGGAGCTAAAGAACATAAACGAAAGGCGGACTAGTTCCTGGATGGTATTCCCATCTGCCACGGGGAAAATAAGAAACAACATCTGTGCGAAAGCTTTTTCCAGGATGACATAGCCACACAATCTCATGAGTGGCTTTGAGTCCTAGCATGGGGCGATGGGTTTCATTTGGTCGATGGGCGGCAAAATTGGAATGAGGGTGGAGAACGTGGGGTATGGCGTTCGTTCGTTCATCCTGTGTGTGCTCTCACAGTGTTATGTAGAACGGTACGGTATGTTGCGCTGGTTTTTGTCAGTTGATTTTCAAGTGATGCCGAGGGTTGAGTTTTGGGAGTCACACAGCAGCGCGCACACAATGTATTGCAGAGGCAATATATCAAGCCCGGTGCTATGGCAGCAGCAGCAGCAGCAGCAGCAGCAGCGATGCTTGTCACAAAATAAGCACAGATACACACAATATCAATAGGCAATGGCAAAAGCGGTGTTTATATGTTTTCTATTTAGTTCTCTGCTGTGCTGAGTGAATGTCAGGCATTCCACTCATATGGCTTTTGGGGTTATCTAAAACAAGATGGCCGACGGCCTGTCATGTGATTGGATATACAAAAAGCACCGAACACAGTTCCTATGTGGATAAGTGGATGGTGGTGGGCGAAGTGAGGGCGATTCAATGTACAGCATCTCACATATGATGATGATGATGTATGTATGTAGGTGGAGGACCATTCGTTCGTTTGTGTTCGACTATACGCTGTGTATCCAATGCCATTATGTATTAGAAGTCCTTTCTATGTATGAAAAGGGAGTATAACTATGTATATGCCTGGACACACAAAGAGACGTTTTGCAGATACCATATGAGTTAGATACTTCTATCGCGTTCACATATACCTACACACAATATTAGACTCCCGCTTCCTTTCTCTCTCTCGTCTCGCAGGAATTCGAGATGTTCTCGTACATAATTTAGTTTGTGTGATTTTGGATATATGGGGTGGACACTGGCGTGTGTAGTATGGCAGTATACACATGGACATTTTACATTGCCACTGTTGATGGTGGTGGGTGTTAAAATCCTTGCATCAACTCACACACAAAAGTCCAAGCTAGATTGGCAGAGAAAACCCTTACGATGATGATGATGATGATGATGCTCTTGTTCAGCTTGGCTACATACTGTTGACTAGATGTTTCTTTTTTTTTTGCGAAAAAGGATGTGTGTGCGATGCCATTTTGAAGGGCGGATGGACGATGAAAGGGTTCATGAATAAAATTTCGGTAAACCACATGAGAGGTTCTAGGAGGAGTATAACAAAGAAAGTGCACTATGGCATTTAGTGGATTGAATTTAGAATTTAAGCAGAACTTGCGATGGGGTTATGGGATGTTTGAATGGCTTGTCTTGTTGATAGACAATGATTAATGCGTTGCAAGGGAATTCGAGTATTGTGCTGAGTTTTACAATCGACTGTAGGAGGGTAAGATTGTAGATAAATATTTTTCTGTACCTCCACAAGAAATACTTTAAAATTTTGTTGTAAAAGTGCTATTTTTGAACAATGTTTTCTCTTTAGAAATTATAAGATCAAGAGTACAGTACTAGGCAATTGAAAGAAAAGGATTTAGAGATGTGCAGATCCCTTGAAGACATGCTCCGTGTCAAATACGAAAATAAAAGTCTCAAGTCCGAATAAGAAGAGAAACAAGGGAACTATTTAATGCGGCGAAATCTAAAGGATCTGACACAGACTGAGATCTAACTATACAAAGCCAGTTAGGAAGCCAGCAGGGCAACGCTTTTGTGATGAGATGAGATCAATCACATAGGGTTCTTCTGTTAACAGTTGATAGAATAGATTGGGCAATTCGATCGTTCTCCCCCTTTAAATCCTAAGGACTTGAAGACTGAAAACACTTGAAAGATTTACATACCCAATAGACATCAGCCCAAGAAGGTAAGACACGAAGGTAAGAGTGTGGAAACTGCCTGATGTTGTAGACTCTATACAGACAGCCGAACACTAGATAGGCTTCCATGGAAATTTCTGCAAACTATGGCCGTTCTTCCACAAAGCAGCAACCGAGAGAATCATTCGGAAAAATGGAAAATACATTTCTAAAACTTTGCAGAGGCTTTGGCACTTCCAATACCACTCTCCGGGTTTTCAACATTCCAGGAATACACTCCTACATCCTTTTTTCAAGATCTCGATGAGCTTTACAGCGTTTCAATAAAAAATATGCTAAATATTAGCAATTCATCCGGGCGGCTTGCTCATGTCTAGAGAGAAGAGTTTCACCATTGAAATGTTAACAAATTTGATCAAAGATACCAATGAATAGTAAATATCACTAATATTCAGGACATCTGTTGAAAAGATGAAAGTGTTGGGTCTAGGCAATATTCCGACGGAAAGAAACCGCCCAAAAGTGAGCAAAATAATATAAAAATATTCACAAGTCTCGAAGCTGAACATAGAACAGAATCAGCATGTTTGGGACGCGTTGTATTCGGTTTCAATATTTTCTTTATAAGAAGAGCTACATGTGATTTTTTCACTCGTTTATAGTTCACACTAATTTTTCGTGTTCGTCTTGTAATAAACTATGTGCTCTCTAGAGAATAATTAAATTGGTACTTTGAAGATTTACCTATAATAGAAATAGTTGATATTTCATTCAACCACCGAGTACACCACTAATATTCACACAAATCTATACATACATACATCTGCAGTTATGTTTTGTAAGATATATCTTAAAATAAAAGTTAAAATTAATTACCAAACAATACACACAACATATGTGTCTTCGAAGGTTTTCCAGTGACTCCATATAAAGTACAGACGTCACTTTGTGGAACAGCCAGCACATCGTTGCACTGCATCTATTAAGGGAGAATAGAGTTTCAGTTTCCAGTAAAGTAGGGAAAATGAATCCCTAAATGTGGTAAATTTGAAAAAAAATTTAGAACTCAACCAACACTGCTATCTACACAAGCAATGGCAGCATCATCCTTATAAGTGCACACCCTAGCTCCACATATACTTTGGCGAAGCCCTAGAGCGACCAAACTTTGCGTCTTCTTAATCACACAACTATCGGGCCACTTTGACGTTGCACATATGTATGTACGTTTGCATAAATTTCAAGTGTAATATGTGAAACGCCGCCATATCTCATATATGCACAAGGATCTTTCAGGATACGCGGATGATGGTACAGCAAAGTAATTTACATACATGTGTGTATCCATCCATACTCACGTATGTATGTGCATATGGGCGAAGGATACGAATTTACTGCTCACGAATGCCGAACTAGCAAAATGTTCTTGTTGTTCAGCTTCTTTCATTTAGTTTTCGCCATTTTCTTTATGTTTTTTTGTATTTTTTTTTGCACAAAACTTTTGTAATTAGTAAAAAGTTTGCAATTTCTGTTAATTACACCGCTTCGGAGAAAATTGTGTTTACTCCTTCTGTGGCATCGTATATTTAATGTCCGCCGAAACAAGAATTTTGAACGTATCGTCTTTTGAATAATGATTTCGACTTAGTCAGGTTTTTTTGTCATATTTTTATTTTAACACAATGTATGCTAGGATGTGTGTCAGTTATTGGGATTCATTTTCTTTTATCTTGTAATAAAGATTGAATTGGTGTGCAGTTTCGAGACTGTCGTCCGTAAAATGTACCCAAAGAAAATTTTAAAATCCGTCTTAATTCGAAAACACCTCCATCATACATTTTGAATGGTGAGCACGGCAGAGTGAGCGACTGAGTTGTGTAGATTTGAATATGCCGACAATACTACATCTTTGTGTCCGTTTTAGAACCATAAATTTTGGATAAGTTTAACAATACTCCAACTAGTGCTCTTGGCAACATGGTAAAGTAACTGGTGGTGCCACATAAGCAGGACCCCTCAAATGAGTGAAGAAAGAAAAAGCAGCTAAGAACTCTTCAATGGAGCTAAGCAATCAAGTGACCTACAGGACTGAGACAGACCTAGCAACTTCAAAAAGGGTATTAGGAAAGCGCAAAGCTGACAGATACGCAATGAGAATACTTCTATCCATAGTGGTAAGTTCCATGACTTTATTTGCTGCTCCGGTTTGGGCGGCCTATAGGATTTGCGCAGCCTTTATAGCCGGTATGGACCCTATTGTCATTCTCGCTAATGGTATGCAAAAGCTTTGCATTAGGTTTATCGCAAACTGCCACGATACCAGCTCTACCAGGGGGATACAAGAATGATACCAGATACTCTTGCAAGCCAGTTGAGCCTACACGACTAAATATAGATGGACTCACAAGCTGATTCCCAACATGGAGACTTAGGCAAGAAAGACGCACAGGGACTTAAATTATCATCTTACGCAGTTCCTGTTCGGGCATGGTGATTCTCGAAAACAAATCCAGAAATTTGGACCCAACAAGAGGACCCAACAACGGAATGCCTAAAAAGGAGAAAGGCGAGAAGCACGTTAGGTTGCTACTTAGACGCTTAGCAAGAGGAATAGGATAGTCCCGTGGATGGAGAGGAAACAACTGGGTTCAAAACTCCTAACTCGACGGACCAAAATAATGCTCTACAGAACGCTCATCTTACCAGTCCTGCTATATGGAGCCGAGTGCTGGACGATAAGTAAGAAAGCTGAGCAAATATTAGGCACCTTCGAGCGAAAAATACTCCTTCGGATATTAGGTCCCTTATGCGAGGAGGGCGAATGGAGGAGAAGATATAACCGCGAACTCTATAAGCTGTACCAGGATGTGGATGTAGTTCAAAAAGCCAAGATATGCAGACTACATTGGCTCTGCCACATCGCGCGAATGGACAACAATGCTCCAGCCAAGAGGATCTTCGAATTCCAGCCCCCAGATTCGAGACGGCGAAGAAGACCGAACCTCCGGTACAAAGACCAAGCTGTCGCGGATGCCAGATAACTTGGTCTTCACAACTGGAAGCAGCGTGCTTGGGACCGCAGAGTATGAAAGGCAACGATGTCTCAGGCAGGGACTCGACAAGGATCGGGAGTTCTTTAAGTAAGTAAGTAGTGGATGGAGAGGTAGGAAGTGGGTAGGGTGGTGTGTGCTTAGTACTTGACGTATTCTTGGCATCGGTTACTCAGTTTTGCGTAACACTTGGCCTCGATAAAACACCTTTATACCTTATTTATGATTCTTAAGGCATCGAAACTACTTTATTCCCATTTAGGCCTAATTAAATCCTATTACCTCTCAAAACTTCCACAACTCGAGTATTTTATTTTAATTTTCCAGTTCAAGTTCCAAACTTTTATAACCAACTCAAAACTAATTTTATTTAAAGCTAAGGATAACCTCCAATTTTGTTATAAAAAAGAAAAAAAAAAGTAAAAATAAGAGCACAAGTATTTTTGAATAAATTATATTTTCGAAATTCCCCATTGTGGTTGAGCATTCTGGTGAGTATTTGAAAAACATCCTTCGATAGACTTCCGCTCTACCCCCCAGCGTTTCTCAATAATAACATAATAATGCCTCCATTCTATTGCAAACAAATAATAGAGCCTGAAAGACGAAGTCCTTATTGTACGTGAATAAGGACCACAGAGTCAGGTAACGAACGAATGTAGTATATTCTGTGAACGAACGTGATGTCTGCGTGAAGACATCAGCGAATTTAACTAACGAACTGAAAAAAAAAACCAAAAAAAAAATACCTCCTGAGAACCGAGAGATGCATCCAAAGGATTGAATTGACAAATTTGATTTTTTGAAGTTCCTTCTCTTACTCTCTGTATTTCTTTAGAGTGCTCTCTAGGATGGCACTGTCGTCTATGTGTGTTTTGTTGCATTTGAATTAATCCTGTGATGCAGCTAACAAACCGCAAAATAACCGTCAAAGTGAGTTCCCTACTATCAATCCATGCATATGCAACATCTAATTAATTATACGTGCACAAATACCTTTAATCCTGCAAGTCCTGTGCAATCAAACACAACACACAAGTATAAATCTATTTTCCCATCACTTTGCTGGAGAGCATAATCTCTGCATTACACATACACAGAGTTGGAAAAACTTTTGGTGATGTGTCATGCCATTTGCATGGCACATGATAAAGGACCCAATAGACGAAAGGGTTCAATCAAGGGACCTCCATGAGTGACAGAGGAAAAGATCATCTATAATAATGCTCTTCAATGTTTGGAAATGTTTCCAAGGGGATGATTTATATTTGAAGATACGAACAGTGATGAGCAAAATCCTTTCACACGGCGATGTGAACTAATTTTTTTTTTTTTTTTTTGTACTGTTTTTTTTTTTGCACGTCAAGTTCTACTGTTGTGCTACCTGTGGTGGTGGTGGCTCAGAGAATCTATTGCGGAGGGTTGTTTTGCAACATTAGATCGGTTTGTCACGTCGGTAATAAAGGATGTTGGAAAATAAATATATTACCTATCATTGATTTGCGAAGATACGCATTTTGAAGGATGCATAATGGGATAAACACCTTGAAATGGAATAACAATGGGTTTTGTACCTAAAAAGATATCCCCTTCCGGTTCTCGAGAAGATATTTGTGGAAGAGAAGTACAAATTAATGTTCAGCAAAGGAGACTGACCCTATCGTGTTACAGCAGAGGACTATTTGAAAAGGGTTAATTGTGAGACAATTTTCAGACGAAGATAAGGCACCTTCAGTCAAGGTAAAAGTAGTTGTTGAAGGAAAGAACTCTCTCGCTTCAGATGAGAGCTCGTGATAAGCTATATAAGACTTGTCAGTTCCTCCACGATGCATATATAAGCTAGAGAGATAGTTTGAAGCTAGATCACAGATGGGGGGCAACGAAATATCCCCCCTTCACCTACCGCATAAGGCAGAACAACAAGAAATGAAGGACTCTTACAACTGAACTCATACACCTCGACTACACCGATGATGTATCCCTACTGTCGCACAGAATAATGGACCTTCACGTGGAGAGAGAAGCAGACGTCATTGGGCTGAAAATAAACTTCTCACCAAACAGTCTGTAGGTTTGTGTCCTTGGATTGATTTAAGTTCTACTGTCAGTGGAAGGCTAAGACCTCTTAGTATAGCTTCTATGTCCAGTAGACCATCCCAACTTCACGTTTTACCCTATAGTGGTTGGAGCATGTGCATGAAAATTCCTCTGATTATGATCCTGGCAACATTGCTTAGAAAAGAGTTAGTATTTTGTGAACGATTACTCTAATTGTATCGTTGACTGGACCTATAGTCCCTACTTTTGAATTCTTTACCAAAGGGACTCACTCTATTGAGTCATCAAACCATCTGTATAGAATGAAGTTCACGGTTTAGTAATGATGTTTTCTGATTTTTACTCAGGTAACTCGGCAGAGCAAATGCAACAAATTTTCTTCCCAAGACCAATATCAACTTGTCTCCTTTCGATCGCCCTTGTTCATCTTACTGCCCTCCTGAGTCCCATAAGCAGTCAACTGTGATACTACCATTCAAATACTGATCCCTGTTTTTCCATTCTTTGCCCCAAGTGGCTATCGTGTGTCGTAGACTTATGTACGTGGTCCCATTAGGTCACCTCGTTTAGGAGGTTACTCCACACCAAGAACAGGCGGTCTTAGAGGGAGATTACTACCACTCTCTGACCCTCTTGTCCCATTACCAGGAACCTTGGTGTTCGGATAACTTTTATATGAACATCCTCTGCATTATCTTTTACTCTATAACCAGATCTTATAAGTAGTTCTAGGTGTTTGTCTACAACTATGGTCCAGAGCAGAGGTTACAGCACTTTCTCCTGTGGACATTCTCCACAATAATTCTCAGCAATCCTCCACATTCTAATTGTATATGTATGTCACTGAATGTATGCAGCTGATACGGGATGAAGGGCAACATCACTTTGCTCTTTTGGTTTTGTTAAGTATTCTTCAATCTTTAACTCTCAATCTTGCATATACTTTGATGAATGATGAGGGAGAAGGCTATCTGTCGCATTGTCTTTTTTATTACAAAGATTTGTGGACTCAGAACTTCTTTTTGTCCACAACTTTAAAAGTATGTTTGCCCTTGGCTGTACCCAAGGACCTATTTTTTGATCGATCCTATGTTTTGTAGAAGGATTTTAAGCTAGCCTTAGGTGTTCTGTCGCCTAGAATAGTTCTTGGGAATGACACCAAATTGTTTGCTGACCTCCTTCTGACTATAGGTGGTCTTGCAGTTCGTGGGCCTTCTTTCTGCGACGTTGCCTTGTGCTTGTCCCGTGGTGTTGTCTTCTCTGGGGAGTTTTTGGAAACATTCTTGTAATGGCACTTGGGCTTACTCTGGAGCTTGTTCTAGGCTGAGTCTCTCATTTAAATACTACCGACTGAAACTCGGTTCACTGACTGGATATCCCTTTGGTCAACCAAAGGTACCTGTCGAGTCTTAAAAGTCCACAGTGGCATCAGCTTCTACGTTGAGAAGAGATTTTAATTGAGATTGATTTGTCTTCTTGACAGGTTGTTCGTCCAAAGTAGTGAAGAAATCTTTTGAGTTCCTTTATAGCAGAAACAACTCTTTCAGGATGTGGTTCTGCCCAACATGATCTTAGTTTGACGGAACACTTTTATTCCTTCGATCCTTTTGATGCTTGGTCCCTTATATGCTAACTAATAACACATTGCATTCTTCTCTTTGATATACGTCTGCCTTCACAAGGACAACAGGATATTATTTAAAAGTTCAACTCAACCGATGATGGGTCAAATTCCAATGGATTCCACTACTACCCAGCCAATAGTTGTCACACTAAAAATGCGTTAAATTCAAATTTCACATCACTGACATTTATCGATTAAAATTTGATTAATCGCAAAAAGATGGCTGCCAGGACATAGGACATATTCACTATCTGATTGCAACTGAATGGATCTTGTCTATTGTGTGTGTAGTGAGCCATCGAACTCGTTAATTTTTGACATAAATCAAATGAGCGGCTCGAAAGCGGGACGGGTAATGCATGCACAACCGCGAACGACCAATTGACAGTTGGGTGTCATGTTTATCCCGCTTTCAGTAGTTCTTTTTATTTTTGCATCCCGGAGTTTGTATCTTTTTTTTTTTTTTTTTGTGTGTGTTGTATCCTAACCCTTTATCCTTTTGATTTGAATGCTAATGTGAGGGGTCGAAAATTTTTTTTCTCTATTTTATAGAGACTACACTGACTACCCTTATCATATGTGGTAATTTATTATTTTTTTTTACACTGAAGGATTCTAACAAAGGATATTTGATTTACATACCAAAACGATGCGTTACCCTCAGCAGAGGTACTCTCAATACAGTTTTTTTTTTTCACTTCATTCGCAAGGGTAGTAACTATCTGTTTTTGATTCATTTTTTTTTTGCGTACATGTTCTTTGTTTTTTTCTGTCAAGGGTAATATTTCTTTTTACGTGAGTCTATGCACATTTGAATAAGGAGGACATAGGTACGTATGTACATATATTATGCTTGTACGCAAAATCATATTTTTAAGCATCGCGATGGTTGATTGAATCCTTGGATAGACGTATAGACGACGGCGGCGCGGTGCTACCGTATATTTTTTTGTGAAAGGATATACCTATTGAAGGAACATAAATTTTGAGTTGCAAATTAAAAGGCATTGTGTTTGAAATTATAGAGGTGAACCCGGTTTTTTTTGCCTTTGGGTTAAGGGGGTTGAAGGTGAATCTGTATCAAATGTCACGTGCATTTGTATTGCGAATGCAAAAGATGAAAATATGTGGAACATGATCCGGCTGTCTTTGACAGACAGACGAAGTCGATTTGTTTGATCCATGAGCTCCTAGGACTCATCTTACTCTTTGGATTGATGTTGCCTTGCTGATAAAATTCTCAAGACCTCTCCTTTAAATATGACCACAGGTACAGAGTGTAATGCGCTCGCGTTTCTTGGAAGTGTTTCATCCTGAAAAGTGGCCATTTCCTGTCGTGTGTTGCCATTCACGGGACCTTGTTCAAAAAAGCCCACAGAAGGAAGTTTAATGTCTTTGTGGTGATAAATTTTTGCTATAAACGCCTGATGGTGTGGCCTCCCTCAGTCGAAATTTTGCATGAGACAGGTTAAGAACAGGGTTTGAATGTACAGCAGCAGAATAAGAGCACCTTGTGATGGCTGTACTATTCATGGCACAAACTTGCTTGACTCTTTGAACGCGGACTGTCATAAACCGATTTGAAAACAGCTATCAAAGTTATAAGCCCGCTTGTTCGGCATTCAGTGTGTCTTTATACATATTCCAGAATTTTGCACCTCGGGCAGCTCCGTCTAATACATGGTTCAAAACCGTTAAAAAAATATTCCTTCCATCTTTTGAGCTATTCCTCATCCGAACTAATTAAAGAGCCATCTAGGCTTTTTACCAAGTGTTGGCTGAAGTTGGCTTTGTGATTCTATAGACGGTCCTGCTGTCGTTGGTGTAGTTGCGTACTTCTCTCATTTTCATGCGATATAGTGACTCCAGCTTCTGCTGCTGGGGAAGTGCCAATGCGAGCTTGCAGCTATTTTCGTTCGTCGATCATCCTCCAGGTTCTTGTTCTTGAGAATCTTTCTCATGAGTCATGACAATAATACTCTTGGTTGTTTGTCAGGCGCTGGCAAGAGGTGCGGTGGGACCATGAAAAATGTTTGATGGAATTTTCTGGGATTCCAACCTGGAACCGCATGCACCATTGCCATTTGTCCCAAATACAGAAAGGATGTAGATTTTAAAAGACTTGTACCTAACTGGCTATTTTTGCATAAGAAGTATTGATGCAATGACTATTCTCTTTCTTCTCTCTTCCTCTCTCTCGTCCTTTTACTTAATGTATCAGATTACATCAATTGTCAGAACTAAGAAAGCCGTTCAATTACAAATGGAGTTACCCTCCAACTAAACCTAATGTACAACTCATGCGATAGGATTTTTCAAATGAAATCTCTTTGCAAATATTCACGTTCTAAATATTTATTTTCAAAATTGGATCAAAGATAAGGGTAACTTTTCATTTTCTAATTTACTTCTGATTTATTCTGAAAGTAGCCATATTTTGATCCTTGTACGGTTACATAGAACGTCCATTCCACCATACTTGTGTGTAGGTATATGTATATCGGCGAATTGTCACCCACTCAAGGGTGAAAAAAAAAAAAATACCCTCCTCTCCGGCTTTTGTAAATATACATAATATATGTAATATTAATGGAAATGCAGTACAAACATCGGTTTGCATGGCCCACATATGAACGGAGCATTAAAAGCGTTCCCAAAGTAAGAACCATAGCCAGCAGGAAAGGACACAAGGGTGGCAAATGGGTGATTTTACAATATAAACAACGATATAATCACATTCCTGTATGAGGGGGTGATTTCCAGAGGTACACACACGATAACGAAGGCTTATAAATGGCGAATGACGACGACGACAACGACGACGACGGCCATTTTGTTGTATAGAGAAACGCGAATGTGTTCATGCCCACATCACTATGAAGAGAAAAGCGCTTCCATTTCCATATATCGTTAATATCCTGACAGGGTAGTGAGGCGAAATACCCGATGCCCTTTGTTGTGTGAGCAGTGGCTCACCCCTACGCTTGCTTTGACAAGGCAAATGTATCCAACAATTCAGTCGGCCCCCCTTCCCCTTCCCCCGCACATTTATTCCATAAACACCCATCCCCGCACTTATATGTGTGTGTGTGTGTGTGTGTGTAATAACAAAGATAGCTCGGGTGGATATGCCCGCACACGGTTAATACCCAACTATACGAGTGTGTGTTTTCTCCGAGAGCGAAAGGGGGATATGGTTTTGGTAAATTCGATTACAAGCACGAGGACGATGCCTTCAAAGTGGCCATTAAAATTTTATTAGGTGGCAGTAATGTATTTTTTGTTAAATTTCGCAATATTTTGGAAATGTATGAGTTTACACATAGAAAATATATTCGTTTATGCCTTTCGACCGCGGGGTGGGTGGGTGGGTGTTGTTGTATTTATATATTTGCCAATGCCGCCGCGTATGCCTTATCTCTATGAAGCGCCCTCAAATGTCACCATGCGTGTTATCTAATTTGGAAATGGTGTATGTGTGTTTGTGTTATTTTTTTATTTGTTTTTTAGGAGGAGGTTTTGGGGACACATCGTTCTGTTTCGATAGTTAAACGAACTGAGAGTTTTTATAGTGGTACTTCATCTACGAAATAGATTAGTGTTTAGTGGGTTAAGGGATGGAGATCCTCTTCTAATGTTGGTCGTAGTATCTTTACATATTTGTATGTAAGCATTTGTTTTATGGTCCATGATGCGAATCTCTTGCGCCCGAATGTGGTGGGCTATAAAATGCAGAACAAACGATGCTTCAAATGTTTACAAATGGTCATGGCAAAAGAATTTCCCCAGAGATGACTCTCTAGAATATGTTTACTCCCATCATGTAGTTTTAAAAACTTAACTAAGCTGTGAAAGACGTTCAAAATAAGACCTTAGAACTCCTTATCACGGAGACCTTATTTTTAATACTACAGGCTTGATAGGCAACACTAATCAGGGGTTGCGCTCATTGGAAGTAAGTGCATTTATCGTTCAGTGTTGCCGCCGTTTTGTCTTGAAGCTATCGAGGCGATTGTCATTCAGGTAACTCTCACTGGAGTTGTCTTCGTGCCGTAGGATGGGTCCAAACCACTGTCACGTTCTCCTTCTTATAGTTTCTCGGTCCGTTCTCATATAAATCTGTTCGTTTAAGATACGGTTCAGCCAAAATATCCTTAAGATGAATTTTACTCATTTATTTATGAAGACTTGCAGCCTCCGTGTGCTAATGATGCTCACTTTTCAGGTACTACATCCATAAAGCAACACCTACTTTACATCGGAGTGGAACAGTCGCTGTTTAGTTCTTAAGCCGATAAAAATGCTTCCCAATTTTTGGATACATAGCATTCGGAGTGCAGCCCTTAGCCCTAGCGTTTCTATTATACACATCCAGTTTGAGACCACACAGAGCCGAGACCACACTTTCTAGACATAGGAGGCGGTCAATTTTGTCGACTTCCTCACATGTGTTAGAAGTGCTATGGGCTTTGTTGTCGGCTGGCTTTCTTTAGAGCCTCACTTCGATTTCATCAGTATGTGAATTGTCATCAGATGAAGGTCCTTTATCCGATGTAAATGTACACAAATACCATCGGCCTTTAGTCTGGGTGTTTAAGATTGACTAGTCCAACGAACTCTATAGTCTTCCCTCGATGCTGCACGGGGTAAATCGCTAATAACCAGGAAGAACAACATACTCCATTTTAGGCTTCAAATTCCTCCGACACCGCTAAGGCCACTGGTAGTATCATACTATACAAGGCTGTCAGTCGACGCGGCAGACGGAGAATCTGTTGCAATTGTTCAAAATGTTTATGGAAGAATCATCTATGCCTAGCAAGAGGTGGAGGAGAAGTCGATTTTTTCAGTCATTTGGTTGATGGGAGCTTGAGACGTTCGGAAAATATGTGGCTCCCTTTTCCGCCACTAATACGTTCAGTCTCTGGCTATCCAGCAAATCTACACACCCGCCCTTAGTTGTCAACCTGGAAAATGCAGCCACATATTTGTTACTCAGGCCCATCACGATTGCCTCTTGTATTCCTAGTCATCATCATAATGCTCTGTTGTATTGCTTCTCCAAGTCACTCGGAATAAAACTCAATCCGACGACGATGACCACTTGATTGAAGATGGTAACATAGGGTGTAGGTTACGCATTAGCTTAGCGACAGTTGCTGGTGGAGTATGATCCTCAGATCCCACCTATAACTATATCATCTTCTAAGGTAGGTAATGCGACTTTGGTGAAGGCTAGAGGACTTACTAGCCTCTGTGAATAGCACATTAAAACCTCTTCTTCTCAGCAGAGCATCCAGGTTTCTTTGCGGCTACATATGTCCACCAAAGTTATTCGGGTATCATTTGAAAAAGCTGCGCCTGACATAAGAGGTGCCCTACAGAGGCTGTGGGGATAAGTTGGGGATTGTACACTCAGTTCTTACTGGCCGCAATATGATGCTCTTTCAACAAGCGGTGTCATTTTGAATTAATAGAAAAACGAGATATTTATCACATACAAGTTTTGAAACTTTGAGCCAATTTACTGAAATTTTGAAAAACTTCGGTTTTTCTTTCGACTTTCGCTGAGTACCCGCATAAACTTCAGTTTGGCTAGAACCAGTCTTCGATGAAGCGCGTAGACGGGAGTAGATCCATTGTCCTGTAGAACCTCTCGACGTTAATTGGAAAAAAACGTAATATTTGAAAGCAGATCGCTTAAACGCGGTTTGACTGTAGACATAACCATGCAGGTACACAATTTGTGCGTGCTGTAGACTACCACTCCCACTCGCTGGACTCTTGATTGAGTTCTTTCACAGATAATCGACTTAATAGCAACAGCCAGGCCAACAGCAATTCACTTGATAGCTAAGAACGGTGGCAGGAGAAAGAAAAATAAAATAAAATTTGATATCGAATCCCTAATCCAATATAGAAAATTGAAAAACTTCTCGCATAACTTTTTATATGAAATTTCACTCCCGAATAGGATGAAATGTACATAAATATTACTTCGGCCAGAGTTACACCTTCGTCGAGTACATACACAGTGCGTGTAATAAGCGATAAGCCCCCTCCTCCAGCCGCCGCCGCCATCCATCCATACGTCCTTTCCATCACACTTAAACCTATAGAGCACTTGCCATGCAAAAAAAAAAAAAAAAGGGATAAAAAAAAGAAGAAGAAATGATCGTAGAAGACACATCATTTATTCCCTTCAATTCTGACGGATACAGAGATGCACGTGTGTTAACCGAAGCCCAATCCAGTTACCATGACAATAAAACACCTTCACAGTACCGAAATTCTATTACCACCCCCGAAGCCACATGTAACCATTGAAATAGAAGCGCACAAACGAACAAAAAAAAAAATAAGCGAAAAAGGAAAATGTTTATCTTAGGCTTTTGCACATCCTTCGAATCGCAAAAGGGGATGCCGAAAGCTGAAAGCTGAAAGCCGGTCGCCCGCGTCTAAACTCCGGCACATAAAGAATCTAGAACATTATGGCCGTACACCACCGGGGGTGTTTTTGGGGGGTGAGAATAAAAAGAAGACGAAAAAAAAAAAAACCAATTGGCAAATACTTTGCATATATAATATATTCAAATGTACGTAAACCACCCAATTCTGCCCGACCACCTTCTGGGTGTACGTACGAACACCGCGCAGAGATAAAAGATTCGTCGTTTTTGCAAACCAACCGAGAGGAGGCTGGCAGTAGATTGTTTATATCTTCAGTGAGAGGTGATACACTCACCCACATACATACATACAAACATGCATACAAAGTCGTTGGTACTCCCGTCCACCCGCTTCCGAGCGGTACTAAAATAAAAAATGATTATCCGGCTGTAGACGTCAGTGCGGCGGTTATGTGGGATGCCTGCGAGCAGGAGGCAAAAGGAAACGTTTCCTTTTTTCTTCTTCTCCGGTTTCGACTGGTGCTACTATACATTGCGATGGAGGTTCATCCCGTTCGGAACTGTTATGTACGGTAATCGGGCATATGGAGCACAGATATGACAGAAAAAAAAAAATGTCCTCTCTAGTGCGAATGGTTGCTAAGCTTAATCAAAATGGCACCCTATGGCTATGTGGGCTGTGATGTGTATTGGATATCCTGGATGTACTTCTTTCCCCAAAATGTGTTCTGTTTTTGGGTTAGGAAATTCATAATCTATAAAATCCCGGTGGATTGAGTGAGATATATATGTACCATCAAGCGTGAGCGTTCTTACGCAATCTTTTATGCCCGAGGCAATATAATTTTATCGGCATATATAAGGATATTATTCAAGAGAGCTGTAGGGCCTACATGATGTACAAACAAAAGGGCAATAGTGTGGAATACTCATACCTAGTTGTGATATGAAAAATAGGATTGATTTTATTGAGGGCAATGAAATTCGTTGGTATAAAAGCAGCCATCACTTGGTTAGTGACCATATGGAGCCTGGGTGGATAAGTGTGACATTTTGATGGCGCGTTTTTGATTAACTTTTTTAAAAGTTTTACGGTTCCTTTTTTCTATTTTATAGCCTTCATAGAGACTTGATACTAAAAATCCTCATCCCTTGCAGTTAATGTCTGCAAAAGGATCCGCTTAGTGGAATCCTTTGGCAGTTTTCGATTGTGATATTGCTGCATCCCTTACGATTACATCTCCAGTTTATAATTCGGTGGTCTAATTTAGTAGAGGATGTAGAATTAGACGCAAAAGCTGTCAAAATATTCAACAAGGTTTGCCATTGCATCATGCATCGAAGGAATCTGAAGGAGCTCACTAAAGTACAAAGACTAGTGTGCATTGGTGCCACCAGTGCGATGAGAACCACTCCAACTGCGGGTCTTGAGGCTATTCTCAACTTGCCTTTCCTAGACATCTACACGAGATCAACGGCAGCCATCAGTGCCTTAAGAATAAGTTAGACTGCGTGCTGGAAGTCAGGGCACGTGGAGGAGGTTATAGAGGACACTACCCACTTCCTCTGCCAGTGCCCAGAAAAGTCAACTCGGTCGCGATCAGCTGGATTGGGCATCGCCAGAGAGTCAACTCGGCTTATTCAGTATTTGGATTTACCATAGACAACTTTGTTCACTAATTGGGAGCTCGAATGTTGGCCAAAGATCCAGATTTTGGCCACAACATCATCTTCTCGGATGAAGTCCACTTTTGGCTCAACGGCTATGTCAACATGCGAATGCAATCTACAAGTTTTCGACCAATCGATTGTCCGGGCCAGCATTCGAGACATAATTAACGCATAAAAAATTATCCATCCAAAACCTTGGACAGAACATCACTGCATTTAAGTACAACTAAGGGAGTTCACTTTGGAGCAAATATAGATAATCCTGACAAACCTTTGCTGCTTTGTTTTTACAAAACAACTCTTAACTCGAAAGTCAAAATTAGTGCTCTATAGAACGCTCATCTTAGAAGCTCTATTGGTCTGACTGTTGTGCGATAAATAAGAAAGCACAGCCAATACTCCATACCTTTGAGCGAAAAATACTTCGTGGGATACTAGGACCTGTATGCGAGGAGGTGATAAAAATGTAAGGTCTTTGCAGTCCAAAAATCCAAGACAACTGCATATATTGACTCTCTCATATCGAGAGATTTGACAACAGCCTTTCAGCGAAGGTGATCTATGAATCATAGCTGCAAGCTGTCTTGAATGAAAGTAGAGTTCCCTGGACCTCAGAGTATAGAAGGCAAACGGAGTCTCAAACGGAGACTCTTCAAGTACCAGGAGATCTTTAAGTAAGTAAGTGACTATCATTATCATCATTCAAGCAGTAAGCATTGTCAACAGGCACCCATCTACCTAACCCAGCAACCTGTTCACAAAGACTCAAAGTCTGTTTATAACATACCTACCCATTTTGACGTTGAATTTCCTAGAAAATCCCGTACCTATTTTTCACTTCCAAGTACCCTCCTCCTCCTGACAAAAAATAAATTTTCATAGAAAAAACCTCTGATTTCGCATGTTCACACGGATACCTTTCATCGTTTTTGAATAATTAAAATTGCTTACAGAACATCACCTCGGGTATATTTATAGCGAAACCGTAGAATTTTACAAAAAAAAAAAAAAAAAAGGAAATACCCACGTAATCAACTTATCAAATTATCACACTTGATAAAAACTCAAAAGACATACGATTGCGGTACGGCCCGTGAATCTACTCTAATTAATCTTAATAAACATACCCTCAACGCCGACCCGCGTTTATGGTGTGTTTTCAGTAAATTTCTGCCAATTAGAGGGCACTCATAAGCAATTTTCATTAATTACATGATTACACCTCGGCACATGTTATGTACACCATGTAGAAAACCATCTTTTACCTTTTTCGCGGATAAATTATGGAAAATCAATTTATTGGTTTCCTTCTAGGACCAAAGGAAGGGCTCTGTACTTGTTCTATTTCTAGCCTTCAGGAAGAACCAAGCAGTTCGTCCAAGGTTTGGGCTAAACCAAATCAAGTATTAATTTCGGAAATACATTCAAAGCTCGAAAAAGATTAAGTGACTGGTTTAAGCTTGCTTACGATGCGGCGAAAGTGACTATCCTGTCAAGGGAAGAGGGGTGTTGATAGGAACCAATCTACAGGAATGCGTGTCTGGAGCATGAAGCTGGAGCTTCTGGTGCCTAAGCCTAAACCTAAACCACGACGCATTAGTTAATTGATTAACATTTCTTTATATATCGATTGATACACCACTTAACTCGAAACGATTGAACTTATGCAAATGTTGGGTTATCCGAAACCGATCATGCAAATGTTTGGTTATCATGCAAATGTTTGGTTATCATGCTAATGTTTGGTTATCCCAAAATGGTAAGAAGCAGAGACGAACAATTCCAGGATCGGTTTTATTTGGAAGTCAGTCCTTGGCTATTAGAAATCATCGTGAGCAATAAGCTGTAAATCGAAAAACATTTCTAAAAATAAAATCAAATTTAATTTGTGCTACAATCCGTCTGGAGCGGATCGTGTGATACCCTATGCCTACTTATACACATATGTAGCTCCTTCTTCCAATAAAATACACCATCTTGCATAAGCAATTTTTTCAAATATTTTATAAAATTACTCCAAAATAAAAAACTTATGAAATTTCTCAATAAGTGGGCGGATTTCAAAAAATTGGGTAAGTGCGAGGAGGGCCTCGTGCAATAGTGTTCCGGACATTTTATATTGTCATTAAATAGAAGGCAATTTATTCATATCCTGCATAGGTACATCTAATACTGGTTTTGATATGAATAATGTAATGTCTTGTACGTAGGTATGTCCTTGTAATACTGAGCGGAGATTTCAGTTCATTTTAACTTACACTTTCAATATAAAACATGGCGTACTAAGCTTTTGGATAAAAATGAATGTAACGGTACTTTGCTTGTTAAATGGTTTAAGTAAAGCAAAACACTGGCAATACTTGACATGCGAAGGAATACAGCATTTAGAGTTTTAAAAATTAAAAAAAATATTTTTGAAAAAAAAAAAATTAAAAAAAAATTAGTTTTTTAAACTTATTTAGTTTTCAAAAGCAGCATAGAGCTAACATATACGATCCATTCGTGCAAATGACTTAGTTTTTGAAAAATCGAAATCGAATGCAGTAGCAGCAAGAGAAGAGCTTATAGGGAAGTCCATGCGCTCTTCTAAAATCTGTAACTCGGGAACTACTTAGCGGATTTAGATGAAACTTAAAACTTGAGCAAACCGTAGTATCAAAATGACCTGCTGTAAAAATTATTTGGATAACATGAAAACTGGGGCAGATACAGTGGGGTAACTAGATGCCCCATTTTTTTAATTTTTCTCAGAAAATATATAAAATACAGGAAATTTCGTATTTTTTTTACAATCTACACTAAATTCTACGTACCTCCAATTTTTTTCATATTTTTACCACTTATGGTCTGGCCGCTAGGGGGGGGGGGACAACATTTTTCAAATGTTTGGCGAGCTTTTTTGTTCAACAAATTTTGCCAGAAAAAAATATTTCTTACATATATGGAGCCCTTGCAAAATTCTCTTTAATTTGATATGCCACATGATGGGGAACAAAATAATTTTTTTTTGCCCTTCATACAAGGTGCCCAAAAAAGGGCTCCCAAAATGAAATTCATTGCCGCCATCTTGTGCAGGCTTCCACATAATGTATACATAGCGAAAGTTTCAGCTCTCTATGTCTATCGGTTCAAAAGTTACAGGGCTGTGACAGACTGACGGACAGACGGACAGACAGACACCGTATCAAACCCATAAGTGTTCCGTCTTACCTTCTAAGGTCCGGAACACTAAAAATGATCTGCATATACTACATCTTGTTCCTAAAAAGTGCTATTATTTCGATGAAACTGTCCAGTTTTTTTTAGTAAAAAATGCCCCTGAAACGTGGGCGTGGCCGTACACTATGTATAGAAGATATTTCGGGTAAAGGAACATCTACATATTTGCTTAAGTAAGTTTTTCGAGTTTCATGAAAAATTACTGAAGAAAGTAATCAACTTCGTTGGACAGTATTGTCTGTCTTGATCATGTGATATTGCGCCTCTAAACTTTTTCCTTTGAGGTTATCTAAAGTTTAAGGGTGTGATTGTGGAATTGGAAGCCAAATACCACTCAATATACTCGGATGCGTCATGAAAAATTGGAATGGCTCATGTTAACCGCCGTTACGGCCAATATATGAAAAAAGTGTAATGCGATGAAATAAATGCCAAAATTGGTTCCTCAGTTCAATAATAAAGAAAACTCGTTAAATTGAGTTTTATTTATGTTTTTTACCTTACAAAAAAGTATCTTTAAATGAACCACCAATTAATAGCACAGACGAGATAAGCACAGAAAAGAACCGTGATACATTTCTCTTTGGAACTAAGATTTTCAGCTGCTATATCTATAGCTTTAGGTCTTTCGAAGCTTTCTGTTTTTAGACAGGCTAACAGGAGGTGCCAGAGATCGATATCCATAGTTAGGACGAATCGGAGCAAAAGCCAACTTCTGGAGGTCTTTAATATATTTGACGTAGTGATTTTAAATAGAGGTAGTAAACATACTCTACATTCATCAAGAATGGTACGGGTTCGATCATCGACATTACTTTTGTAAGCAACAGCTTTGCTCGAAGAACAACGACTGTACTCCTAGCGAACACCAAGATAGATATACGGTGTGTAGCGATGAACGAAGAGAAATGACTCCAGAATACATCAAGCGAGACAAGTATGATGGAGACGAAGAGTCTGTAGCCTATAATGATCGTGGATATTAAATTCAGGGATTCGACCAATAAAAAGTCTACTTAACTGACCATCCACATAAAAACAACCTGCAAGCGTGGCGTCTTAAGAAGAATGACTAGTACATCTTAGCCACCAGTTCATTGAGCATAGGAGTGCCACCCTCTGAGCGTCACTGCACAAGGAGACTATGTCAAAATTTCGTCGAACTATGTCACTAGGTGGTTATAAAAAAGTTCAAAGGTTTCAAACACCATCTTCCACATGTACAGATCTGTGGGACCATACAGTTCAACGCATATTTCCAAGTCAATTGCGCTGGGGGACTCGGTCTCTATAACTATACCTTGGTCTCTATGGCTGTTTATGCTCCAATTCATTTTTATAGTGTTATTACTAGACACCTAATCCTATTTTTTCTTTATTAATTGAAAGGGCTCGTGCTATAACCATAGTTAGTTAAGCCCAGATACACATCGGCAGCACAATGGACCAACTACTGGTCTAAGTGCATCCTCATCACAGGCCGGTTTCAACCAATCAACCAACCAAGCCCAGATCGTTCAGCCTGCCGCCCACTCTGTTTTCTGGCCACAGCGAGTTCTCAATTATAGATTGAAGATGCATGTGATCTATCAGAACACCACTACGGATTTCTAGAAGCACATTTGACTGTTGGTGCTATTAAGGCAGTGCTAAACACAGCCCGAACATGGAAAAAAGACACAAATCAGCGTCATAACACTGGACGGTAAGAACGTGTTTAGCTAGTGAGCGCTAAAACGCTAGAAACATTCACCAAAAGAGCCACGAAACATGAGTGTATCAACTCACATTAGAGAAATCTTGCAGAACTTTTCGCCATAGACTCTTGCTTTTTGATAGTGTGAAAGGAGACACTGTCAAATGAGGAGTACTGTAGAGCTCAGTCCTGGGATCAATACTATAGAACTTCATGTATGTCATATATCTAGAAATATCAGGCGAGCCTAAAATCTAGAAATTTGCAGACACCATCGTCCAACAAAACTAAGCCCAAAACTTGATATAATTCTCACAGGACAGACGTACATTTAAAGGATATAGTGAAACCCTATGAGGGGACAGCTAAAATTTTTTGAAATTTTTCTCCTCGTTTTAAACTTTGACTACACCCCCATCAAACTATTACTTTTCAAATAACCCTTCACTTTTGAACATCCCAAAAACAAAAAAGGAGAGGAGAACATGTATTAAAATAACATGGCGCTGGATATGGGGTATAAACGTAATCAAAACGTTTTATGATACACCAGCCATTACAGTATCCTGCGGTATCTCTTATCTACGATAAGAACGGTTTAAACGATTTCTATTCGGCATCCCTGGCAACGAAAAGCTAACCCTTTATCTAGAAACACACATGCGTGGTAAAGGCCACAATTCATTAGGTAGCAATATTCCAACTACATAAGTACTATATTCTCATGTGTGCTACATATGGATCTACACTATCTGTGGATTGGATATGGTAGAATCCCTCCTGGCTTAGGAGCGGGGTTTTTATCCCCGAAAATCACGGTCCATTTAAATACACACAGTTAAAAGGAACCAAACACTTTTTGGGGGATGAAAGTTTCGTAAGAAGGGTTCTTCCGTATGGCATGTGGGGAGTGCGAGTGGGAGTGTGTGTTTGTAATTAATTGCAAACAAAGGGATTGAGTAATTAAATAAGAACACCATAGTGCGCGATGCCTAAGGGTGTTTTCTTATGACGTAAACATTTATTTTATCCTTTATCGTCAAACTCTTTGTATATATGTACATGCACATGAACATACATACATTTGGGTATGTTAATACGTTTTTTGGAAAGTGTCTATTCATGAGGGGGCGGTGTGTGCACGTAAGTATTAGCTTATGTCCTTTAGATTTTCGTCCGAACAAAAGGTAATAGGAAAATATGGAATTTAAGATGGCGTGGCATAATACATTTCTGAAAATGAAAACAAAGCAACCCATTTGAAAACGAAAGGATTACCCAAGAGAACAAAAGCATTCTAAAACACAGATTAGAATTGAAGGGTTTTTCTTTGTAGCATCTTGAGGGAAAGACTTCTTTTGCACTGCAACACAAAGCTTACAATAATAATTGTATTTATAAATAAATGTCCTGGTAAGAACTAACCCACGATGATGATGAAGAACTTAGAGTTTGGAGTCCTGGATGAGGTATCAGAACAAATGGGAGACTTCGTGCCCAAACCTCATCTGCAGTTATTACATGAATTGGCAACTGTGCTGGATATCTTGCGAGGAAAGTCGCCACTTCTGTCATGAGGAACTATAAGCCGACAAGGGAAATGTTCGAGAAGGCCTTTGACAGTTTGAATAGAGATGCTATCTGGTTGAAAAACTCATAGCTATTATTAAGGATACGTATGAGGGCAGTAAGTGTCACGTCTTGCATAATGGCAAGGTGTCAGAAGAATTTGAAGTCCAAAGCGGAGTACGTCAAGGATGCATACTGTCACCGCTGTTATTTTTAGTGGTTATCAGTGAAGTTCTCCGTGCAGCATTGACGGAAGGAAAACATGGAATTCGCTGGACTATGACATCTTAGCCTAAACACCTAGACTACGCTGACGAAGTATTTGTCTACTTTTACATCGGATAATGGACCTCCATCTTATGGTCCAGAATCTAGAAGCTGAGGCAAATAAAGTAGGGCTCAAAATTCAAACACAGCCAACTTAACATTGCCGGAGAGGAAGTCGAGAAAGATGACACATTTCTATACCTAGGAAGTGCGGTCTCGGCAAAGCATGGTAGCACCGAACTGGATGTGTGCAACAGAATCGGGAAGGCCAAAGCTGTGTTCGGCATGCTGTCCACCATCTCGAAAAGCAATGTTATCAGCTTAAGAACCAAGCTACGACTGTTTCGCTCCAACGTAGAATCGGTACTGCTTTATGGGTGCAGTACTTGGAAAGTGGACACCATTAACACGCGCCGGCTGCAAGTAATCAAATGTTTAAGAATCATCTTGAGGATCTTTTGGCCGAAGCGTATCTCCAATGAACAGCTTTATACGAGAACGGGCAAGTAGAAACTTGTCTCTCTTTGGCAGCTTCATGGTAGACCCTGTTGTGATACCCAGTAACACTTGCCAGGATTGTTCAGTAAGTTTTTTCTGATGTGAGTGGTCAGCCTTCTAGCAGGACTCCCTCCTTGCGGAGTTCTAGCAGCCTATGGCATAATTATTCCAAATCATATTTGTATTTGAATTTCTTAAATTAGTTGAGCCTGTTAGCTCCCTCAAAATAGCATCGCGCAATAATTTACCAACTGAACAACCAAATTCACTGATCTGTTAAATAAATTTATGAAGCAGAAACGATTGCTTTAAGGAATGCCATGCCAATCCCCTTCTGCACAACATCTAACGTGTGTCCGTGTCCATGCGCCCAATGACCAATGGTCAAGAGTCGATGCTAACCTGATGAAACATTTTTTTTTTCCAAGCGACACTCCTTGCTACGCCGCATTATCAAACAAACATTACCAAAACGAACGAACCAAGGGTCAATTGAGTCCGAACAGTTCGCACACTGACCTTTCATCCCTCAAAAAAAAAAAAAAAAAACAAAAAAATCCCTTTCATCCCTTTGCCTTGCGCCATCCAGCTGCGCGTTAGCAGCAACCCCCCTCTAATGTTTGCCTGTGTACACCGCTTACTCGTCAACACAGTTACAACCCAGATCCTTGTTTATGGCCCATGTCCAGATTTTACGCAAAACAGGATCTACTTCTGGAACGAAGCATTAACCCCTCTGCGTGAATGTGACCAATGGTCAGTGCGCCTTCAATTAGTGTGTGTGTGTGTTCAGATTGTAAAGCGTGCCATGGGAGTGAGGTTTAATGGTCACAAGTCTCCATTAAAGAGCCATAAATCAAAGACTTATGAGAGGTCCAGTCCCCGAAGGACGACAATTTGTACAAGTGCCCGCTGAAAAATATTCTATTTTGGCCTCTTGGTCAAAACATGGTCAGATCACGGTATGAATTATTACCTCCTCACAGCACACCCTTTTTTTTGTTTTTCTGTGGACCTTTTTGAGGTGGATTAAGGTTCTTTGTTTTAATTTTGATGCTGCTGGTGGTGCTGATGCTTCCGGGAACAACAGCAAAAAGGGGGTTGAGAAAATTCACCGACCCAGACGTTGTTCCACATCGAGGCGGTATTTGTTTGCATAGACGCACTCATCGTTTGTACTCTAAATTATCTTATTCTGTCTAATTACCATTTGAGTTGCGAGTTAGTCAACAATAATGTCAAGTACATATATAGATAAAGACCAGGATTAACATATCAAAGCGGACTAGTGCAACCAGAGAGAGAGAGAGAGAGAGAGAACCCATAGCCTGCTTAGTTTATTTGCCAACTCGCATACAACCGTGGGGCATTATGATTGTGCACCAGCAAATAAGGCACAGAAATGTATAACAAAAGACAAGTAGCATATCCAGCCAACGACTACGCTGATGATGACTAGGAAGAAAGCATAACTATATAGACATACACTGTCGCCGCCCGCCGGGACCACAAAGGATGTGCTTGTGCATCCTACGTACACCTACTTATAACGTTTCAAAGGCTCTGTGGCAGTGCTCGAAAAATGTGCATGCATTTAGATTCAGAACAGATACGTGGGCTGCATTGAGATGCACGAGTGTGGGCATACGCATCACAAGATGTCGATTATATTATGACGAAGGTAATTCGGACTAGCAAATGAAATACACTGAGGGGATGCAGTAGACACACGGGGGCGTGGATAAGAATAAGGAAATTATTTTTTTTCTTTTATTTTTTTTCCCTATGGGGAGGTAGGTTAGGTTTGCTTCGATGGCTATTCCACTTGATAGGTAGGAGTCACGTAGATCAAGTGGGGTCCATAGTATTACCAAGTCCACTACGCTTAGAACCAAATTTGGTTCTTGAACGAATATGCAAAGGCCGTCGCACGTCTGACAAGTGCTCGCTCAAAATTTGAGCCGATTGAGGCTGTAAAGCTGGATTCATAAGCCAGACAGAACGAGAACGAAGAGTTCGAAATAACCATATATGTACTTGGAGAAGTAAACAAAGCCAAGCGTGTATCATTTGTCGAATCCACCGAGGCATAAGTAGCATCTGACAAGCATCCAAAAGTATGTAATGTGCACTGTATGATTACCCACAGTCAGTCAACGTTGAACTTAAGCAATCTTGCGTTGTTCGATCTCTGAACGCTTGCAGGGCGCATTTGGACAGTCGCCATAATTTCCACATACAAACCCCCTCTATTTTATTGCCATCTTAATTGACAGTCAGTCGAGTGCTGGACGATAAATAAGAAAGCTGAGCAAATATTGGGCACCTTCGAGCGAAGAATACTCCGTCGGATATTAGGTCCCTTATGTGAGGAGGGCGAATGGAGGAGAAGATACAACCGCGTACTCTATAAGCTGTATCAGGATGTGGATGTAGTCCAAAAAGCCAAGATACGCAGACTACATTGACTCCGCCACATCGAGCGAATGGACAACAATGCTCCAGCCAAGAGGATCTCCCCCCAGGTTCGAGACGGCGAAGAAGACCGAACCTCCGGTACAAAGACCAAGCTGTCGCGGATGCCAGAAAACTTGGTCTTCACAACTGGAAGTAGCGTGCTCGGGACCGCAGAGGATGGAAGGCAACGATGTCTCAGGCAGGGACCCTACAAGGGTCGGGAGCCCTTTAAAACAAAACATTGACAGTCAGGCTAGATTCTTTTGTCATCAAATCTGAGTTAGTCAGGGATTGCCCCGCAATGCTCAAGGCATTATGTACGTAGAATCACGTAAGATTATGCTGGGTACCTGGACACTGTGATATAGAGGGTAACGAATGCGCCGATGTACTGGCCAAGAGACCTGCTGAACCCCCACCTAGGAATGCCATTAACAGCATCAGGGCATTTCTTTGCGTTTCCAAGAGAGGTATATACCAATTGTATATACAACTTGGCTTGGCAGATGGGCTAATCTAGAGGGACACAGGGTATCCAGAGGCTATGGCCTGAGATCAACCATAAAAGATCTCACGAAATTATCAAGCTAAGGAGAACACAAATCAGAACCATGATTGGGATCCTCTCTGGCACGCCACTAGGCTAGGGCTATCAGAATCGGATATTTGCAGGTATTGTGAGGATCTACACGCCTCAGAGGATTTAACGCACATACTCTGCGAATGTGAGGGCACACATAGAAATAGATTTTTACATCTAGGCTGATACTTTTTTAGCAGTCTGGAGGAGGTAGGTTCATGTAACTAAGTGAGTGTAACTTACTCAATTTCTGCAGTGTAATCAAAGGCTGGGACGACGGGATTTAGGTTTTTAGGTTTCTTCTACCATTTTGGACTCACTAAAGGGATCGCGCTGGACCCATTATGGTGGCTAGTGTTTTAAATCTTATCTAAGTTAACCCCCTCTTTGTTTCGGACTTTCAGCATCTCATAGCTAAAATGTTTAATTTGGTTGCTCGTTGCTTGGCTGTCAGTTGACATCCAGAAGATTTTGTGTAGCTAGGCTGTGTATTTCGTTAACGTGTTGAACCCATAGTTGTCGCCGTTGGGAGTTACTTCAATAACCAATTGCATTTCCTTTTTTTTCCTCAGATGAGCCATCCATTGGGGCGTAAAACTATGTAAGGGTGACGCGACATGCTCTAATTCAAAATTCCTACATATGTCCGTTAAAATTTAAATTAAGCCTCTGCGTGGTATGAGAGTTAGCAGCAGTCAAACCCATTGAACCAATGAGCCATGGCCCACATGATGGAGAGTACAATGCTGCGCTAGCCAACATGATCGATCAGACTGATCTCAGTGTGAAAGCTGCTTTATTTTTCTTCAAATAAGCATTTGTTCCTTTTCCTTTCTATAGTTATGAAGCGGAGGAATAAACTTACGAATACAAGCAACGGAAATAGGATTTCTTCTGGTATCAATAGCTACCTATGTATATCAACTCGAAGTGATTGTGTGGTTGAATATCAGTAGACACCTGTTATGATAGATGGACTAACCCGTGTAAGGAATCTGATTTTACACCCAACTTTTGCAACTTGGTTGAGTGGGCGAAAGGGAATCCTCCATCTCACAGTCAAGTCAATGCGTAATAAAGTTTATGTATTGCTGATTTGATTAACGTAAACTCTTCAGTCCAACCAAAAGGACACTCGCTGATGTTGTTTTCCGTTAAAGTATCCCAAATTACTTTCCCCACGCGGTAAATTAGTACAGGAAAAGGACAGGAGAGAACAAAAATGCCAAATACAAATCGAATAACAATCTGTACTCAAGGAAAAAGGATAAAGAAGCGTCACTGCATTATAGCTCACAAATAAAATGCGAAGAATTACGCTGTCGTACTACTTCCCCAGTGGAACTTCCTATTGCGAGCAAAGACAACAAAAAAAAAAAAAACCAACGCTCAGACAAATTTCCTGCGGATTTTCTCAAATTTAATTTATTCAAACATTTCCCATACCAATACACACACACACCAGCCAGATGGCAACCGAAGTATTGATTTGCCACGTCTGTGCAGCGTGTGCGCTTCCCTCCAGGATCTGTGCTCTCTCTCTCTCTGTGTATTATGCATTCAATCCGAACGACATGCATTGAATTAAAATTTAAAATCAAATATCCTTTCACTTAGTATACCGTGATAATCAACAATAAAGTAAATCGAAAGAGTTATCAGCAGGTGGCCCTGTCAGTGGTTGCATTGTTTTAAGGATATAAGGTAAAAGGCTATTGCCCAGCGGAGTCCAACCGACACGATATGTCAATCAAGCGACTGCCTATTGTTTTAAAAGTCAGATTCGGTTAGGTGATGGATTGGATGACTTATTTATTATTCCAGTTTATTAAGAAGCATACAGCGAACCCTTTAATCCTTTGCAGTCATGTCAAACGTCTCGGGCGAATTCTTTTCTTGTTCAAAGGGTTCAAAAGGTTGAAGTGCATTGTTGACACCACTTTCTCTGAATCGAATGAAGAAAGAGGGTATGCATGAGTTTTATGTGATTTGTTCTATTTTTATGATAATTTTGAACTAAGGTACATTCAACCGGTTTGCTATAAAATTAGAGTGGATTTTTTTGAGTAATCACACGAGCAAACAAATCGTCTTTTATGAGGCATGTCACAGGCTTGTTATGGCGTAATGAGATCATATTTAGCAGTTAGAGTGCAACGTTTTGGATCTTCTGAACTATTCAAGTAAAGCAGGTTGCTTGGCGGAGAAATTTGAATCAAAAGACTGATTGGACAACAGGCTCATGTCGAACTGTTTGGGATGTTAATTTTAAGGCTTTCTTTTTAAACTTTACCGAAAGGTTGGCCAAGTTGATTAAGCCATATTCGCTTGGCCTTCTATCTGTCCATAGTTGGAATTTTTAAATGTGCATTTCTTCAAATATTATAAATGTAATGCGAGCGTAATGAATGCTGTTGTAGCTCTGATTTATAAGGCGTCAAATTTCTAGCGTCGAAGTTCCATTCGTTCATTCGTCCGTTCATCCATTCGTCGAAGTTCCATTCGTTCCAGTCGATTCGTTCATTCATCCATTCATCCATTCGTCCATTCATCCATTCGTCCATTTGTCGATCCGTCCCTTCGTCCACTCGTTCATTTCTTCATTCGTTTATTCGTCAATGCGTCCATCTATCTATTCTTTCGTCCAGCCGTCCAAAAGTGGCCAAATAGGCACAATATATCACAAACTAAACCTATATATCAAGAAAGACTAGGTCCTTACAATTTAAAGCTTAAGCATAGGTTAAGGTTTTTTAGTCCCTAATTCTCCAGCCTTTGTTGTACCAAGAAGCGGGAGACTTCATCCTATAACCTATCCAAACCTGGTCGGTGTCACGAACTAAATCGATTCAAAGATTCTGAATGACGCCAATTCTCCTGAAACTCGAAAGAAGTCCTTCTCAAGGTCAATGAAAATGCTATACTTTATTTATACAGGCGATATTATTAAGTGTTATAGTCCGCATTGTATTGTAAGCTAGATGCACTATTTGTGTACAAAAAACCCACAGTAAGGATGCACTTAGATCAAAGTCCTATGCATTGTGTTGTTGATGTAAAAAGTGGGTTGGTCACTCTCTGACGCTTAATACCCATTACTTCTTTGTAGGTTAGGTTAGGTTAGCGTGGCAGCTAGCGCCCAGATACAGATGGGCACCAGCTCACTTAGTCCTAAAGGGCCCATTGTGATACCACCGGATCTGCAATCTACACAGCCAATTACTATAAACCACGACAAGACAATGAGAGACAGAGGACCAGTACAAATAGATTACCAGACACAATTACACTTAGAAGAAGTTCTGCCACTGGATCAGGAGAACCAACCTAAGCTTTTAATAACGCGTAGAAGGTGCTTGATGGGTACACCAGTCAGGTGACAGAGGTCGTCAAAGAAGAAGGACCCCAGGTGGAGGTTTCTTCTTGACGCTAAGGTAGGGCAGTTGCAGAGAAGATGAGGAATCGTTTCTTCTTCCTCCCTGTCCCTGCAACTCCGACAGAAATCGTTAGAT
Source organism: Chalcosyrphus nemorum (assembly GCA_949716465.1). Lineage (NCBI taxonomy): Eukaryota > Metazoa > Arthropoda > Insecta > Diptera > Syrphidae > Chalcosyrphus > Chalcosyrphus nemorum. Next base: position 36,040,944 of record OX454332.1, read on the forward strand.
GGGAGGCCCAGACGTCTAGCGTGCAGGCCGATTAGGCAGTGTCCCGTGAGGACACCGATGATGGTGCTCAGGTCTGGACGCTTCAGAAGTAACAGTTCTTTTGAACGTTTCTGGTTAAGGTTAGGCCAGAGCTCTCTCGAGATCCTAAAGGGGCAATGAGCCCAGCGAGCATTGGCCATTCTTATAGCATCAAGTTTGAGCAGGTGATTACAGGTAGCAATTGGCATACCAATTCCCGTCCTTACGGATTCAGTTGGGAGGGTAGTGCCAAGTTTGGCAATTTCATCAGCCTTACAGTTTCCTGGAATGTCCCTATGGCCTGGCACCGAGCATAGGTGAATGTTATATTGTTCCGAGATCTCCATCAGAGATGAACTTCTTTGTAGGAAGGGATTAATGTTAAGCGTAATGACATTGGTGAGTAGAATCATTCGCTTAATGTTAGTTAGTGTGTATATGAAATGACCAGTCTTCTATTCTCCCTCATTGTCCTTATAGAACCAACAGAAATCACTGAATACCTAATCTCTGATTGCGCTTTCTGCGATACTTAAAAATTAATTAAAAAAATATTTTGTTTTTCTTTTACTGCGAATCCCATCCCGTTCCACTCCAACTGATTGACATAATTTTCTCTCCAAGCCATGTACATACTAAAAAGTCCAAGAAAATGTCAGCAATAATAAACTCAATTTATATATCCTTTACCGTATTCAATTCTCTCTCGCTCTATCCCTCTTCATATGTATACGAGTACTTTTATTCAAAATTAAACCACAGCGTACGAGTACCATGTAAGCCAACCACATGTGCAGCAAGCAGCTTTTCCTAAGAGATTGTGTTGTCCTTCCAAAAGCATCCAGGAGACGAAGGAAACGAAAATTCGGAAAAGAAAAATGGTCGGGCGGCAACACACAGGATTCCCCATTCTCAGTGTACACTTCAAGATGACAGACCCAGACCCAGATCCAGACCCAGCAGTATAGCGGTAATGCTTGGGCTCCCTCCATTTTTGGGTGAGTGTTCTTAGCGTATCTCATTCGGCATTTATTATAAAATTATCCTATCCAGCATGTTTCCCAGGAGATAAGAGAACTTCAAAGTAAGAACTATACACATGAACCAGGATAACACACACACAATATGTATACGCATACACAGCCATATGAGCTTGTGTGTTCTTACTCTGGAGGACCTCTAAATCTTTCAAATTCCTTCTTCACTACTTGTGTGTCACACATTCATTCACCACCCGTACCCGCACCCACACCCATCTGGCATCGACATGGTATGGTTTAATTATCCTTTTTCATTCCACATGTCATTCCGTTTGCCGACATCGTCGACGACGGATAGACACATACATATGTATATACAAAGTTGGAGAGCTTAATACTCCAACAGCAAGCAGCAGTCCTGGCTGGATTCCACGAATCAAGGTAAATACCCACCTTTTTTTTTTTTTTGTAATTTCGTCCTATACATCTTTTCTAATTTTCCATTTCATTTGAATACAGAAATAATCCTATCTTAAGTTTAAATGGTAGCATCTTTATCTGCCGTATCAAGGATGGCTGCATGGCAGGGAAGCTATTAAAACTTGGTATCCTTCTTGTACAAGCTTTGGTTTTGGGGTTTTGTCAATCGTACCTACATGAATGGCTGTGTAACAGTTTTCTTCTTTCGTTTTTGTTGGCGCTGTTGATGGTGGTGGTGGAGGTGCTGTGATGGTGGTTATGTTACTGGTGGTGGTGGAAATATGTTGGGAAAATCCAAATCCCTTCTTAAGACATACAATAGTGGGATGAGTCTTATCCCCAAACCACTTTGCCAACCCCTTGCTCGCTTAAATAAATTGTTTGGCCCAGGGCTTATCACATATAAGTTGGTATACTTAGGTTCTTATGTTTATAGGTTAGGTACTCTATATGTATCGAAGGATTCTGTTGTAGGAAATAAAAGAAAAACAACTATTCAAAGAGTTTGATGGAAATATTTGACTGCCAACGTTCCACTGTAAAGATATTAGTTTTCGAATAAACATACTTTAGTTAAGGTATGTGCTTCAAAAACAATTTCGAGGTAAATTTTGTCCTTTATTTGGAATTACACATAAAGGAGTCGTTAAGTGTTTTCAGTATTTTCTAAAAATTCGAGGAATTTTCAGAACAGAATGCTACATCTGGTGGTTGAAATTTAGGAACTAAATTAAAGAACTTTAAGGTTGAGTTGGTTTTTTGGTCGAAATTATAGTTAACATGGTTGGAGGAGAACTAACCTTATGGCCCATGAATATGTATACTTCTGGCTAATGTCTATAAAATAAGACCGCTCCAAAACCCTTCACAATTGGTTTCATACCTTTACTTCTCCTCTGTGCTAACGCTCAAAGTTTTCTAGTCTTTCTTTGATCGCGGGCAAGCTTCAGATCTTTTCTATGATTGTTCCTAACCTTTGTAAAATTAAGTTTCGGCTATTAACTGGACTGTTTAAATGTATAAGTTGTGGACTTTGTCAGTTATCTTGTACTTTTCGCAGTCATTTTTATCGAGGTAATGAATTCCTCAGATATGAACAGTTTCGCTACCAAAAATTGCCGGATCTAAATGGTCTCCTCGCCCATTTGACGTTAGACTGCCATAATCCGCTAGAAGACGAAACGGTTCGCTAGAATTAAAGAGAATTTATTCGTAAAAGTTACGCATTATAGCGAAGGTCGTCCTCGCTAGAATCTGCTAAAATCTAGTGTGCTTTTAGTTCAAGAGGCCGCTAGATTCATTGGGAAAAGTATTCTAGCAGCTAGCAGCACTAACACCTAAATTTCAAATCACCATGTAACCCACTCAAAGAGACGATTGAGAGTGATCTTCAGACACCTAGACGCGATCAATGGAGGAAATGTCTATCTACAAATCCGAGAACACATACCCCAAATTAAAGCTATCACTAGTAAAAGACTGTAAGGATACTACCAATAAATCTCAACCATTGCGAAATAGCTCTCCTGAGCATCCTAGCAAAAATGGTCGAGGACAAAATGGACGTTATCATGCTTAGGGAATCTAATAAATGTCCGGGAGAAAGCAGTATGTGCGATAGCGGACGCTAGGCTTTCTTGGAAACGAGCATCCAAGCAGAAGGATTCGTCCCGGCGAAAATAAATAGGATCCATTTCGATGGCTACTATGCCCGTCACAGCTTATCGTCCAGCGAATAACAACAAATGCTGGACAATATTATCAAAAATAACCAAAAATTTGATACCAAGGTTTAAATAGGTTTTATCATCCCCATCAATAACATCCTTAAAGCATATGTTCATAGTTCATCGTGGTTCGAATTTTTTCTGGCATTAGCTGTAATTTTCCTGAAAGTTCTGTGATTTCTGGACACCGATCGCTACACAACGACGCAGAGCCATATTATAATTTAAAAACTTAATAAATATCGCATGTTCAGAGTGATGACGCACAGTGGGGCAGTTTAGTATCAAAGTTGGGATCAAATCAACTGATAAACTCTGAAATTTCGCTTGATGATTATTGAGTAGTGGAAGTGTAAAAATATACAAAATTTGTCCACTGAAGCTCACTTTCTTAAAACACACATTTCTTTACTAATTTAGAAAATGCTTTACTAAAATAAGCAAACATGAAATCTGTATGGCCACGCCCACTTTCAGAATGACGTTTTCTTTAAAAAAAAAATTCTTGCAAAAAATACTGTTCTTACAAATGAATAGATCATTAATTGGAAAATCTTCAAACTACGCCCGATAAGACATGCCCGTTTTTTGAAAGACAAGTTTTGGAAAAGATTATACATTTTCCATATGGTTCTTACTGGAATGGACACTTCTTTTGGCTCCTTGACTTTCTACATTTGAAACGGCTGCCATATTTGTACTGTCGGTTTTTACCGGAAGTAAGCCCCGCACTTTTAGAGTATCTGCTTCAAAAGTAGGAAATATACGAAACGTTTTTGAAAAAATTTATACAATTTTTCTTGTCAAATTGTTATGCATTAATCACGGCTACAATTTTCTTAAATTTCATAGTTTTTACTTGACAGCTGTCAATGAATGACAGAAATCTTACATAAAAGTTCTTAATTAAGATTTTTTATAGTACCTACGTAGGTTTGTATTGATTAAATAATTTGGTCCAACATTTTGAAAATGTTAAAATTTTGTACATGTAATTTTTTAAGAGTGGATTTCAACGTAAATCGATTTATATTTAATTCTTGTTAATTTTCTCACAAATTTCGAACACTCGGACACTAGAATGAGCAAACCAATCTACCTTTTGTAGACAAGTCATTTCTATTGGTTTTAAATTGCTCCTTATCACAAAGGACTTCGTCCTTTTCTCTGTGAAAAATGTGCTACCTTTGTCAAACTCGAGTGTTTGTATACGTATGCGTACGTATAAGAAGCAATACAACTGGACAATTCCTTGCATCCGTGCAACTCTCTACCGCCAGCCGAGTGTGCTTAATTGGCATCTCCTTGTTTAACTTTTCAGACAGAACTCCATTAGATTTTTTAAGTGTTCCCCATCAAAGCAAAGCAAACATAGTCTCTGCACGGAAACCAAATACTACACCCTTTCTTTTGGTCAATTTTTTTTTTTCCTGTTATGATACTAAACAACAGCGAAGTGTATCCACAGAAACAGGACCCCACCGTCAAATGATAATTGAAAACTAAAATATAGGTACGAGTAATATGATTCAAATTTAAAACCCCCTTTGATGCCAGGAATTGAGTAGAGAAAAGCAAGTAAATTGCTAAAGTATATGGTTTGTCTATCACACACCATGACAGGGTGTGGTCAATATATTAGGGGGACCGAAGCATCCAGAGCAACGGCAACGCGTACCTAAGCTATACAGAACTATATAAGTACATCAATGATGTTACATTCCTCTAACTACATCCCATTTTGTTTCTCAGCAGTAAACTGTAAACTGTAAACTCCTAATGCCAAATCCCCCCTTTGGCAATCACGACAACGACAACGACGACGACGACGACGACGGTGAGGACGAAGAGTGGAAGAGCTTCTTGGCTACTCAATGGACGGCACGGTAACCACACCAACAAACCCGAGTCCAAGAGTAAATTGGGAATACCATAGGGAATATAGATTGTGTCTGTAAAGCACACTCCAAAGGGTCGAGTGGTCTTTCTATCGATTAGAAAGCTTTACTTGCGGATTTTCGGAATGTTTACGTTCACAGCCAGCAGCAGCAACCAACCCCAACCCCAACCCCAACCCCAACCCCTTCCGTATGGACGTTCTTCGGGGTCGTTTTTCCATTTCCATTTTTGCCTTGTGTATCTTTCCCCCCGCCCGTCTGTCCGGGGTTGATGTTTTCCATTTGCCTCGAAAGTCATATACCGCGCGACGCCGCGCCGCGCTACCACACCGTACAACGTACAAGGGAAAAAGGACCTCGGTACAGTGCCATACACGAATGGCCCAACACATGTAACTCACAGAGCTATATAAGTCAGGAAACATACATAAATACATCGAATCGCCCTCGATATCCAATCTAGAATCGTGAGGTTCGTGCAAAACCTCCTACGTCTGCTGTGTCCTTTTTGCTCTGCGCTTCGATTTGTATTCTTCCCTGCTTGCCTTCGGCGTCCTTTCGTCCTGTTTCCAGTACAACAGAGCACAGTTTGTTGTTATTGGCCTTCCATGGCTGATGTCGATTTCGCAAATGGCATTGTTGGTAGATGGTGGATGGTAATGGTTATGGTGGTGGTGATGGTGGGTTGATGGTGGTTGTTGAAGGTGGTGTTTCTCTCTATGCGACAGGAAGGGCGAATGGTAATATCCATCAAATCCACCACCCCTGTGAATGTGTTGTGTGCTTGCTGAATGCTCGGGATTCGGTTCAATAATGTTGTATGTGTCCTTTATTGAGTTCGGTGGTGGGCAGTCGCCAGTTATGTGTTGGTTAGGAAGGTATTCCAATTCCATACTGTGTGCTGTGTTGCCTTTCAAATATATATACTCGTTTACATACATACATCTTGTGCTCGTATGTATATAAATTCACGTAGTCCTGTGGATAGCGATGCTGGGCCACTATACATACATATGTGAGTGCTTGCCTTCTACATAAATTGTCCGTGCGTGGCAAAAAGGATGCAGGGTGCTCTCTCTGTCGTATATTAGACTTACAGCAAAATGGACTGGTCACGTTGTGAATTTATGTGCTGTTATGTGGCAGAGGGTGGAAATATAGACGACAGGCTTTTTCTTTTGGTAGAGAAAGAGTCGTCTATTACATGCAAATAAATGTGTGTCTGTGTGTATATATTTGATGTGATTTATGTAGGTATATGTACCTCTATACCCTTTTGAAGGCTATAATTTAATCGCAGAATGAAATTGTCGTTTATGGCGTTTGAATAAAACAAATGGCGATGCAGTTGCAGAAAGTTTCGACAGCCATAATATTTATATTCACTTGACAAACATTAGAGAGAAAGATTAGTTTTTAGAAAGAAAAGGTTTTCACTTGGTGTTCCATCTGTTAAAAGAGGAAGTAAAAGAGGTCAGACGATGTTTTCAGGTGATAATAGTAAAGTTTGGCAGTCATTCTGGTTCCAAATGTATTTATATGGTTAGCTAAAACCCACATCTGGAACGAAAAACATCGACCTCCACTCTTTCTTGGATATCCAGAACCTAGGCGAACATATTGCGCTGTGAGTCAAGTACCTAGATTGATAGAGGTTAGGTTTTCATCAGTTCGTTTCTCCTTTCCTTTTTCTTTCAAATAAATTTGTATACCAACAAGATATGTAGATACTCCAAAGTTTGAAAACTAATAAGAACCTGGCTGCAAAAGACATCTCGCTTCTTCTTTCCTTAACTCGGATGGATTACGATCCGGACTATACATAGGTGATCCCTATACCTCTACTATTGTGGGGTTCGCCGGATTCGGATCTATTTGTCAATGAGTCCAATCAATTTTCGTTACTGCATTTGGTTCCTCCAGTAGCTTTTAGGCCTGCCTCTACTCGGAGCTTGTACCTATATTAAAGTTGATCGACAATCACTTTTTGACAGTGCTCGGAGGACCTGTTGTTTGAACATACATATTTATACCAACTGAATCGATCATGTTCCATTTTTTCTAGAGGTGATCCTTGACGTGATCTTCCTCGGCTCTTTGAACTTTTAATTCGATCAAGTTGTATTACTCCTTAAAACATCTTAATCTCAGTTGACATTTATTTATCTCCATACTTGTCGTTACTTTTGTGAACCGTATATGAACTGCTGTGTAAAAGCCTTCCTTTTAATATCAGAGTTTTTCAGGCAACTCATCGATCCAACACTATCGGGCTATTGTGTAGAAAACTTCTGACAAGACTTATCAGCCAATCAATAGGGGCTTCTTCTTTGCCGGTATGATCTCAACAAGTTTAGGCAAGCTTCTCGGATTCGGATTACTTCGACACTGAGTCCAAGAACCAAATATTTGAGCTTTTCCCACTTGGGATGCACTTTTCCATTCAAGCATGTAAGCAAGTCGAAATAGGTTGATTTGGATCAGAGATACTTCGTCTTTTTTAAACTAATTTAAAACATCATATACATTGAGAACCCTTCGGCGACTCCTGTGAGGCATCGTACCCTTATCTTTGCTCCCTTTTAGACGTCCATGATCATGCACATGAAGGTTTCGGAGACCCCTCATTCTCTTTGCGCCACCCATATCAGATCTCTTGGTGGTCTATCAAAGGCTTTTTAAAATCAACCGTCGTATCACCTTATCCATTCGGCCATGACATTATCTTGACAGACTTTTCGTTTGGGCAAGGGAAGAAAATAACTATTACTCCGCAGATTAGGCATCGGATCACCGCTCATAAGTTTGAAGATAAGAATCATGTGCCATCTGGACCCTTTGTCTCCCATTCTTTCTCCAGAACATAGAGGGCATCTCGACTGGCCAAACTGCTTTCCGGTTGTAGACTATTTGACCGAATTGCTTACTTCTTCGACAATAATGTAGGATACTTCATTCTGGTAAAGCGATTGTTTAAAAGTCCTTCACCATACTGTCGCCATCTGTGGAGAATTTTGTCGTCTTCCACAAGAAGCTGACCTTGAGCATTATGGCTGATCTTCTGTGAACGGATCTCATGATCATTTCTTCTTCTCCGAAAGGATATTTTGAAAATACCTTGATCCTTATTCAAGGCAAGAAATATTGAGACTCTTATTCATTAAAAATAGTCATTTGACTTATTGTATTATACCCAAGCTCTTACACAAGAGCTTTAGTCCAAAAGCCTCCAGCACAAAGGTGCTAAGTCCATTCCCTTTTATACCGATTATGTACTAAATATTTTCAAAAATTGTTTTTTCCTCAATACACCCATTCAAAACGGTTAAGATAAAGTACATATTTCAAATAATTTTCTTTGTGCTCTTTGGCATATTTTTCTTTTTTTCTGCTCTGTCGCTGTCTCACATAGTAACTCACCAGTCCAAGTCCCATTTATTTCACACCGTATAAAGGAGAGGGTTTTTTTTCATGTAAATAAAAGGCTAGATGTTGTGTATTGGTTTTGACAGTCCCCCCCTTCCCATGGCACATACTTATAACCCATGTGTTTTGTAGGTAAACCTTTTATGTACACTCCCCATAGATTGTTGTTGTGTTACGTACATATGTACACATATACGCTGTCGTTCTTTTTTGAAAGGATTCCTCCAACCATACGTGACATGGCCAAAGGAGACTGAAAGAAAACCATGGCAGAGAGCGAGAGTAAGGGAAGCGACCACTTTAAAAGATACCCGCTGTTCGATACTCCTACGCATATAGAGCAGAGCTCCCCTTTGATGGATACATATCGACATTAAAGGAGGCGAGACACATACACTCACACGCGAGAAAACACATATTTCACATCCTTGGATACACGAGGGAGGACATCCTTACAACTGCTTTTGTCATTTTTCTCTTCCAGAAAAAGGGAATGACGATCATTCACACATGCATGGAGTATGGCATATTCAGATGAAGAGATGGAAAGATGGGAGACGAGACGACAGAAATAGGAGATTCATTTGCAGAGTGAGATACTTTGCGTTGAATCCTTTTCGGTGTAGCCCGATGATTTTTAACTGCGCAAATAGCAAAAAAAGGAAGAAAAAGTAAATGCATACGTCAATGCAAGTAAAGAGATAATCCCAAATCCTTGCAAATCATTTTAAGTTATTTTAGTCGATTTGCTTAATAAGCTTCATAGCAATTAAAGAAGGTACGTGCGATTGGACATATTATTTTTACTGTTTAAATAAAAATAGATACGATTCTGTGCTTCTTTCATATAAGAAGCACCCACTCTAAGCCTTAAGCAAAGCAAGGTTTTTTGGGATGTAAACTCGACATATTATGGTTTGAAGGAAGAACACGTTAAAAGGAATGAATCCATAGACCAAGAGCTTCTCTGGAACACAAGTATCATCACGATTCTTAAAGAGAACTAGTCAAGATACAAAGAGTATCACATATTTGGATTCTCTAATAACGATATCAGAATAGCCTACTTGCGTCCAATACTCCTTGGGATTATTGTCCCAACCTATGGCGGAACCGAACTGGATATAGCCAGCCGAATAGGTAAAGCAAAATCTACTTTTGGGATGCTATCCACAGTTTGGCGAAGTAATGCAATCAGCTTGAACACCAAGCTACGACTGTTCCGTTCCAACGTTGAATCCGTGCTGCTATATGGATGTGGAACCTGGAGAGTGACCGTCACAAACGTTTGTCAATAGGTGCCTGCGCTACATCTTAAGGATATTCTGGTCAAACCGTATCTCTAACCAACGGCTTTATCAGAGAACGGGCCATGAACCTATAGGCACAACCATACGACGACGAAAGTGGCAGTGGATTGGTCACACTCTCCGAAAGGATGACAGATCCATAACTAACCAAGTGATGCAATGGAACCCGCTTACCCAGGATACAAACCTAGGAGTACGTGTCACAGAACAGTGGAGAAGCAAGCACGGCAACTGGGAAAGAGTTGAGGAGAGCTGAGGTACATTTCCAGAAATCGCACACGATGGCGCGTATACGTTGTAGAGGCACTAGGACCCACAAGGGGATACAGGACATAAGTAAGTAAGTAAGAACTTGCCTCCGACTAGTCTAGTTTTCGAGCCAACTATAGTTGTTCCACATCTATTGTTAAAATTATCAGTTGGACTCCTTCACACTATTCTACTTTTTTGACGTTTTATATGCCTTTAATACAATCAACCATTTAATCCTTTTTGCGAAACTAAGAATGAATTTTGGTTTTAGTCAAAGTGTGGTTTGTCTTATTAGTAATTATTTAAGTAATCGCTTTCAAGGGTTTGTGGTTGGTAAAAATTGAATTCATTCAGTCGCCAACAAAAAAGCTGTTACTATTATTTAGTGATATGATTGGAGAATGAGACAAACCATTATCTATTTAATTAGTTCCATCACACTGACTTATTAACTACGCGCTAAGTCAGTTGTTGCTCATAAATCCATCAAAATCTGTACCACAATACGTCAATCGAAAAACAGGTGCCCGAAAGATGTAAGTGACTATGAAAAGCCCAATAAACTAACAGTAAATCTCTCCGATATTCCCCATTTCATAATCACGTTTCCGCCTGATTTTAGTGCCAATTTGCTTATTTGTCTCAGAAAACCATTTTAGTCGTAAAAATTGATTGAGATTGATCTCAATATCGGTTCCTAAATTTACAACTCACATGACCCTAAACAAATTTTATTCCTTTTCCAAAATAACCTCAAAAAATTAACAAAAAACAACAATCTCTATTCGATTGAGTGCATTATGTGACAACAACAACACACTATACAGGGGTTGAATCACAGAAAGGAATCCGTGTTTGTATTCCCACCTTGTAAAGCAAAAGAAAGGAAAACCCCGAAAGGACCTCGTGTTGCACGCAGCAATTGCTATTATTACTCCACTACACACCCCGTTTCCGAAGGGATTGAGCATCCGTATCCGTCCCAAATGAGAAAATGCAATATGCAAATGCAAAGTAGGTCACAAATTTGGCAATGTGCGTAATTTGAATATTCAAATTAAATTCCTCCTAACAAAGGCGAGCGAATTCAGGAAAAAAAGGATTGCAATGCAATTCTACTATTTGCACATTGATTCTTGGCCCAAAAAAGGGTCAGGTACCATTGTGTAATGGAAAATATAATGATTGGGTCTGTGTGTGTCATTGCGATTTCCGGCATTTGTCGAGTAATCCCTGTCAATTTGAGTGCATATAATTTGAGATACACTTTTATTTTTTTTAGCGAGGATATTGGATTCTGTTGCAGAATAATTGGTGACTCCCTTCATCTTTATATACTTACATGTATCGATGGATGGAAGGTTCATTGTTGCACACAACCTAGGGTATAACTTACAAAGGATTCTAAAAATGTAAATATCCTTATATGCAAATTACTTTGAACAAAAAAGTAATCGAGTTTATTGTTGTTGCCTTGCAGATGCATGGGTAGATACTTATTTCAATTAAATGAATCTGTCTTGTACCAGGTGACATCAGTAGAATATATTATGAAAGATGCGTGTGTGATATAAATAGAAGAACTCCTAGAAAGATGACATTCATTGTGCGTCATTTGTCGAAAGAGGCTGAACTAGACATCGTTCTGCGACGGGTACTGACGATATAATTCGTTCACAGTTCAAGTGCTTCAAAAATTGATTACAAAAACTGGTTACACCCAATGCAGTATCTATCTTAAGGAATATCATAGCTATACTCCGCGCTGTTGAATATACATATTACCTAACGATTGGAATGGAATTGTTATCTCATCGAAAGATGTGACATTTATTTTGACATATGTCTCTTATGTCGCAGACTCTACAATGTGCGCACTGAAACCCACACTGAAGTTATGCAAGAACTTTAAACCAAGTCTATCAGGAGTCACATGGTATATAAGGTTCAATGGCGCTGTATTACCAGCGGTCTTAAAGGTCTAGATTAACACGAGAAAGTGGACAAGTTTTTGGTCAGGATCTCGAGAGAGCTCTGGCCTAACCTCAACCAGAAACGTTCAAAAGAACTGTTGCTTCTGAAGCGTCCAGACCTGAGCACCATCATCGGTGTCCTCACGGGACACTGCCTAATCGGCCTACACGCTAGACGTCTGGGCCTCCCATCTAACGATTTCTGTCGGAGTTGCAGGGACGAGGAGGAAGAAGAAACGATTCCTCATCTTCTCTGCAACTGCCCTGCCTTAGCGTCAAGAAGAAACCTCCACCTGGGGTCCTTCTTCTTTGACGACCTCTGTGGCCTGACTGGTGTACCCATCAAGCACCTTCTACGCTTTATTAAAAGCTCAGGTTGGTTCTCCTGATCCAGTGGCAGAACTTCTTCTAAGTGTAATTAGAATCTCTGTCTGGTAATCTATTTGTACTGGTCCTCTGTCTCTCATGGTAGTGTCGTGGTTTATAGTAATTGACTGTGATTATTGCAGACCCCGTGGTATCACAATGGGCCTTTTAGGCCTAAGTGAGCTGGTGCCCATCTGTATCTGGGCGCTACCTGCCACGGTAACCTAAACTTACCTAACCTAACCTAACCTAACCTGGTCATGGAGCTTACAAAACGTGAATCTATTAGACAAACTGGATAATGGTGCAGTACGTCTTTTTGGATACACATATTGTGCCCCGGACTTAAGGCCTAGTCGATGTACCTAGCTCTCGATTAGAGAACAGTTTTTCTAGCCCAAGTAGTTTAGTGTTTGTAATGTGTAGTTCCTTCCACTGGTAGTTCCCTATGTACGGATGTTTTTGTTAAGGCACAGAGCTTTTCTCCGGGCAAGATCGTCTTCGGGTTACGTCTCGGTTGTTCGGTGCAAACATCTATCATGCAAATATGTGGTTATCTTTTGTGCCAAATTCCAAAGAAGGGCCTTGCAAGACAAGTATTCTGAAGAAGGTGTTAGAGGGCAAAATCTGGAAGAGAGATGAGTCAACTGAATCTCTGTCAGAGACTCTCAAAGAAACGGGAACTCTTGCATATATCTTCGATATTTCATGAGCAAGAATAACTCTCCAAGGCCAGTCTTTCTGGGAAAGCAAAGGCTAGGTCATTTACATAGGAGGTGCTTTGAATAATTAGAAAAAAATATCAGTAAAATGGGTCTTTTTGGCAGCACAATGGACTACCTATAGTTGTGTCTGAGAGAACGATTCCCTGTTCCAATAAAAAGCGAAAAGGAATATAGCCGTCAACAAGAAGGGACACTCCATACATCACTCTAATAACTCTTTTCAATCTCAATATTTCTGCCTTAAATAGCCTTCAGAAGCAATGTTCTCTGATCATAATTTCGGGGATAGTGCACTAGGCAAAGAAACTGTGAATCATGAACGAATGCAAAAACACACGAAACTCTCTCCCAGTCAAATTGGACACCATTCATCACTTTAAAATAGATTGCAAGACAAACTGAGTTAGTTCTTTAGATAGTTTGGTCACTCACTTTCTTACGTCAAAACAGAAGCAAACCTCTTAAGTATAGTGTCTGTGATTTTGATAATTGTGTCCGGTTTTATGTTTTAAAGGATCAACAGATGGAAAGGAAAGTTTTTGACCTTATCTGAGCCAATCCAAGAGACCTAGCGTTGCTTACTTAGTCTTTAAGAGAAAGAAGAAGATAAATATTCGGGGGAGGAGGCCAAAAAGCTGATCGTTTAGGTGAGTTTGCTAGCAAAAGAAGAGCTAATGGCTGCCAATACACCCGTATATAGAGGAAGAGAATATTAACCAGAAGGACAGACCAATAGAGCGGGACGTCAACTTCCCTGGAGCATGCCAATGAACATTGAAGTATCTGGAGAGACTTGTTGGTGAGCACCTTTCTTTCAACTATGATGATCACTAAAAAATGTTGACCATTCGGAGCAGAAGAATCAACGAGAAGGCTTATTGTTACCTCGCCTCTATTAGGTGCCTACCATGTGGCTCACTAGTTATTAGGTTTTGCGACTAAGTGTTGGATCAAGCTCCAGGAAATTGGAGCTGGTTGACAAACACTCAAGGACATTACTAACAGACCAAAGATTGATGGTTCTAACTATACACTTTAGCCAACACAAAACCAGTTTCATTAGACTGCTGAAACAAAGGAGGCACACTCTATAAGTTGACGAATGTCCTCACCAAACCTCGTGTGTCGTAAAAAGTATATATCCAAGGACTAAGAATCTTCTCAATGACTTTTGTAGAAACTATTGGAGCGAAGAGTTTGACCTTTGGCCAGTTCCTGTGTTCTTGTCCTTTGGTAATACTTTTTTCAATGATGTATATTATCACACCAACTTAATGCATAGGTAGATGGCTTAAATTGAGAGGGTGGGCCATTCACTGTAAACATCAGCGACACCATGGATCTACTTTTATGTAACATCGCACAGCATGACTCGTGATCGAGGGAAGCTTCTAAGCAACCAACCAACAAAGTCAGAGGGACGCCGTTGAGCAAGTAATCCGATCTGTAGATGGTGCCCACAAGTACTATAGTGCAACTTGTTTCATCCTGAAGTACTCAGTTAACAAAAGTTTGTACGATTTGGAGTAGCTGGCTGGCGAAGTTACCGCCGAAAATCAGTAGCTAGTGGGGGTTCAAGATTAATATCACTTACGAGCCTAAGAAACATCCTACGTAGAGTGCTAATTTCAGTTCCTTCTGTCCGCACAAAGAGCCCTAATACTTTATCCATTAAGAGTTGCTAATATGTAGCACAATATTTATATATTTCTTGTTCCTTGTTACCTTAGTAAGTAATTTAGATCACGATTACCTTGCAAAAAAAAATTGACCCACTTCATTGAATAATGCGTCCAGCACATGAGACAACATATGTACATTTTCCCAGTATTTTTGTGTAAATTCCCCTTCCTAAACAGAAAACAGGATGACAAAAATGTCTGACCCTTCTTCCCACAGGCGTACATGCATTATATACTTCTACGTACCAGCATAACTGAGTATCCTCATCAACCACTGCAAATGCACCTACCCTTAAGCGCGCACCGTTCGAATGAAATGACCACACCCCTGCTCACATTGTGTGACCCTTATAATCCGTACATTGATCGAATTGTCTCATTCGGCCAACCAGAATTGTCGATAGAAATGTACACTTTTCCCTAAAAAAAAAGGACTTATTTTTCAAGAAAAATGGACGATCCATTTACGTATTGGCATTCGATCAGGACTTTCTAATATTCCCACCGATCTTAAGACGATCATAGATCCCGAAGCCATAATCAAATTACATTCTTACCTCGAATATTTGCATTTTCCGTTGCACCCTTTCGCAAATTATCCTTTCCCAAAAAAATGCAAAAACGAGGGGAGGATTAATTTTCTTTTCTTAATTCAAAAGGAAATTGGCATATGCACAGAGGTGATCCTTTTTGCATAGCAAAACAAAACAGAACAAATTCAAATGAATTCCCTCGTGGGAAAGAAAAACCCTAAGATGCTTCGACTGTAGTCCTTTTTTTTTTTTATTAATCTACAGTAATCAATTGTGATAACGGAAAAATTCAATTTTCCAAAAGGGTTCCTATAATAGTAGAGTAGTGCGTATGGATATGGCACAGAACAGCCGCGCCAAAAAATTATTACCCATGCAAATTGTGACATTTGCAGTGCATGTCCTTTACTACCTCACCCTTGTTTATTATCGGCATTTGTTTGTCCGTGTATCCATTATCCACGGCTTGCATAAAATTATAGAAAATGTTCCTTATCTCACACAGATGTGTTCTTATTAGAAAGTAGAATAATTTTTAAGTTGTTTTAAAGGCTACACTATCGTAGCAAGTGTGACGGGGACTTCTTAAGGGATGTTTTGCAATTGCTACTACAGTACATAAGGATGGGGCGCAAAGGGGACTTTTATGATTGTTAAGGGTCGCAATCAGAGACTGGATGTGCAAAATTGCTTCAGATATTATAAAAGGCATTACTTAAGTGCGAAATATTGGTGCAAAACTTCAGTTGATTCCTTGACACCATATTACAAGTATTTCTACCAAATTTCGCCATTCAAACACCGAAATTTATTCCAACAGCAGTAGAAACTCTCAACTTACAATGGAGTTTTTTTTTTATTCGAAATTAAATATTCAAAAAATTATTTCGAAAGGATACTTGACACACTAGGAGGTTTGATGCGTGATACCGATTTGATGGGCATAGCCCTTTCAACGGTCAAACGGGGTGAATAGCAATTACATACATATAGATGAAGTTCACATAGATTTAAATTCAGATGCTTATCAATATTTCTGGAAGGCGATGAGCCTGAAAGAATTAAGTGTACTTGGTGTTTCAGCTATCGAGGTCCTTAATCAGCACTTGAAATAGTTTGATGGTGGTAAAAGATTGCCAGCAACTCTTATATACTGCGCTTATATAGGACCAAAAGAATAGGGCTCACGTATGTAAGTATGTGTAGTGCTATAAGTTTAGGTTTAGGTATCGCAGCTTGGGATACCAAGAATGTCCAAAATAGATAGGAATGAGTTTGACCACTCTGATGCGTAGCAGCCCTACTTTTAATGCAGATCATGAGAATGAAATAAGACACTCGTTCTTTTGCTTAGTATCAAGCTTTCAGTTCAGCTCTGATAACCTCCTCCCTGAACACTTTTTTTAACACGAAAGTCATGTCTTGATAGGGAATGTCATCAGTCAAATAGTGTCTGGAGTGTCTATAGGATCCATCTTTAAAAAAAAAAGCAATTCCGCTGCTTCTAAGCATAAATGTCGCACAGAAGATCGTATCTACCGTATTGTGTGAATGCTTTATGACCTTTCAAAGGACACATCAGAATTTATCAGTGTGGTAGACCGATAATACGCAAAATGAGGCACTAAGTCGTCGAAACCAATCACCTTTTCATCCAATTTAAAGCCACTTATAAGAGCATTGATACTAAGCCATACCAGACAATGGCTCAGTTCGGGATACCATCAAAACCAAGCACATGATGCTTTACTATTAGACGATCCCTGGGCAGATTGGATACATCGAACTACTTTCTTAAGTCAGTTACGAACTATGTCACCAAAACCAAGTTGGGCTATGACACTGAAGTCGTTTAGTAGTATTACGTTACCCCGCGATAGATACAATAGGGACGGTCGTTGGGTCTTTCCTGTTGAACATAATGTATGGCATAGATCTGCGAATAACCCTGCCACTTTGAGTTGCTGACGACATCGGCGTAGTTGCATTCATGAATAAAGTTTGTCGTGGATAAGGCTGATGTGGCTAAATATTAGTCTAAAGGTCTAGACCTACCTAACAAGAAGACCCACTAAAGTTTTAAAGGTGCCAAAGCTGCAGGCAAAACTTACTCAGATCATGCTAAATATTGGTTGCACTGGATATTCCAGGAGAACCTTGTTGCACAGAACGATGAACACAGTGCTTTGACTTCCACTAAGCCACATAAAGGGATTCAGAGATGACTGGTTTGGGATCTCTTCCTTCATAACGAGCAAGTGATAGAATGAACTTAGAAGAGTTGAAAGACTAAGAAGACGCAAAGCGATATATGCAGAAGTGGTAAAATTGTTTTTTTTTATACGCTGGAGGCGATGGACTCTTTATGGATACTCGCAGCCCGTACTACGAAGTTATGCCCGACTCCATGCTCTAGCATGTTTACGTGCTAAACCACCGCCCCCCAAAACTGTCCTGTTGCCCCTACGATACCGCCGATCAAGGCATTCCCTCGTAGAGGCAGGTTTTTAACGTCATGTCTTCTTCGTTATATGGCAGGGCTCTGTTCTCCTTCGGCTCGTTGTGTTTGGTTTTCCAGCCGTAGCTCCTGCATTATGCTTGCAATAATATTGTCGGCAAATACCCAAGCTTCTCTTCGTGAGAGTATGAAAACTATTGGGCTTACCGCATTTCCAATCTCTCGTTCTAGGATGATTCTCGCAGATTCATATTGTTTGCACTCAACAAGGACGTGTTCCGCGTTTTGGACTTTCCCTTCACAGTGCCGGCAAAAAGGATCATCTGCGATATTGTATTTGTGAAGGTATTCCCAAAAGCTTCCATGTCTTGTAAGCAGTTGAATGAGGTAGAAGTTTATCTTTCCGTGTTTTCTTGTGGTCCACTCTTCCATATTTGGCAGCAGTTTGTAAGTCCACCGGCCGTTGTAGTCGCTCTGATGGTGCTTCTTTTCTCGTTGTCGCTATTCTGCATGCATGCTGCTACTCTGACCTCCAGGTCGATAGGCATTCGCGCTGCTATTACATTAATTGCATCCCCCGATAGAGTCCTATATGCGGAGCATATTCTAAGAGATGCTCTTCTGTGTACCGAATTAATTCCCCTCATATATGAGTTTACACCTGTAGCCAGTCCCATATGGGGGCTGCATACATGACGATTGACTTGCTAACTGTCGCAATTAGGCTTCTTATAGGCGGTGTTTTCTAAAGTTTAGCCTATGGTCAAGCAGTACTCCCAGGTACTTTATCTAAGGCTTTGACTCGATAGCGTATTCACCTACCTCTGCTGCTGCTGCTTATGAGGAAGGCCTCCGTTTTATATTCTGGCAGTTCTAGGCCTGATGAACGAAGCCACGTTCTCACGTCTTTAATTGTGTTATTGCAGTGTTGCGTGATTCCTCTAGTGTTTTAGCCACAACAACCATTGCTATATCGTCAGCGTAGTCAGTTATATGTACTGCTCTTGGTTTACGGATCCGTAGAACCCCATCATACATAATGTTCCACAAGGCTGGGCCCAACACTGATTCCTGTGGTACTCCTTTTGATATTTTATAAGTTTTAGGCCATTCTTTCGTATCATAGTGGAGGGTCCTATCTTCAAAATAGTCCGTTATTATTCGGAGCAGATAGTTAGGGACGTACATGTCCCTCAACGCTCTCATAATGCAGCTCCATTTGGCAGAGTTGAAGGCATTCTTTACATCGAGGGTAACGACGGCGCAGTACTGCTATTTTCCTCCTCCTGGTGAAACTGTTGGAATTGTGCATTTGTACCTAGGCGTATTCCTGCCTTTATTCATGTTTGCGAATCATGCCTGCTGATAGTCTGGGTAGCTATTAGTATTTTTAGTAGATGACTACATATATCACTTGGTGCAGTAAAAAAAAAGGGATATTCTATTTGTTCATCACATATACACGATACCAAACGTCATTGACCGTCACATGGCGACCATTTTCTCCGCGGAAAAATACGGTCCAATCACATTTCCGGCATGAAATACCTGACTTGTGATGACTTTTTGGGGATGCGATGGAGTCTCCTATATTTTGCTTATTGACAAATCCATAAAACCCAAAATGAATTTGAATATGATTTTTCGATGAAATACCAATCGAAGGAGTTTCAGTTAACAGGCTTGAGTTAGTTCGATCTTGAATATTTCGATCAGCAATATTTTCATCTAGTCGCATCAATCTTCGTACATCTGTTGTTATTTTCCAAAGAAAAAACAATTGTGAGGTTAAACTCTCGCGAATGTTTTGATCGTCCGAATGTGGATTGCGTTCCACGTCTGTGGAATGTAAATTAAGTTCCCTATTCGAGAAATTTCTTTATCGGTCGATAAATTAAGCTCTCTTCTTTTAGAATAATAAAATTGTCAGTTGTGTACCTTCTAATGTGCTAAATAAGGTTTGTACCTCAAGGTTGTGCCTTAAGTCCAATTTCGTTTGTACTTTTTGTCGATGATTCATGCACCAGCAGATAAAAAATAAATAAATATTAGGCCGTAAGCAGCCCATAGAGGGCCAAGGCCTCGCTTCTTACAGCTGTACGTATTGTGCGTGGTATACATTTCTGTACGTACAGAAGGGACCTACAGTTTTATGCCGTATCCGAATGGCAGGGGAGGGTTTTGAGAAGCTTTCTCATGACAGTAAATACTCTTGGATGTTTGTCAGACGCTCGCAAGAGGTGGGGCTGTGAAAAAACTTTGGTGGTAATTTCCTGGATTCGAACTTGGAACCGCTTGCGCAGTAGTCCAATGCACTAACCACTGAGCCACGGCACCCACTGCACCAGCAGATAGCCACTCCATATTGCGAATAGATTAGATTTGAAAAATCTATGTCACCAAGTTTAAGATCATTAACCTTAAACGATCCTTTATATTAAACCGCATTTGACTTAAGGCAAGGAAACTATTGAGGTTATCAAAGAGGCTTAGGTCCTTACCTCATCATCATAATCTCTTGTGAGACGCGACATTTAAGGGATACTCGACAGATGGCAGGATTCCTTCCTACCAACCCACCTTTGCTTCTCAGCTTCGAGATTTTAATGAGATAGAAGGACATTCTGTTAAAAGAACTCTGCCTGAATTTTATAGCCCTCTTTAGTACCTACACTACTAACTGTTTTAAGGTGATGAAGTACCCTAATGTACATAATTTTGGTCCTGTCGTTTCACAAGTAGGTTTATCCCGTAGCCGTGTGTGTTAATGTCTTTCACTTTCCAAATATACATATATTTAGAATTTTCCTTTTCGAAGAATAACCATCGCGTTTAACATAATTCCGTTGAAAGTCATAAATCTTCTTTAAATCGAATGAAGTACAATTATGCTTCCGTTTTTTGTGTATGCAGGACTTTTCATTTCAGGACTTTACACCATTTCACAACCCCAAATCAAGTGTACGGACATTTTTCTTCTCATTTTTGCTGTTTTTATTTTTTTTTATTTTTTGCACGCTTCTAGGCTTTATGGTATACCGAAGAATTTTCTTGCAAAAGACATTTATTGCCAAAGCACATGAAGTATCCCTGCGAAGAAGAGGAAGAAAACGATTTTCCATTTTGAATTTCGGCTTTCAATATTTCAACTCCCATTTGCATAGATGGTATACAAACACACTCACATAATATCTATACTGTGATCCGGGGATTGCCACCCCAAAATACCCTTCTTCGCTACGCATTCCATCCATCCATTGCGCTGCAACAAGAAACAAAGGTATACGACAGCCGAAGCAGCCGAGCGAGTGGCAGCAGCAGCAGCAGCAGCAGGAGACCCAGTGGTTGAAGATTTATGTACGTTAACGGAAAACCAATGGAGGTGGTATTGGAACCACTATATGGCCGGTCCTGTATTTGTCCCTCACCCACAGCGATTATTCGCCAAAGCATGCTTGCGAAAATAACGCGAATATCCTCTCCACACACAGAGCTAGCATCGCGGATGGGATTGAATCGTCGTCGTAGTCCTCGTGTTCGTCCTTTTTTTTTTGTGTGTTTTTTTTTTTTTTTTTTTTGCCCACAACCCTCACGGTGAGAGGTTTTATTTGCATTTTATGTGTATACACACGTATATATAGGGTATACACATGACAGGGAGAGTATATATCTATGCCCATTAGGCAGAAGTGGCAGCGGAACGTAACAAACATGGACAGGACGTGCGGGGGAAATCGAATCACCAGCAATGGCGGGCGGGCGACATTGGTGGTGGTGGTGCTGATGGTGGTGGTTTCGGCAGTAGCGGTGGATGGTGGTGATTCAATCCTTCGTCCTTTTTTCTCTCGTGCTTACCTAAAAAACTCCAAATTCCTCGCATACACCAGCATCGTATAGTCACTCGTATGTGGCTGTGGGTTTATTATGGCCGATAACGTCCTCGATTTCATCCATTCTCCTCCCCATCCACCTTTCATCTACTCCTCCTCATCCTCGTCGTTTTCGTCGTCGTCAACGTTGTCGTGGTCCTGTTGGTATTTCTCCCACCACCCCTAGAGAATTCCCGCTTATGGGGTGTATATGTACAGTTAATATACACCAGTGTATCGCACACAAGAGAGCACATATCTCTTCGTCGTTATATGTAAGTAAACTTCATTTTGAAACTGCTCGCAATGTCGCAGCTTCCATCAATCTCACGTAAAAGCATTCGTTGAAGTCCCCATCCTCATTACCCGCCCCTCACTCTCGAACTGGATGGGCCCGCTGCCGCCGCACAGAAGTATGTGGAAATTGTGCAAATGGAGTTCATCCACTCTACGTTTGTGGACAGACTTTTTAACTGTCGCATTCAAAACTCAGTCCCTTGATGTCATCAATCAGTTTGAAAAATTTCATGGCTTTACGGACCGAATGTGTGCGAACGAATGTTTCCTTTTCGTCTTTCTTCAATCCTCCTCGTGTATCTACCTACTTTATATAATTTTTTTCGCTTTAAATGAAAAAAAAAAAGAAACAAACGATTTATAGACGATGGAATGGGGAATGGATTTCGAATTTCGATTGAATTGAGAAATGGAATTTGAATTGCCAAAACGAGAAGTAAATCTTGTGCACAAACCAGCTAAGAAAAATTCGATTTTTTTATCGTAACTTACGATTTAAAGAGCGAGTATCGAAACGGATTTAGTTCATATGCAAACCGAGAGCTCGTTATCATGTTCCACAACCAGGAGATCGGATGTTATTTTACGATCATTTACGATATAATGTTGTCTAATATCACAACCGCGTCAGATACAGTATCTTGAAAAATGTTTTCTAATATTTGACCTCAACAAGCACATTTGCGAGAAAGGTTTTTTTTTTCTTTTTTTAAACAAAATATTACGTGATTTTGCCTTCAGTAAGCACTATCAAAACCTACAACGTTTGGTATCTGTCACACAGAATTTCGACCCTGGTCCTTGCTACCTGAACTTGGCCTGAGATAGAAGTTGAGGGCTACCTTCGATAAGAGAATGAATGGTCGTTGTTTTTTGAGGATGACTTCGGCACTTGCCAAGGGTCTGGTGATGGGATTCTCATGAAAAGTGGCACCACTTTAGCTGTCACATTGATAAAGCAAAACAGATCTGTTTTCCAGAAAGAGGCTTGATGTCAGGATCTTTATTGAAGGGACCTTCTCAAAACGTCTATATCGGAGCGAGAACTAAGACTGTACTTATGGAATCTTATTTCAGTACAAGCCTTAATGATTCCTTTATTGCAAAAATCGCCAAAGAGATTAGTAAACGTGTTATGTGCAGTGTATATTTTGCATAATTAAAAGCCACTTACAGTTTTAGATGTACATATATCCAAGGGGCTGATGGTTTTTAAAGAGCTTTCGATTGTGTTGCCTAAAGTGGAATGAATGACGCTGGTGACTTCTCTTTATTTATATTTTTCGACAACTTGATGGTTTGATTGGGAAGAA
The DNA here is from genome assembly GCA_949716465.1 of Chalcosyrphus nemorum. Taxonomy (NCBI): domain Eukaryota; kingdom Metazoa; phylum Arthropoda; class Insecta; order Diptera; family Syrphidae; genus Chalcosyrphus; species Chalcosyrphus nemorum. Next base: position 36,064,251 of record OX454332.1, read on the forward strand.
CATATAGTTTGAGAGATACTGCTACGAAAACGGATCCTTTGGTACTTCTACCATACAGTTCTCAATAGCTGGGAAGACAGCCTCTTGGAATGCATCTAAGCCAGTGGACCATTATTATTCGGGTAAAACTGGAAGACAAACATAGCTAAATTTGCAAGAAGAGGATCACTTTAAGACGGTGTTACATCACGTCTGTTGTGGATCATCATTAAGTAGAGATACTTGTGTCAGGAAAGTTTCCCCTTCGTGATACCCGAGATTATGAAGAGCTCTCTATGAAAGGTTAAAACATGAGCCTTGGCGTTTATCCAAGCATTCCTTTGGATGTACCTACTTCTTACATATGGGCTCAAGAGTATAGTAGCTGGGCCCCAATAACGCCAAACTAAATAGGACCTAATTTTCTTAAGGTCCTTCCGCATTTATTACTCCTATTTCTACATATTACAAAAATTAGATCACATAGCGCAGTTAGTGTGTGTGTAGTGTTTTATCTCGACAAGAACACAACAGCAGGACAGGTTAATAAGAATTTCGATTTCACAATATGCACCGACATTTCACAGACGAACTGTGGAGTCGTTGCGGTTGTGTCGTCAGAATCCGTATCTCAAAACCTTTCAAGTGCAGAAGCTCTGAACTACTGGAGTACTTACACGTGGCCAGTCTAGCTTTAATATTGCAGCTGCAAATGTCTGGCACTAGCCAGAGCCATACAACGAACCCATCTTCAACCGCCTTGAGGAGATATCAGAAAAAATATTCGTCAAAATTTACGTGTCTTATACCTACTCCACAGTTCGTATGTAGGGACTCCCTCCTATATCAAGATCACATGAGTTGAGGTCTCAACACGGTACCTTGTTGTTAATTGAGTCTGCCGTCATTTGGGAAACCACCTACCTGCCACTAGAGCTTGATACTTTTCGGGTTCCCCTTTCTGAAGATCCAAGATACTAAAACCACTCACTGCGCTTTGATAATCTACGTCAGTGATTTCCAGCAACTAAATCGAAACATATTCTCTTGAATGCCAGAATAAATCATAAAAAATCAAAACTTCATAAAACAATGATTTCCTTCTGAAAGATCCCCCAAAAGTCAGTGCCTAATAATCTTAAGCCCTGCAAACAATTATAATTGAAAAAGTAATTCACCTCCAGTAGCTACAATCATTTGAAACCACTTGCTGGAGCTCAATAAAACAAAAAAGGAAAAAAAAACACAGAAAAATGCAGACATTATGCCGGGGCAATGTTTGTAAATAAGAATTGGAAATAAAACTCTCATTAAAAAACCACCACAAAGTCATTAGACCGGAAGACCATCTTTTGAATTACATCAATGCCGCGCGCTTTTTTACTTTTTCTTATTTTGCTTTTCCTCTTCTAATTACACGAACAAATTGAACACGATTCGGGGGTGGTAAATACACTTTTAAGCGGAAAAAAAGTACAATGAATAAATTAGGATCAAAATTAACCCAAACCAGGGGTAGATTTGGAGTTTTTTTTTTTTTTTTTGTTCATTCGTTTTGATTCAACTTTTTTTAACTGCGCGAAGGAGAAGGAAGAGCAATCGAAAGACGTCGCGTCGCGTCTTGCTGCAGGTCAGGAACTTCACGTGACGCGTTATATAATATAATTTGAGTCTCCTTTTTGATATTATTTTCCTAAAAAAAAAAAGAAGAAACACCCGACCCGAAGGGGGGTGGTGGTGCACAAAAATTAAAAATTCAAGGGCACATTTTTTTTTTTTTTTGCCTTCTTATTTATGTTTAACTTGCAGAAGCGTTCCCATTCCACAGGACCACCCTTCGCACAGAAGGAAGAAGTTGAGTAAAAGTGAAAAAAAACTTTGGATATTTAGATTTCATTAAGAAAAAAAAACTGAAAAGGACTTTCACTTGGTATGGTAGCGTAGGAAGCAGCAACAGGTTACTGCGAGATTGCGGCACCTGCCAGATTGAAATTAAATAACTATTCAAAGACTTTTATTTCTTATTTAGAGACGAGGAATTCTTCTTGGAATTTACAAGTAGACTTGGAAGAATGGTTCATAAATCTTACTTCTGAAAAGTCAGACTCTATTCGTCGATTTCATTTTAAGAGCTCTCGACAGTTGGAGACACCTTCCATGAGACATTACGGCGGTCCAAGGCACGTTGTTTTCAGCAGTGAATATAATTGAATAGTCTCCTCTTCTTCTTCACCTCTACAACTTCTACAGAAGTCATTGTAGGGGATGCCCATCCCTTCGTATGGCACAGTGTCCGGTGAGGTTGTCTACGACTTTGGAGAGGGTTTCTCTCTTATCTTTCAGAAGTCCGATGGACCTGGTTTCGTTTAGCGTGGGCCAAAGCAGCCTTGCAGTGTTACAGTGGCCGAGCTGTTGCCACCGATGGTTGGCTTCTCTCACCGCGTCGGCATGGACAAGGTATTTAGCATAGAACGTTGGCACCTCGATGCCGGTGACGTTTATGCTATTTAGATCTGAGGAGACTCGTCGGGCCAGTTCGTCAGCCAGGTATCCAGCAGAGGGTGAGGTTGTACTGTCCAACTATCTCGTTCAGAGATACGCGGCAGTCCTTCACTGGCTTGGATGTGCTGTCGATGTACTCGTATATGACTGATACTGATACTGCACTTACCGCCAGCCAGTCAGCTGCCTGACGAATGGCAGTGACTTCGGCATGGAAAACGCTGCAGTAGCTAGGAAGGCTGAAGGAAAGGTGAATGTCCAGATCTTTTGAAAAGATACCAGCACCGACTCCTTCTTCGGTTGTGGAGCCGTCCGTGAAGATTGTCGGCGAGTCATGGTGAAGGACCTCCCGTTGTGTCCATTCTGTTCTGTCGGGTATTATGCATTTGTAGCCCATGGTGAAGTTGTGTAATATATCCTTAGGATAGGGTATAATCAGCACACAACAGCCTCTTTAACTGCTAACATTCTTTTGTTTTCCATTCTTTCTATTAATCCTGGTTTTGGGTCTTCTTCTTCATTCCTTCTTAGCAATATTTATGCCTATAAATTGGATCTGGTCGTCCTTAATGGTGCGACCACTCACCTCTTGGTGCAGTTAACACTCATTTTATTTTATATCTCTATAAGTAGGTCACAAAGTCCACTTTTTCAATCCTTCAGTTGGATGAGTATCTCCTAAGAACATTAGAAAGTTAGTCCTAAGAGTAAAAAAAGGAATGAATTTAGTTTCGTCTTATCATTTTCATAGTTTTCTAAAAGTATGGCATGATATCAATATTTTCTATCTTTCGTCTGCATATTAGGAGGAAGAACTGAGGCTGAGACCATCGGAATCTTCTGCCTTTTCATTTACTGTGATTCCCTTCTTGATCTTGATATCTCCTTCGTTGTAGCCACTTAATGCACTTGTTTCGACTCAGCTATTTAGAGAGGAAGAAGCTCGGCGGGTATTTGCCTTTGATAGTTCCCTTGCGGAGGTGGTTCATGTTCCGTTGGGAGATTGGGGACTTTGATTGTATTTTTGCTCACTCCCTACTAAAACGCAATTGTGGCTCATAGCCTGCTTAATTGCATCACTTAAAGATGTAAGTACATAGCTCAAGTGCAACTAGCTCAAGAATTACAAAACAGAGTTAGTACAACCCACTGGCCTATTGGGGTTCAAGAGGTGCAAACTAGGTATCATATTCAAGCTTTGCAGCGCTTCCTCTTCACAGGACTACGACGTCAATTCAAAACAAGTGGGGCTTCAAGATCCTCTTCCTTTCGATATATTTAATATATCTGTTTAATTAATATCAGTCCTCAACTCAATTCAAATGATAATTTAAATCTAATCAGAATCAATCTTCATTCAGCTAACTAGAATCATCTACTAGCGACATCTATATTCAAATAGCCTGTCACAGTTCAATAGGAAACCACTAGATGGCATTGTACAGTTGATTTTCCCCTTCGTTGTCCTTTCCTCCAATAAGAACATTTAACAAAATCAATTATCTAACTGGAAGTAGCAAATTGTGTATGCGATACAAACCCTAAACTTATTTCATATGAAAATGTACATGCGTGCTTTGATGTACCCACCCCTTCAATGGTCATAAGGGTGAGTGTGTGTGTGTGTTGTCAGCAAACAACCACCACGTATCCACATGTGGGTATCTATCTATCTGTCTGCCATTTTGGGTCTTTTGTTGGTCGATGCGAAGCTCGTAAATTTCCATTGTTTGAAGCAGATACATACGTGTGTACACAGGTGATGGATGCCCTTGAGGAAAGTTTGGTTTTGAAAGCAAAATGGTTATACATATGTACATATATGTACATACGAATTTGTTATTGTAAATTGAAAATAGATTGAAAATATTTGACCTGAACGGAGGTCACAGAGCCATTCAGTAGGAAGCTATCAATTATTTTAATAAGGGGGGAGGTGGCTGTGGAATATTGTTTCACCCACCCAACCTGCTACTGACCACATCATATACTCTCTTAGATCAGAGGACACGGCAAGTACCAATCTGTCAAGTAGGTGCACTGAATTTCGGACTAGGGCCTTGAGGCCTTAGGACCCACAAAGAGGCACAGGACATACATAAGTAAAAGCACGACACATACTGCTGCGGATGACACTGTTTAATGACACTGTGTAAATTGTCCTTGTAGGGCTTAGTCTATCGGCGGTTGATAATTACCATACGGATGCTTAGGATACAAATGCATCAGACCACATTGAGACGCGTAAAGTAGGCCTGCCTTAGTACCTACTCTGGACAAGAAGACTCGACTATTTGTGGGTCCACTGACGTTTGTTTCTATTCTCCCTCGCGATGATTAACTTTGTTCCTGATGGCATGTGCTGTGTAACAATAGTCCCTAATCGCAGGAGCGGCGATATTTTCATAACTACTATGGACAAGGTTTTTTCCGGAAGTTATTTGGAAATTTTTTGTTGATGTGTCTCATCAAAATTATTTAAGGCATCTCTGGCTTTATGCCAGTAGATGATCTACATGTGCTGAGTTTTGTTCTTGACATGGAAGCATTGCATACGAATCGCTGGATCTCAGGCAAGTCCAGGTTTAAAGCAATCAGTGCTAATTACTTCGTCAAAGATCTATTTGTCGAAAGCGGTATGCTTCCATTTTGGTTCAGTTTATTGTCGGACCTTTGTGTTCCCTATCTCGGTCAGTATAACATTGTGATCCTTGGAAGAAAAGTCTTCGCTGACTTACCAGCTTGTACTAATGAGCTACTTGTGAAGGTAATGTCTATGATGAACTATTACCTATATTCCTGTGTCATAGTTCACCAGGTTTATATCATCATGGAAGTACTTCTAGAAGAGCTTATATCCCTTACGTCGATAAATCATAATTCCTCATTCTGTAAGAATGGTTATCATCTGATTCAACTGGTGCGGAGAAGTCTAAAACTATCACACAGTGAAAGCAATATGTGTGTTTATCCTTGTGGAAGTAGTCCCTGAATATTGATGATGGACTTCATAACATCACAGGCAGTTCCTCAAATGCACAGAATTAGGTCCACTATCGTGGACATTCCACCGAACTTATGATGATGTCATCAGGCTTTGAAACCCGATGTTGAAGTATGACTGTCATGAAGCCATCGACATGTTTCAAGATTGACTAGTAGCAGAGAAGAGGAAAATGAATAAGTACTGCTCATCAGCAGCTGAGGTGTCATGAAGACTACTATGGCCGTGGATGCAAACTTTTCAGAAACATCCGCAACATGTAACTGAGAAGGACACAAAGGCTATAGCTGTCCTGGAAATGATTATGCCAAATATCTGAGGAGTAAATAAGAAGAAGACCATTTTTTTAGCTAAGATTGCAACCATAATGAAGCTCTACAGTTCTCAAATTTGGTCTGGTCTGGTATCCCGATTTACCACTTCAGCTCTTACTCTTTCACTCTACTTACAGCAAGCTACTTAACGGCTACCACGTAATGGAGCTACAGATCACATCTGGGCATTCTGTGAAGAAGGACTAAAGGTAAAGGTCACTCTTCTTCCTTTACTTTCCTGATTAGGCAGGTCTCTGGTGATTGAACTAGTGACCGCTACAACATAGACTGCCTCATCAAATATTATTCGGAGACCGCTTATCGTACTAATTGTGCAGAGCCTATATACAGACTTCTTGCTAAATCCCCTACTCAGACTAAAGCAGTCTAAAGCAGGATTGACCTCACCACTCTGAATATCGATGTTTGGCGGCATCGTCTGTCTGTTTATGCAACCTTCTGCAAGCATTCTAGCCAGTGATCTCCTAATACACGATTGGTTTCCCGAGTTATCGTTGAGCGGAACTACTGAGGAGTATTTTCTTGTGCCTCGTGACCATATTCTTACTATCAACTGTACATGGCATTCTGAGTGTCTGACAACGTAGCCGATTTTGCATGAACTGTTTAAGATCTTAACCCTTTATCTAGCAGACATACATACATAAGCAGTTGCTCATTCAACGAAGGTTAGTGGCTTGTTTTCTTTGCAACACGACAGGTTGCAGTACCCATGGTTCAGGGAAGATCCGGTCACTTCGGCATGATGGTGCATAGAGCAAATAGCTTCCGATAGAAGGCCCTACTATTGTCTTTAGTTTTCTTGAACATGGTATTTGTTGGGACCTATTATCCTTCAGATATCGTTGAAGTATCGCTACATATCAACCCTGGTGCTCCTTGGAGTTGTTTTTTGGACTCAAACTGTCTGTGGGACGTTCTGGTTTTCTCTAAATAGTTGGGAAAAGCATTGAATTAACTCATAGAAGGTTGACCAGACTAAAAAAAAGATTCGCAGTTCGCACCAAGTCTGTATAATATTGGAAAAAGCATCCTTAGTAAGGAAATTATTCCTAATTGCAGTGCTTTTATACTCAAACTGCCCACGAACGCGCATATGGTATCTTGTCATGCAATGATTCCTCCTCGCACTCTGTTTACTGACGCAGTAATTCAACAAACCAGGTGCTTCAAGCTTTTTAAATGATTTTCTTCACAAAGAAAAGTGAAATTCGATTTAACTTCCTCAAACCCAACTTATATCCTATACCTTGACCTTTTTAGCTCGCCTCTTCCACCGCCCTCCCCCCTACTTTCATCGATCTAACTAATTCGGAAAAGGTGCATGTATCTGAATGGAAATGGTCACAATCTATTTTCATATTGTTTGGATGATTATTGATAAAACAAACCAAGAGATAGTGTAACAAAGACCACCCACCTGGTGGTGCTCCATGACCACTCCCGGAATTTCGTCGCATGGCAGAGGACACACCAGGAACAAAAAAAAAAAAAACTTCACCGGCAACCTAAATAACACAATTTTGCTAATCGATGTTACTACGCTTGGCGGCGGTGAATTCGTTGACTCTTACTAACAAAATGATGAGAGCAACGAAAACTAGATTTTTTTTTTTTTGTGGAACGTGCCAGGACGTGGCGATACTCATACTAGATACCAAGAACAAGCGGGTGATCCGTGTCCATGGAGCCGCATGGCGACTGGTACGTTGGGCTATAATAATTTGTCGAGTATACCAACCCGGTACATTAATTTTGTTTCACGCTAAAGCCAAATTTCAATAATTGTGAGTTGCCAATGGTAACCCTGATCAACTGAAATTTTAGTCACAGTTCGTATGGAGGAAAATAACAAGTCCTGTGTACGAGAAACAGGACAAATGAGTTGTTACCGTCGAAAGGGTATGGATATGGTAGTCTTAATTAATGGACAGGTGATAGTAGTTTTATTTTTTTATGACTTTAAGTAGAAATCGCAAATTTTGAGTCACTGTAACAGTGGAAGGGTATGGAAGTGAAAGGATCACATTTTAAAGGGAATACAGAATACTAAGTGGCATATTGATTATGTCATCATTACTAGCGCCGTATTTGCCTTCATGGGAACCATTAGTTCGGTTCGTATAAAAACGTTTCGAAAATGACGGTGTAGAAATTAATGTAACCAAATGCTACAGGTAAATTCCTCGTCTCAGCTAAGGTATACGGCCAGCAGCATGAACATTAGACGCAACTTGAGATGCACTTAACAAAGATCTGTGCAATTCAATCCACAATATTGTCACCATTGAACGTGTAAACAAAAAAGGGATCTGGTTCAAGTGGTCATCTCAGTGTCAACTAGCATTTCAAAAAAGTAAATCAACTCAATCCGAAAGGAGTCTTCTTAACCGATGTTCTTGGTATGTGATGCGAGTCCCAAAACGAAGGACTTAGTTGGAAAAATGGGATTCCTGAGCTTACGAAGAGATAGGATATTTATAATGCTTCTAAATCAGCCAGCGTTGTCAGTACCTTATTAGGAAATTTGTTGGTACCAAACAATTATAAAGATGATGTCATGGTCTTGCTCAAGGTGAGTCGATTGGTTGGACCTAGTTGGGGGCTAAATATTAACAGCTATTTAGAATCAAGTCATATTTTCCAGCACTGAGTTTATTCGCTCTTTGATGGGAGAAGAGTCCTTCGTAATATTTCAGAGCTAATTGATTGTCAGAGATTGAGTTTTGGATAGTCAAGCGGGTACTTCAAAAGGATCTTGCAGAGGAAGAGTTATTAGTGTCAACTGATGAGCTTCTGCTATCGGTCTGTATCCAACACTGCGACATCGTACAACCCTTGGACCTTAGTATTCTCCAAGAATCTTATTGACTTAGCTACGTCCAAATTTTGGGCAATCTACACCTGGTAAAAACCAAACTAAGTCCTTTGTATTTTCCAGAAAAGCTATTCAGTGGAGGAGACAAGGTGAAGTTGAGAATGATGAATGGTCAAGGGAGTATTCTGCAGGTTATTTTTAAGAGCCCATATCTGGGGCTCTAGAGGATAAGAAATACCTCCTCGTCAGCAGTTAGAGCTGCAGGCATCCACGCGGAAGGGATGGAAAAAAAATGCGAATCTATCATGACACACCAATACGACAGAACATTGGAAAAAAAATATGGAAGGAACCTGCACCTATAACTCAAGTCGAACAAAACAAAACATGGGCTCCTTGGTAGGTCAAAACGTCATCGGAATATGGTCAAACATTTGTATTATGCAGTGTAAGGAAGGACTACCTATTAGCAGAAGGAAGAATGTACTGTCAATACTCTTAATCAACTCCTATTCAGTTCGGACATACTTACAAGCCTCTCTTTATATGTCGGATGGGTCATAAAATATATTTGGACTTAAGCTCAGGTTCAAAAAAGATTAAGAAAGTATCTATGTTTGAAATAGAGAGAAAAAAGAGGATCAGAAATCGGGCATGTTCCTTCACTTTTAAAAATTAAGGCGCATACATAGATGAAGGGCTAAACAAGTACATAATTACGGAGGAGTTCCTCAAAAGTCAGTGCTTGGACCTGTTATATTGCACGCATTAAAAACCGAAGCCGACGTTAGTTTAGTAGTACTTGTGGTAATAATTCAGTTTTTGGCCCAATTTGGCGGATAATTATGTCCTGAAAATAGAAAAGGTGAGAATAACGAATATTATCGGTAAGACTTCCATGCCGTCCAGTCAAACGCATACATCCGACATTGGAGAGTGTGGTTGGGCCGTAGGGGTAAAGTGTCAGCTTCAGAGACTGCTATATAAGGTCAGCTCTTGCTGGCAGTACTGGCAATGTCCAGATTATACTGGAAAAAGTGGGCAAAGAATCAGAAATCTTCTAGCTACTGTGAGCCTTTGTAGTTCACTCGTCAACGGGATGAGAGCGTGAACAACGCCAAAGGATCATATTGTTTTAAAGGTTTTCGATGCATATTAGGTGCTCATCAAGACGGGGCTAGTATATGCCGCTCCAGTATGGGTACAGACTGACGGTAAAATGAACTTTGTTAAATTACGTGCTACAAGCATGGGACAAAGGGTAAAGCAACATCAATACCCAAAGAAGAAGAGAGCACCAAAACATAAGAAATGAAACCTGCCTCTACAAAGGAATACCCTGACCACTACCACTTGTTCCGTATAAGGACAATCAGGAGCTGATTTAGCGTGTAAAGATGCATTAGCATGGAATCGGACGCATGTTCATAGCACAGCCTGCTAAGAATCTACAAGGAATACCCCCTTCCAGCACAGAAAAAGCGACCAACACATGCTGCTGTCTATCGCAAATCAACAGATGCAACAGGGAGCTATTCTCCTTTCCAAGAATACCTTAGACACAACTTAAGGTCCATCAAACTTCCCTCAAAATGTTTTTACAGTGGCCATCCGACTTAAGGATAACAACAAATTCTCTGAGCCCATTTCCAAAATACAGACATTTTGCTTCACAGGCGCATTGACCTCCTTTTTGGAAAATGCCTGCATCGCGTACCTGCTCGTAAATTGATTCCTTTTATTTTATAGCTTCATTTTATCCGTGCATTCGATGCAAGATGGACTGCAATTCTATGCAACTGCATTGAGGAAAATTTAGGATCCTTTTTTTCGCAAAAGGGATAATCGAAGAAGGAAAAAAAACGAAATAACAAAAGATCTCCTATAAATCTTTTGTTAACCCATTTCCATTGTGCGGATACACTTTTTTGCGAGGATAAGGCGTTTGATTAAATCTTACGAAATCTAGGATTTGAGATCACAATGCATCCTTTTGCAGGAGAGAAGTCTAATATTTCCCAGCTTGACGGTCATACATTCTTATATGCGAATGGCATTGTATGTGTGCCCCCTGTTCAAAGAAAAAGAACACACATTCTTCCATTTCATTGTAAAGAAAGTCCTTGTATCGTTGACAGCACTAAGCGACATCGACTATTCTTCACATCCGCCGTTGGATTTTTCCAATTTTACGTAATTACTACTTGAGATCTCCCCTCCCCCAAAAGAAAGAAAAATCGGGACAGGATGTTTAGAATCGGCCGTGGATATTTCAGCGGCGCAATGACACAAACGCATAACTCACAGAGGAAGTTTTTTTTGGTTGCATGTCTCTGGTCCTAACCTAGATTTGTGACTAGCCAAGGAGGATACACAGAGGTGCGGGGACCGTTGATAGATAATTATAAACACTGGGCATGGTTTTTTCTATTTTCTTCTTTTGTGACATCTTTTTTGGGGGATCGCACTCGAGGATGTCAATCAGCGAGTGCACATGTTCCACAGGATGAAATGGTAAGTACTCCATACATTTGAATACGAAGAAATATTATCCTTTTTTTTTTGTTTGAAACATGTAACAGAATTTTTTTATTTATTTATTCAACAAAAAAAGAAACATGTTCTACCCCTAAATTGTAAATAAACAACTGCACAGGATCGTAGGACACTCTTGTAGCTGACGATGGACTGATTTTATGTGGTGTACCATTTCTTTTACCTCATCATTAGAAGGTAGATAGTTTAGGGTGACTTTTTTTTTTCTAGGATAACAACATAAAAAACGATTCTATTTCTGGGGTAAACAGAAAGGGTGTCTGGTAAATTTGATATGTTAAGTAGCCTCGCATTGTGGATGGTCGTTTTTTTTTTTTGTAGGGTTAAGGATCTAACCAATGAAATGTGATGAAAACAAGTAGCACTGCTCTGAAGGTAAGATGTATACCTCTGTATATCTTTCGATGAAGGAGGTGAATTTCAGGGAATTTTTGGCAGCGTTATCTTGTCGGGGCTTACGGGGAATCAGTGCGAGGAAAGTTCTAGGTCGACAGTACTTGTTATAGTAAAAGTACTCATATATTTAAAAACAACTCAGATATGAGACTCGGGAGTTTCCTTGACTCAATGTCATGTAGTTTCTTACACAAAGTAAGCCTAAAAGAGCGTCCTGGCTATTGCGCAAGTGACGAGTTGGACAAGTGGTTGCGTTTGCAGGACTAGTACGCCCACGCATAGTAGTCACAAGCACTATCCACTAAGTCACAGTATTTAACTAACTAAACGGAGGGAAGAGCTTGTTAGTTATGTAACGCCTTCTTTTTTCCTTGTCATTTCATAAGCCTTCTTCAATCGGGATACTCTCATATGTGCCTTGGTCCCCAGGGCCTTAGGTATATCATCATACTTGGACTTGTGGGCAAAAATTATTCTCATATCATGGGAGTCTAAGAGCTTGTCCACGCCTCTACATAACCACACTCCGTTCGATTATCTAAAACTAAATTATAAAGATCTTTTCGTCGTAAGTCAGCTCTGGCAGGATGGATGCTTGCCTAAGGACCTAGTCTTTCGAAAAAAGAAATAGTATAAGTGTATAAATCAGTAGGTTTTTTTATTCACCAAACTCACCTCCTCTTCTGCCCCTCATCGTAGCGGTACAAGTATTTGATCACGTGGGAGGACTTTAGTCTTATACCTTGGCTGCATTTTGTTGTCACTCCTGTCTTTCTCTATCATGGTAACTAAGATTCTGCTGACTCCTGTCCAAGCTTCTTAGGTGCTCAGCATCTGCCTCAAGATATTCTTTGGGATAAAGTCCTGACATAGTCAGTTCGCCAACAGGTTAGGTTTTTCAAGATATCCTGGGCGGTGGAATACTATGTGTTTCACTCCTTCTGTGCGCTTTAGACTATAAGGGTTGTCTTCATACCCAAATACGTGGAGCTTGACTCTGAAATGTCTATGATCAGTAAGCATCCTTCCTATTGATCCAGAGGTCTATATTGGGGATCAATCCCTGCGTGCATCTACCTCGAGTTCCATCTCTCTTGCTATTCCTCCAAGTTTGTTCTTTCTGGTACTCCACTACCACTTCTACTTGATGGTGTCGTTGTTCTGCTGCCACGATATTTCCATTCGGCTTCTTTTACCAAGAGTTCTGTTGGCATCATTCCAGCCTCTTTGCTTGCCGGGTCGTATGATGTTGTTCCGAAGGCTCTGCTGCTCTACTGCATCTGTCGTGTTTCGTTTTCATTCCTCAGAGCCGTAGATCATCTCAACGTGCGTCTCATTTCTTTCTGTTTAGTTTAGGCCCTATCAATCGGTAGGCCTTGAGGGCTTTCTGTATGTAACCATGTCACTTGATGGCTACACTGCTCTGCTTGACAACTACATGATGCGAGTGACTATAGTGAGCAGTGCTGTCAGCGATCAAGTCATTTCCCTCTTCTGTCTTCTTCTTCAATATTTCTTAATACTCCACCTTGCACAGTCCATCATCCAAATTGGATACCTAAGCATACGTTGAATACTCTAGTTTCATTCGTAAAACAACGGTTTAACAAGATGGGATTCGATTGTAACACCCTACCCACTTTAAGCGCGCAAAAAGTTTGTATATTTGACCCCATAAGTTCCAATGGATATGACCTTATAGCCATGTGTCCTCTTATACTTTTCCCACGTAAGTAACACGAGACGTCAAGAAGGTTATCACTATTCAAAGCTGTGTTCATTGAGCCTTTACAGTTAACAGACTATTAAAACTATCTTGTAACTTAATTCATCTCGAAATTAATCTTGCAAACTACTTCAACACCGCTTGCTCCATCATAAACTAGGGATGGTCAAATTGGCATACAAAATGCACCACAGATAGTCGCCGGGACCTCGCCTTCAAAAAAACAAAAACAAAAAGCTAGACAATAAAATCGTTCACAAAGATAAAATAGAAACAAAAAAAGCAAAATTCAAAGTGTCAACAGATTGGTGGCTCATCTAAAGCCAGTGCCAGTACTCTTCTTTTGGACCAAATACCATTAAACGGAAAAGTTCAACTCCACACGACGACAATAACGACAACGACAGCGACGACGACGACGATGAGGCTTGGTCATTCTCTCTCCAGCCGAATTGTTAGCTCAAATCATTCGTCCCGTTTAGTGTGCCTGTGCATAGCTGTTGGGTGCTCCTCTGTCTGGTGGTAGTCCACCATGCTGTTCAGAAGTCACGAAATACCTGAGCAGCACTGTACGTGTGCATACTTCCCAATATAACACCGTTTGCAATAAAATAACTTATTACATCATAAAGACATGCTTATGCACTCTTTTGGGGGCTTCGTTCGCCTTTTCCTTTTGCGGATCCGCAAGCAGAAGCTATGGTCCGACACCAGACCAAATCGCCAGGGGTACCGCGGGCGCGCGCTCGCGCTGCACCCTTCTACATCCCCCGGCAGCAGCACCAGCCAGCCAGCATCGCCATCAACTTAAATGCTTACATATTGTGGGCCAGAAATGTGCACCACCGCTCTGACTCTGGCTCTAAGCCGTGCACCATTTGATCTTAACCTCTGCAGGGTGATTGTGTGAATCCGATTGGTTTTTTTCTTTTTCGAATTTTTTGTGCATCGTGTCAAGAAGGTGCAACTGTTCACGTCTACCAGATTTGTTCGCTTGTAATGAGCTGATTTATTTCAATTCATTTTCCCTTGTATTTATTGAAGAAATTAGGATTCATACAGGATTTTATAGACACGAAATGGATAGAGTTCAACTAATGAAGATTCAAATGCAATATATTTAAAAAACAAAAATGATGACGCACTTGAAACGTTCATGACCCATTGATGGGAGGCATATAGTTGATTACAAATTGCTAAATGGGTTCATGGCTCGAAGGCGCTTTCATGCACATTTGCCACAAAGTCATATAGTAGTCCCGAGTGATGGTGAGATGAGTCTCAAATCGTTGAGTTGAAAATCAACTCGGCAAAAACAAAAATGATCAGCCTGGGATCGAACTCATCAACTCATGTATGCATTGCTGGACAAATAGTTGAGAGAGTAGAGAGTTTCCAATACCTTGGGAGTATTGTCTTAGCCGATGGCGGAACCGAACTGGAACTGCGTTTGGAATGCTATCTACAGTTTGGCAAAGTAATGATATTAGCCTCAACACCAAGCTACGACTGTTCCGTTCCAACGTTGAATCCGTGCTGCTATATGGATGTGGTACCTGGAGAGTGACCGTCACTATCACGAGGAAGCTGCAAACGTTTGTCAATAGGTGCCTGCGTTACATCTTAAGGATATTCAGGCCAAACCGTATCTTTAACGAACAGCTTTATCAGAGCCATGAACCTACAGGCACAACCATACGACGACGCAAGTGGCAGTGAATTGGTCACACTCTCCGAAAGGGTGACAGGTCCATAGCTAACCACGCGATGCAATGGAATCCGCTTCCGCAGGATGGGAGGATACGTGCCGGTCCTAGGAATACGTGTTGCAGAACGACAACTTGGAAAGAGTTGGGGTGAACTGAGGCACATTCGCATTGAATACTCACTGTGAGCGCAGTATAAGCAATTTTATGCGAGAAGATTCTAAGCGATCCTCGGGAAGTTCTCCACTGCAATACAGAATGTTATTTGATATCCCTTCAATCGCATAGCCTCACTTTAGTTGATCAGTGTACACGTACGCTAAGACATTTTTGAATATCCAAAAGCACCTGGATTGGCGAGGTATAATATATCGAAAAGTTGACAAGAATGCCGACCCTTGCCATAAGTTACTGGCTTAAACGTTCACATTGAACGACGGAGTTAGGTTCTAGTAAAGGAAGGCAAGAAGGCAATACAAGACTCTTCTCTTGTATCATAACTACTTTTTTTTGTATTGGAAGGTAAGAATCTTTCAAAGGCGAAAGCCTCACTAACAGTGTGCGATACACTCCCACTAAAACTTCCTTCGACCTCCGATCCGCCGTCAAGCATTTTATTAGGAGGGAGGCTTCGGTCTTACATACTCGGTTCCTTCGCCACCTGGGCTATAATTCACTGTCGCTACTGCCTGGGTTGTCCTTCATGGTGATAGCTACGATTTCTCTGATTACTTTCCTGCTCAGCATCTGTTTGATGATGTTCTTTGGGGGTAAGGTCTCACTCAGGCTGTTCCCCAGCCTTTCTTTTCTTTCATGATATCGTCTGCAATGGAATATTATGTGTCACACGTTTTCGATGGCTTCTGTGTATGTTGGACAATAAGGGTTGATTTCCTGTCCGATTCTGCAGAAATATCCATGGCCCCTAAGCATCTGTGCCAGGTAGAAAGTCAGCTTCCTATTGATTCAAATGTCCATGTGTCCATCTACATTTGGCAGAAGACACATAGTCTTACTACTATGTTAGTCGTGAAGAGATCTCCATAATGACCGCCAGGTACCTTGGCCCATGAGGGTATCCAAATTCCAGAGTAATCAGACTCATCAGGTCTAATTTACAAAATCAGTGGCGGTGTTATGGCGATAAACTTTGGTGATATACCTTTCTCTGTTCCCCAATGAGGCTCGAAATAGCTGTTGGTAATGCTTTCGGATTTCTTATGTAGCCAGTCTACACAAATATTGGCGTACCCGTTCTCTTCGACCTTATTCTTATATACACTGAGGACTCATAATCCACTCCATTTCTATTTGAAAATTTGAAATTAATCCCTATTCCCATTTACCCATCACTAATATACATATGTATGTCCCTATAATACAATATTGAATTTCATTATCATTAGATTGACTTCAGTAACAAAATTGTTGGTCAAAAATCGTGACCAAAACAATGTAAGGAGAACGCACACACACAATAGTCCTTTCAAATTCATCCGGCAGCGTGTGGGTTCATTTGACTTTCCGCAGGTGTGGTCCATCTTGCAGATACGTACCCACAAAAAAACAAAACTGAAACCAAAACATTGGATTAAATTTTACGCAATCGTCCGAAAGATGTGCATCCAATCCGTCGGATCAATTCTTTGCACGTGAATCTTCCCAATAATGGCTGTTGAAATCTTATTATACCAATAGATTCGGATGAATCTATTCAATTGTCCATGTTTCTCATAAAAAAAACACAAAAAGTTGAAACACACAGTCATAGGGAAAGATCACGTTGAATTTTCGGACGGGATTAGAGTCGTCCATGCATGTGAATCTGACATAGATGCAGGGTTTTGAGAGAAGCACCAACAAAGTCCTTGCAGAAATAGGTTTTTACAGCATTTTTTTATTAGTATCCTTCTTACAATCGTTTCAGGAGAAATGTGTCAGAAGAACTAACCACAATCTGCTTGTTGATGGGGATGGGAAACATGTCGTGAGGCTTTAGATTCTATATCAAAAGTAAGGATGGAATGAGAATTTTGTTGTTGATGATCATGAGATTGCAGGCGAAATCTAGAATTCTCAACAGCAACAGCTCTATTGCCAAGTAATTCCACTATAGAAAAGCCAGCAATGTTTAGGGCACATACTACAGATCTGTTAAGTTCCGGGTAAAAAATGAAAAAACTTGGACTAGCAGGAATCCTCATATATAGCAGCAATAAAGGCAAGCCTCAATACGTTCACTGATAGGTTAGGTTAGGTTTGTGAGTTGGCCGCACTCATGTCAGCACTGACCCATTGTGTTACCCATAGGGGGGCTTAGAAAAAGTACCCCTTGCCCATTTAACCCATAAATATCTGTAACAACTTCTCTTACTCGTTATCCGTGTATACAAACCATCCTGATGTTCTGATGAAGTTCAGTAACATGTTGGTATTGACGTTGGAGAGTTCTCCTAGATCCTGAAAGAAGTGCTTGCCGAGGATTTTGTACCTGGAATGTTGGAGTCCAGGGCACTGGCAGAGAAAGTGGGTAGTGTCCTCTATAACCTCCTCATAGCCGCATCCTCTACAGTGTTCTCCTTCCGTCCGACGCAGTTTCTTTAGGTGGTACCGCAGAGTGTTGTGACCCGTGAGTATCCCCACGAGTATGGACACTGAACGTCTGTCCTTGCGGATAATTCTCTCGGTTGTTGATTTGTCAAAAGTTGGCCATATAGTTTTTTTTCGGTTTTGCAAGTGTCTAGGGACTTCCATCTCAAGTTCGCCTCTCTCATAGCCAGTTTCTCTGCTTCAAGCCTGAGAGCGCAGGGCAGGGTGCTTATGGAGAGGTCAGTCAGTTCAAGTGGGTCCGACGAAGCTTTCCTTGCTTTTGCCCTTTCATTTCCCGGGAGTAGAACCTTGTGCTGTGTTCCAAGAACCGTAAGCTCTTCGCAACAGTACTTCACAAGCTTGGATTTTATTTCTTTGGCAGTAATTACTTTGATAGCTGCCTGGCTGTCGATAAAGAAAGTGATGCCTTCTGGCGGTATTGTTCTTATGGCAGACTCACAGGCCGCTGTTGTCACTGCCAGGACCTCCGCTTGGAAAACACTAGGAGTCGTATAGATCTGGATATACCCAGTGAATCGGAGAAGATTCCAGATCCTATACCGGTGTTCATTTTTGATCCACCAGTGTGAATAGCTATGGATTCGGCATTTGGTATGCTGAGGTAAATGGTATTTTGAAGTCAAGGTCAAAGCGTAGTGTAGTCTGTTTTGGGTGTATGGCCAAGGTACGTTTACTGATAACTACAATTCATTTCTGAAGGCGAATCGACATAGCATAGTGCTTCTTTCTACAAGTAACAGAGTCCCAGGTGCACCTCTGTTTGATATGGCTGTCAAAATCTTGGAGCAAATCACTTGCAACAGGCTAGAGGAAGCACAGAAATTAACAGGGATTCAGGGGAACAAAGGCGTACCATAACCACACTAATTTTCATGAGACAGATAGAAGCCTGATTCTAGATGCGCCAGATGTTCCACTTTTGCATTTTAGGCTTTAAATTAAGAAGGATGGTCCAAAACATAAGCAAGCTCCCCAAAACACTGCGACTCATAAACTAAAATCTTTGTGGAAAAATACCAGAGACTACTTTCTGGAATAGCAGTAGTCTTACTTAAAGATAAACATGCAAAAGGACTGATCTAACCTAGACAGATTCTCCTTGCAAAGTTTCTTGCACTACATTTATGCCTTAAGCCTTTCCAAAGGCAGACTAATAGGGATGCCGTAAAGTGAAAGGGTTGCGATCCTTTTACGCCGGACTATGACTTCGCCATTAAAGAAGGAGAAAATTGCTCTCCTAAGGCATAGGAACCGCATTAAAAAGTATTATACAAATAACTCGTAGCCCTATTAAAGAAAGTATTATTGGAATCACATGCTAAATGACCAAGATCTCCCCCAAGCTAGTACAATTCTACGGAACGCATAAAAATCTTCTAAATTCCATCTGCAAACCGTTTGAGTGCTTGTGCAGATTTTAGCCATTACTACAGACTAGCAACAAGAGATACGCATCTTCTCCATTTATCACCATAAAACAACTACAGGGATGCATTTTCTCAAAAAAAAAATATCCAACAAATATGGTCCCCAGTCGGGGCAACAACGGAAAATTCAGAAAATTCAATAAAAGAAAAACTGCCCCATACGATATCCCTTAGCAGGGATATTTCTATTTTCACAGATGGGATGGACATAAATAAATTCTCCAGACAAAGTGGATGTCATGCATTTTTCCATCAACGTGCACTCGCAATGTGACACAAGGGGTACTATACTATAGCACCATCTACAGCCAGCTACCGTCAGTTACATATGCATACACCATATAGTGAGAGTTTCCTTTGGTCCTCTTTTCTGGTCTGGCGGCGGCGGCCCCATCCATCGTTCGCTTCGACCAGCGAGTAGTCACCTCCTTTGTCAATACATTTACGTACATAAACGCGGCAGCAGCAGTTGTTGGCCTAACTGTGTCCCTAAAAAACACATGGGACACTAAAAATAGCCACCCTCATGATCTAAATGATGGGAAGACAACAACGCGCCGTTCCATAAGGTTCGAACAATATTTATCCCGCGCGTCCAAAAACATGAAAAAAAAAAAAAAAATCACATGGCATCACACAGTCAGATGAAGAAGAAGAAGCTATAACTGTCCTGTCGTCCCTGAAGACGCACCGATGGTGTTTGCTCCCATTCGTAACACAACGGATACACGCATCCACGGATTTTTATTTATAGATCGCGCGGAGAGAAGTCTCCGACGTTTATATGTGCCGGGTCGCTGGGTATATGTCAGACGTTTGGCACTGCGTTTTCTCAATGTTTACACATGGGCTATGACGAGCGATCTTGCTACATCGGCATCGACATCGACATAGACACACATCCCGAGTCCCGAGAAAGTACAGTCAAAGTCAAGTTCAATGGGAAAATTCAACCGCGACTGTCACAGGCGTCGTTTTTTTCTAATTGCCAAAGGCGCACTAGAAAAACTCTTGTGTGTCGGCAGCATGGTGTTGAGGGAGATGGCCTATCCACCACCACCACAACCTGGGTGCTCACTAAATCTGTTGTCCAAAAACCTATTTGGATGCTGTGAATTCGGTGGCGCATCAACATACACATGCGGTGGTGATCTATTTTCGGATGAACTGCATCTTTATAGTGACATTGTGGAGAGTCTCGTCCCACCAAAACATGAGAAGTGATTTCATCAGACCACATGTCAAACAAATATTCAAGTGATGCACGGTAGATGCATACATATTTATATTTTTTTTTATATTTAGTGCGTTGGGTTACAGAAATACTGAATTAAGGATGGTAGCAACACCACAGAGCCGACAAGTGATGGACGAGAGATAGAGTTACAGCGTCGAGGGTGTTTCCAAAGAAAGGCTTGGACCATTGGTCGACAGGATTACAGAATGAATTGCTTCTATGTAAATGCCAAACGTAGCTATTCTTGATTCCTTTCCAAGTCTAGTGTTATCCTATTTTTCTAGTTGCAATGAAAGCTTCGGAAGAATTCGTCCTACCCCTGATCCATCAAGTATTTCAAGCCAAGAAGTGATCTATCTGCATCATGTAGTCTGCGTTGCGTTTCCTTGACACTCCTGTCCTTGTAGTTGTTACAGTGTCGCTAACTATTAGCCCAAGCTTCGTCTGCGGTCTTTGTAGAGATCCGACGAAGAATAATCCTAGGAAACCGCTGCTCGACGGACCAAATTAATGCTCTACAGAACGCTCATCTTACCAGTCCTGCTATATGGAGCCGAGTGCTGGACGAAAAGTAAGAAAGCTGAGCAAATATTGGGCACCTTCGATCGTAAAATACTCCGTCGGATATTAGGTCCCTTATGCGAGAAGGGCGAATGGAGGAGAAGATACAACCGCGAACTCGATTAGTCCAAAAAGCCAAGATACGCAGACTACATTGGCTCGGCCACATCGAGCGAATGGACAACAATGCTCCAGCCAAGGGGATCTTCGAATCCCAGCCCCCAGGTTCGAGACGGCGAAGAAGACCGAACCTCCGGTACAAAGACCAAACTGTCGCGGATGCCAGAAAACTTGGTCTTCACAACTGGAAGCAGCGTGCTCGGGACCGCAGAGGATGGAAGGCAACGATGTCTCAGTCAGGGACTCTACAAGGGTCGGGAGCCCTTTAAGTAAGTAAATTCGTCTGCGGTCAGCGTTTGTTTGCTGATGTTGCCTGGGGTTACTTGGGGTACTTTATAATATCGTGGTCAATGAACCATGAAGTGTTTTGTGTGGGTTTTGGCCTTGTATGATTGAAAATTTAGTTCCTTCGATGTAAAACATCGAGGTCTCTTTAGCTCGAGTTATTCCACATAGTTTGCTTGGATCTGATGGACTTTATCCTCTCCTGAACAGAAGCACTCATGCCTTGTAGAAGTGAACGTATCTGCGACCAGAATAGAGTAAGACCCCCAATATTGAACGGATCTTCTGCTAAGTATTCAAAGACCATTCAATTCAGCCTCAGAAGCAGATACAACGTCTGTGAATGGCTACTAAAATATTGTGTCGACAGCAAATAACATTAAAGGCCGAATATCGCTTCGAAAAGAACAAAGCACAGCATAGTGTCCGACCAGACAAACATAAGTGCATGAACTAAGTTGCCTCAATGGCAGAAAGTGGGTGTGACGGAGGTTTGTCTGAATCCCCTCCTTGGGGATATGATGGCCGGGTATCATTCGGGTTTGTTCCTGGAGCCTGCTTTTAGTCTGAAGCCATTTAAGCCACCTATTTTCGCATGATAAAACCTTGAAGCCATTGTACGTGGTAAGTTGCTGAAAGAAGAGATTCATAACTTTATAGTTGATACCTTTGTGTGTGCGCACTTCGATGAGCCTCCAATAATCTCCGCTGAGTCTCTTTTCTGTGCTTTTGAAATCTATGAGTCTGTCTATGAGCCCAACACTTCGTACCCTACTCTCAGAGTATGCCCTAGAACTACTCACGATCGAACTAGGCCCGTATCCCTTTATTCAAACGGTCGAGGAAGGTGGAAGGTAGTTTGTCTGGCTTCAGCAGCATGCAGTCGGTCTAAAACTAGTTCTTTATTTACATCACCAACTAGCTCATTATTTTTCGGTGTTCCCAAGAACACCCAATAAAAAGTTCAGAAAGTAGCTTTCGAATTTCAGATGAAGATAAACTGAGAGATCTTATCGGCGGCGCCTTCCCTTATTAATAAACAGTTCCTGGACAGTAGCCTTCAAAAATCCTTTGCAATACTATTGACAACTGTGAAGATCGACGTCGTTATCCACAAGAAGTTGGTCTTGGGTATTTTTAGTGAACTAATTTGTTCAATTTCTTCTTCTCTGGCCAGCTATTTTGAAGGTAGTTGTAGTATACAGGCTCTGGATAAATCCTTTCCATATTTCTTGCTTCAATTTGATCGCCTATACACAGATCACTTCAAGGCGAAATTTTTTACCTTGACCAAGCCTTGAAGTCGTGTTCTTTTCTTTGATCCCTGCTTTACTTTTATCTCTTCGGCGTTTCGCAATGAGTCAGATCATCTTCAAGTAAGATCGCTGTAGTTGATCCCTCATATCTTGTGCTTTGCATACTTCATCCCGGACCTCAGTTTATTCGTTTCTTTCCCTGTGTACATATATGGAAATTCCTGTCTCGAGGAGTCCCAAAATTAAAGGACATTAAAGGCTCTCTGATCATACTCTAGATCGAATTGTTTCAATTGATTTATTGGCGATTGTTTGTTTTAAAACAAAAAGCAAAAGCATTGATTTTTTTTTCTTACCAGAGGCCAACCTTTTGTCCTTAAATCAACTGGCAGATGCATCCGCGTTAAATAACCGTGGTCGTAGCATCTCACGGATAGTATCCACAAAAAAAAACCGGCAGTATGCGAAATTAGGATATACTACAGTACAATACGCTCACTTACCCCTATCCTTGAAACTAATAAAACATCCTTTTGATATGCACACATCCGTTTTTTATATTCAGATCTGTTTGTCTCTTATTTATGTATGCTGAGGGTCTTGACATGGGTCACATTTTTTTTTTTTTTTTTTTTGTATTGTTGCCCTTTCCCATTATCTTCCGATTTTCCTTGATCAGATTCTAACCCATGGTTTTTTTTTTTCGTGATGCTGTTTGTCAGGGGTTGAGAGTTTTTTTTTTATTAGATTGTACGTCCTGGATGCTGACACTGGGCTGTTCATGCAACAATTTATGGTAAATTTTAAAGGTGTTTAGCGAGTACTGGTGCTGCGCTGTTTGCACTTTTAATTTCGCAGCGACAAAAGAGGAGGATTGAGTTATGCATATCGCGCGCGGGGAAATGAAATATAATCCATTACTTCCTTTTGATGGCAGCCATTGATTTGATGCAGGAAGTGTAATGACCCTCAATGGTAGGGTCAATTGAAATTTTATTTTTTACTATGGGAAGCAAAAGGATTTGTGTGTTATTTTAAATCATGCTTCTAGCGTATGCAAATGCAATTCTGTGATGGGTTACCCGCACTTATCGAATGAATTAATTTAAAAGAGAAAGGATGGGAGGATTTCTTTTAATGATAATGAATTGAAAAGTTCACATCGATCGTTTCCTTATGGAGGAAGTGCGGGGTCAATGTATCTTGTAGCCTTCTGATCGCAAAGCCGATTGGCAGGGCCCGCGATATGTGCAACGTCGACCCTTTCCTAGGAAGCTCATCCGCCTTCTCATTTCCTGCGATATCCATATGCCCTGGTACCCAACTGAGGGTCACCGTATTGGCTCTGGTTATCTCTAGCTTTGACTAAAGTTTCTATAGTCTTTGAGAAGCTCTCTCTTCCTATATAAGAAAAATTCGAATCCTTCTCATGCCAGGGGCCGAATCACAACAATCGAAAACGAGTAACTCTTCATCGAAATGAGAGTTTTTGGCGTCGGCGCTCTCGTAATCGAGCATTCACTATCGAAATTTTGAGGTTACAGCACACTGCACTGTCTGGTCGTCGAGAGCACACGAATTTTGCTCATTCACTCTTCATCGATTGCGTTGATTCCTTCCCAGATCTTATGATAATAACAATTCGCAGGATCGATCCCATGATTGAAACTTACTCATCCCGCACTCGTTCCCTTTCAACAAAGTCCAACCAATTAAATGGTACGTAAGAAATCCAATCCTTTTGTGGATTTCTCTACGAAATTTCGCCACGCAATTAGGTTGCATAAAATTGCTCAATGAATACCTACCAGCAGTTGCAACATTCTACCATCACTTTATAGATGCCGGTGCTTCTAATGTCAATCATAGAATCATGACTTTCAAGTCAATCAAATGGAATTTTTCACGGTTTTCCATCATTCTGATGAGGAACTTCAAACGGGATACCTCCGCCACCACAAAAGGTCTTCCATAGAGAGTCCAAATTCGCTGGGAAAACAACGATAAACAATTATTCCTCCCATGTGTATGACACATTGATTAGCGACGGCCCAAGGACAATAGGACAAAACAAAGAAACAACGGCACCGTAAGGAACCTTCAGTAGTTCGTGCCTTCCACGTTAAAAAAAAAATAAAAACTGTCATAGAAACACAAAACAAAGTTGAATCCTTGACAATCCCACAAATAAACCCACCACCACGCTACCGCTACCGCCACCGCCGCCGCATTAATTATTATTCATCGAGGGTTAGGGTATACTATCGGTCGATTTATGTATGTAAATGACGTGTGCCACAGCAATTAATGCTGTCCTCTCTGACCACCAGACAAAAAATAAATCTTGCAATTCTGCGTGCAGCGGTTTATCTAACATCTCTCACCCCAGCTCACAGGACCTTCTCTATTTGAATAGGAAAAAATTCCAAATCACAAACAAAAAATCGAATCATTCAATCTAGGAATGTTTGTGCAATATCCTGCAACGGGACAGGCATACAGCACACACAGGCAGCTGTCCATTTTATTACTGAATTGATGCGTACAACCGGGTAAAATGGGAAAATATATTCGCACAGAATGGTAATGACCCATTGAGGCTCGATTGACCTCAGAGCTCAGTGCTTTGTTGACCATTTATTGTTGGCCTCCCTTGGGATTTGAATACCCAGTGAGTAAGCACTTTGAATCGATTTTGTTGCGAGAGATAATCTGTTGTGGGATTTTTTATACTCATCCCTGATTTGTGCGATTGACCACAGTATAAAATTTTGATTGTACTATGTCCTTTCATTTGATAAGTTTTGGATCTAAAGCAGAAGTTCAAAAAAGGAACAACAATCATAAAGATGGAAAGCTTCATCTAATGAACGTAATTTCGCTCGATGACTCGACAGCACGATTGCTTTTAAATGTATTGATGCGCTATAACTCGAATTCGAAAATGAATGCTCGATTACGAGAGCCAAATCCTCACATTTCGAATCACATTGGCGAATAGGCGGATTGGTAAATGGATGAATGGATAAATGGACGAATGGATGAATTAACGGTTGGTCGAGAATGAATGCTCGATTACGAGAGCCACATTGGCGAATAGGCGGATTGGTAAATGGATGAATGGACGAATGGACGAATGGACGAATGGACGAATGGACGAATGGACGAATGGACGAATGGATGAATTAACGGTTGGTCGAGAATGAATGCTCGATTACGAGAGCCACATTGGCGAATAGGCGGATTGGTAAATGGATGAATGGACAAATGGATGAATTAACGGATGGTCGATAATGAATGCTCGATTACGAGAGCCACATTGGCGAATGGACGGATTGGTAAATGGATGAATGGACGAATGGATGAATTAACGGATGGTCGAGAATGAATGCTCGATTACGAGAGCCACATTGGCGAATAGGCGGATTGGTAAATGGATGAATGGACGAATGGACGAATGGACGAATGGATGAATTAACGGTTGGTCGAGAATGAATGCTCGATTACGAGAGCCGCATTGGCGAATAGGCGGATTGGTAAATGGATGAATGGACGAATGGATGAATGGATGAATCAACGGATGGTCGGATGGGCAGATGGACAGATGGAGAGATGGAAAGATAAAAGGTTGACATTTGGCTCTCACAGAAAAAAAGAAGAAATTTTAAAGCGATTGTCGGACAGTATTAGTTTGGTTAAGTTTTATGATATCTTAAAAGATGAGTTGCTTTTGCTGAAAATAAATATTTTATAAATATTGGCTTGGTTTTTAGTAATTGCATAGAAAAATTGCTGATGAAATGTGCTTCAAGGAGGCCACGCACGTTACAGCGAACAATCGCGTTCCAGTGAACAAGCCTGGTTTTTATTAGTTCACTATATCGAGCTTCTACTGTACTTTATCTGCCGCTACGATTAAATTTCGTGCAATAAGTTGGGTCCTAAGTAACGAAGGAAACATATTCTAGCTAGGGTTGGCTATGGAACCTTACGATGAGGCCTATATCACATAAAATTTCACACATGAAACCGTATTACTTCCAATTTAGCAACTCGCTGATTAATTTTGTCTCATATTCCTTCATGTCCTTACAAATGCACAACTATTCGCACGATTTTTGGACCTACTATCGTCTATCTAATGCTGACCCTAAATGTCTCATTTTTTTTGTCCTTCCCTTAGATATAGTAAAAAACAGATGTGCGAATGTTCCTTAAGACATTCCACAGGATGTGTAAAAAAATACTTCAAAAAAAAAACTATCAGTCACGAATGCCAGGGATGAAAATCTCAAAATAGGCATCCACAAACAGGAGCGAAAAAAAGTACCCTCAGGGGTGTTGTTTTTTTTTTTTTCTGTCCATGGCGCAATATTTAAAGATCACTCGCTATTCCTTACCTGTTCCCGAAGTAGCACGGATATACCCTCGTATATTTTGATTGAAATTCCCGTTTCATATGATTTTTCCCAGGCTACGTCCTTTTTTTATGCGCCAAAGTAGAACAATAAAAAAAAAAAAGAAAGGTCCATTATAAGAAACCGCTATGCTGCCCTCTTTATTCGGCCACTATTTCGATTGAGTGGATGAGGATGTTGATACCGCTACAAGGATCTTCTCATATATCAAATGCGTAAGCGGGCATTTTGCGTTCGTCGTGATTGAAAAGATCTCCGATTTTTTTTTCTCGATAACAATATAGAGGCGTTTTTTTTTTTTATTCTGTATGAGGTCCTTCTAATTACGCTCCCACTAGGGGCATTCATCAAAAATTCTAAACAAAATTGTACAAGCGCGTCTTCGGTTACGCTGCATAACGGGACTTTGATTTGAAATATAAGTGGAATCCTATGGACGAGAAGTGGATGTACCATTGGTTCACTTGTCTTTGGAAATTTTGTTAGACTGCTGGTCGGCATAGATGAAAAAATGGTCTTTGTTATGGATAGTTACATCTACTTTCAGAGCGGAGAAATGTATAACGAATGTATAACGAACTATGACCCCAAAAACATGCGAGTTGTCATAAAGTATGTTACCATACACCTCATATCTAACTCCTTTAACTAAGTTAAATTGGGACCCTTTATTCTTCCTATCTACCTATGTATATGAGGAGAGACCTAACACACATCCTTCATTCAGCTCTAGGACATTCTTAAAGAAAATAACGAGACTCCATCCATCCATCCATCAAATTAATCAAAGACCAACCATACGAAATTGTACAGATTATCTGTGAGATAAATTTTCCTCTAATGAATCACTACTTTCAAACTCAGATTTCAAATCACGGATATCCTTTTTCACGTTCCTACACTAACATGTGTGTTACAAATTCCCCGTGCGTTTCCAAATTAGAAACACATGTCCCTTACCGGAAGCGCGGTGGTCAGAAAATACTCACAAATGACCTCGTCTAACATCCTGAAAACAGAAGAAGAAGAAGAACCTAAACAAGTGGTCGGTTGCAACAAGTTACGCCTGTGATCCTGTGTTATCGGAGAGTTTGGGGGAGATGTGTTTACAAAACATATCCTCTCTAAACATGTAGAAGATACATTTTTAGTTTTTTTTTTTTTTTTACAATGCCGCACGTTTCCTACCTGCGTATGCGGAAAAGAATGAGAGAATGAAAAGTAAAGGGAAAGGACATTACACAAAACCAATTAGCAGTGATTTCATGCCCGGCAAGGATTGCATTTTGTGGTCAGTGCAATTGTGTGGTTTTTTTTTTTCCTAGAGGAACAATAAAAATAATCTCCTTAACTTTTGCTTGTGGCACCTACCATTTGATCCTTTCTTCGTTGAGCCTTTGATCGGCGGCGTTTTGAAAAATGCCGTCTAATTTAATTGATTTTAAAATTTTATGTGAATTTAATTAGTTTATAATTTTTACGCTTGGACCTTTAGAATGAATAGGTACTAAGTTGCAAGATTCTGACAAGAATGTCATTATGTAGGTACGTGAGAAAGACATCGAGGGGAAAGGATCGCACCAGAAAGACCACCAAAAATATGGGATCAATTAAAAGTGGACCAACAGACATATGAGTGGAAGGAGTCGACCGAAGATGTCGAAGTAAAGATCTCCAAGGATATACATTACAGCGAACGAATGAGAAGATATAGAATAGAGCCACAAATCACATCTGGAAAGAGAACGAATGCCTGTATCTCCAGCCCCCTCGAATATCGAAAGATACTGTGTTAAGAACCTCTATCGGATAGCTTCCTTCAACTGGAAAGGGATTTCATGCGATAAGATAGTTCTTTGCTCTGACATACTATTCTCAAAGAAAATAGACTCTACTCTGGCAGACCGGCTGAGAGCAACGAACACGATTACACATTAAGATCAGCAGACGCTTTAGAAACCGTCTCTAAGACGTAGGTCCGACACAGTTCACCATCTCACGTTAACTCAGGATACGCCTTCATACAGCATCAACCAACAACAATCCCTTGTGCTTCAGCCATTCAAGGATCATTTTGCTTTAGAGAACAAGGAGAACTTGGATGACCAGTCTAGTGCTACAAAGAATGTCTTGCCGAGGAATGTTGGAGTCCAGGGCACTGGCAGAGGAAGTGGGTATAACCTCCTCATCGCCGCATCCTCTGCAGAGTTCTTCTTCCTTTCGACGTAGTTTCTTTAGGTGGTACCGCAGAGTGTTGTGACCCGTGAGTATCCCCACGAGTATGGACAGTGAACGTCTGTCCTTGCGGATAATTCTCTCGGTCCTTGCTTTGTCAAAATTTGGCCATAGTTGTTTTTCAGTTTTGCAAGTGTCTATGGACTTCCATCTCAAGTTCGCCTCTCTCATAGCCAGTTTCCCTGCTTCAAGCATGAGAGCGCAGAGCGGGGTGCTTATGAAGAGGTCGGTCAGTTCAAGTGGGTCCGATGAAGCCCTCGTGCCCAGGGACCCAGCAGAGTAGAACCTTGTGCTGTGTTCCAAGAACCTTAAGCTCTTCGCGACAGCACTTCACAAGCTTGGATTTTATATCTATGGCACGAATTGCTTTGATAGCTGCCTGGCTGTCGATAAAGAAAGTGATACCTTCTGGCGGTATTGTTCTTATGGCAGACTCACAGGCCGCTGTTGTCACGGTTGTTGGTAACCGTAACTCCAAGGAACATCCAGAGAAGTCAACAGCCCTAGACGTCTTAAAGTAGATCATGACCGGTCTGAGCCAGTAGTAAATGTCATCACTATTTTGCTCTCAAGTGAAGAGACATATTTAGGATATGAAAACTCTTAGGAAACAAAAGCGCCGATGAGACTGCTAGACAATGCTCAGAGTATGACGAAATCTGCTTTGTCCTCGGTTATGGCTTCCACTAATAATTTGGTCTCTTACGAGAACAATTATGTGTTACATGTGTCACTAGATTGCAGGCTGACTTAAGGATATGTAGTAAATCAGCAGCATTTTTGCTGTGTCTCAACAGAAAGAAAGGCAGACAACTTATTGGCGTTAACTTATGCTAAGCAGCTCAACATTCTAGGCTCAAATAATGGTACAATTTGCAATGCCTGCAGAGAGGCGGACGAAAGTGCGGAGCACTAACTCAGTGAGTGTCCTGCCTTTGCTCGCATCAAGTGAAGGATATCATAAGCTCTTCATTCCTGAAATTCTTCTCTTCATTCTAGAAAATGCTGCAAGTACAATGGACAAATTTTGTGTTTGAGTGCTCCAGTTAAGTTGTTTAGTTTCGTAGCAGGTCCTTGTACAGATTAAGGAGTGCATATTGGGGTACACGAAAGAGGGTGGAGGCGATATATGACGAAAGTATCTTATCTATTATGTTTAACCATACTGTTGACTGTTTGTAACAAAATTAGTTTCAAGCAAAATGAATAGTTTTGTTTACTGTTGCTGTTGCTGTGGGTGAGTGATGTAAGAGAACGGCAGTACATACTCGTATGAAACCTCTACTGCCATTCATTTTACCGTCTTCACAGCTGCACCGTCAGCGTCACAATATTATAGTATAAGCGCGCGCAACACTCGTCACGTTTTCCGACATCATGCCGGAATTTGTCCAAAGTGATAGGCATCACATTGTTTTAATTTTGCTTTTCGAAAAATCATGTATTATGCCGCGCACTGACGAAAATCAAATTCAGTAGCGCACCACAGCATCCGCGTGGCTATGGTCCTGTTGCACTTGTGAAAGCATGTACGAGTGTATGTCACCCCCCTTGGGACTTCTCGATTTACCAGGATTGATAACAAATTTACCACTAAAACAGTCCACCTGTCAGCCAACACCATTCTCACAGAGAAAACGAGGAAGAGACAGACAGAGAGAGAGAGGGAGAGATGGCTAAAGAGGCGCGTAGATACTCCCCCGAAAAGATACATTATGCGCAAGTGCAACCTTGTTGTCAGTGGTGGCGGTGACGATGACGGTGTGGCTGCTTGGAGCTCCTGGATTTTTCACATGGGGTCAACATTTTGTCATGCCACATCTCGTTGATGGAAGGCGATGATATAAATAACCCGCCAACCATTCATGCATCCGCGAGAGCGGTTAGCAAAACCTTCACGATGAGTGTTGCACCAGCAGCAGCAGCAGCAGCAGCACCATGGTCTAGTACCTCCATCTGTTTAATGCTAGTGTTAGTACAGATGCAGGTTCCATTCTGGCCGTGTCGCTTCGTCGTCCATTGCATGACGAGTGGGGGCAACAAATGAAATTTTATTGCGCAATGGACCCAGCTCTGGACGTGGACTGAAGTGGACTATCGCCAAGCAACAACAATGGAAAACAAAGACAACAACTTGTGTGAACTTCTTTGGCTCGCCTAAGTGCATTTGGTCGGTGGTTATTTTGCGGTCCCTTTTAGCGAATGAATCTCGGATTGTTCCCATGTGCCTAGGCCCAGGCTTAGAGCGAAAAAGTCGTTCTGTTTATTTTGCCCAAATGGTTTCCCGCTTCTTTGGTCTTTTTTATCAAAAGTCAAAATCTCGGGTGGCTGTGAAACGTGATGCAGTAGGAAATAACGACAACGACTACGATGACTACGACGACTAAGAAGCAGAAGACGAAGAATAGAAGATGAGACCTGCTTCGGAGCGCTCTGAGGATGAGTGATATTTAAAAACAAAAGCTAGGATCAGTGTCAGCCAAATTAAAGAACAGACCGGCGACCTAGAGAGAGCGAAAGACAGAGAGACTAGTTTGCTGCGCCTAGAGAAAATAAAAAAAAAAAATTCACCACAATCTGCGCCCTGAAGAGGGGCTAAATGTCTACAGTGCAATGGGAAGGGGGCGGTGGTAGCTCAAGAGGAGCACCCAATTGCTTAGCAATTTCCGAAATAATTGGCGTCACACATTGGGAATTAGAGCGTGGGCCGGAAACTGAGGATAACAGCAACCAGCGCTCTGAAATTATTGGCGCATAGTTGCGCATTATGGCTGCCTGACATGTGAGCGAATCAGATTTTCATTTTTCGATTTTTTTTTCGATTCAATCTTCGGCATGAATCTGAGAACATGACTTCCGCAGTTGTCAAATCAACAACAATCACCAGCAGTCAGGCAGGCAGGCAGCAAGGAGTCTCAAGAAGGAGCAGCATCCATAGTGTCACGGACTTGTGGAAATCACTTTCCGGGGCGCAATCGCAGACCGTTTTGAGTGTGAATTGCCAGCGAACGGTGCTATCGGCCATTAAGTGGTAGCTTGTTTGCTGACGATTGATTGCGGACGAGCGCATATTTATTGTAGAATTAGCTTTCGTGTGTGAGATGATTGGCGGTAGCGATTGCAACTCTTAACAACTTAATTGTGAGCACAAATACCAAATAACGGTTGGGCCAATTTAGAAAAAGAAAATGTACTAGTGGGTGGCTATGTACTTACGGCGAATTGTTCAACGGAATCGAAGTCATTCGAACATTTTGGAAAATACTTTTAAGAGACAATGCAATATGCATGCGAAGTATAAGGACTCCTGCGCACTAATAGGATGGTTGTGATGCTCTGGATGGTTAACAGAAGCCAGCTGATAATTACGAAGACAAGTGTGTCCTTGGTATCAAAGGACTGACTAACACGTTACTTTGAGGAAGGCTTGTCAATGGCAAGGACAATGTAGACCTGGGGAACTCACCTAGACACTAAGACTCATCCCCGTCCATACACAACTGATATACTGTCCCAGGGCAATAATTATATTTGTTGATTCCCAGAGTCGATCGACAGTTTTTTGATACGTTCTCTTTCTCAGAGGACACTTTCCCAGTGAGCTAGATGAGTTCGTTTTCTCAGTCGCTTATGACTTTTCGGGCGGCAGTCGACTCAACAGTAAGGTTCTAGTCCTATGAACCTAAATTTACGACAAGCACCGTCATTTTATGAACAGATTCGTGACATATACATTATTGGTGACCAAGGACCTTTCACCATATTATGCCAGCTTTCACTGACAATCGCACAGCACAGCCAGCAATCTTACTTTTGGAGGAGAATGGCCCACATGTCAGAACCCCATCCAAACCACCGATTAAAACTCCCATCGCAATATCTGTTGACGTTCCAGTAGACTTCCAAATCATACCAGATCTCATGGGAACTGTGGGTGCAATATAGCACTTTTTTCAGACATCCTAGCTTGTGGTCTTTGTAAGTAGGAAGAGCTCAAATCCTATGAATGGGCTCACATGGAACAGATGCAGAAGAAGACACAACTCATCTGTAAACCTCAGCAGACCGAGTGAAGCAAACTCTGATTAAGTGACTTAGATGCAAAGTCAAGAACTCCACCAAAAGTTTAGGATGTTGAAAACAAATCTAAATGAACTACTGGCTCTCACTTTGAAGAGGTATCCCAAGTGGTCCTTCCCAGGTTCACAGCGCAGAGAAGCTTCAACATCATTCTTCATTCAAACGGTCAACATTTTGAGGTATTTCTAGTATTAGTGAACCTGGCAACAGTTCACAAGACAGCTAGGCGAACTCCAAAGAATTAAGCTGTTAATGTTCGCGTTAAATTTTTCCAAAAGCCAACAGCCTCCTACTACCTATCCACCCCACTAATTTCCATAAGAATCTACAGCATTCAATTTTTTCTTGTTCATTTCGGTGGCAACAATGGAACCAACCAGAACACAGATGTGGAGCGGAAATGACGACATGATTTTCATGTCATCATCATGTAGTAGTTCCCAATCGGCAAAGAATTCCTTCGAGAACATGTCCTCTCCACTCATAAATATCCAATAGCTAAATACAAATTCCGTTAGCCTCTGACGTACCCAGGGGTTCCATTGCATCGTCCTCCTCAAGCACAAGCTTCCAAGTGATATCTAGAGTTTGCATCCCTGACTTGCATGAGTACAGCGCAGGGTGAAACGAACTCTCCATGCACGAGAAGCACGAACAAATCTTGTAAACCTTTATTCCTGCATTTTTCATAGGGATTCTTATAGAAATTATTTTTCCCTCTAATGCCAACCACGAGTGGCTGTCTAGCTGTGCGCATCCGAATAGTCTACTCAAAGTGGTCATCACCGTTGTCATCCCAGAGAGTCGGGTCATTTCGAAAATTTCTTCTCTGTGTGAGGAGTAGAACCAACCCAAACTATTGGACAGTATTGCAGTCAACCAGCCAGCCAGCCAGCCACCGACGAAGACGACGACGACGACGCGACAGATCGAAGTGGTTGCATTGCAATGGCATTGCATCGAGGATACTCCATGAGTTCGGGCGATTGAAACTGTTCACGTCGTCGTCCCTGGCCAAATGGTTCAGTCGCCACTACACTACACCATGGGACAGTGTGCAGGGACGAAATTGACGTCAAACTTGGTTATACTTCCAGGTGGATCGATGGGGGAAAATACCATAGCCCGAGTACAGAGGATGAGGATGAAAAAAAAAAGAAACGAGGTGCTGGTCTGTATGACTTCTTCATCACGTACTGGGGCGCTGTTTACTGTGAACATTTAGTCTGCAGTGTTTGCGCACTTGCAATCATCTTTCAGGATGGTCCTCCATTATATAACACTATTGCCGCCACGATGAGAGGGGAAGCCGGCTCTTAAACAAAAAG
This sequence comes from Chalcosyrphus nemorum, assembly GCA_949716465.1. NCBI lineage: Eukaryota > Metazoa > Arthropoda > Insecta > Diptera > Syrphidae > Chalcosyrphus > Chalcosyrphus nemorum. The sequence continues at coordinate 36,098,830 of OX454332.1, forward strand.
TGTAAGCTCACGAAATAATTGTATCGGACACTGAGGTCTGGCATCGGGAAAACAACAAAACCATGCGCTGTGGTGGAAGTTTACCGTAGGACTTTCTTTCACTTCTTAATTCGATTGAGGGAAAGCATGACAATATTGATGGTCATCATCTAACCTTTCGTTTGCACGACGATCGTTAGTGTGCTTCAAGGTACATCATTACTTTGAGGTAGAAAATGGTCAAGAAACTGATTTCATGATGTACACATCCTTGTTCGGTTACAAAATGACCACGGCGGCTTTCTCAGAAAAATCGCTAAAATAAGCCCTTAAGGAAGCCTACAAAGGACTCCAACAAGGTTACCAAGAAAAACATGTTTATGCCTAAAGTGGCCGAAAGACCTGGGAGCTGCAAGAAACCACATAACATTTCACTGTTCCACACAAAAATTTTCTTTTTACAAGCCATCAGAAGAGACTAATACACCCTTCATCCACTTATCCAATAGCAGGAAAGTGAAGCAATTTTGTAAGGCTACCTTCTGGTCTGTGTTGTTTGAAGTTTCCTTTGTCCGACGATATTACTCTCACGTATAATCTCAGCAGCCTGCGTAATGGCAGTGACTTCGGCCTGAAAGACGCAGCAGTCGTCGTTAATTCTAAAGAAGCAGTTTACTCCTAGGGCTTCACAATAAACTCCGGCTCCTGTACCACAGTTCATCTTAGAACCGTCGGTATAGAATGCCAACTCCTTTTTCTTTTTATTCCTCCAGTTCTTCCAGTAGCTTCTGTCAGGAATCCTTGCATTGAATCTCCTTTTGAATGTTAACATCGGATTCATGTGATCTGTTTCCGTCAATCCATTGGTAGCCTCCCATCGGGACAGAATGGAGGAGTGGCCGTAGGAGTTTGCTGACCACAATCAACCTTTCCTCAATCTTATAGCAGTTTTGGCTGCCAGACTACTACAATAAATGTCAAGCGGAATGAAACTAAGCAGGGTTTCCATTGGCGCCGTCGTCGGTGTTGTTCTCAATGATCCCATGATTCCGATGCATGCCGCCCTCTGGATTTTGGTGAGGTTTGAAAGCTGATATTGCTTCTGAATACACCATACTAGTGAACCATATGTCAAAATGGGTCTTACAACCGCCGTGTATATCCAGTATACCACAGCTGGTCTGAAGCGCCCATGTGCTGCTGAATGCCTCTTTGCAAGAGTAGAGAGCTACGCTTGCTTTTTTGATGCGTTCAGCAATGTTTTCCTTCCAGTTTAGTTTGGAATCTAAGGTCACAACCAGGTATCTGGCTGAACTCGAGATATTTAGCTCAACGTCGCCGATATTTGGGAGCCTGTGAAGGTGGGGATTGATGACTTCTTAGTGAATAGAACAATCCCCGTCTTTGAGGGGTTCACTCCCAATCCTCTGCTCCCGACCCAGTTATCCATTAGCTGAAGTGCGAAATTGAGTCTTTCACTAAGAACTGGAAGAAACTTCTTCGAGATCAGAATAACCACTTCGTCGGCATAGGCCGTCACGTAAAAGCCGTTTTCCTTCAATATTACTAGGATCTCATTCACAACAAGGAGCCATACCAGCGGAGAAAGAACTCCGCCTTGGGGTGTTCCTCTGCAGACTCTTCTCTGGATGGTTGTATTTACTCGTGTCGAGAAGATTATCCTAGACTGGAGCATTTGTGCAATCCATTTGCAAAGTCCGGTGTTTATGTGAGCTCTATGCAGGCTGTTCAGGATTGCGTCGGAGCTCACGTTGTTGAACGCCACCTCAATGTCCAGAAATGCCCCCAGAGTGTATTCCTTGAAGTGAAGCGACAACCCTGTGAAGGGCTGTGTCTACAGATCTGCCGCAGATGTACGCATGTTGTGATTTAGATAGGTAGTTATCGCCGATCACTTTCCTTATGTGTACATCTATTAAACGTTTCAGCTCCTTTGCGTTTGTGTGGCTCGTTTTCCCTGCTTTGGGAATAAAAACAACACGCACTTCCCGCCATGCTTTACGAACATCTAGGATATGTTAAGACATCCTGTGAAGATATGCTTGAGCCATGGAATAGCAATATCCACTGACTCTTGCAACATCACAGGGCAAATGTTATCCATTCCTGGTGCCTTATAAGGAGCAAATGATTTGATTGCAAAAGCTATCTTATTGTTATCTATTATTTCACTCACTTCTTCCGTGATTATTCCCGACGTCGTCTCTGGAATGCGTATATCATCTCCGGAGATTGATGTACATTCGGGAAAATGTGTACTTAGAAGTATATCCAGCGTCTCCTCCTGTGATTCCGCCCAGGTACCATCGCTTTTCCTAATATTGGATTATGGCGCTGGTGTCTTGGCCAGAATCTTTGTTAGTCAGGACGCCTCGTTTGTTGATTCTATAGATTCGCAAAAGGACCTCCAAGAGTTCCCCTTTGCGTACCTAATCTCTTCCTTGAGGAGTCAAACATTCTCTTTGTCGCCGCGGTAGTAGTCATGTTTTTCTTGACTGTCCAACATGATTTCCGTCTTGCTTATGCTTGCGGATAGCCTCCACTTCTTAAAACATGAGCTTAGTGTGGAAAGGTTTTTTGTAAGAGTTAAGTGATGTTGTGTGGCTAATGCCAGGTCCACAGTGTATACAGTTTTTTTATAAGCCATTTCTGAGAGGTTGCGTGGTTAGAAGTTGAAAAATAGCGGGGTCAATGCCGACCTTTGTGGAAGCCCATTGCTTAATTTTGATGGCGTATTAGATGTATGAAAATCTCTTGTCATTTTATTCAATTTTGATCCTGTTTTGGGACTTTTTTTTAAGGAGCTTACTGGTCAGACATTTCCTCCAGATAATGTCACGGTTAGGTTGATAAAACCTTCTGAGGTCTTCAATTTGGCTCGACGTGACTGTCTTCAACTATTTGATAGCTACTCTTACTCTTTCGGGAATGAATGTTCTTAAGAATTCCTTGAGTTTGCTCAACTTCAAGTTGTGGATATTTGTTCACTGTAAGTGGCATATATGTACATATATATGTGCTAGCTGTGAATGAAGTTGTAGAGAGCTTCGGGACTAGGAATTGTTTAAAAACACCTCCCTTTGCAGCATGGGATTCACGTCGTTCTATTTCACTAGTCTGAGACCGTTCTCATCAGTACTTTCGTGCCTCTAGAATGGCTGTTAAAGTAATGTAAGGATTATCTTCTCAGGCAATCGGTATAATATCCTAAGTGGACCTCGATGGAAAAAAATAATAATAAATCGCATAAAGTTGAGTAGCAAAGTAATGTAACAAACTAAACATCCAAGCTAGTAGCTAGATAGTTAAACGGTCTTATTTCAAATATTGTTTGTTGCTTAATAATACCATAATGAGTTAGTGAACACGAAAGCATTCCTCATAAACAAGGACACATCTCTTAAACCATAAACCAGAGCATAACTTAATGAATTTCAATCTAAAATCGAAACATCATTTCAGGTACTGAACTGACTACTAGTTAAACAGTCTCTCTCTTTGGGAGAAAGGAACTTCACGATGAGTGAAGTGCAACAAGAAGAAGAAGAAGAGGAAGAAGATCCACGTCCAACTTCAAATCGAATGGAGCAGAACAGTGTACCTCAGTGTAATGCAGCAGAGAAGATCACACAAATCTCAGCGCATGAACACATCTTTAATGGTCGTGAGTTATTTTTTTTTTTATTTATTTTTTCTAAACAAAAACATATGGCCAGCTTTCGACTCGTAGTATCGTGAAGAGGGCCAGGGCAGCTATAGTTGCGCGACTAGAAGCACAAGACCATGCCTCCTCCAATAGTGCCCATGGACAGAGATGAATTGCCAAGACGTTTGCAAATTTGGTAGTAATTCGTGTTGAACTTTGTTATTATTGCTTTCGTCGCTTTTCAGTTCGTTTTTCCCCCAACGACTAAATGGTATAGAGTAGTCAAAGGACAAACAAACAAACAAACAAACAAAGCTCTAATGGAATATAAGGTGAATGGAACATGTCTTAAATGTTGCTTCTGATCACAATTACATTTAACATAAAGTAGCCGGTGTTTGGCGGGCGTATTGTTTTTGTGTTTATTGATTTTGCAGCTGTTTGACATTGAGTGTACGTGTGATGTCACTTAACTGTTGTCCAATATGAGGGAAGAGACTCAGTTGGAGAAGGCTGTAGAAAGGAGTTGTGCTTGTAGGTATGCAAAAAGAGAAATTTTAGATCATCTTCTGATCCATACAAACGTACTGAGAGACAATTACTAGAGCCATGAACCCGCATGCAATAAAGGACCACGGAAGTGTTTTCCTCATAGATACTAATAGCACGACTCGCAAACTTAAGCGATCGACGCAATGAAGAGGCCTAAGTAGAAACACATATTTCCGTCCAATCCTCCTCCGACTTAAGGATGTGGTCGAGAATTACCAATAGACTGGGGAGAGTAGTACTCCATGCATTCGACGTTTGGGACAAGACAGTACTCATCTCCTGTATTCCCTTGTGGGACCTAGGGCCTCTATTACGCCTACGCGCCATCGTGCACGGTTTCTGGAAATGTGCCTCAGTTCTCCCCAAACATTGTTCCCCACTGCCGTGCCTCCATCTAGACCGTTCTGCGCCACGATATCCTCGGATCGCAGGGTATTCTGCCATCCTGCGTTAACAGGTTCCACTATATAGCATGGTTAGTTACGGAACTGTCAATTTTTGTGAACGTATGACCAATTCATTGTCACTTTTGTCGTTGTATGATCGCGCCTATAGGTTCCTGATCAGTTCTCTGGTAGAGGTGTTCATTAGAGATGCGGTTGAGCAAAAATATCCTTAAAATGTTACGCAGGCACCAGTTAACGAACGTTTGTAACTTTCTTGTGATATGGTAAAAGAATGCTTACTCCACTTTGGATCCTAAATTCTTCTGACAGGAAAATCTTAGTGGAACTTATTGAGAGCCCAATCACAATTAATAGAGATCACCACAGAACCCTGGGGACTATTGAAAGAGGATATCTTGGAGCATATGCGGTTTCAAGAAAACAGCGCTACATGTTGGTCAAGAATTGAGTTATTGAAGTCGAACTTAGTTCAATATATTCAGACATTCTTCAACATATCAGACATCTAGAGAAGCCCTCTTAAGAATGAAAGGCAAAATGGCAGCATACAGAATCCGTGTCGGCAAACAGGGGACCAAGAGACTCTCCACGCAACGCCGCACTTATCCATTGCTGTTTCACTAGTATGATGGATGGTACTTGAGAAGCTTTCAAACCTCACCAAAATCCAGAAGGCGGCATGCATCGGAATCATGGGATCATTGGGAACAACATAGACGGCGGCAATAGAAACCATGCTTAGTTTCATTGACATTTATTGTAGTAGTCTGGCAGCCAAAACTGCTATAAAATTGAGGGAAGGTAGATTGTGGTCACCAAACTCTTACGGCCACCCCTCTATTCTGTCCCGATGGGAGGATTGACGGCAACAGATCACATGAACCCGATGTTAACATTCGAAAGGAGATTCAATGCAAAGATTCCTAACAGAAGTTACTGGAAGAACTGGAGGACAAAAAAGAAAAAAGGAGTTGGCATTCTATACCGACGGTTCTAAGATGGACAGTGGTACAGGAGCCGGAGTTTATTGTGAAGCCCTAGGAGTAAACTGCTCCTTTAGAATAAACGACGACTGCAACGTCTTTCAAGCCGAAGTCACTGCCATTACGCAGGCTGCTGAGATTATACGTGAGAGTAATATCGTCGGACAAACGATAACTCTCTATATAGACAGCCAGGCAGCCATTAAGGCTCTGGACTTTGCTATAACTCGTTCGAGGCTGGTGAGAACCTGCAAATCACTTTTAAACGAGATATGCAGAGCCAATACGGTGACCCTCAGTTGGGTACCAGGGCCTATGGATAGCGAAGGAAACGAAAAGGCGGATGAGCTTGATAGGAAAGGGTCGACGCTGCACATATCGTGGGCCCTTCCCTTTGTAGCAGACCCAGGCAGCTCTGTAAAGAAAAAAGTAGAAGATGAAGCCATCGATCGTGTAAACAGACGCTGGATTCATCTGGATACATGCTACAACGGCTAGAGCTCTATGGCCGGCCTTTAGCAAGAAGAGATCATCAACTCTGGTTAAACTCAGTCGTCTTAACGCACGAGTCGTTTCTGGCGTAATGGTGTGCTGCATAACGACTATTGTAGAAGCTGCAGAGACGAAGAAGAAATTGAATCTATTCGTCACCTGCTGTGTGACTGTCCAGCCCTATCTGTTAGAAGAAAGATAACTCTTGGCAGTCATTTCTTCTCGGAGCTGGAGGACTTAGGCAATGTTAAGCTGGTGGACCTCCTGAGATTTATTTTACTCTCTGGGTAGTTCTATCAGCGGACCTTATTACAGCGTTTCCAGAGTTAAATGATTGGGCACAATGGACCCGAATTGTGGGTCTAAGTGAGCAGTGACCTTCTGGTCACAAGGCACCCATCTACCTAACCTAACCTATCCATTGCTGTCGATTTCTTGGTCAATAACTGTCAGGTAAGCTTTCGAACTTGAAGCAAAAAGCAGACTAATAAACAGCTGACTCATGTTTCAATGTGTCAATGTCAAGCTTACAATGATATGGTCAAAATTTTACTTCAAGCTATTTGACATATGCTACGACAAAAATGCTGACGCAACAATTAAGCAAACAATCAGACGAACAAGAACATCTAGACGCCAACTGTCAATGAATTCACGCAATAGGAACACCTTTTGTTTCAAATAAATTACATTTTTGTGTAAAATAATAGCATAATTTAATTTTATGAAGCCAACACTGCAAGCCTGCCAATGAAAGCGTTTTCGATTTCTTGGGCACATCTCTTCGGTAATTAATTTCGTCTTTTGACGTAGGTGTCAGCGCATGACTATCGCTTAGACTCTGATTCATGAAGACGACGACGATGGGTAATTGAATTCAAAGATTGTTGTATGTGACTTGCCTTAATTTTGTGTATTTATTGTAGTTATTATAGCAACTAACATATACAGTTATATAGTTTTGGGGCGCTCATCCCAGTTACTAGGTATGGCCCAATACAGAGAGTTGCAGCAGCGCGCACGGGAAGAATTGACAGCGTTAACCAGATGTCGCAATGCTTAAGTAAAATAAATGATTTTCTCTGGAAGTTACGGCAAGTCTCTAATGTTGTTTGCCCATTCCCTCGAGGTGTGGTATACTGTATTATATTCTCAATGACGACTGCACCAAGTTACCCACGTAGGTGATGAATTTTGTGCTGATTAGCAATTCTCTCTCTCTCTCGACATGAACACCCGCGCGTTTCATCTCCAGACCGTCGGTCTGGGAGGCACCCAGATTTTTCAATCTTTTTTTTTTTTTGCAATGTTTAAGTCCGCACGCCACATGCGTTTCACGTTCGTCTCTATATAGAAATCTCAACCACTCACGGATAATTGATTGTAATTATAATTCAATTGCTTACATATAAAGAATGCCTGCCCACGGTCTATGATGTTAAGTTAAATTGACAGTTCTTTTGATTGGAATGTGACGAAGCAGAGACATTTAGCTTTGGATAGATTGATTTTTTGTTCTTGCACACATACTACATGTGTACGCCACATAACTTGTAGAAAAGGTCGCCAAATGTGTCCAGCCTGTGTGAAACACTTTGGCACGTATCAATGAAGCTTTCAGCCCGGCAAATCCTGGAAAAGACCAATGAATTTCAAGGCGAAATCCACCAACTTTACATCGACTTTAAAGCCGCCTACGACGCCTATGACAACATTTATCACCTCGAGCTCTACCAGGTGATGGCCCAATTCGGGATATCGTCAAAACATCCAGATGTGTCTGCGAAGAAGACCGAACTCGGGTAAGAAAGGCAAGCCAGGAAATCTTGAATCTACCACTTTGAGTTCGTAGATGATACAATTCCCACGGCATGGCTCGACGAACTTCCTGTTGCCAGTTATGCTGCAACCATTGCATTCAACGCAGAATTATTTCCACCAAAAAAGGGCTCAAGTGCGAGAGATTATAACACTTGGGGCACTTTGCCGAAATGTCCCTTATCCAATATACATAGATGGATAGACTTTGAACTCTTTAAGTATCCTGGATACATCACCTTTAGCTCTTGTTATTGCACCCATATCGCCTTGGACTGATTGCACATATCGCACATTCTCCCGAAATCCTCCTCAGTAACAGTTTCTGTCGTAATAGCACTCTTTACTCTCTACTTGTGTCCAAAACAAAAAAAACAAGACAGCACGAATCCCACATAACTATCTGTACTGTATGTGTCTGTTGTGCAAAAGGACTTCATGTTCTGTTTGCAAGCGATCATTAAAGACCAGCATTAGTGAGACCACGATCTGGTGGTACTATTGGAACCTTCACTTCGATGCCTTCTCGAAGTCGCGCATCATATCACTGGCTACATTCGTCCAGCGTTACTTCGCCGCCGATCGACAAAGTTGATCTTCAACAAGAATTAGGAAAAAGTGGATTTCTGTATCTGATTGCGCATAAAGCTGGAGCTAGAGCGCCGCCGCCGCACTCTTGTGAGAGCTGTATCCATGGCGTTCACATTCGCGAAGAACACAACGAGCCCCGGCAGACATATGGACAATTTTATTGATTAATGACTCATAATTAGAGACGTTAGATGCTTCAGTCATATTTCTTCATCTTCATTACAAAATCTGAAGCACGGCGCGTATTGCGAACACGGAACTTGTCCAAGTGAACAGGTTGCTTTTTGCGAATATGCGAATGCGACATGGATACTCATCCTGTTGCATCCATTCATGCGGCTAACTTTGGCTGTTGCGCTTAAACCTATGTGCGATATGTTGGCCCCATATGTCTAGTCGGGGTTATGATCGACTTTGAGTTCTGTTTTGTTTTTCTCTACACATGGTGAAGGTTCAATAAGAGGAATACCATAGAGTAAATCATACTAACGTGTTAAATCAATTTAAATACATACATGTGTGTTATTGGACTGTAATTGCATGGAGGACGTGAGGTTCATCCGCTAGCTGATCTAAAAGAAGGAAAAGTCAGCTGAAGGATAATTGATTTAAGTTACGTGTATAGTTATGTAAACAGAGAATGGATTTAGCTGAGATCGTCGTCCTTGGAGTGGAATTTTTCGGTTCAAATATCCATCACCTGGAAATAAGTAGAATCGACAAAGCATAACTACAATCGTAGCCTTAGACAGGGAGGAGGCTCTCAGGCTTTTCTTTTTCAAAAACATAGAAAAGAAAATTGTCTGAGGATACATTTTCTAATGGGACAACGACTTCAGATGAAATCACCAACTCTTATGGGACGATTCTCTGCACCCATGTTTTGCTTCTTGAAAGTCCAAGGACTTAGCCTAGCCTTAATGTTAAGTTTCTCCAGGACGACTAGTATTGGCAAGACTAAATTCCGCCGCACTCAGGTCAGCACTGACCCATTGTGCTACCAAGGAATTTGTACCTGGAATGTTGGAATCCAGGGCACTGGCAGAGGAAGTGGGTAGTGTACTCTATAACCTCCTCATCGCCTCATCCTCTACAGAGTTCTTCTTCCGTCCGACGTAGTTTCTTAAGGTGGTACCGCAGAGTGTTGTGATCCGTGAGTATCCCCACGAGTATGGACAGTGAACGTCGGTCCTTGCGGATAATTCTCTCGGTCCTTGCTTTGTCAAAAGTTGGCCATAGTTATTTTGCAGTTTTGCAAGTGCCTATGGATATTCCATCTTCAAGCACGCAGTCTGACTTATTCTTAAGGCTGCTGTTGATCTCGTGTAGATGTCTAGCGGAAGCAGGTTGAGAATAGCCTCAAGGCCCGCAGTTGGAGTGGTTTTCATCGCACTGGTGGCACCAATGCACACTCGTCTTTGTACTTTAGTGACCTGCTTCAGGTAGGTGGACTTGTTTAATGCCGGCCACCATACTATGCTGCCATATGTCAGGATGGGTCTTATGATAGCCGTGTACATCCAGAGAATTGTTTTTGGAGATGGTCCCGAGGCTATGTTCCCCTTTTTGACTCTTTCATTTATGTTTGGTTTCCAGGTGAGTTTTTTGCTGAGGGGAATGTTACCCACAGAGGGTGCACTGAAACGAGGGATTTTCCTTTTGTTGGTAAATAAAACCAATTCAGTTTTCTGGGGTTAACGGTAAGGCTGCATGTCTTGGACCATCTAACCAGGATCTTGAGGGCACCGTCGACTTGATCAGTACTACATCGTCTGCATAGGCGACGACTTTAACTCCAGACGTTTCAAGTAGCCTCAAAGCTTCATTTAACACAATGACCCAGATAAGCGGGGAGATGACTCTCTCTACGCCTTTCCCTTTGGTGTAGGCGTGTTGGGTTGGGGAGAGGTCCCCTGTATAATTAGGACTGGGTGACATTTCTGTACAGCCCGGAAAGTGAGTACTCATTAGGAGCTTGAATGAATCAGAAATGGATTCTGTCCAGTTACCTTGTGGGTCTCTCAGGGATCCCAGTGCTTTGGGTTCCTTAGTTCCTTAGATCTCAGACTAAGACTGGTGCGCGGATTTGGCTTTTGGCCAGGTCAAAATTGAATTATGTTGAGTGGCGTGGCTTACTTTTGCATTTGAATGTTCCCTATGTTTACATTATCTTTATGTTTAAATAGGGTAGACTACTCAAATACAGACTGTGTCCGGAAGTATTTGGTAAGACGGTTGATCTCCGATTAAGTAAGTAGAGCTGGTTATAACAACAGTCTTGGAGAGCTCTACTTAGGATTTGTCCAACAAGTCTTAAGTGTGGAAATGTTCAGTTCAACTTCATTAAGAGATTTGGAATGGATCCAATTGATTCTATTGAATATCCCCGTTTCTGTTTGGTACTAATAATTTCGTTTTATTTGAAATCTTAAAAAAGTCTAACGAATGTGAAGAATACATCTCTCACATGTTCCTCTGGTAGCTTTCCTAATGCAAAACTGAAAATCGTTTTCATAGCATTTTCTAGGTATAAAAAAGTTACATAACAACAAATGTTGTCCTCTCCTGTCGCTAGAAATGTAATCGTGATCAAATTGTGCTGGTCATTGTGTACAAGTAAACACCAACTTAAACTGTACGAGCTGCAGACGAGGAATATAAATCGTGCAAATTGTTGCATAAATCGGTGGTAACATTGTTCTAAGGAAAACAATCTGTGTTCTCATTTTAATGTGACTACTATCTTAAACGGGTCTAGGAATAGGAATGGGTGATAGCGACCGATTTGGCTTAGGGAATAATATGGAATTTAAAGTTGCAGCAACTACTGTGGGGTTCACATTCTGTTTTATCTTAAATTGAACTGTTTTAAAATAAGTTGCAATTTACGTTCCTTTTTAACTGATTTGGCAGGAAATTCGTATTCCTTTGATGAATTTGCAATCTATATACATGGACTGGCTGGGACAGACTGTCTCCCTGTTCAATCATAACAGTGTTGGCATATTGTGTAATCTGTGTTAGCTTGCAAAGTTTTATGGCCTGCCTATGGAACTGGTATTCAACTTCAAGTAGAGGACCCATTTAGCTATACCGATTCTACCTTTAAGCCGTAAATTGCTTCTGGAGACTTTTGGCTTTCTGCCCGGCAATATAGTAGAGTGCTGGTACTGCTGCAGTTCTTAAATTCAGCTCCAATTTAACTCAGTTTCTGGATTATAGGCTAGATGAACGGTCATTGAATGATGTTATGTAGGCAAAGGAGATCAGTAAAGCCCAGGTTTTTAAGATACTAGAGGTAGTCCATTGAATTGTAAGAATGGTCCTTCTATCAATGATCCAAGATTAACTTTACTGATGATCACGGAGAACTAAAGCGGTTAGAGCATGGAGCTCCGAGCTTTTAGTATAAAACTTTGGACTTTCAAGTCACCCGAGACCATACCATTGTGTAAGATACAACTCTTGATGGTAGATACGATAAGCACATAGCAGCTCAATTGAGGCTGTCGAAAGCCTTCTCAAAGTCGATAAGCAGTAGATGCAGTTGAGATCTGTACTCAACATATTACTCTTTGTATATCAATACGATTTGCATTCAGTTTAAATCGCGCAAAAGTACCCATTCAGCATCGATAGTGGAGTCGAGAGGTTTTCAATCCATTTAAATATGATTTCTACTAATTTCTACGTGGCATCTTTAAAGAAGGCGGAACGCATTGCTCCTAAATGTCACATACAAACTTCTTTGCACAGCGTATGTGTGCTTCAAGGTGGAGACTCTTTCGTCTACTCTACCTACCATGAAGACTGTTTCAAAAGTAGTGGGGACGAAGACGAAATAGAATCCATTCTCAACAAACATGCAGTAGATTGTCCAGCTTTAGCCGTCAAAAGTAAAGATTCCCTTGAGAGCTTTTCGGGTGATCTAGGAAACATAGAGCTAAACAAAATCCTTAGATTTATACTGGTATAATGGTCTAGTAAGCCTCTGTCAATCTCTGCCAACAAAAGCACACACTTACCAAACCTAACCTAGTTTAACACTCGCAGAGGTGTCGAAAAACATTAGTATTTTTTTTAGATTCGACCCTTAGATCGTCACGCACCAACTACTGATCCATGCAGCCAAAATGTTTTTGGAAAAGATGAAAATTAATCTTCTCTCAAAAACAATGTAAGATTTCCACCCACGAAAACACCTCCTCTTCTATCCCATTTCACCGCCAGCGGGTTCCAGCATTTGCCTTACATACTCAGCTCATTTGTGGTGACACAGTTTCACTAACTGCTTTCCAAGTCTGCTGATGCTCTCTGGAGTTAATTCCTCAAGCAGTCTATTCACCAGTATGTTAAGTTTTCATGATATAATGACCAGTGGAACATGATGCGTTTCGTATTCAGGTGTTTTGGGCAGTAAAACTTGTCTTCATGTCCAAATCTATGGAGATAGGCTTCGAAACATCCATGACCAGTAGGCAAGTGTAGTCGTTAGAAACTAGAGTTTCCATGCCATCTATTGATTTCTTCTTCTATTCTTCGAGACTTTGGTTGTCATGTTGTTGTTGACATGACTGTCCTGCTGGCAGAATACATATACCTTCTCAGGATCATATTGCAGATGTTGCTTAAGTGTTAGCTTAAACTCTGGCGTGGCAACTATAATGTGATCCTATTCAGTTTCTCTTATGTATAGTCACCATAACTGGTCTGCTGTTGATGAGAACTACTTTCGTCTTTGCATCAGCCCTGAGGCCTGAACCACCCCTATAGCTTCATTGTGGTCAGAAGCTTGGGCATTATTTCATTACTTTCCCTAATCATACCAACAGTCCCGGTTTTTGTTTGGCAAAAAACGCTAATGAGTTGAATTCGGTGGCGGTAGATCGAGACGGACGGATCATAACATCCTACCCCTCTGCGACCCATACGAGGGGTGACCAAGTCATTGAAAATGATTATAGAGATGATAAATTTTAATTTTTAACTCAGCTCTCGTTCGGTGAACATAAGTCAGACTTATACAAGACTTATCTAGCTTTCGTTACGAATTCGGGGAATTGCTGACTTTAATTTGACTTAAAATTGAAGACAAACCTATTAGAGGTGTGTTAACGCCTTACTCTCTATTGTCAAAGTGGTTTTAGTGGTCCCACCCAAGCGAACATTTTGGCCCACATACCCAAAGTGGGAACCTTTCATAATTCCCCTTCAAACTCTTGTTTTCAAGCTTTTCAAGCAGCAATCTTCTCCTCAATTTTGTGTAACACTTGTTTGTAAGGGCAGTTCACACTTTCACTGTAAAACGCTTGTGCCTTGTCTTTGAACTTGTCGCGTAGACAAATTTTTGGTTCAAAAAATATAAAAAAAATTCTAATAAGTATGTACATTACTGTTAGATGCTCATCTCATGCATGAAGTCAATTAAATGTCATGCTTGGTGCTAGATGCCCGATTTACGCGCTAGAAGATACAGAATTCACAGTAGTAACCACTCTGGAGTTGCGCTAACGCAGAAGATGGTTACTTTTCCCACTGGTTACCTGTTAATCACCGAGTTTGTGGGCAGCGAGCGTAGAAACAGTATAAACGTTACTTGAAGATGCATCCACCATTAAATCCACCAGTTGGCGGTGGCAAAACGTGGCGACAATTTTTTTTTTGTTTTCTCAAACTCTTTTATGGTATCTATCTAGTCTTTTGGTGAGATATCTTGAAACATATGAAACGAAGGAAAGAAAAAACAATTTTGTGACATATTCACGTGCAGTCGGAACAATTTATGTGCTGTTAAACGAGAAAGTTGAACGAAAATGTCTTGGGGAGCACAAGATCCATCCCCCCCCGTGTCGCCCTTTGGGAAAAGAAGCCACACAAAAATTGTGATTAATTTTGAATTGTGTCTGTCGAAATTCACGAAATCATCTCGCACGATTATAAGTCGTTTCCTGATGGAACCACTTGGGAAACTTAATTGGAATATTTTTCACTTTCACGCGCACAGGCGACTTCTTTTACCTCATTTCGAGATTTGTTTTTGGTTTTATTTTGCCATCTCTCTCTCTATGTGGTGGTGCACATGATTTTGGACTTTTTTTTTTTTTTTTTGAACCCACAAGTATGTAACTTTAACTAGAAGAAACGTTATTATTTGACTGTAGCGTGGGTGATTGTATAAGGGAACACTTAACGTAGTTATAGCACATTATCTCCTACTTTGGCGCTACTCTCTGAAACACTATTGCGAAACATGTCGCTGATCGCTGAAAGGAACAACAAATACTGTAAGGACACAGTCATATCAGAGTCTTCTGTTGCACACAGGCAAATGCATATGTGGGTGAGTATTAAATTTTCTTTCATACACAGTAAAAGCCAATTAAAAGGACTTCGCTTATGAAGATCAAGAGTTTATAAACAGCAAATCTATAAGGTAACTACTTTCGGCTTATCATCAAGGCCAGGAGCACACCAGACCAATTCATAAGAAATATGATTGCGCTGACCACACCATCGGGTGGGACACTATTATACGCCACTCACATCGTTGGTGCTAACCTCCAAATATGTTACAAGTATGATGAACCTACCTTCGTCATTCAAGAAATGGTTAACATCATCCTTGTCTCTGATAACTTATTCTCTAGGGAAAAATACTGAAGAGTGTCTGCCAAACAATTCTTTTCAGAACACTACTCCTTTGCATTCAGTCTGATGATGAGCTCGCTGCCATGCCGGTGCTAAGCCTTTCAGAAAAACCAACTCTCTTCCTGAAAAACCAATCGACACTGATTTCTCAAGACTCTGGAGGGTGCCTTCAACTACTTGTTGAACCAAGCGTGTCCGACAATCAATCCACGTCGTAAACAAAAAATACCTCGGTGGAACGAGAGCCTCAATGTCCTTAGGAGCGACAGCAGGAAACTCTTCAATGAAGTCGAAAGATCCAAGGAAACCTGTCTACATTGAGGTGCAATACCTTTCACAAGCCGCCTCCATTGATGTCAGTAATCCCGAAAAGTTTCTTTGGGCTGTCAGTAACAGGTCAGTGCTCACATGTCATATTAAAGGATCTTCAAACTATCAGTCTATCCTCCTTTCTACTCAAAACTCTAGAAACATTGAATGATATTGTGCCCCTAAAACCCAGCAAGACAAAGCACAGCTCACTCACCAAATCTCAAAAAGCTTACCATGGAGACATTAACAACGTCAGACCGATGCTATTGACAATGATCTGGGTGTTGATGAATTGACCAGGGTGCTAATAAACCAAATACTAACCTGCACGATCACTAACACAAGCCAGAGCGACGCCTCTGCTAGCTTGTCAGATGTGGAACCCAAAGTGGATTAATATAGCCCATCCTCTGAAGCCTTACAATCAACCACTTGATATTGGATCTGAAGATCCTATTTGGTAACCAGTAATTGATGGTACAGAAAGCCGCCTGCTCATTAGAAGGACCAAGCTTAGAAAGACTCCTTTTGCTGTCTTGGATATACCTGATGCTTAATCTAATGTCCATAATGTTGTCGGTAGATAACGCTGCATGGCCAAGGATTAGCACAAGGCAGCAGCTTTGGTCCTATTTGGTAAGCATCGGGTCTTGATGCGCTGGTTTGACCTATGGATGTGCTCCGTGCTGAGTTACCTCATGGTGCTGTTCACACAAGTGGATCTACAGGGAGAAGCTGCTCTAATGTTGCCTCAGCAATCTAAGATATTTGTGGGGACCTACCAACGGGTGTGGGAGGTCAGGGTTAGTACCCTACGTCATGCACTCCTTGATGGCTTTACCTGGGTCGCATCTCACTAGTTTGCCAAAATTAGAACTAGAAACCTTGTCCTTAACGTTTTGACTTCGTCGTTCTACAAGTAACAAGATTCCACCTTATAGTGGTTGATCCTGTAGTCAGTTGGGTCTTGGCTGATTCATAGTTTCCTCGCTTTTTCGTCAAATGATTTGTCTTCCAGTTTAGCTATCTTTGGTCTTAAACCATTGCCCATTGTGTAGCTGACTAGTACGTTAGTGGGTCACTTTATTACTTTTAAAACCTTTCGCTTTATTTCATGATTATGTTAAATTTTGCCAAACGTTGTTTTCATCGTTTAGATCGCTGTGAAAGCTATAGCCAAGAATGAGCTTCCTGATGTTGATGTGCAAGACTTTTCTTCCTTCCAGCTTCTTCAGAAGTCGTGGCTCTCCATGGCAAACAGTGCCGAGCAAGAAAATGTATTGTTTCGGAAGGAATTCCTCTCTTTTGTCTCAAGAGTCTGAAGGATCATGTTTGGTTAAGCGTTAGCCAGAGTAGCCTAGCAACGTTACACTGACCTGTGTTGTGCCACCAATGATTCTCTTCTTTTACAGTTTGGGCAAGGTCCTTAACATAGGACGTGGCCCCTTATCGTACCTGCTCATCAGCTTCGCGATTCCCCGGTATGTCGTAGAGACCTGGTACCCAGCTGAGGATGACGATTTACTGCCTAGCAATCTCTTTCAGCGGTCTGACTGTCGATGTTATGAGACTGCAGTGGCCACCAGCGATTCAGCAGACTATCGAGCGGCACCAAAGGCCTGCAGCAAGTAGCTACTCGAAAAATTCACTTCAATTCATTAAATGTTCACGAATATTCGTATTTCTTTACAAGAAGTATTCTCTGGGTTCACATTTTATTGCCTCTCAAAAACGAATCTTAAACGAGCTCCTGTTCATATTCATTTCAAGAAATGATTATCTACTCTTACTATTTGCTGCCTGTATTTGGAAAAAGGCAGTGAATGTTGCAACACTGCTTTTTGTTTGTGATCTCCCATAAAAGGATCGTGAATACATTTCACTGCCTTTGCAAATACTTTGAATCAATGAATGCCCTCAAAGATTCATGAATACCAGCACCAATGTGATTCGTTTTCATTTCGTTTCGGAAAGTAAGCTTCGTTATCTTTTCCTACATGATTCATACTCGCTTGTTTTCTGCGCGCGTGAGACTGTGAAGGGCTCGCTTTTTAGCGAATGATTCACAACTGCAAATGAATGGATTCATGCGGTTCTCTGAGCGTCACAGAAGTAGACTTGAAAAACGCTGCAATTGTTTGTGAGGTTAACAGAGAGATGGATGGGCAAAGTTTGCCAACGATTGGTTGTATAGGACATCACGTTGACGTAGTAGTTAAATAGTCGGTTATATTGAAAATATGTCGACGGGTCAGTAAAATGCTGGCATGAATGGTGTGTTGCTCTTTCCACTGCTGAGAACTTGCCGGTCTCATTGCTGGTTTGGGATGTCAATTGAAAGTCAGTGAAGCACCGCTCTGAGAGAGGTGCTTTTCGTAAAGTTTTTTTTCCATCGGCTATCCCACGACGAAACCTCAAGCCCCTATGATGCCACTTAAGATGTCACTATGTTATCCAAAGAAGAAAATTACCACCACAGAAATGATTTGAGAAAATCTGATCAATTTCATTTGCATGGCTGATGTCACACTGGAAACAGTTTGACCATTCTCTGCGACTTTGTGACAGCATCCTACATGACTGCTTGCTGCCTACTGAAATGCAAATATCTGATGTCACTGGCATGGTCACCTTCTCACCACATTTCACAACACTTTGGCCAGCGGTCACGGGTCCCAACAACCGCATCCACTTGGCCTTCCCATCGAAAACGCGTGTGTCGTGAGAAATTAAACTAAAATTCAAGACATCATTTGGCATTGCTAACAACAATCCTCGAGGCGCACTTCACACTCGACTTAGCCGCTTAGAATTGCAATCATCGATGGCGCTTAAATGACTTATCTGCTCGCATAATACCACCTAACCTGCGCAACTTTGCCAAGTTGATCACTTGTTACTGTTGTAGTTTGTAGTTATGAGCAGCACCACGTTGCATGACATGCAAGCAAAACACTGCATCCAAGAAGTCATACCACAGATGCCACGATCAACCCACCACCCAGGGAGAGAGCGAGGAGATACTCCCCCCCGACCGACCGACCGACCGACCGACGTAGACTACGCTTCGAAAGGCCATAGTGTCTGCAGTGTTCACTGCGATAGCATCACAGGTTGGTTGTGTGCATCTCGCGAGGGTTTCCTCACCTGGCGCACTATCTCGGCTACGGATAAGTACCGAAAGTCTATATTTGCACTTAGATATCAAAATGTGATGTGAATTGACTTTGGAATGGATCTCGAGTGGTATTCTTCTTTTGAGTTTGTTCCTTTGCTGTTACTGCTGCTGCTTCGGTCCTCCTCCCCAAACCCGAATGTTGGAATTTGGTTTCTTCTGAGGAAAGGGGGGGGGCGGAAGGCTGTCTCTTTTTTTTAACTGTGTTGTTAAATTTGGCATTCCATTTTGGGGGCCTCAGCAGCCTCGAAGTGTATTTAACATTTTTGATGTTTTCGTGAGGTTAGAAAGGTGATTCCGTTGAGTCGTTTCCTTTTGTTTTGATGCGCCTTCCCAAATGCTGTCTTCTATATGAATGGCAAAGCAAAAGGGAATGACAGATCAGTATCTTTCCGAGCATCGATAGTGGACAATTAGAAGGGCGCGATAAAAGTGTCTTGCTTGCAGATGTGACGAGCTAAGGAATTCCATTTTCTCTTAGATACGAGTGCATACATCAATGGAATGTGATAAGAATCTGGACATTAGGCATTCCATCAAGATGACTATCGGGTAATCCTCTTAAAAAACTGCAAAACAATTTGCAAAGTTGTCAAATCTCTCGAAGATATAGGTGCAATTCTTTTGCAATAATGTGCGGATGTGTCAGGTAAATTTGTTAGGGTTGCTGCTCTGGATTGTTATCATGTGACCTAACAGCTGAAGAATATGCATATGGATTAAGGTCTTCATGTGATAAGATGATGTTTATAATCATATTAGTGATCAAGCAAGAACAGCTTCTTGTGAGAGACGATAATATTGTTCCCAGGTAGCGGATATGATTCTCCTGTAATACATGTTACCAGCAACCAGGTCACTGAGAAGGTATACCCACTGCTCTGGCTTTTTGCTTGAAATTTGATGTCTGACAACTCTGGCAGCCATGCCAGTGTTACTCTCGACCAAATGACTACTTTGGGGCCGGTCATGTCTGTCAGAAGTCCACTCAAAGAAAGTGGCCAACCAGGGGCCTCTAAATTTACCCAGTTGGTACCACACACCCAAAGAATCGACGTGGAAATGTATGCTGAGGCAAAACCATCGGGCCCCTAGTCCTTGTGGGTCCTAGGGCCTCTACAATGCCTACGCGCCATCGTGTGCGATTTCTGGAAATATGCCTTAGCGCACCCTAACTCTTTCCCAGTTGCCGTGCTTCCTTCTCAACGGATCGCCGCGTATCCTACCATCCTGGGTAAGCGGATTCCATTGCATCGCTTGGCTAGCTATCGATCTGTCACCCTTTCGGAGAGTGTGACCAATCCACTGCCACTATCGTCATCGTATGGTTGTGCCTATAGGATCATGGCTCTGATAAAGCTGTTCGTTAGAGATACGGTTTGGCTAGAATATCCTTAAGATGTAGCGCAGGCACCTATTGACAAACGTTTGCAGCTTCCTCGGGATAGTGACGGTCACTCTCCAGGTACCACATCCATATAGCAGCACGGATTCAACGTTGAACAGTCGTAGCTTGGTGTTTAGGCTAAATGCATTACTTCGCCAAACTGTGGATAGCATTCCAAACGCAGATTTTGCTTTACCTATGCGGCTGGCTATATCCAGTTCGGTTCCGCCATCGGTTGACAATACTCCCAAGGTATTGGAAACTCTCTACTCTCTCAACTATTTGTCCAGCAATGCATACATGATGAGTTCGGTCTCAGGCTGATCATTTTTGTTTTTGCCGAGTTGATTTTCAGCCCAACGACGTCTGCTTCCCTCTCCACATTGGTGAAGGTCCATTATTCTGTAAGACAGAATGCATACATCATCTGCGTAGTCGAGGTGCTTGAGTTCAGATGTAAGAGTCCATCCATTTCCTGTTGATAAGGCTGCATTCAGCACATCGCCAATCACCAATAAGAACAGTATTGGTGAAAGTATGAAGCCTTGTCTAACCCCACTTTGGACTTTGAATTCCTCAGACAGCCTGCCTCTGTGCAAGATGTGACATGTGGACCCATCATATGTAGCCTTAATAATTACTACTAATTTATACGGAATGCCTCTCCTGCTCAAGGCACGCCAAATAAATTCCCGATGAACAGCAGGTGAAGTGGTGATCGATATTCAACACACTGCTCGATGATAATCCGCAAGGTGTTAATGTGGTCGACACAGGAGGATCCAGATCGGAAACCTGCTTGGTCAGCGTCGAGTGTGTCTTCAAGCTGGTCTTTGATTCGCTCCAAGATTATTTTAGCTATTATCTTGGCCACAGCAGGCAGCACGCAGATACCTCTCCAGTTTTCGCACTGCATTAGGTTAGACCTTTTTTAGTGAGCTTGACGATCATTCCCTTCTTCCACTCATCCGGAAAACTCTCGGCTTCCCATGTTCTCTAAACTTCGGCTAAACTTCGTGCCACTATTAGTGATAGCTTCGTCGTTGTAGTTCAATATGGAAAGAACTACGACTCAGAAAGAGTCATGTGAGTGCATCTTTGTCTTAAAATCCCCATGAGGTTACTATAAACAAACTTGAGTCCAAAATACTTTGCTCCAAAGAGTATGGCGTTCCCATGTGCTGCTGAAGCCTTGACCTCTCGATTGGTGAACTTTTTAATAACTACTAGTACAGCAGTAGTGTAAATGATGACTCCTCTTGTCTTAACTAATCTGGGATCAGCTTGTATTGACTTTAGAATTAATTTAAGAGCGAAAAACAAAAATCCAATTGCCCAACTCTGTCTGTCTGTCGCTTCAATTGTGATGACTTCATGTAATTGGGTGTGTTTTGAATATGAAACCAAATAATATGCGAAAAAAAGCCCACTAATTTGAAGTAAATCTTTAAAAAGCCGCACCTTTACAATGTGCATCCACCACCATCAAAATATCGCCACCACTGCACGCATACTCATTCCAGCGACGACCCCATCTTCATAGTAGGTACCCTATGTCTCCTCCATCTGCAGCGATAATGCTTGATCAGTCATTCATTCCCTTTAACGGGCAGAGACCAGAGCCGTCAACCCAGAGATGCCAAGCCCTCGTGTGGTGCACATATAACGTGATCGAGAAACGTAGACTCCATCCAGGTACTACGAGTATGTGTGTGCTACACTCAATAAGTAATTGAAATCGAAACAATAAAATATCATTAATTCGAGGCTCCAATTGTAGGTTTTCCTGGCGATGCCCACACATTCTGCCCGCGATTGCCAGTCCGTCGTCATCAGCATCGTGCTTTCTCTAACTCGAAGGGATTTCCAACTCTTCATAGCGCACGAACTGATCACGACTAGCGCGACGTTGAGTAATAAAAATAAAAGCAAAATCCACTGGACACGTTTGTCTGAAACTATGAATCTATATCTGCTCCCTCAAGATGGGCATGTGGGTGCGAAGCCATAAAGGGATCACCATCATTAAGGCAAAGCCCAGCGCGAAGAAATCATAACAGCTATTACACTAAATGATAAGTAGATCGGAACGGGGAAAGGTTCAATTCACCTCTAACACCAGAAGAGCTCTGTTTTGGTTTTTGGCTAATCTTGTCAAAAATATGCCCTGACACCATTTGTCATTTGGCCTATAGGCTGCTGTTGAATCTTGAATCAAGTGGGTACGCACAATCTAGAGCATAGAATCGCCTCAGACACTGATTGAAGTAAGTGCTCAAGTGGATAACAGTAGCGCAGCGCAGCGTCGTCGTCGTCGCGGACAATGATCTCATTTAATGACATTTAGCGAATTATGTTGGGAACCAATCGCATACTATACGAAGGTGCTTAGTGCTCAGCCACCAAAGATATTTTACGGATTTCACTGTCGTCAAAGTCATCAGCATGAGCATGTGATGCCTGTTGGTTGTTGTTAGTTTGTGTGTGTCGTGAACAACAACTGGAACGGGACATGCAGAGTGGAAAGTTGCACTTATGGCGCTATGAGACGGTCGAATGAAGCCCGAAATAGCCAGGCTTTTCTTATTAACGCTAGAGAAGATGATTTCAATCAGTAAATTCGTAATTGTTTGGATAGTTACAATGTCTTTATGGGTAATAGGCTTTTGGTAGAACTGATGCTCATAAAGTCATCGTAAAGAGGGCGCAAAATCGTGATGACTATTTGGTGGGTATAAGCTGGTTTTAAGGACGCTTGTTGGTTTTTGTTTTTAACTGAATCAGTTTTACCTAGACAAATTGCACTCTGAGTGCTTCAAAAGTGGATGATTCAAGCCGAAATCCGAAGAACATTATAAGGGAAAGCAATGTCATTAGTAGGACGACGACAGTCTGTATATACTCAGTCACCTAAGAACTGTGGTTCAATCAGATCGAGGATTGGAACTATGCGGAAGATGACTCATGTATTACAGCGACTAGGCTTCACAAGAGGCATGAGTGAGAAGAGCCTAGCTAAAAGCCTTTCTTTTGGACGATTCAGGACTGCCTTCGGTTAGAATATGAGCCAGGAGTGGAATGTAGTCTAACTTTGAAGTTAACAATTCAAGGGACTGATGCTAATTGTTGGATGAACGTACATATGCATCTGTAGTCCTACATCCGATAACGTATGGGCTATAGCGTAAAAAAGTATAGGGAGGGGCCGAAGACATAGGTTATAGCAGAAATGTGTCAATAATTGCAATTTCGATCTCAGGGCTTAATGTAAAAAGTAACTAGGTACCTTCAAACATCTCTTGACGGAGCGATACATGTACTTTGCTTATACCAGAAAGTATCTTCAGAAAGTTGGCGTAGGGACTACAATCCTGATCAGTTCTTTTGCATAACGAACCAAGAGCTGGATGCTTACACCAAGTGTGAGCAAGAATCGAGAAACTTACTTACTACTGGAGTCCTTTAACCCCTCGGGGGGCATAGGGCGTCAACAACGCCTGCGCGCCATCTTTTTCGTAGTTCTGCAACGCGTTTGAGCTCTCTCCAGCTCGATTCCTCCTCGAATGTTCTGCGCCACGTTTGCCTAGGGCATCCCGCTGTTCTGCCTGCTGCACTGCATAACGTATTTCACAATGGAATTGTCTTCGCGCCGTAGGGTGTGTCCAATCCACTGCCACTTTCTCCTTCGTATTGTAATGTTGACAAGTTCCTGGCCCGTTCTCGTATAAAGCTGTTCGTTGGAGATACGGTTCGGCCAAAAGATCCTCAGGATGACTCTTAAACATTTGTTTACAAAGACTTGCTGCCGGCGTGTGTTAATGGTGTCCACTTTTCAAGTACTGCACCCATAAAGCAGTAGGGATTCTACGTTGGAGCGAAACAGTCGTAGCTTGGTTCTTAAGCTGATAAAATTGCTTTTCCAGATGGTGGACAGCATACCGAACGCAGCTTTGGCCTTCCCGATTCTGCTGCACACATCCAGTTCGGTGCCACCATGGTTTGCCGAGACCACACTTCCTAGGTATAGAAAGTTGTCAACTTTCTCTTGCCTCTTGTTTAAGGTAAGATGTCATAGTCCAGCGACTTTCATGGTTTCCTTCCGTCAATGCTGCACGGAGAACATCACTGATAACCACTAAAAATAAGAGCGGTGACAGTATGCATCCTTGACGTACTCCGCTTTGGACTTCAAATTCTTTTGACACCTTGCCATTGTGCAAGACGTGACACTTACTGCCCTTATAAGTAGCCTTAATAGTTTAATGGTAATCTTGGGAGTACAATGCCAAAGAGCCGCTTCTAAGCTCAGAACAGGGAACAAGTCTAGCTCTTGAAATGCAACACCTGGATTTATACGTAAAGTTCGGTATACTTAACAGCTAAATAGTAGGCCATAGTAAACAGCCAACTCAGTACAATCTGGAGCACAATAAGTTCCTCTCCAACCCAATGGCTACTAGTCTTAATCAACATTGACTCACCTCCCTCACACGGAATATGGAAAACAATCACAAAGACAAAGCCTTCCCATTCAGAGGCACTAATAAGGATTCATATTGGATGAAATCTAGCAAATCAACATTGCTAGGCTGCAAGTGTAGCTAAAAAGGATCTCATACTCAGACATGCAACTCGTTGATATGTTTTTGAAATAGCCTTAAATTGGAAACCTCGTTTGCATCCCTTTCCAATGCATCATATCTTTCAAATTAACAAATTCCAATCGCTGTTCTTTGATCCTGCACACATCCTTACAATGCACCACGAAAGATATCTACATGATAACAGCAAAAGAGGACAACAATGACATACGAAATTCCTGCACAAATTGCACTCTAATACTCCCGAAGACATTGTTCTCGTTGGACCGCCTACAAGTACTTCACTTACATGTACCATGTACCATGTCATCCGATCGATAAAAAATAAAGGAAGAATCGAATATCCTGTCCTCGATGAATATACAGAGGTTATTCGAGAAGCCAAGACTTTACAGGATGTGAGTGATATAATGTCAGGATATGCCCGATTCGATTACCTTTTGAAAGAAAAAAAACTGTGAAATATGATTAATTCCCAATGCCGTGTGACCACTACCTGCAGGCGCAGGAAAAAAAGGAGCACAAGAAAACTCTGCAGCGTTAATTTTCCCAACAAAGAAAAAGAAGACAGAGAAAAGAATAAAAAGAAAAATGTGGGCTCAAAATGGGATAATACGTGATGTCCATCTGATAAGTGCAAAGGAACGCTTTGAAATTACCTATCTACCAAGCAAATGGACAGACCGAAGAGAAAAACTTTCACATTAGAGTTGTCTTTCGGTTTTTCTTTCATCTCGATATATTTTCCAGTCCCAGATACGTAGTACGTACTTATCAAAATAAAAATTCAATTAGTAAAGTTTTGCGGTTTAGAAAATAAGGGTACTTACTCTCGAAACACCCCCATGCTCTTTGGCATTCGATTGTGTTGTGGTACGTGGTATAAAGAGGCATTGTGACCACCCCCCACATGAGGACGACAATTCTTTAAAGTGCTTTCAAACTCTTTGTAAATTTTAATGAATTTCTTCTTCTTTTTTGTGTTTTTTTGTTTCGTGGGGTAAGTTGAAGTGTATCCTAATCGTTAGATGTGTTGTTGTTAGAGAAGATTGCGGTCAAGCAGTAATTTATTCTGTTGCACCTCCAGGAATGGGGTTAAAAAGCTGTCTGCCCAGTTGTCTAGAAGGACTCCTTTCAAATCCTGATAGCACTCAACCATTCTCACGAGGTTTAAGAATATTTTCGACCTACTGTGACACTATCGAGATACAATCAGAATTATGTGTTTGTACATTGTCAAGAGATTAGCCTTAATTTGTTTAGCAACAAGCTCATTAAAAACAAACACTTGGGTATATTTGACAATAATCCTCCACTCAATGAGGGTTGCTCTGGTTCCTGCTGCTCAGGTAGCAAATGCAATATGCATTTCGCCTTAGGTGTATGCCGCACCTGTAGACACTCCAACTGCAGGATATCAATAAGAGGACTAAGAAAAATTTCAAAGTACATTATTGTGTGGATGTCTTGTCGATTGAAAGATGTCCTCGGTAAGTAGCCTTTGTTTCCATACAACACAGTTCGAGCTGAGATATGTTGGAACTAGAAGTACTTATGCAATAGGTGAGTAGTCCCTGAAGAGTGAATTTTAAAGACCCACGACTCAATCTGGTATTTGCCAGAACTATTTAAGCATCAAGGTGCTCTTGTGGAAGCGATCTGTTTTATTTACAGTAGAACTACTGTTCACTTGGATAATCTTAAAATTTAAATGGGTATCCGGACATCAAGAGCTCTAATTCAGAGAGTCTAGCTGCACTTAAGACTGCAGAATTAAGTACTAACTTAGGAAATGCTTTAGTTCGGGCTTAATCTGGGCCCCGAGCAACATTGGTTGGTTAAAGGGCTCCCGACCCTGCGGTCCCGAGCACGCTGTTTCCAGTTGTGAAGACCAAGCTTTCTGGCATCCACGACAGCTTGGTCTTTATACCGGAGGTTCGGTCTTCTTCGCTGTCTCGAACCTGGGGGCTGGGATTCGAAGATCCTCTTGGCTGGAGCATTGTTGTCCATTCGCTCGATGTGGCCGAGCCAATGTAGTCTGCGTATCTAGGCTTTTTGGACTGCATCCACATCCTGGTACAGCTCATAGAGTTCGCGGTTGTATCTTCTCCTCCATTTGCCCTCCTCGCATAAGGGACCTAATATCCGACGGAGTATCTTACGCTCGAAGGTGCCCAATATTTGCTCAGCTTTCTTACTTATCGTCCAGCACTCGGTTCCATACAGCAGGACTGGTAAGATGAGCGTTCTGTAGAGCAGAACTAACTCCTAACGGTCGAGTTAGGAGTTTTGAGCCCAGTTGTTTCGGCAAACCGAAGTAGCAGCGGTTTGCTAGGGTTATTCTTCGTCGGATCTCTACAAAGGTGTCATTTGTAGGATTAATATTTGTTCCGAGGTAGGTGAACTCCTTAACTACCTCGAAATTATAGCTATCAACAGTTCTGCCCAATGTTTTGGATAGATAAATTTTTGATACTTCGTCTTGTCCTCATTCATTTCGAGACCAACTCGTTTCGCCTGCTCATCAATAGCCGTAAATGCCTCTACGACAGCTTGCCGGGATCTTCCGATGATGTCAATATCGTCTGCGTATCCCAGCAGTTGGACGGATTGGTGAAAGCTAGTGCTTTCCGTGTTGACACCTGCCCTGCGCACTATCTGCTCCAACACGATATCGAAGAAATCACATGACAGCCCATCTCCTTGCCTGAATACGGTGCACGTTTGGAAGAGCTCTGAAGAGTTGTTTCCAAATTGCACAGAGCATTGCGTGTTTTCCAGCTGAATAAGTTTTGTCGGTATCCCGAATTAGGCCATCGCCTGGTAGAGCTCATGACGATGAATGCTGTCATAGGTGGCTTTAAAGTCGATGAAAAGCTGGTGGGTTTCGACTCGAAATTCGTTGGTCTTTTCCAGGATTTGTCTGAGTGTGAAAATTTGGTCTATTGTCGATCTGCCGGGCCGGAAGCCTATTCAGTTAGCTCAGCTTTGGCATGCCATCTACCGCGGGAAAGTCGTCTATGCGTTATTGTTTGTTTGCTCTACACTTTCTGAAACATCAAATATACAGTTTTTGACGAGGTCGATGCCGCTGCACAACTTCTATAGTGCGTCACTGAATCTTCTCTACCTATCTTAAACCACCTTCAATAGAGCTCGTTTTTTAGGGCCGTAAAACAGGACTAGAATGAACCGAGTCTTGTGTAGAATCTCCTTAGTTGTTCAATATTGTCCCTAACTTCGAAAAGGGATTATAGAGCCAAAGAAAGTAGCGATTGATTTGTGCTGCTGTCTTTAACTTATAGTTGATAGCGGACTGAGGGTAGAAAGAGTGCCTTACTAGCTGCCCACTATGACACTAATTTCAATCCTGTACTCAGTACTAATTGCAGTCCTGTTTCTCATTCTCGGATTTCTTATAGAAACTGGACTTGAGAGGATACTCGAAGACATTTCAAATGTTTGCCATATGGGACTAAGTACAAGTATTTATGCATCTTAAACTCCACTAAACGTAACGTCATGTTATAGGCCAAATGACTTAGCCCATTTGGAAAAGTCATAGGAACGATTTCATAATTTTTAAAATATCAAACAGTGCTATTGCAAGAAACGTATTTGGCACCCACATGGTTATACCACCGCACAGTAACCTTGCCATTATGCCACTACACAACAGCGCAACGAATCATTTTTGTACTCCACTCAACTTGCGATCCATCAATGGGCATCTCATCTCATCTCAGAAGACCCACCGATGATGACTAATCCGCGCAATGGATTTATGAATGAAAGCCACCATGGTCTTCGTCTTCGTCGTCGGAAATGGGAGAATCCAGGTACATTTCCGAACTGTGTGGTCGGTTATTGATCTCAGTGTCTTTTGCACTAACTCCAGGTCCGTCCGGCGCAATGAGGATTGCCCAAGTGCGTGGGCAGCCACCAGATGCAATACTCCTCATCGTAATTCATAATTCTCGGCAATGAAAAATCTAGCGATTCCAATTCATTGCTTCGACCGAGTCGCCTTCTTCTTCTTCTTCTTTTTCTTCTTCAAGCTTTAACTCTTTCTGTTTCTGTGTGCGCGCCTCCATCAGTTTTGTGGAGATGTGTTCCAGTGTCCATTATGTGTTTAATGATCTGCAGTCAGCGAAGTGTATCTATGGTACAATGTACACACCTTTCATCAGATACTCGCCCATATATCCCGCCAACTCGTGGTTAATTGTGTTCTGCCCGTTTCGGTTGCCTTCTGTGATTGTTATTGTGACTCTGTCTGGGGCTAGTCTTTGATGGGGCGCACACTCCTCAGAGTCGCTTGTGGATTTCTTTAATTTACCTTATTCGTTGTTTAAATGATGATTATGTTGTAAGTGACAGAATTGAGCAGTTAAAATGGACAAATAGGAAGTTTCACTGTAGGCTGTAGGTTGTGAATATAAATATTCATCAATTGAAGTTTTATATAAAAATCATTCATTGCATTAATGTCTTTATTGGAACATCTGAATAGGATTGAAATGGTATGTATATGTATGCCTTCCAAAGTTCAAATAAATCACTACTTTACAGAATCGGTTGTAACTGTGATTGTGACTCTTTGAGTCTTTTAGCAACATATGGGTATTGAGTACTGCGATTGACCACATACATTTCTCAAACAACACTACAGTGCGATAGTCAGTTTCGGGGACAGCTTATCTTAGGAACCACTCTGCTACTATCCAGTCGCATTCACTGTTTAACCCATTTCCAGCTAGTATCCAACTAGGTACCATATACCAATACTAGGTACTAGAACCAGTCAAAATCAGTAAAGTGGGATCCTAGTACTCCGGATCATTCCCTCGCCTAAAGAAGAAGAAGATCCAACTAGATAAGCTCATGATGATGAAAGAACTTCAAGAATGAACTGATCACCTTACATCTCTTTCTTGTCTTGTGCTGATGTGTGAGTAGAGCCTAATACACTACATTACCGACTAACTTAAGGTTTGACAGCTCACGTCGAATGTCAAAATTAACCATAAGTATGCTTCAAACCAGGTGCATTGTTTAGTTCAGAACGCACGCTAAGTTTGTAAATAAAAAGGGTGTCTTAGAACTAAAAGTTAGTAAAGTCAGTGAAATGGATGGAAATGGAATAGGGCAGCAACCTACCCATCTTCTTGTAAGAAGTTCTGCAACGTGCTTAAGTTGTCTCCAATTCCCAAAGAACTTGACTCTTCTGCAACAATTCTGACTCACGTTTGTCATATTCTCTAGTGTTTAATAGCCAGGTTTTTCTGTAGTGTTTTTTTACTTGCCTTTATGTTCCTAATTAGATCGTTGTCAAAATTTCTGAGTCCTGTTGTGTCTTGTTCGTCTTTTTGCTGGTTCCGGTTTGCTTAGAGCTTCAAGGACAACATGGTCTCCTTGGCGCATACCACCAGATCCAGCTATCCTTTACCATCACACGAAGCATGTTATTGTAAGGTATCGCATACCCCTTATATTCTATATAAAATTTTAGTGATCCAAAATTTAAGAAATTGGAGTTTCTTTGAGCTGTTTAAGAAAAAAAAAAATGATTGTCTGTCTGTCTGACATTTCTGAGATCATTGTTTTTATCCTAATTTGTAAAACATGCGCAACTTATATATACAGGGTGTCCCAGCTAAGCAGTATAATCCTATAAGGGGAGATTCCTGAGAAGGGGGGTCTATTCTCACCCCATTTCAAGTTACAACCCACCAAAGTGTGTGACCTCTAATTTGGAGGTGTAGCCACTTTAAACGCTATAACTTCTAAACTATTATAGGTACAAAAAAGGTTTTGTACATTTTGGAAAGACAATTTAGTAGCGCATACAAGTTTTAAGCACATTGGGTACATCTGTGCAGCTACAAAAAAGTTATGGCTTCTTAAACTCAAAATTATGAAAATTTGTTGTTCCATTTTTTTACTTAAAATGCATTTTTCTCAAAATTTTTACTTAATAATTTTTTTTTTTTTATAAAATTTTTATTCCTGAAAAATTTCCTAAAAATTATGTTAAGCAACTTTTTTACGTACGATCAACAGAAGTTACAGTAAAAGCCATTTTTTGTCAGACAAAAATGGTCAAAAAGCTGTGATAATTCCTTGTTAAGCTTTCTTTTCCTATTAGACAATTAACTGTTAACTGCAATGCTCATAGGTACGTTAGTTTATTATTCTCACTTAATTTTGTTAAAAGGAAAATGTCGAGAGTGCCTTAACTCTAATTTCAAAAGGGAATGTTCGATTTTGAGCGCAGTAACCCCAAGTCCTTACATTGTGATGATGAGTTGCTCATTATTCAATTTCTGAAGTAACCGAATTCCATAATTCTCTTCCAAAGCACTTATTGTATGTCAACACGAATGCGAAAAAAACTGTGAATTACAAACGAATGCAAAAATCACATACAATTCTTTTCAGTAAATTCGACTTCCTTTCCACCTGGCGAATAAGTATGGAAACCGAATGCCACTTGGGTTTCAAATAATATCCCTTTTTCAAAAAGGGATGGAGACGTTTCAGATTGATCTTACAACCATCCTGTATGAAACGAGAAGTAAAGATTCCTGCTAGAAATGATCGTGCTGGGCTAACTACTAATACAGATCAACAAATGATGAGCCTTACCTGATCGAGTAAAAGATCATCTTTTGCAAGAGGCTGTTCTCGCGGATAGGATTTCTTACAACTCCGGTTGGGCGAATCAATGCCTTTGCTCTATTGTTCCTGACATCTAGGTGTAGCTGCCTTAACCTTAATTCCTGGGAAGGTACACAGAGTTACATATTTCCTTATAGAATAGTGTGCGTTCCATCTTTTTCACGAGATGATGTAGAATACCTTCCATACACTTGCCACTTCTGCACGCATACTAGCTGGAGCGGAGAGTAAGTACTGGCCAAATCTATTCCTACTCTTTTATGAACGTCAGTGAATGTGGCAATAGTTGGTGGGACAAATTATGGTCAACCTATCAAACGTAGGCAGTTCACTAAGCACATGGCTTATTTTGTGGATGAAAATCACATTTATTGGTTCTACGCTGCTGGCTCTAAGCTACAACTGAGGATGCATTCCGATGAATAAGATCAATTTATCTCTCTCAGGAGCCCTATATATAAATCATCTCCACAGGAAACTTTAAATGGTTTGAAAGAGCGCACCCACCTTACGGGTCTCCTGCCAGTATTGCATGAGTCCCTGAACGACTTTATCACTCATCAAATCGAAGAAAGACACCACCAAATTCTAGCCATTCCACCAAGATTCTATTGGTCTTTGTAAAATATGCTAAATGTCGGTAATTCACTGGCAATCATTCCAAATCGGCCAAGCCGTCCAATTTATCCATGTATCCATGTCCTACAATTTTGTACTATCTCATTTAAATAGAATGCAAGTTTTTTGCATAATATATTCATTTCCTGCGTGGACAGAAATTACATCAATTGTCAAGCAAAACTCGCGCTTGGTACAGGACTGACTCTCGCTCGGGCTCTCCACTTGCATGCATTATAATTTTAATTTGACTCCATACAGAGCCTCAACTCCGAAAAAGACAAATTGACGCACCCAACAAATGAATTGTTGTCTCTCCCAAGGTGTGCCATTTTTCATAATTCATCAAACAAAAAAGCACAAAAAAAAAAAGAAAAACAGGCGGACAATCCGAACAGTCCGCCACAGTTTGAGATTTCTTCCAAGCACAAGATATGCCACGTCGTCGTCGTCGTCCCTGTCTCATCAATGCGGACTGTGTATTCACGAATTGTGTGGGCACTTCTTATTGTATCGAGTACATATACTGTAATTGATGTATACCTATTCGAAAACAAAAAAACTTCCACATAAAACACTAAGTATCCATACAACTCTGTGTATCTGTGACACAATGTGAATCGGGGGAAAATTCTTCCGGACAACAACTCTAATGAAACTCTGATTGTAGCTAGTAGATTGTGTAGGGTTGACTGAGAAATGTAGCCTTTCCTCTTGGAACTCGTATCACAGAGAAAGAATAGACCATGATTGAAGATACTTATCACAAGTTGGATCTGTTAAATGTTTAATCCCAATTATGAAGACAAATTTCTGTGCAAAAAACCCCTACAAGGGGAGATGCAACACTTGCTCTCGTTACCCAATTTTTGTTTGCTCCGTGCAAAGTTGACACTACACTAAACAGCTAGATAGATGGGCACGGCTACAATTACCATCGTGCTCTTCTCTAAAAAGATAATATCCGTCATCTATTAAAGAAAAAAAAATAGTAACTCTCCCTTCGTTTGTGTGTAGGCATCCATTCAGCACAGCAATCAGTGCCATCGAAGATCAGTTGAGAAGATCAAATCTGTGAATTGTTATGCTGGCAACAATGCATTGATCGTCAATGACGATCGTCGATCAACATATTTCTTCCTTAGGTCCGTGCACAGGGTGGGAAAATGTCATGGAGTTTGTCAATCCACTTGGGACAAACCTTTCTGACAAACTTAACCAAAAATCAAAACAAAAATGGGTGAATAGATCGGCAAGGAGGGGATTTTAGTTATGGACGAAGTCCTAGATGGTTAGAGAATACAGGGATCCAAATAGGTGAGGACCAAGGTCCAACAATGGAAATGGAAAGGAAGCTCAAATCGAAGCAAATTTTCTTTAAAAGTTTCATAGTGGAAGCAAAATATCTCGGGAGATTAAGTCCCTATTCCATGGAGAATCTGGGATACATAATGTGCTCTGCAACTTTCTCCTGGTATCACTTCTGGTATGACTAATTTGCCTTTGTGCTTCGTCGCCATACTTCATGTTTTTCTTACGTTCTTCTTACTCTCGTTGGCGTTACAAAACTTGTTGCTCCTGGGCCTCAAATAACATTCCTCTCTAGTCAGCTCGATCCCAGGCCAGTCAGTCCAAGCCTCGTGCGCCTTAGGAGATAAAGGCTGCCTTGGTTTTTCGATACCTCTGCTATGGCGTTAAAGACTTTACATTCTGGACCGTGGATTTGTTCTGAATCAGCCACCTTAATGCAGGTACAACTTGTCGTTTTGTCTTCTTTCGCCATATACTATCGTGGAAAGGATCTTTCTCCCGAATATAACAAAGGAGCTCTCATCCGAACAGCAGGACCGCAATGATGGATGGTTTGTACAGCTTTTCCTTGGATCTTCTCTACATTGTTCCTCAATTGGATACTCAAGCCAAAAGAAGAATCGATTAGGAACTACTTTCCGATGTTTCCGATTTCAACGAGCTTACACCAGTGATTCATAAACTCCCTGGCTACCTCGAAGTTATACCTACCATTTGTCAGGATCTGATCAAGTCTGCGGTAGGAGATGACTTTTGCTGATGAAAGAATAATCATCGTCTTATCCCACTCTCACTGCATGCGATGTCGTCAGTGAACCCAGAATATTCCGTGAATTTTTGAAAGATAGTACCTGACGAATGTCCTGGCCTGGTCGTTTGATTCTACTGTACTACCTTTTGGAGCACACTATTGAAACAAGACGATAGGTTAGGTAAGGTAGATGGGTGCCTTGCGACCAGAAGGTCACTGCTCACTTAGACCCACAATTCGGGTCCATTGTGCCCAATCATTAAACCCTGGGAACGCTGTAATAAGGTCCGCTGTTAGAACTACACGATAGTTATATAAATCTCAGGAGGTCCACCAGCTCAACATAGCCTAAGTCCTCCAGCTTCGAGAAGAAATGATTGCCAAGAGTTCTCTTTCTTCTAACAAATAGGGCAGAACAGTCACACAGTAGGTGACGATCTCTGCAGCTTCTACATTAGCAGCACACCGAGTCTCTCTGCGTGAAGGCCAATGACACAATGGCCGGTAATTACGCCAGAAACGACCCATGCGTTATGACGACTGAGTTTAACCAGAGTTGATGATCTCTTCTTGCTAAAGGCCGGCCATTGAGCTCTAGCCGTTGTAGCATGTATCCAGATGAACCCAGAGTCTGTTTGCACGATAGATGACCGCATCTTCTACTTTTTTCTTTAAAGAACTGACTGAGGCTGCTACAAAGGGAAGGGCCCACGATATGTGCAGCGTCGACCCTTTGCTAGCAAACTCATCCGCCTTGTCGTTTCCTTCGATATCCATATGCCCTGGTACCCAACAGAGGGTCACCGAATTGGCTCTGGATACTAGACGGTTCATCACGCACTGGTGGTGTATAAGGTTTCTGTAGAATCTTTTCTAATTCTGACAAGGCAGGAATATCAAAGCTGAACATGGCACGATATCCATGGATCTTCTCTATATACTGTGTCATATAAGTTCTGGTCCTGGATAGATCAGCGAACAACTGGATTCAATCGCTCGAGCGACAGGACAGGAGCTGCCTCTCATCGATTCCTTTCAATCTGGAGTAGGAAATCACGGAAATTTGGCCCCCATATTTATAGATACATACACACATTAAGCCTTTCAACACATGGTCCTAGTTTTTTTCGAGAAATTCCTCCTGCAACCCAAAAGTTTCCTTAAAATGTACAACAGCCATTTTTATTTGTTTATTTAAAATCAAAACCACCTACGTTACTCGTATAATGATCAACAAATACTTACACTCAATCAATTCAGCTTCCTTCCCTCACTCTGATTCATTGCTTCCATAGAACACATCCCATGAGACAGTGACAGTGACTGCAATGAAATTCAAATTTCTTAGATTTATAATTGCCTACAGTAGGTACACACCTTAAAACCAGCAACAATAACTCACCAATACACAACTGAAACAAATTTGAATGAATTCCTCATAGACGACGTCGTCGTCGTCGTGCCTACCAGAGTACCCCATGAATAACAAATTAGTTTCCTTCGCGACAAAGATCTAACCTACATGGCATCGCATCACCTTTCATTGCTGACCAAGTCGTCGTCTTGTAGAACTATTTTGTCATAAACTGTCGATTGTTTGTCGATAAATTGTCAATCAACTCGAGTGCACTGGGCATTTTATTCAATGAATGATCGGTATCGGGGTAGACAAATGGTTGCCTTTAAACTGAACTCAAAAGGAACAAAAAAAAATAAATAAAATTTAAAAAAAAAAAAACAAAAAGAAGACGACGTCCGCATTATTGCGGACATACGGCATATTTTCCGCTCAATATGCGCAGTTAATGATTCCAGCTACTGCACCAGTGCACAATGCTATAATCTCAACCGCCAGACCACACCAAGCCCCCCAAATGGATGATTTCGACATTTCGTTGGCAATGGACATACGCATGTCCGAGCCATATGGGTCCAACCGAATGACATTCCCTCGTTATTATTTCTTTTGGTTTGATGTTCTTTATGAAAACAAAGCAAAAAAAAATGTGGCATTCTCCCGGAAAGATTGAGTTGCACCCTATCATTGTGTTAGTTGTTCTAATTGAAATAAATTTTGAAAGCAATTTAAAAAGTGATCGTACTTTGTGAATCAACTTGATCTGGCAGCCTATTTGCTGGTCCAAGATATGGACTATCTTTCTGAGAAGTTGTATCTAAATCCGTTCAACTGTTAAGGTGTAATTGAGTATAAACATCTGCTAGAAAGAACACTGCTAGGTTGAGTAGGATCCTGTTTAAAACACTCCAGCGAGTCCTTTATTGAAAGGCCAAATGAGACTAACCACTTGCTATACCTGTTGACACTATTTGCCACCCAATGCCAATATATTTTGATCTACCGCTCGTCTTTGCTCTAAGAAGCTAAAGGGTGCCCACGTATTTTACACTTTTCTTTTCAACTTACGGTCCGCAGAGTGTATCAAGGTCCTTCACTGACGGAAGAAAAGTATTTCGAACTATAACAAGATATCTTCATCTAAATGCTCACCGGCCAAACTCACTAACGTCCAATCAATCTGTCTATGTATATCTAAACAGTTCCCCCCCAAAAAAAAGAAAAGAAAAGAATCCCTGCAACCATATTGGACCAATGTGCAGTGAACCTTCATCATTTCTATCTAATTGACGTGCTTCCCGATGAGATTGTTTCCAGAGAAAGTTAAGAACCTTTATAAGGTAGTCACTCGTCTTTTCCGTCATAGATTCATGGGGCAACCATGAACGATAACGATTCCCTATCAATTGGCCAACATCTAACTAAAGCGGTCGCCAAAATACCTCACTGCAATTCGAAACATCTAGATCGTGATTGTTTTCTATTTTGTTTGTGTGTGTGTTATGGAAGACATCCGCAGTAGCAAAGACTCCTCAACGATGAAGATGACGGTGACGACAATGAGTTCTTTCCTGATGATGAGCAGATAACAACTGAAAAACGTTATGTTCATTACCGAACGCGAAGCGACGATAGACGATGAACTCTTCTACTATGTGACGGTAGTTTCACTGTCCAGTGGCTCGCGAACAAACGACAGAAGATCTCTTCTGCCGTCGCCGAACAACATGGCAGTGGCTCCGGTAATAGAAGTAATTACGGGCTCATTGCGTGCCCACTTCACTTGATCGGTATCAGATGAAATCTTACGGTGGTGTGCACTTACCTGCTGCTGAAAACTGTGAACCTGTGGCAAAAGAATCTAGCTTCCATGGTCTTATCCATTGATGCACAAGTAGCGAGAGAGCAGTGCTCGCCGCGGATTGACTGTCATTATGGGTTAGACAGACGGTTCCATATGCGGATGACGATTAAGGGAGACCTAATTTTCCGTTATTGAAGGAAATGGTATTAAATTTGACCAACTTGGAAGGATATGTGCTAGGAAGATTGAAGCTGTTTAGGTGCGTCTTTGTGTGTAAGAGCAGAGAGTGATTTGGAGAAAATGGATAC
The DNA here is from genome assembly GCA_949716465.1 of Chalcosyrphus nemorum. Classification (NCBI taxonomy): domain Eukaryota; kingdom Metazoa; phylum Arthropoda; class Insecta; order Diptera; family Syrphidae; genus Chalcosyrphus; species Chalcosyrphus nemorum. The sequence goes on from OX454332.1 coordinate 36,136,272, forward strand.
CTTCCGTATCCACTTATTTGCTTCATTCCAAGCAGGCTCTCTTCGCACACATTCGCTTCAATATTAGCCTTAACACCATGTCTCCTGCCTGCCCCAAGGGCCGGTCAACACTGAAAAGTAGACGAAGGCATAGGATCGGATATTTACTCTTCAAAAACCGAAATCGCGAACCGAACACGGTAGAGTGAAAGCCGTAGCTCTAGCTGTTGCGGCGAGTACATTATCGTATATATTTGGACAGTAAAGTCTTCACCTCTCAACATGCATATTGTAAGAGGAAATCGAACCCTTCACTCATTAGCAGGCTCTACTGGCTCAGCTCTACTTAAAGTGCAAAGCCTGAGAGGGCCTTTAACAACGTTGATTCAGAGGAAAGTATACAGGCAATGATGAACCATGAATTGGCACTTTATTTTGCCAGATGCTCCCAAACAGGGTTATCTATTCGTAACTAGCCGAGGCATGTCAGTAGAACTACTCCTCAAGGAGGCGTTCTCTCTTCTCTTTCGAACTTAATAGTGAACGATGGACCTATAATAAAGGAAGCAAAGTAGTATAAGCTAATTTCCAATGAAAATAAAGTAGCTATAAGTAGAAACGAGCTACGTAACATATGTTGATAGATTGATCTCGGAGTGCCATTGGGCATACTTTACTTTACTTAAATCCTGTATCCCCTTGTGGGTCCTAGGGCCTCTTCAACGCCTACGCGCCATCGTGTGCGATTTCTGGAAATATGCCTCAGCTCCCCCAACTCTTTCCCAGTTGCCGTTCTTCCTTCTCCACTGTTCTGCGCCACGTACTCCTAGGTTTGTATCCTGCCATCCTGGGTAAGCGGGTTCCATTGCATTGCTAGCTATCGATCTGCCACCCTTTCGGAGAGTGTGACCAATCCACTGCCACTTGCGTCGTCGTATGGTTGTGCCTATAGGTTCATGGTCCGTTCTCTGATAAAGCTGTTCGTTAGAGATACGGTTTGGCCAGAATATCCTTAAGATGTAGCGCAGGCACCTATGGACAAACGTTTGCAGCTTCCTCGTGATAGTGACGGGCACTCTCCAGGTACCACATCCATATAGCAGCACGGATTCAACGTTGGAACGGAACAGTCGTAGCTTGGTGTTGAGGCTAATATCATTACTTTGCCAAACTCTGGACAGATTTTGCTTCACCTATTCGGCTGGCTATATCCAGTTCGGTTCCGCCATCGGTTGAGACAATACTCCCATGGTATTGGAAACTCTCTACTCTCTCAACTATTTGTCCAGAAATGCATACATGAGTTGATGAGTTCGGTCCCAGACTGATCATTTTTGTTTTTGCCGAGTTGATTTTTAGCCCAACGACGTCTGCTTCCCTCTCCACATTTGCTGTCATTTGGTGAAGGTCCATTATTCTGTGAGACAGAAGGCATACATCATCGGCGTAGTCGAGGTGCTTGAGTTCAGATCTAAGAGTCCATCCATTTCCTTTTGATAAGGCTGCATTCAGCACATCGCCAATCACCAATAAGAACAGTATTGGTGAAAGTATGCAGCCTTGTCGAACCCCACTTTGGACTTTGAATTCCTCAGACACCCTGGCTCTGTGCAAGACGTGACATGTGGACCCATCATATGTAGCCTTAATAATTGCTACTAATTTATACGGAATGCCTCTCCTGCTCAAGGCACGCCAAATAAATTCCCGATGAACAGCAGGTGAAGCGGTGATCGATATTCAACACACTGCTCGATGATGATCCGCAAGGTGTTGATGTGGTCGACACAGGAGGATCCAGATCGGAAACCTGCTTGTTCGGCGTCGAGTGTGTCTTAAAGCTGGTCTTTGATTCGCTCCAAGATTATTTTAGCTATTATCTTGGCCACAGCAGGCAGCACGCCGATACCTTTCCAGTTTTCGCACTGCATTAGATTACCTTTTTTAGGGAGCTTGACGATCATTCCCTTCTTCCACTCATCCAGAAAACTCTCGGCTTTCCATGTTCTCCCGACAAGCGGGAACAGTAGCTCAGCCAATTCTGTTGGCGCAGCTTGAAAAAGTTCCGCGGGAATGCCGTCAAGTCCTACTGCCTTGTTGGTTTTCTGTGCTTTGATCGTAGTAATAATCTCTTCCTTACTGGGAATTGTGGTGCGAATTCGGGAATTTCTTTCTACTTCAGTTTGGCTTGGGTGCATATTGCTGGCGAATATATACATATGTTGATAGATTGATCTCGAAGTGCCATTGGGCATAGGTTAATTGGAATTGCTCCGCAGTTTTTGTTTATCTAACTATTAAAGCCAGTACCTTACAGACAGACATATTTGAATATTTGAACTCCTTTGAGATTGCAACATTGATTGATCAGTTCAAGATGTTGCTCAGGGAAGGTCGAGCTGCGTTTCTTTATGCATCTTCCAGAACTTTCAAATGTATGTACACTTCAAGAAATTGTATAAAATGTCTAATTGTTTGGTAGACAAAAACTTGTTCCAAAACTGTGGTCCTAAAAACACCATCAAAAAGGCCATATCAATCGAAGATTGGCTTGGCAAAGTGAACAAACTTTATCCCTTGTTTTTTCCAATGGAAACGTTAAAGGTCTTAAGCTTCAAACATACAGATTCAACCCAGAACAGCCTAGTTCTCCCGTCGCGAATGATTTGACTTAGATACATCCATGTATGGCAAATGATCGTGAAAAGTCACAAATGAAACTTGCATCCAGGGGATATTAAGCGAGCCCCATTAACCTTACCTTACATTCATTTCCATCATGACAATGTAAGCAGCAACTCTGGCGCCACTCGCTTAATTTCAAAATAATTTTATTACATCTCCAATGAAACACACAAAGAAAAAAAGGAACCCCACAGTACTGTCTTCTAATTATGTACTCGAAAGACAAAACTAACCAAAATGTTTCATCTCACAAATGTGAAGTTGACATTCTTTTACATTCCACGATCTGTCCCATGGTCATATGTATACATAGTTTTTTTTTCTGATTCCATAGCATCTCCGGAGGAAGTTCAAGCCGTAATGGAGCATCGCAAGCAGTAACAACGAAGGTTGCGTGGTTTATTTTTACCCATCATCAAGACCACATATGCTCGCCACATGCAAATCGAAGCATCACATCGCATCGGAGGGAGAGTTCACAAGGGAAGATTTATACTCATTTATTTTCGGTGACCATGTTTTATATCACACACAGGGGACACTCTTGAAAATCAATTTACTTGACTCCCGTTTTGTATAATCTTGAAAACATTTCATCTGGCCACTGTGCTTCTGGTCATGTATCGATGACAAGTGGTGCGTCATTTGTGGTATCTCTATGTGGAAAGATATTTGAATTAGTGATTTCGCTTATCCCCTCAAATGCAATTAAATTGAAAATTAATGCGTTAGCCTCTAGCCGATCCTACAAAATACCCATACTCGCGAGACAATCATAAGGTGTGTCTTGCTGTATTAGTGAAGTGATTCATGACATATTTTTTTAATTGAGTGGTACAGAGGAGAGATATTATCTTCTAAGTGCTTTTACAGATGGATTTAAATTAAGATAATTTGCTTATTCCTTTCATAAAGCATCGACACTTATGAATGCAAGCTTTTCAGTAACTTTCTGCTCTTAGAACACGGGATAGGTCCTTTCAAAAGGCGCATTTATAGAATATCTTTTTGCCTATGCTGCAATACCCTGCCTAGACGCTTGTCAAATCTATGATGACTGAAAGAGGCATAGTTGTACTGTAACACCACTACTGGACAAAAACTTAAGCCAACCAGTTAGACCCTAATATTTCCTATAACTCACTAGAAGTCAGATTCAAATATAGCTGCAGGATTCCTTACAGGCAGATACAACATGTACCCGGTCATGTCGGCATAAAAGGTAACGAAGCAGTAGACGTCTTCTGAACATAGGCAACTGCAGAGCACAGGGAGCATTTGAGGAAACTACATAGTTATAGCCCTTAGAGACTCTACAATAAGTCAAGCAAACTTATACTTGGAAACATACCAAATATCAGATGAATACAACATGCCAATCACCTGGGGCCTGCAACCAAAAATCATGCACTGATTGCACACATCGGTAATAAAACCGATACTCATGTATGGAGTACTGATCTGGTAGCCTGCCCTGGAGAAGCCCTCCAGCACTGAGAACCTCTCCCACTGCAGCGCTCCAAACCATGCTTCACCTACTTCCAACTGACATCGTCAGCAAACAACAACTGGATGCCTGCTCAGCAATAAGTTCCAAACAATGGAAACAACAACACAGTGGACAGGCCAGAATACTTCTGATGTACCGCAATCTTCCAAAGGAAACCGACCATTTGCCCACTGAACACAACTTCAACATGGGCTACAAATGCTTAATACCCAACAGAACAGAATGGACACAACGAGAGGTCCTTCACCATGAATCGCTGACAATCTTCACGGACGGCTCCAAAACCGAAGAAGGAGTCGGTGATGGTATCTTTTCAAAAGCTCTGGATATTCACCTCTCCTTCAGCCTTCCTAGCTACTGCAGCGTTTTCCAAGCCGAAGTCACTGCCATTCGTCAGGCATCATACACATCGACAGCCAAGCGGCCATCAAATCTCTCGGATCCAGCACACCGAGATCAAAGGCAATGCAGGACTGCCGCGTATCTCTGAACGAGATAGTTGGACAGTACAACCTCACCCTCTGCTGGATACCCGGTCACTGTTATATACCAGGGAATTGCGAAGCTGACGAACTGGCCCGACGAGGCTCCTCAGGTCTAAACAGCATAAACGTCACCGACATAGAAGCGCCAACGTTCTATGCTAAATACCTTGTCCATGCCGACGCGCAGCTCGGCTACTGTAACACTGCAAGGCTGCTTTGGCCCACGCTAAACGAAACCAGGTCCATCGGACTTCTGAAACATAAGAGAGAAACCCACTGTGCCATAGGAAGGCATACCCAAAGACTGGGCATCCTGGACTGGACTTCTGTAGAAGTTGTGAAGAAGAAGAGGAGACTATCAGTCACCTCCTATGCACGTGCCCCGCACTTGCCAACGATCTAAGTGATCTAAACAATGCCTGTACGGCTAAGGTAGGCTCCTTCATAATAAGGAGTAAATGGTTCCCTGAGTAAGAGGGTGACCCACTACTGTCTAAGTGTATACTCATCGAGGGCCGGTTTCAACCAACCAACCTACAAACTCTTGATTCCCAGATTCCTAAAAGAAACTGATTTGGAGAGGGTATAAACTTCAAGCTCACAATCCGAAGGAAGACATCTCCGAAAAGAGATTTAGCTTCTCCAAAGAGGGCGCCGTGGCTCAGTGATTAGTGGGTTGGACTATTGTACATAGGATTCCAACTTTAAATCCAAAAATATACATACCATCAAAGTTTTCCACCCACTTTTTCTCCCTACCTTCGAATACGACATAGAACCGTAGGTCCCTTTTGTACGTGCAGAAATGTACACCACGCACAACTGCTTCTAGGCCTTCTGTGGACTGCTTATGACTGAAAACAAGATTAGGGATTGAGGAAAGAGATGAGAATTGTAAGCGCCGAGCCACCTGGACCCAATGTCTCCGATCCTTTTCCACAACTCAAAGGGTTACTCGTCTGTTCAACTGCCTTTCGTTTTTTTGAAGCATCAACCAAGTTCTTCGACACTAACGTTGGATACTTCTTCATGGTTAGGAGTGCCTCTTGGAAAGTATAGCCAATGTCTCTCGTTTAAGAAAAACTCCCACGCCATTTTTTCTAAAAAAAAAATTCCCTCCAACTCTCATGCGTAAATCTTGCAGTCCTTGATACAATTGTTAAAAATTAAAAAAAAAAAAACCAAATCTCAACAAAACATCAAAAACGCCGTCACTTAAAACAATACGCAATCGCATAGGCATTTTGTCGGTGCGTTAATGGCGCGCAAAATAAAAGAAGCAAAACCGATGATTTCAATTCGTGCAATTAAATTCTGGCCATTTGGCTGATCCATTGTTGAAACGATCAAAATGCTCTCGTACTTCAGATCTCTTCAGATTGTTGCGAGTTGCGATTGCGGATTGCGACCCCATTTATGCGAATATCGCGTCGGCTTGGCTCTCTTCAATTTCTATGCGCGATTCGATACCTTTGCTACATACGAGTACGCGCGCGCGCGCGCGTAGCAATTATGCAATTGCCGATTGAACGCAAAGAACAAAAAAGAAAGCCGCCAAACCTTTATGCGCATTTGTTTTGCATTTTTCCAGAAATCTTTTATGATGTGCCGCTAAAGCAATTCCAATTTGGTTACAAAACTGCCAAAGTAATTTTCGATTTTGGATTCCGTAACATCGTCGTCGTCGTTGAGTACCTACCGACAAATTTTAAGCGACAGCGACACCATAGCCCAGCAATTAGGCATGATTTTGTTTTTTGTTGGCAAAAGACTGAAGCAAAAGGACCAAGCCTATGTAAATTCAATTTTCCTTTCATTTGAAAGGCATCCGGTTTTAGGTAAGAAACCAAATGGGTTTGTTGTTAAAGTGTTGATAGATGAGAGTCACAGTTCAAAGATACTGCAGAAACAGAAGTACTACTGAAAAAACATGAGCTCCACACTCTCAGATTGGACAGAGTCCATGCCCAACACTAGACACATAAGGTCATAACTTAGAGGAACCACGCAATCAGGAATGAGTCTTTTCATCTAAATTTTAGAACCAAATTCTATGACTACTTCGTCCCATCCGAGCTAGAGTCGTTATGCAGACGATATCATCATCCTAGTGTTCCTAAACTGTCAGAATCACACAGCTGAGGAAAAATATTAGGACTGAAGGTTAACCTGGGGAAAAGAGAACTGGTCCTCTTCAGCAGACGAAGCATTTGGACCCCTGTGACTCAATGGTACTGTCACCTAGGTTAGGTTTATGAGTGCCTTGTGATTAGGAGTCGCTGCTCACTTAGACCAGCAAGACACTTACTTTTTACTTGTGGCCTTTATTCCCTTGTGGGTCCTAGGGACGGTACAACGCCTTCGTATCATCTTTTGCGGTTTCTGCCGATATCCCTGAGCTCTACTCGTCGGCTTATCAGTTGGAAAATTTCCTTTTCGACTCTCATGTAGTCTTAGGACAGCCGTGTATCCTGCCATTGCATCACTATGGACTCATTACCTTTTCGAAACCTGTGAGCAACCCTTTGCCCTTAGGTTCGTGGCCAGTTCTCTGCGAAAGCTGTTCTTTCGATATAGGGTTTGGCCTAAGAGTTGTGCAGGCACCTTCTAACGAAATTACCACACCCATAGAGCAGAAAGGATTCAAGATTGGAACTGAACAGTCGTAGCTTTTGAAATACTTCCCCAATTCGTGGATAGCATCCCAAACGCAGAGTTTGTATTGCCTATTCGGCTGGCTATATCCAGTTCTGTTAACCAGAAAAGCACCACGGATATCCCATCAATTCCAATTGCTTTATTCGTATTATTCCTTCCTTATTGGAGGATTTATCTGGGCATTTGTCTCCACAGACAGCTCATTTGACTTGGGTGTGTATTGCTGGCGAATACTCGGTTGGATCCTTCCATATCTTGAGCTGATCCGCATCCGATATGACGTCAATCTTTTCAATTGGATTGAAGGATATTTGCCACCTCATGGTAGGCTTTGTGCTACAACATGATGTCACCTATAACAAGGCGATTTCCTAATATGTGACGTCGCACTATGTGTTTGATCCCTTCATTGTCGCTGCTTACCTCGGCATTCAAGTCCCACATCACTATGTTAATCTTGCCATTGGGTGTTGCATTAAAAAGAGCTCTCAACTGGTTGTACAAGGTTTCCCTTTCTTCCTCATAAGTGCAATCCGGGCCGTAATCTAGTCCAACATTTGGCCTTAAAATCCCATAACCTCTGCGTATTGTTGGTCTTAAGAGAAGTTCAGCTCTATATTCATGGAGGTTTGCGGATCGTCTTCTGAAGTAGAGAAATACACTGAACCCAGTGTCGATTTGCTCAAATCCTGGCATCTTCTTCTATTTTTGTTCCTGAAACCGCTTATTGGGTTGCAACAATTGATTGCAGCGCAGAACCGTTTTCTTGAAAGTTCGGCGATGTGTAAGTTCCCTTCTTTGTCTTCAGTTACCCGTTAGAAGTTCACCGCATACCCTCTGTTCCAAAAAGAAGAAAGATTTCTCTTGGCTCTTAGAACTCTACTCAGAAGTTTCTTAGCTTCTAAAGTTCTTGATCCCAATAAGCTGGATTTTTTCGAACAGACAGCCTCACAGCATTCCAATTTAGTTCAAATAGTTTCCTTTTTAATTGAGCCCATCTATCTAGGTTGAGATTAAATTGTTGCTCTAACAGCATATTATTCTGAAGCATAATTAGTGCTCTATCACCATTCTAATGGCAGGACTCATGGTCACTCTCAGCTGTTAAACTTCAAAAACCTAGAGGCCGTTACGAGCACAGGCATTCGATAGAACATTCGCGATGACCAACAGTACTTGATCCGCTTTCCCCAAGGCATCATCAAGGCTGCACTAAATAGACGGCAAATCCAAATACAGCCAGACACTTAACTCAGAAGACGCTCCATCCGGTAGCTAGTAATCGATCAAGTCCATAACCCTGAGCTCTAGGATGTGTGGAACTCTTTCTCAACTAACTCACTATACCTAGTCTAGTCAGATTAAGGTCAAACATTCTACAGCTGATTCCAAAGATGAGAGACCAACCATGACTTCGTAGTCAATTCCTTATTCCACCAGAAAGGAAAGCTTCGCTACTCTTCCGATTTAATGCCCGAAATGCCTTCCCAAAGTACCAACTAGTTCAAGCTGCAAGCCGCTTGACGACCCTTCATAAAGTGGACACAACCATAAACCGGAGAAAAAAAATAGAACCCCACACCACTTTAAGCAGTTGTGTTGAATCGATATCCTGCCTGAAATGGGAACTCATATAAAAACACCACCCCGCCGGATAACAACACAAGATGTGTAGTTCGATATTCGGTTGTCCCATATCACTATACCTACCAAACTAATTGTGATGGTTAAACGCACAGCACGGGGTGCCAACGCACAAGGCTCCTAACCCCATTTACTGTTCCTATCTCTTGCGATCGATCTAACAGAACCAAAAAAAAAGAGAGAAAAAAACTAATTGTGACACGATAGCGTGGTGGTTCCTTTTATTTACCATCTTAACTAGCTCAAGTGCTGCTCTTGTGGCTCGTGGCACTCAACATATCCAGCTATCAGCATGCTGGCCGTAGCCACATCCACAACACATCGAGGTGTGCATGGCGCACAATAAAAGGTGAATGCGGGTCGGATAAATGATGATAACCCCCTTCTATCTGGCTGCTGGCTACGCATCGAATTCGGAAGTCACAGAGCACCCGTTGGATAGAGCGCGCGGCCAAAGTGCAACGCTGCACATTACAATCATACCCGATGGAATAATTTGCCTGCGCGCATTAGAAGGAATCAATTCAGTGGCCGTTCTATAATAGTACTCCGCCGGGGCCAGCAGTACGACGACGACGACGACGGCTGCCGATAATTTCAAAATGGCCCACGGACAGCAAACACTCTCCCAGTCGGTGAAATAGAGAAGACAAGTAGTTCTCCTCCTGATGATAGGCTCCATCAGCGTACAACACAGATGCACGTCCGTCGTCCGGCCGACGGATGACTCGCTTGCGATTCGGCGTGATGGCGTGTCGGGAGCAAAAACTGGGCTATTCGGCCCATTTAATCGGCGATTATGCAAATTATTTGCACCAATGATGCAGAGAATGTCGATGCGATGCCGGACGCACTGTGCCTAGAGAGTATCGACTTTCGGGATAATGGTCAGCAATAGGTTTGGCTCATGGCAGCTCAAATTACTCTAATTTGACGCTCTAAGAGTAAACGTGAAATTATTCGGCACTTCTACTTCGTTCGTTCCCCGTCACATTTGTTCTATTCTTTGCAGGCAAGATGGGGCTATACAAAGTCTTACTGTATAGAGATAATCAAAACAAATAGCAAGGTTACGTATTGTTGTGCCATGGTACGAACTACAGTTTGGAGAATTTCACAACTTGACAAGGTAAATCCAAGATAAGGGATTGTTATCTGCCAGGGTCATGCCGAATGACCGAAAATTCTCTTGTTAGCAATGGCGTGTGTGCTTTAAGTTTTACCCTGAAGGTTTTTGATAAAAAGATTGTTTAAGAATCGCTGAACTATGAGGCGTCAATTTGTAAATCTAGGCACCTACCTATCTATACCAAATAGTTATGTAGATTAGAGTTGAGGTAAATCTCTAAATGCACTCAGGATATTTCAGTTCTTTTATAGTCTTAGGTTCAATGTCGTTTTCTTCTTCGTTCTGGCAAATGTGGTTATAAGTGCCTGGGAGCCATTTGAAGGCGAATCTCGATATCTTCTTTCTGTGACGCCTCAGTCGTAGTTCATCTGACAAAGATGATTGATTAGAAGAACCTACCCTCGGTTAGATCAGCTTGATTGAAGAAGACGAAGGCCTATTGGTGGACAAAGCTTATAAGTCAAAAACTCCCATAGGGTAACTGATTGAGATACCAACCACCTAAGAACAGTGTATTCTCTCAGTTCAAGACTCTGACTTTGACTTTTAGTCACCTTTATCCGGAAACCGTCTACTGTAATTAGATTCGCCATCCCTGGAACAAAAATGTACATATGTACCCACTAAGACTCTAGTCTTATCCATGTTATGTTCAAGTGAAGGAGATTGCCTTTCTATAGGTATACCCATAAGTCAAAGTGTCTGACCACAATTCGACATCTAGAGGATCCAGACCACGGCGCTCCGATCAGAATAGTTTTCGGGTTCTCACAGTTGATAATTAACTTTCAGTCGACTCTTACCAAAGCCACGGTGAAAGAGGGTTCCACTGAGTTCGATCTTTGATGGTACGCTTACAAGCTGTCTGCGTTCCTTCTAAAGAACTTATCTGATCCTTTAGGCTCTAAGTTCGCGTCTCAGCTCTAAACCTTTTCAATGCATAGACATTGGAGACATGCCATTAGGCTGGCTCTCTCAGTGAATGACTTCGACAGAAGCTGCATTGAAACAGAAAAAAGAAAGGACTATATCCAAATAATTGCACCTAGGAGAAAGTTTCTTCGATAAGCTGGCTTAAGTAAGCATTAATCCTTATCGCTTTATACTAACCTCTGGTTGGTTCAACGGGTAGTTGTTTAGGCAACACCTGTATATAGTGTGGCCTTTCTAATGTTGGCAAGTGCGGGGCACGTACATAGGAGGTCACTTATAGTCTCCTCTTCTTCTTCATCTCTACAACTTCTACAGAAGTCAGTGTAGGGGATGCCCAGTCTTTGGGCATTCCTTCCTATGGCACAGTGTCCGGTGAGAGTGTTTACGATTTTGGAGAGGGTTTCTCTCTTATGTTTCAGAAGTCCGATGGACCTGGTCGTGGGCCAAAGCAGCCATGCAGTGTTACAGTGGCCGAGCTGTTGCCACCGATGGTTGGCTTCTCTCACCGCATCGGCATGGATAAGGTGTTTAGCATAGGACGTTGGCGCCTCGATGTCGGTGACTTTTATGCTGAGGAGCCTCGTCGGGCCAGTTCGTCAGCTTCGCAATTCCCTGGTACATTACAGTGACCCGGTACCCAGCTGACGGTGAGGTTGTACTGTCCAACTATCTCTTTCAGAGATACCCGGCATTCCTTCACTGCCTTGGATCTCGTTGTGCTGGTTCCGAGGGATTTGATGGTCGCTTGGCTGTCGATGTATATGACTGATACTGATACTGATACTGCACTAACCGCCAGCCAGTCAGCTGTCTGACGAATGGCAGTGACTTTGGCTTGGAAAACGCTGCAGTAGCTGAGGAGAGGAAAATGTCCAGATCTTTTGAAAAGATATGCTGATCTAAGTGGAACTGCATGTGATGAAGCCCGGCACGCGTACCCACCCTGACCTAATATGCACCGCGGTTCCAATTTGGTCGAATTTCTAACGCTTGCCCTTACAGTTCTTGCGGGGATGTACACCATACGTAGTGAGGTCAAACCGAACATCACAGGCTCATCAGAAGGGAAGCGGTGACATTGGACGTTAGTCATTCTCTGCACCTACATAGGTTTCATCCTTTGAAGCAAAAGAGCACATAACATAACGTGGGTTGGGCTCCAAGAAACTATCACAAGGTTTTTTTTTTCATGTTATTCAGTACCTCTTGTGAGCTGGCTGCCATGAGAAAGTTCCTCGAAAAACCCTCTCTAGTTCAAATATCGTAAAACGCTGTAGGCCCCTGACAACTATTGAAGAGTATTGCTCAGCTTCTGCCTTTCACGTATGGTACAAAACAGCAGTTCCCTTTCATTCGTTTAAAAATACTGCACAGCACTTGTAGTGGTGACTAGCCAGATCCTCCTCCTATGGGCCTTATATTCAATCGTCCAACTTTATAAGTATTTTTCCATCCACAGAAGATCGTTAGCTTTCTTGACTTCGTTCATGGTAGGAGCTATTGTAAAATATTTTGCTTTTAGAAGTAGACAAATGGGATGATATAATAAATTGGCTCTGAGGGTTCATTATTTCCCTTGAGCAGCATTGCCAGATGCAATGTTCTTTCAGCGTAGGTATTCAGTCTTTTATGAATACCTACGTCAGCGAGTAACAGCATTGAGAATAAAACTCTGTACTCCATCCGGACCTGGTACGGGAACCTACTGTCATATTACCAAACCTTTTGTTTGGTAAATTCTAGCCTCACAAAGACCTCACTACGTACGGTCCTTTTTAAAAGATTCTATTTATTTGCTGCAACATTTTTATTGCTGTCAATTTTTCATCCATTATTTTGATGCATTTTGCCATCCATTTCATTTTAAATTCGCATTTCTCAATCAAAATTAGCTTTGAACTCCTGACGCTTATAAAGATGAATCTATGATGGTGTATCTATCTCTGGGCAAATAAACCATCTTCATAAATCGATAGCATTTTATGTACCGACACATTTATCTAAGGTACCCATTGACCCTAAGAATCATCCCTTAACGTACTGCTGCCCTCTTTCCCTGAGATCCTGGAGATATCTCAAAATCAATATGACCTAGCCAACGTACCTACAATATATAATTACGATAATGGCTCTCATTAAATTTTTGTTAACTGTCCATGGTCCGCAATTTTATACGTATACAACTAAATTGGCCGATAGTTCGGACCACAAATCGATTAAAACTTTTGCAATTATTTCCAATACACACACCCACACACACACATTCAAATTAACAAAAAAAAAAAACGAACAAACAACAACTAAACCTCTACCTGTCTATAGGTAGGTATACCTAGGATGTACCTACATCTACAACCTACCCATCTCAAGTTGAGTTAAAAAGTAAAGAAACCTAGAGGAGCCCATTACCCACAATGGTCACCGTTATTTATGTACATTTCATTGTCCCACTCGTTCTTCGTCTTGCCAAGAAGCTCCTTCCGAAAACTGTTTATTTTGCTTTATCCTAAATCTTCTATTTTTCATCTCTGTGCTCGGACTGTGAACACACTGATCTGCGCCCTGTCCCCACAGCCACCCTACAACGCCTGGCCGCGAAATGTACATAAAAACTTTTGCGTCCTTCACGTGGAAAGTCTCAGCAGCGGCCATCACCCCATAAAGGGGTTGAAAGTCACAGCACGGCACGGTAATACACGATATCAACCATCCAACCATCCACCCCCCCCCCTGCTCTCTCTTCCTCTCTGGCCATTTTTCGTTTCGACTACGACAAGTCCAAGAGAATCTATCGGTCGGTGGCTGTGTTGAGCTTATTTATCCCAGTCCCCTATTGACTGAAAGGGGTGCGCACACACACACACTGTGACGTTGGTTTCCCCTATTCATTCAGAAAAATTCCACCTGTGTGTATGGGTTATCATATCAGTTGCTTTGCTGAGTACAGCTTGTACATAACTGGAATGGATGGGGAAATGTCGTTATCAAACGCAGTCGCAGACTTTCGCTGTGTTCTCTTAAGTTTCTACTACCTACTCTTTCGAATTCCAATTTGCATTGGAACCTGGAAGAATGTCCGTTAAGTGTGGAAGCGAAGAAAAAAAAAACAATTAAATTAAAGTTCTCTCTGATCTTTATAAAGTTTTTAGCTTGTGGTATTTTTTTCTTGGTTCAGGGGTTGCCTTTGGTACGGATTTTTTGGTCAGTCAGAGGAATTTTTTGCTTGGGAATGGAATTTCAGAAAATACATATGAGGTTAGAAATTGTGGAAGGTACTAAAATGCTATGAATTGAATTATCAAGTCAAGTGTTTGATTGTCTCCTTTCAATTAAAATTTTTAAATTTCGAAGAAAAATTCGAACTTAATGACAAGCCATTTCGAAAGTTCGAAATTGATTTATGTATACTTATAAGCGTATCACTATCAAGACTTGTCAACTTGTATTCGGTGCTTTGGGCGCCATGGCTCAGGGATAAGTGCCTTGGACTATTGCGAAAGGGGTTCCAAGTTCGAATCCAGACACATACCATTTAAGCTTTTTCACGAACCATCCTCTTGCGAGCGTCCGACAAACATCTAGGTGTACTGTCATGAGAAAGCTTCTCAAAATCCCTTTGCTTTCGAATAAAAACTGTATGCCCCTCCTGAACGTGCAGAAATTTACACCACGCACAAGACGTACAGTTGCGAGAAACTAGGCCTTGGTCCTTATTTATTTTATTTATTCCGAGCTTTGCGGCCTTACTTTATCAATTTTCAGACTATCAACCAGCGTTGCAATAAGTGCAGATTTGTCAGAATTTCGCAGATTTACAACCCAGCTGTAGACTTTTAAAATCAAAAAATCTGAATGCACACTAATATATTCTGTTCTTAAAATTTAATAAAGTTCTTGAAAAAACATACATATTTATGATGTCAGATTTTTTCTATAGAAATCTATTGGTCCGTTCGGGTAATTTTTGCACTAAAATTCGTAGACTATCAAATTTTGAACAGTGGAGGTAAATTTCTCTCAGAGAGAGCTAAAATTACGAAAAAGTAAACGAACGGGTTGAACAAGAATAAGTTGAAAATACACTGGTGTGACAGTTTTCACAAATACAGGAAACCCACAGAAATTTCCCACTAAAATTCGTAGCAAATTTTGTACTCTCTTCTGCGAAAAACTACAAAAATTATCCGTACATGATAAGCTTTTTGTATAAATTCGTATTTTTTAGGAGGGAACGCGAACGGTTAAATTGAAATATTTATTGTATGTACCTATGCAGATATTTGTTGTCCTTTTTTTAATAAATTATTGTTCGGTTCGTGTTCTCTAGCTACCAGCTTAAATACCACATCAAACAGAGCACTTTTCTCATTTCTGAGTTGAAGATTCTCCAGCTTCGATTCAACTGGACCCATGCTTTTTATTTCGTCTATTGATTGAAATCTTGAACACAAAGGGATTTCCCCATATTTAACAGTGTGCATAGCTAGTCAAACATATGAGATGGATAGGTACCCGATATACATACATATGAATATGTACCCATTTATTTACAAATGTTCTTGTAAAACATTCATCATTCTTAACTGTTTCCCTGACTGCCGTTTGCAATTCACAGGAAATTTTTGTACCAAATAAAGATTTGCGACAATTTTTTGGTCACACTTTAAATGTGTTGTGAAAAAAAACACATCTCTTATGTCCTTTGTTTCCATTTTCGTGGAAAATACCACGAACAGTCTGTTAAATTACCGCTATTTTGTTCATTTGATTACTTATATGTATATACAGATTTTAGTTCTACACATGCATATGTATGCATGTATACGAAATATGTGTAATGGAAGCTTTCATCAAATATGGAATAGTATGGGTTAAATTGAAGGTTAAACAGTATGTTTGTCAAGTGTCTCTACACCGAACGGTTTGACAAAGGCAATTTAAAGGGCTTGAAAATTTACATACTTATCTATTAGACCATAGTTTGATAAAGTCAAGAGAGGAGTTGACTGCGGATAATGTTATCAATTTTGCCGCAGAAAATGAGCCTCCTATAAAATAGAAGACCCATATGCCGTGATAGAACTAAGCTAAGGCACTTGATGTTCCAATTCCAGACAGAGGGTCCTTGACGGGTTTCTCACCTCTTTTACGATTCACATTCCGAAGAGCTAACCGATGAGCAAACACTTTCAGAAACAAATGTGGGACTGGTCATGTCTCCTGAGAACAAGTGGACACTCAAACAATGATGAAGGGTCAAACTGGAGAAGCGCACATAATGACTTCACAATTTGGTGCCAAAACCAAGTGCAATGAAACCATTACGATCTGCAGATCGCCCTGAGGCTAATCAAGAGAACGAAAGGCATAATAAAGTGTTACTTACTTACTTAAATGACTCGCGACCCTTGTAGAGTCCCTGCCTGAGACATCGTTGCCATCCAACCTCTGCGGTCCCGAGCACGCTGCTTCCAGTTGTGAAGACCAAGTTTTCTGGCATCCGCGACAGCTTGGTCTTTGTACCGGAGGTTCGGTCTTCTTCGCCATCTCGAACCTGGGGGCTGGGATTCGAAGATTCTCTTGGCTGGAGCACTGTTGTCCATTCGCTCGATGTGGCCGAGCCAATGTAGTCTGCGTATCTAGGCTTTTTGGACTGCATCCACATCCTGGTACAGCTCATAGAGTTCGCGGTTGTATCTTCTCCTCCATTCGCCCTCCTCGCATAAAGGACCTAATATCCGACGGAGTATTTTTCGCTCAAAGGTGCCCAATATTTACTTAGCTTTCTTACGTAAATACTAATAAAGTGTTTACACCTTCAAAGCTTCGATACATACGAGGGAATAGAACTAGAAAAAGATAGGTAAATCTGATACGGAATGGATCAAGTGCATTCAAAGGTACAGCGCCTCCCAGTAAAAATGTAAAAGCTTACAGATAAAAGATAGGTACCTACATGCCTACCTATATGTTTACGATGTTTCAGCTTCTCAATTTAGTTCTATTCGATTGTGTTTCTCTCCCGATCAATATTTTTAATCTTCCTTCGTGAAATCAACCGAGAAGTAGGTAACCAATTTGAGCATTTCCCACAAATCTGTTCTTTTCTATCCCCGATTTTGATCATCAAACACCGTTTTTAAGAGACTGACTTGGGACCAAACATATTACCATTAATCTGTGATAACTAAGTTAAATACTCCTTCAACAGTTCCTACGAGTATCAACATTCACTACGTTTTGACACTAAACTTAAGTTTTGTAAAGAAATTTATCGTATGGCTTGTTCCTACAGCAAGCACGTGCATTAGGTCCCTCTAGAAACAACCATTATCAGAAGAAGAAGAAAAAAAAAAGAAAAATAACCACCACTCTGCTGGCAAAATAAAAAACAAAAAAACCCTAACCTTCTTGGCACCTTCTTCTCGTGTATCGCAGTATCTGCTCAATTCGCGACACTTGTTTTGTATACTTCCGAGTTTCCAGTGGAACAGATAGACTTTCCCCAATTTGCATCACTTTCCTTTTTTTTCTCATTTTCTTTAAGTGGACTCCTTCAGGAGGAGAATTATTCTCACACACCACCCAGCAGCCAGCAGGAGTATCTGGAAGTATTTGGGAGAGAAAAAAAAAGAAAAGCTAAGGAAAAAAAGCCACTCAAAATGCACTATTTGCTGTTGCTGGCTTACAAAGAGAACCAACGGTAAAGAGAATTAACGAATTTCAAAATCCACTTTCCAAATTCCAATCCGATTTGAGTTTGAGACGACCGACGTTAATGTCTGCCTGTGTTGGTGTGCACAACACCAATAGATTATATACGTGATGATGGTAGTGGTGTATATAGTGAAACCACCTCACTCTCTCTCTCGCACGCATATATGATGTTTGTGACCATTTGTGTATGAGATGTACAGTGCTGTACACACTGCCTCATTGGAAGGGGTGTGGGTTGTGACAGTGGCGTCAATGGAATCGAAAAGAGGGTGGCTGCAGGCCCATCTATCTACCAAGCCACTCAACCAACACAAATACACCATCGAAAGAGTGTATAGAGAGACAGAAGAGTAGAATTTCTTGAGCCACCGGTGGCCGGTTGTCGTGCAGTCGTTTTCCATGGGCTTTCGAGAGGGTGATACACAATAGTAGCCTTAGCCCCGTTGTACCACCACCCGTTCTCAACGTTGTGTCGTGGCCGTTGTGTACGTTTTGTGTGCGCCTTGTTTCGTTCCGTTCGTCGTCATCGTCATCGTCGTCGTTGTCTTGTTGTTGTTGTTGGTGGTGTTGTTTTTGTTGTCGTCTCCGCCACCGCCGCCGTCGTCGAGTACATCGTGGTCGTTTCGTTGGAATATCATCAACCAAAGTAGCAGCAGCAGCAGCAGTAGAAGAAGAAGAGCAGAGCGCCGCGCAGCAAAATAGTGACGACGACGAGAAGTGGAAGAGTGGCTGTTGGTTGCTTGCTTGCGAGGCGACTATAGTGTGTGGCACTGGCACACACAACAGAGTGTATTGTTCCATCGGCCATACGCGAAATATTTAGATGCATACGGGCTGTCGCGTTGTGAGGACGTGTTTTCGCCGATGTTCCGGACTGAATTCAACCTGCTATAAATAATTGATAATCCTGTTTACATACATTCGCCCTACACACACACATACACACATCTGCATACATGGATACAGATACAACACACATGTGGATATATAGAGCATTGTTGTAATTATCTCAGCGATGCGGTTATCGCCACTTTGCTACAACTGAGAGGGAGAACACACACCGAACGAACAATCGACGGATAATTGGACGACATCGAGTCGCGCTAGTATCGGAGTAGTAAATTGTGACATCACACGCACTACAAGACTCGTCGGACATTGTTGTCGCCGCCGTCGTCGTTGTCTTCTTCGTTGTCTCTCGCTAAAAGGACATCTCCGTTGCGTTTTTGTTTATATAGCTAGTTTCATTTCTTATTTGATTTTTTTCTGCGAAAGTCTTCTACTACCTGATAACACAAAATTTATCTATCGTTCGTACAAAAAAATAAAAAAAAAAAACAAAAAAACAAACAATTTTTTTTGTTCTTAAACATTTCCGCAGGTGAATCCGTTATCATTCACCTGTTTCGTGTTCTAAAAAAAAAAGTAGTCCGTTTATTTTTTGAAATATGTGTCAGTGAGTTAAAACAAAAAAATAAAAATTCTTATCCTCCAAATGGGATTTTACCGATTTCGATTCAGATACAGATACGTTCCAATTGGATTGCGCTCTTCGATCATGAATTAAAAGTTGTCGTTTTTTTTTTTTTTTTGTATCTTCATCGTCATTCATCATCTTACCATCTCTAATGTCAGTGTTGATAATTGGTTCCTATTATGCTAAGTTTAAATAAGAATAAAAGAAGAAGAGTAGTGTGTCCTTATAAAATCTAAATACCCTAGTGTAGTAAACAATAGAGAAATAGTTTGACATGTCCCCAAGGAAATATACAATCCAAAGTGAATGACAGTGTTGTGTTGTGTGACATCAAGGATAACCATTTAAAAACTACTAGCTTCTAAATAATAATAAAGTCACAATCCTGGAGACGATCAACTGAGCTGAAGAACCACCAGCCAAGAGATACCGGAAAAATGAGAATCAAAATGCCTGCAGTTCGGATTGCACAAGGTGAGTCTTGTACCCTACATTGTATACCTAGCTAATACTGTCCCGTTGATTGCCCGTGTTTGTTTCGTGTTTCTGATAAAGAAAGTTCTGCCGAACATACTCCATTATAAGTGAGTAATTAAAACTGGTCGGTTGCTTATCTGAAGACCGTTTGACACGGTTTTTTTTATTTTTGAACTTTTTGATGGTTCCGCGCGATGCTACGGAAATGAAAATGTCTTAAACTAGGTATCTAGGCCTTAGAACTTAACCCGACGACTACACCTTTGTATATGACACCTTTGGGAGGGGTAGGGGCATAAACCTATTAGCTTTGATTGTGACAATCTTGGCCTGATATACAGCTTGTATGCGGATGATTAAAGAATTTTAATTACAGGCGAGTGCTTGTGTGCTGTCTTGTTAGCTTATTTCGAGATGTTTTTTTGTTGTTGTTTTATGTTTTTATTTCGGTTAATTTGCACCAGCCCAGTGGTTATCTGTTGTCAGCAGCAGTCCCCCTTCTTCCTGACAGCAGCGTGGGGGTGGTGTATCTATAAAAATGATTTCACCATCTCTGGTGAATCAAAGTTATCTAGCGGTTTTTTTTTTTTTTTTTTTTTTGTTCCATTGTGCATGATAACGAGACGTGTTGTGTTGCTATTTATCTAGTAAATGCCATTTAAGAGAAAGCGTTTTTGAGTTCTGGACTGTCTTTTTAACAAGACAAGGCTGTGAGATAGGTTGCAGTAGATGGCAGGAATTGATAAGGGGAAAATGGGGAAATGACCAATTAGAAGTTTGTAGTATCAGCCTTGGGTTCAAAGTTCTTCAGTCTTTTACAGACTGGATCAAAGGCTTTGCAGAACTTTCTATCTGATCGTTACTGACTCAAAACTTTAGTAAAATTAATTCATATTGAAGCACATGTCCAGAGATGTCATTCACAATTAGCAAACATTACTCACACCTGCAGATAAGGAACACACTGTCAGATCATATTCTTTCCACTGGTAACTATCTAACGTGTAAGTAAGAAATTAGTCCAAATTGTTTAATTTCTTATTTACAAAGTAAATAGTAAAGCCCGACAGAGAATTGGAACACCAAGCTCTTAAAGTGTAGATAAACATTTTTGTCTATAATTGAAGGATATTACACAATTTTGTCAAATCAAATAGTTAGCCAATCTTTTCTTCTTCCGAAAGAGGAACATTCTGCAGGACTTACAAAATGTTTCCTTTACTCATATCTAGGTATTTAAGTTCAATGTTTGGTCTTGGCTTAGTCTTTGTCTTCAATGAATAAGCCAAAAGTGTACTAACTTGTGATTAACTTTAAGGCTGTAAGAAAATTAAGTCACAAAAGTCACCTTGACACCTGCTCAATTAAATGATTCACTTCTTTAAGTGCCGCTTTTGTATCTATTGGAGTTTTGTCTTAATTTACTAATTTGACCTGAAATTATGTGAAATTTTTCTATTTAAACTTGAAATGTGCTTTAAAAATGGTGACAAAATGTAGGCATTAATGCGATTACAAATCCCAATCACGAAAATATGGTGGATTTACGACTGTTAAGGGCCAATTTAAAAGTCAGAATAGTAACATTTAAAAAGCGCAGATTATACATACCTACCTTCTGATCTGTATTTTTAGGACCCACATATTGAATTTCTGAAAATCCTGTTTAATACCTATTCATATAATTCAATAAAAAAAAGTGCTATAGATATCTTGGCGTAACTGAATTTAATAAGCCTCATTGTGAATCGAAAATTAATTTGCATTCACACTTTAAATAGGTTTCAGTATTTTACTTTGAATATTTTGACATTAATTCTTTGGAAAACACGATGCAGGGTGTTGGTATTTCGTTGTGTGTAAAAATAAAGATGAAGCACTTATAATTTTTTTTTTTCAAATAGAAATAGAAATCTTTAAAAGAAATTCCCATCAAAGTTATGTGACTAAAGAACCTATTCTCTCTCTTAAGCTTGACTTAATGTTACTTAAAGAAGTTGGTTAGAGGTTACTAAATTTTCCTAAGATCGTAGACTGAATTTATAGTCACACTTTATTTAAAAATTTAATAATGTGAAAACCTTTTACTATTGTGAATTGGTGCAGAGACCTTTCCCGTCGAATGAAATAAAGATGTACTAGATTCTTTCTTCCACTAGAGGATTAAGTTTTTAACTATCGATTCTAAAGGTTTTACCTTATAACATTTTACTATTGTGTAGGACCTTCCTCATTGAATTACGGATTGCTCTCAGAAAATTCAGACAACACTTTTACTTCGATCTATTTAATTAGCTTGAGAAGTAATAATCAAACCTTCGCTCGACTTAATATTATTTAAACAATTCAATATACAATACTCCTCACCATTGCGACTAGTATAACATTCTTTCCAATCGGATTTCGAAAACGTTTCAGAAAATGTTGGACTTCATTTTTACACAAATGGTGTGGGCTTTGAATAGAAGCTCACGGCCCCAAATTACCTTTACCTACATATGTTCACAAAGTATTACAAATCGAACTTACACAGGCCGCACTAGACGTTTGTAAACGTCAAAGTGTGCAGTAAACAAATCGACGTCGGACAAATTGTGTAGATAAAGTAAAATATCTGTGGGAACGTACTAATCGATCAAGTATCACATTTTTACCTTATGCTAGGTACAGTTGTGTTGAAATAATATCTGAAACAAATTTCTTTGCTGCCATTATTCACACAAATGTAGTAGATTGACTTTCGCCTACTTGTCACGAAAATTATTTTCGTTTTGCAGAAACAAAACAGGCACACATGGGTCGACTTTGTCCTAATAATTTTCGTCGATAATTTTTTATGAAACCATAATCACCAGAAATTTTAGACGAAATTCAATAAAGACGTTAAAATATGATTTGGGTTTAAAAAATAAAATCAGTATACAAACAAGACAAAAAATTCTTACTTCCTGCAAAAAAACGCAAAAAAAAAAGACAAATTCACTATCAAACTTTTAGAAAGGAACCCAAGATCGAAATACAGAAGTTTAAAAGTAGGATTTGGATAAGCTTTAATCCTTTTCAACACAAAAGGCAAAGCAATGGAATATGTATAATAAAGGCATTACGAAACAAATTGATCTGTTTGATGTTTCTGACAGAACTGTCAGTTTCAGAGTAGCATAATATGCTTAGCTGCATAAACAAGCATTTATGTCCACAAATTAAGTAGGGTTCGAATTATTGCCATCGATTACGAGTGAGTAAGTAAAACTTGTTGTTGTTTCGGTTGACGACTTGGCAGTTTTATAATGTTGTAGTGAATGAAATGACGTACTATAACGTGTGTTGTTATCCTTAATTTCGATAGTGAATGTTTGAGAGCGATATCGCGTTAGTCATTGAACCGCTGGTGTACCAGAAGGTTCAATCCTCTTCCCGCCTCCAATACATTTCTTCGCCAATTTGGTTCATTCTTTAAGTCTTCTAGGCAAGGGCCGCAATCATCGTTGTCCGAGGACCTGCAGTTGTCTTTTGAGTTCAGCTCAGCTCATCTACTGATGGTAGATCTATCGCTAAAGATCGATATTGCTGGGGCAAAACTAGAAATGAATGGAATGGAATTTGTTTGTTGTATATTCGCTCATTAGATGAAACCTGCTCAAGTCCCAACTATATCCATTCACTTCGAACAGTAACAAATTTGAATAATTCACTTGGAAAGTTAGAGTATTTCAATACGATGACGAAAAAAATACATACTGTGAATTACAAACCAATGCAAAAACCACATGCAATTATCTACAGTACTTTGGACAGCACCCATTGAGAACTACAACACCTTTTTTATGTCTAACTTGCCTACTGGCTCGTTCCCTGAACATCACAATACTCCATTTGGCTTGCGCTGATTTTACAAAAAAAAAAAAAACTGAAGATAGACTAAGAGTATGAACCTTAGTAACCAAGCTCAGTGATATAATATGTATTATCCTCGAAAGTTCGGAAAGGATTTCTGCTCAAGTCCAAGTTCCAAAATGCGCAGAAAGCAGACCAAAAAGATTACTACCCTAAAATGTTGCGAACGTCATAACCCTTCAGGGGCGGGGTTGTAAACGCTCGGATGTTGTAGACATCATATTTTTTTTAGAATGAATGCTTAAGGACAACAGCAACAATATAGAATAGAAGGGATTTGTATTGTACGAACATATGTTTGGACACTTCCGAGTACGCTATTTCGTACAAAAACTGGGAAGAGTTCTACAACACAAGATGCATACAGTCGTAAGGTACAAATTCGGACCCGGTTTTTCCAAAGTTAACCATGGCTAGCTTCCATACACCGTGAATTCTCAAGTTGAAATCATTCTTCATGTAGGAACAAAAGCTAAAACTACTTATTAAGGCTCAAAATCAACTCATTGAACCTGAACAGTTTATATTTGTTTGGCCTTTGACCCGATAAAAGGATATTGATAAAACATTCAAATGTTCTAAACTTCCTATAGATGGTATTAAATCTCTACATTGCATGGCCTGTGAACATCAAAAAAAAAAACACCTGTTTCCATCAGCGACCGGGTGGTTGACGTTGCTGCCCACATCATTTCTACATTAAAACCCCTTCACACCATTGTCCTTTCCCATCTATATTAAACGCTTATCGACCAAACTCAACTAAACCTCAGACCCGCGACCACTGTTCCCATGGTTACTGGTAAATTCCATATGGACATCGATAGAACGAAAACATAAAATCCAATAAAGCAAGGACTTTCCGCTGACCCTATAGTTTTAAGGAGTGTTGCCCTGGCAAACACTGATTGACTTTTACTGTTTATAGCGCAAAAACAAGTTAAAAGAAAAGAGAAAAGAAAAGCCTGGCCACAGAGTTCTCATAATGAAACCCACACGAATTATTTTCGCTAGACATCTGGCACATGCAGAGTAAAAAAAAAACGTGAAGGACACACCACGTGGTCGAAATAATAAAAATAAAACAAAACAATTAAGTCGTCGTCGTATCCATCAACATTTTCTGTGAAGCTGACAAATCCAACAAATTTGTATGTGAGTTTTAATAGAAACTATATGTAGTGCCGTGGCGCAGTGGTTAGTGCGTTGGACTACTACGCAAGGGGTTCCAAGTTCGAATCCAGAAAAATACCATCAAAAGTTTTTTCGCGGCCCCACCTCTTCCGAGTGTCTGACAAGCATTCAAGAGTATAACTGTCATGAGAAAGTTTCTCAAAAAACCCCTCTGCCCTTCGGATACGGCATAAAACTGTAGGTCCCTTCTGTACATGCCAAATGTATACCACGCACAACATGTACAGTTGTGAGAAGCTAGGTCTTGGCCCTCTATGGGCTGCTTACGGCCTAATATTTTATATGTACATATGTATGTACCAGTAGGATTTAATGTACGTCATAAGGACGAAACCAAACATATTAATATAAAAAATGAACCGAAAGTCGCTACGGGATACCAGCGGATAAGATATTTTCATTTAAATGCAGTACTACTGTGCTGTCAAATAAAATGTCAAAATGATATCCTTTCGTATTTTGCACTCGTTTTTGTGTGTATTTTTAGTCCTTTTTTTAAAGTCGAGGAAATCCTTTGTTTTAGTACAACAAACATGTGAGGAAAGAGTTATTTATTCGTGATCCGATCTGAATTTGATTGAACGGGATGTTAGCAACAGAAGAAAGGACGAAAGAACGTTGTTCCAAATTTATACTTACTACTCTGTGTGATCCTTTAAAGAACAAAAAAAAGAAGCGGAAAATAATCGTTTGTGGATTGGTTTTTAGACATAAGGACGAATGGTTTCTGGCGATGACAGGCGAGTATGGAGTTAGTTTTATTTTGCTCTCAGTGTCACCTAGCTTAGAGATGTGTTTTTAGTGATTTATATTTAGAAGGAAACAATTGGTACCTAGTGCTTTAGCATGAAAGTGGGCTTTGCTCGGAATTCTTATGATTGGGCAAACTATGAACGTAATATATACATATGTAGGTGCATAGTTTTTTTTAACTATCTATAACATAACTCTGTGTAACATGGATCCTTGAAGCCGGCGTTTATTCCAGTATTAAATTTTGGATCCTTTTTTGTTTTCTTCGTACAAAATACTGGTACTCCTCAAAGCTTATGATAAGAATCATAGAATGAAGCGACAATGCGTAGTGTTTAACTTGCTTCTCATTGGTTGGTCAAATTTTAACAAGGGAGCAGGATCAGCATCCTGAATCGGACTTTGAACGCCTTTCTACCGGACCGAAAATGTGTAAAGATTTTAGAAGGTCTAAGGTTCATCACTGGTGGCTAACAGGATCAGGATCAGTTCACTTTTCACCGTCGGTAGAGGATAGTAAACTGTTGGTGTAAACAATGGCGGCTTAGGCTACAATATTTGACTCTCTGTGGTGGTGTCCAAATCGTTGAGGGGAATTCCATGTGATTTTTGCATTCGTTTGCGATTCACAGTATTTTTTCCGCGTTCATGATGGAATACACTGTGCTAAATAATTTTTGGGTTTTCTGGGACTCGAATATGACGTTAAGTTATGTCATGTATGTACTTATGTACGTCAGCTTCTGTTTAATGCCAGATAATTTAAAATCTTAAAGATACTCTTAAAAGACTTAAAAGAAGAGAAAGCACATGGTCTTACGAATTTCTACCTACTTATGTACTACATTAGTTGAGTAGTCCTTTGGATAATTGAGATTAAGGTCATTTCCCTCCGTGTGAAGGATGAAAGTTCATCAGTGTTTGCCGTCAGTTCAACATAAACTAGGCCAATACACAACGCTGCGAGTCACAATATCCTTTTTGAGAGTCAAAACAAAGAAAAAAAAAACCATAAGAAGGACGCCGACAACAAAGTTAAATACCGCTAAATGCACATTAAACAGAAGGAAAAAAAAACTCATAATCTTCGCCGTAATCTTGTTTGTTTTCAAAGTGAAGGAAGCAGTCCGTCGAAGGAGGAATGGAAAGAAAAACAACACGAAACTGGAAAAAAACGCATAAAAAGTTTCAGTTATTGTACGAGTAACTCGACTTTTTTTTTTGTTCTTCCTTTCTTTTGCTCCTTTTCGTATCCTTTTGCCTTATGGTCTGGTTTCTGGTTCGGCGGAATTTTTTTTTTCTCGCGTTTTCGCGCGCGTTGCACTTTGCCAAACTTTTCACTTTCCACTGGAATAATTCCATCATCGTTTTGAATACACGGGGGCACACAGAGGGTAATAATAAAAATAATGGAAAAGCAGCGCAAAATATCTATAAAAAAGAAAAAATAGAAAAGAAACGAAGAAAGCTTAACGGCGACAACGATGTCGGCGGAGACGACGACGACGACGACGACTCCGGCAGGCAAAGTAAAAGTTTTGAAAAATCGTGTGAAAACACCAACCCCCCCCTTCTCTATCGCGAGCGAGGGGTGTGAAAGCCATGAGACATCCACCCCCCCTGAGTCATCGTCACGAGTCCTTGGCGGCGCTGGCTGCTGCTGCTGCTGCTCCTGGTGCACGAGGGCTGCTTGAATTGAATAGGAGCAGACGAGCCGGCTACATGGAGAGTGATGGCGATGATGATGATGACGGTGTTGGTTGGTGGTGGTGATGGTTTTTGTACATAGCAAAGTCTTCTCCCTTCTCATTTACCTACGAAGTAGCACCTATACAACAAAGTGTCTACCCGCGTGATATTTATACTTTCGCGAGGACCTTCTGGTATATTTTTTTTCGCTTCCTTTTTTTGTTTTGCTTTCTCCGCTTTTTTTATTATATATATATTTTACTCCCTGCGATGGGTGGGGGGGTTTATTTTTTATCCATGATTTCTTAAGAATAAGGAAGCCGCGTGGAATGCTGTGGAATTCAAAATTAACTTTCACTAGTATTCTCGCGTAGTTTTTTTTATTTCTACATTTTTCATTCCCACTCATTGTTTGTAATGCAGAGGCACACA
Organism: Chalcosyrphus nemorum; assembly: GCA_949716465.1. Classification (NCBI taxonomy): domain Eukaryota; kingdom Metazoa; phylum Arthropoda; class Insecta; order Diptera; family Syrphidae; genus Chalcosyrphus; species Chalcosyrphus nemorum. The sequence continues at coordinate 36,163,931 of OX454332.1, forward strand.
CACACACACTTGCAGGGCGAGAGCGCTCGCCTTTGTTGAGCCGCGTTTTCTTGCTCTTTGGTGTTCATAGTGCACTTGAACGCGGCGAACTTAAGTAGCAGCTGCTCGAGGCGTTTCGAAGGAGGGTGGTGTCGTGGTGCTGGCGCTGGTGGTGGTGGTGGTGTTAGTGGTGGCGCGGACATCGGAATTCCAATGCAAATTAAAAAGGCGCGAAAAGTTGTCTAGGTGAAGGTCGTTCACATTTGACAACAACGCTTAATGGAATAATGAAATCCTTTTTGTGATGTATAAGGCAGTTGTGCTGCTTTTGTGGAATGCAAACTATCAGGAAAGGCAGTTAGGTAAGGGTGCAATCGCCAGATAGTCTCCAGGACTTTGGGAAAATTTATCCAAGTTATCGTACTAAGTATTTAGTACCATTTTAGGTACCATTTCCATTTAAATTTGCTCAAACTTTTTATCCGTGATTCAAATAAAGTTGGTAGTTCCAAAAAATTTGGTTCTAATTCGAATCTTTAGACGGTTGCTTTATATTCGGACTTATCCGAAGCTTCAAAAGTATAAATTTGCGTTAACTCGCCTTAGTTCATTGGCTGACATGTATTACTATGTCCTTTACTACTATTTTTGTAAGTTTTTGGGTTATCCGAAGAATAATTATTTTTTATCCGAGAGTCAAAAAGTTATCCGGACATTGGGTTATTCATCCAATATGAGTCTCATAAATAATTCGACAGGATCAGGATCGACTTTTTTTTGTAATGTTAAATTTTTATCCGGTTTGTCCTTCGGATAAGCTAAAATATGCATAGGTACATATATAAAACATATTTAAAGTTTCTTCCCAGTCGTTTATTTCTTATCCAAGGTAGAGAGCCCTTATTCGCATGAGTAGGAAGAATTTTTATCCGAAATACTATGTGCACTGCTTTCTTTCTATCCAAATTTTTTCTTTCAAATCATATTTCTATCCGAAACTTCCGCTTTGTAACCGAATATGCATCCGTCCTTAAAAAATCCTTAGATTCACTATGTCTTTTATTTCTTAACAAAGCGCCTGTATAATTTACCAAAAAGAAACCACACCTTCGATAAATATCTGTCACGTTGCACGCATCTTACTCGCACTACACACACGTTCCCTGATCCTTGCTCACCAAAAAATCAAAAAAATACAGGGGTTCATGTATTATCGCGGATGCGCGCGAAGGATAAGCGAATAAAGTGATGTGCTCATCGCGCAACGAAAAAATGAAAAAAAAAGAATGTTTTTTATTTTCATTGTGTTCTCCTTATTCCGCTTTCGTATCTCGTGCGCTGTGATCAATTTTGTATCTTACAGGCCTGCGACAGGCGCGTGCTTCGTCAAAGGTGTGGCGCGAAGAACGATCGTTGAAATTAAACGGTCAGACTGTGGTCACGTGGGCACACTCAGCAAGCGAAATTGTCAATCAAATCAATACAAAACTATAGACAGAGCAAAGGAGAAAGAGAGTGTAAGTGGTGGTTGATTGTGCGCAGAGAGATTTATTCCAGTCCCGGCCAGAGTAGAAAGATAATTAATGATAGCGCTTTCAATCTGTGATTATTCTTCAGAATCGTGTGTGGGTGCACACGAGTACGGGGAGCGACGACGACGACGACGACGACGCATTTCATTAAACGAATCTTTAATTGAGCTTACTCTAGATGTGTTCATGAATGAATGTACTGTACCAGAACCTTTGGTACCAAAGAGGTTCCCTTCAAGTGTACCTATTCGCGTATAAACAATGCTTCGGGCCCACGCACATGGGTTTTTGTTTGATCGCTTGTTTGTTTTGTATTTTGTTTCGCGGGGCACGAGTCCTCTTCAATAAATCGCGGTTGTATACCATTCATTTGGAGGTTTTTTTTTTTTTTTTCTTGAATATAAATGCGGAGGGCGATCCCTTCGGGCGTTGCTCAGTACCTTGCCCTTTGTCAATAGGTTTGCTTAAGATGCAACGATCGACGTAAGTGAAAAGATTGAGGAAAATGAGTAAAATCAGTGGCATACTCGTGTTTTATAGGTTTTCTGATCTCTGTGCTGATCTGAGGTTGGAGCCGGATTTGGTGTGTTAAATTTTAAATATTGTGGCGATTTTTGCTTTGTGTCGAAGAAAGTTTAGTTTCGGCTTTATAGGGTCATGCCTTGGTCACAGTTTTTGCGGCAATTTAGATAGCTTCATGCCTTTGGGATTTTTAATTAAGATCTTGGGAGCGGCGGCTATCGTATTTGTGTTATGGATCAATGAAACTTTGGTGTCATTTAGATGCAGTGGACAATATTTCTAATCTAACAATTCCAAGGGTAGTTTCACAGTGGAACACTGACTTTATTCTATGCCTTTCCGTTTCAGAACTTTATCCAAATCGTTTGTTTGGAAGGATTAGTCATGATGTGAACAATCTGTTGCATATGGACTTGTTAGGCGCATTCAATAAGAAATATACTCATTTGAAAAGCTTGGAAAGGTCAGTTAATCAATAAAAGTAAATTGTTCAAAAATAGATAGACCCTGAGTTGGGCGCCAATTTTTTAGCGTTGATCACAAACATCAAAATCGAACCATATTGTTGCCCTTCTGTATTCACTGAAATGTCAGTTAAAGAACAGTCTGTTCTTTAGTTTAAAGATCATTAGAAAACTCTCTTAAACTTATCCCACTTGAACCATTAATTATCATGTTCTCAATCGCTTGCACGAGTTATTACAGCGTTGATTTAAAACTACATAGATCATGAAGCCTCTCTTATTTATAGTCATCAAGTTATTGTAATTAATACAACCCACAATATTGTATTAGATAATCCATTTACTGGGAGTTAATTTGAAATTGCCAAGTATGTCGTTCGGTTGTGGCGTAAAAACCCATTGGTCAGAGTATCTTAATTGAGTATCTTAACAATTTAAGACGGTTTTCCCCACGATATAATAATATATAATTTAACAAACTTAGTCTTATTTGATGTGTATAAAATGCCACTGGTTACGTGTTAGTGTGTTCAATAATTGCCCTTTGACAGGTCTGAAATCATGAGTAATTTTTGTTGTACATGTAAAGTAGGGGATATGTGATTAGATTCGGATAAGGCTTAGCAAAGATCAGTACTCGAATATAGTTTATGTATGACTTGACAGATATAAACTCATTGATCAATGCATATCACATGTCTGATCTTCACTCAAACTTTATAGAGAAGTAAGATTCGGCATTTTAATGACAGAAAGTAATTACCGATTCTCAGTGCTGAGAGAAATGTAGAACATTTTCTTGAAGATCAGTGTAAAAATCAAGGATAATGTTTGGTAACATTTTTGACTGATTTTATTGACAAAAGGTTGACGAACATTCCCGCAATCATTAGCTCTAAATGTTTCCCCAGAACATTTGAAATTCAAAGGGATGATCAGTGATCAACCACTCGATGATCAGTGATCAGTGATCAGCCACTCGACGATCAGAGATCAGTGATCACCGAGTGGGTGACAAACCACTCGATGACCAGTGATCAACCACTCGATGGTCAGTGATCAACCATTCGATGATCAGTGATCACCCACTCGGTGATCAGTGATCAACCACTCGAAGATCAGTGATCAACCACTCGAAGATCAGTGATCAACCACTCGATGATCGGTGATCTACCACTCGATGATCAGTGATCAACCATTCCATGATCAGTTATCGCCCAGTGGTCATCCGTGAGGTAAAAATGACTTGAATACGCAAATGTATTTATCGAAGCATATCTTTAATTCTGACGTCATGGTGCTGCAAATTTTAAAATGTATCTTCCGAATGAGAATTTGGTTCCCGAATAATGCGAGTTCTTTGAATAATCCACCGCCATGTAGTCTATAGATATGTTTTTTTAAACATTTTCCCAAATATCTCGCCTAAAGAGTGTGACGTGCTAAGGAAGTATTAAGACCGATCTACCACTCATAGATCATTGATATAGACAAAACTGTAGCCAGTATTGTCATCAAAAACCAGATCATAGGCAATTTCGTCAGAAAAGATCGTGAAAATAGATCAAGTCTCGCGTGGGTTGTAGTCGATCACTTGTATTTATGACTGACTACCTTTGCGAGAAAAAAACTTTTCAGGCTACGTTGATCTTACTGCCCTTTGCTTTAAATGGAACGAATGTGCACCAATCATGTTATGATCTTACTACATATTTAGGGAATATCTATTATTGACTACTGTTCGTATTATGGGATGATCTTACTATGGATTTATGAAACCCTGGGTGGACATCGTACCGATCATGTACTTTTCTTCCAACCACATAGTACCTATTCTTTTTGTAAACAAAATGCAAAGTTAAATTGGAATTTCTCTTGCGCTCAGCATACACACTTATCCGAGAACAATACTCGAAAAGACGGCTGTATACTTGCGCGCTGTATAGTATCTGCTCGCCTCACCGGCTTGATCACTGATCGGGCACACAACAAATTTTATATTATATACAAACTCGACACATACATAGTCTGTCCGACTCCCAACTGGATTGGAACGGGCGTATCAACTTGAAAACTTGATTTGTGTAAATAATAAAAAAAAAAAAAAAACCTACAACAACAACAACAACACACGATGCGGTGTGTCATTTACTTTGTCGCGCCGTTGGCGTCGGATACGAGTAAATAAATTTGTAATTTTTATTCGCTCGCGCACAGACGACGGAGTGAATAACAGCAGCACGCTCACATAGCTGTTGACGCTTTGATTGGCCATCATCCGCGTATTGTATTGTTTAATTCGTTTTTTTTTTTCTCGATCGTTTTTTTTATTGCAGCTCGGTGAGTAGCCAGGTTGGCTTTTATGTGCGTTCATCGAATATTGGTCGGTCCGCCGCACTCTGGAGAGTGTTAGGTACCTACCTACCTACCTTCTATATACACAGACACACTCCATGGAGTGTACTTTAATGGGCTTGAACGCCAGGGTGCCTGGCTTTGGAACCATTTTTGTTTTGGTCTGCTCTTTGGACGGCGGACCGTGGTATGAACCCAACCATCTGCCCGGTGAAAATTGCTCATGAGAAGAACTTTTCGAGGATGACAGTAGGAGAATGTGCCTTCGGTGTGAATGCGTCCTTATGCCTTATACTTAGTTGGCTTGGATGTGGGAGAGAATAATTTCCATAAGAGTACCTTCTCAGATAAGTAAAACTATGGTAAATGTATCTTCCTTAAAATATGCTATCTAACATAGGACAATCGGACTAGGTATTGGTGTGTGTGTGTGTGTTCTTTAGTCCTTTTGAAAACTTTACACAACAGCTGGGGTATTGAGATGGAAAATTCGTCGATGAAAGTTTTACTCCCCAGCCCATCATCATCATCATCATCAACCATTTGTAGAGTTTTTGTTGTTGCTCAATTGGCCAATGGTACTTTTTGGCCATGTCCTGCTGTTGCATATGTGTTCCATGGATAGAACGTGCATATTCATTTGAATCTATTCTCTGAAGGAACTTTTGCGCATAGCTACGCGCGTGTATCCATCAATGTTGTTTGCCTTGGTGTGGTCCTCTTCCTGCCTGAGGAGAAGAAAAAGAGAAGATAAATCTAATACTAGATGTGAAAGTTTAAGGATTGCGTAACATTTGTATGGATGCGAAAAGTTTTTCTACATAGAGAAACCCATGAGCCAAGTAAGTGCAACTTTGATACTGATTATCCGGAAGAATGATGTGAAATGGACATTCAAAGGACATTTTAGTTTCTGAAAGAAAAGAAAGAGAATGTAGTATATATGAATGCAATTTTGGCATCGAGTAACTTGAATTCACATAAATCTATTCAAAGGATTTGAGGCATTCAACAAATGAAGGCTTTATTTATGCCTTTAGTGGTTTATTGGAGGTCTAAATTTGCATCGTTTAAAGTAATTTAAAGCGAGCAGGTTTTGTTAAAGAAATAGGGATTAAATTATACCGAATTTGTCAAGCTTTTATAAAAAAAATTAGAAATATGAGAGAAGCCCGGTTTCACTTCACTTCTGGATCGCTATGTTGTGACAAATAGTATCCCCGACTGGTTTTAGAAAACGTAATTAAAGCACGACTTCTGTTTATTTTTCGGTGTTTTTGTCACAGCGATTCAATAGTGATCCAAATGGCTGTTCTGGCTCATTTCCTGTGATTGCCTTCAGTGCCCTTGGCGAAGCTGCAAGAATGATAGGAATGTCTTCAAAAAAGCATGCCTTCAATTTCGGGACAAAAAAGTAGTCATCATCCATAACAATTATTTTCATGAAGTTTAGATCAGTTCTTGATGCTCTAATGGCGTCTCTGAAAAGCCAGATTTCCATCATTTATTGATCATTATTCAATGTTCTGCAGAGATCCTTGTTTTGCCTAAATCCTCGTGGGGAATACTACGAATATTCTCTTTAGGCCCTTTCCATCATTCTCAGTGAAGCATTCCGGTATTCTGGAACAAAATCGCGTACATTTTGGATCCTTTGGGGTGCCCGAACTGAAATTGGCCTTCTTGTGTGTTTGTAACCTCCAGCGTCTCCCAGTGGCCATAAGAAACGTTTATGCCACTCGAAAACAACTGTTCCACTTAAATAATCATCATGGTTCACTCGTTGTTGTTCTGATCCATTTTTTTTTACAAAATTTTACGTGGACCGCTCTTTGTTCCATGACAAAATTTCAAAATTAAATGAAAAGGTGTTTTGGAGAAATAATTTTTATAATTGAAAAATGTCAAACAAATGTCATGAAATTTTGACAGATAGTAGAGAAAGATTCAAGCTTTAAAACGCATTCAGTGCAAGATGGCTCTCTTAAATATTTGCTGAGAGCAACGGTTCGTGTCCGGGATATTATTTGCGACACTGTTACATGACATTTATTGTTTGAATGTCAGGGGCGGGCGTCGTTATCGCAAGTATTAAGCAGCATTTTATTGTCGGGGCTTTCTTTCTCAATATTAGATCAACCAAATATTAAAACCCTCCGATGATTGTTATTATAAACCATAAATTTCGTTAAATTACTGAAATTCAAGAGTCCAACATCCTAAACTTCAAACCGTAGCTACGGATAATATCTTAGCTCGTCAAGGTTTGGAGCTATTGGAAGACAATGGACATTCAGAATATTCCAGCCAGGGTGGAAAAAATTAAACTCCTATTTTCCCATGTGCTGAATACATACTCAGGCGGATCCAGAAAGAATCTAAAGAAAATCGAGAAAGCAGCCGAAGGTTTTCTGATTCTCTAAATTCACGTGATACGGACTAGTAATTTCCTACGAATTTTCTTTTTCCGTGTCATAAAACAGGATTAAGCTCAACGAGTCGCAACAATCCCTCGAGCGGCCTTCACGACTCATTAAAGTCCCACAAATCGCCTGACTATGGGTCCTTAAGGGACTCACCAAAATCCACCAAATATCATAAATTCCACAAAATTTCTTTGAATTCCTCTCGTTTCACACACAAACTGCATTCGATTCGAATATTTTTTTCCAAAATAAAACGAATACAGTAGAAGCTCTGAAAAGTTGATCGAAATGTCCCAAAGCTTGTCAACTTTTCTGGACAGTTTTCAAAATCTGTAGAAAATTAATATTTCGTTCATAAATAGTCGTACTTTATTGGGTTTATAATAAATGTAAGAACCAGAATGCAAATGGACAATACACGTCAGAAAAAGTCAGTATTAATCTTTACCTACTGTAAGACCGGGATTAAGTTAATCGATAGGCATGCTGCTGCCATAAAAAGCAAGCATTTCTTCGGAATACTTGGCTCCTGTGTTATGTATTTTACATCGTTTATTTAGATTTATGATTTAAAAAAAATTAATGCAAGTAAAATAAAGTCACACTCTAAAATTTGACCAAAAGTAAATTTTTTAAAGCAACGTATTTGGTCAACTTTTCCGAACTTCTACTGTATGTATTTTTATGTTGGATCTTGGATAGATTTTGAAATTGAGCGCTATACCGACATACATATACTCTGGTGTATGTTTAAATTATTGGAATTTTTTGTTTTATAATTCACAGTATTTTTTTTCACGTTCGAGCTAGAATGCACTAGTTGCTGTCGTCGTAAGAAATCGACTTTTATGGCTAGGAAAATTGCATCTACTTGATTGGGACTTGAACTTAAAACCATTCCCTTAATAACCGACACAGTTTCTCATAAACTTTACTGAAATAATTAAATAAGAAGATCTTTGTCTATAGTCAGTTCTATGCTGCCAAATATAAATACAATCTGCATTAACTTGAAACCTACTAAATTAAAAAAACCTAAACTATGAATGAAATTTGCGATTGTTTATAAAAATATTTAAAATAACTTGCAGTAAATTAAAAAAGTCATTTCCCTCTACATGCTGCTAGGTTATTATTTCTCTTCATTTTGCCTTATTTTGTATATGGCACTGTCAAATGCCAAAGTAATAAGTGCGACTTGGGGAAATTGACAATTTGTTTTTCACTTTTTTTTTTTTGTTTTGTTTGCATTTTTTTTTTTTTTTTGCAATGAAAGCCTGTCACCCCTAACGTCCATTGAAATGTACTCGGGTATGGCATTGTTTTGTTTCCTCTGCGAGTAGTTATCTCAACACGCGCGAAATAACAATAATTGGCTGACTAATATAAGTCTCCACTTTTTTGCAGTTATTATTATTTTTTCATATATATACTTTTTTTGTTTTATTTTTTATTTTTATTTTTTTACAACCCCAAGGCAATGTGCTGACATCATTTCACGTACTATAACGTTTTGTCATTTATGATGTTTGTACAATATTTAAGTCCCATATACATTGGTATGTAAGCCATGGAAGGACGGCTTGCTTAAGTCTTATGAAACGTTAAGGAAATATTAAATATTTTACTTTATGTGAATAGGTAGACAAGTTTATGCTGTGTTTTTCACTTATTAACTGGGTTTAAGCAAGACAGATTGGGAGTTTAGTTTAAAGTCCTTTCATCGAAAGTATGCTCGTTTATCCTGGCTTTGAAATTGAGAACTCGAATGACGTTTTGATAGAAATGTCAAATGCCGTTTGTTTATTCTGCTTTTTTGACATCTCGGTCCGCGGCGAGTTGTGCCGTTTCCGTTCAGGAACCGAACATTAAATGCAAAATTAGTGTCATTATCAGACTCGTTTTTAATCGTGTGATTTCTTACTTTACTTACTTAGCATAGGGTGTCATGACATCCAGAGTAATTAAGGTATTTGTTGATGTTTCGAAACAATCGTTCTTGTTTTTGTTTTAATCTCAGTATTTACTTTCAAAGACAAGTTTAAAAGTGGTTGGGACTTTTCTATTGCCGTGACCTTAGACTGCCTTAATTCTGTGACTGAGCCGCCTTGTTCGGGTCTAAGTTCTCAGTCGAACCTAAGGTTCTATTTGTTAAATGGTTGGGCAGAAGTGGAATTCTGCGCGCCTGACCAATCAGGGAATAGCTCGCTTCTTACCCATTCTTGTCAATGCGTTCACTACAAAACTCCATCTGTTCCTGTAAGAATTGTCTTTCGAGGCATTTTTTATTGGTGCTATAGAGTCTAGGACAGTGGCTCAAGAAAGTATTACACCGTCTTGTGCTCATGAGATATTGTGTTGTAAGATTCCTTCGATGATAAGGATTTGCTGTCTTTCCGTGTAAGTCCACTGCTTTGTTTTTATTTTTTCTAAACGGGATATGAACACCCTTTTTTATAAGGAAGAGGGTTTTGGTACAATTGAGAGAGAGAAGAAGGGGAGTGTTCAAATTGACTGAGTAAAGTTGCATGTGCATCTTAAACGCGCTTATACTTCACAGTATTAAATTGTTTCGTGTTTGTGCCTTCCAAGCTATATACATTTCCAATCCCAATAGTCATAGCTTCCTTGCGCTGGCAAAAGCCTATATGGACGTCCAACTGGTGTCTTCAGAGGCTACAAGCTTGACACTCGCAGTAGATACGTGGAGAAAGTTACATCCCCGAAGCTCCGTCCATTATAGAGCCAGCGGTTTGTTCTATGAATTGCGCATAGCACAGGCCTACAAAGGTGTTACGTAGCCCGACATATAGTCTGTAATAACAATTATCCATGTCATCCTGCCGTGCGCTATAAAATAGTGCTTGTTTCATCTGGCCGTTCCAGGCAGGATACAGCTCACATGTCCAAATTCGTGAAAATAGTGAATTGGTAGTGGAAGTGTTAATGCTTTCAACTCATGTAGTCCTTATCAACTTATCCTTTTTGGGTTCCAGCAGTAGGTTCCAACCTAGCCACAGTTAGTGTTGTGCTCAATGGGTACGATAGATAGTAGGATAGTCCTTATACGAGAGTGTCATAGCCACAGGACACTATTGATCTCCACCGAATGTCCCGAACAGAAGGTGGCACCTAAAATCCTCTTGTTTGTGAATAATCCAAGCTGACTGACTCAAATGTTACAACATAACGGCAATAATCGATTTCCTTTTGTTAAATGTAAAGAAAGTTGGACGAAACTTCGTATTCATCGACCGGAAACAACGTCCACACGTGTATATCCCATCTATCCAGCCATGGTTCTCACGGTTTGGAACCAGCTTAACTCCCACTAATTTCATCTTAACCGGCAAAATGTCTCCAAAACATATTAGCGGCTTACTAGGCAGCATCATTGTCGTCATCCCGTCGGTCGGCCATTCGTCTCTATTCCCTGAAGACAGTGTGTGTTGAGTCAGTCACCAGAAGAAAAAGAAGACGAAGACGAAGACGAAGAAGAAGAAGTGGCACCACCTCTCACGGCCCGAAATATTGAATGAGAAATGGCAAAGGAATAAACCATACATAAAGAAATGAAACCTATTGTGTGTTCCATGAATAATGAGACATTTTAAGAATTTATGGACAATTGCTTGCTCCACCACCACAATGAGTTCGGTTTCCAGGTCTCTTTCTCCCATTCGCCCGCGATTAAAGGTGAGAATTGCTTTAGATTGCACAATGCCACCAACACTACCACTATCATGAGTACCTAGTGTATCTATGACACTGGGTGCAGGCGCAGGCAGGGTAAAGACGCGATCAGCAAAAGTCGGACGAAGAAAAATCGTGAGTCCGGTGCGCTGCGGTGGGAGATACAACAACAACACTAATAGCTCGTACTCAGTGAAACCAATCTTATTGAATCCACATAACAGTCGATGGCTATGATGGTGAACTAACGCGGTAGCGGTTGCCCCGTCTCGATTCGATTTGTCCTAAAGAGTTTCGACGACTCTCCAGCTTTGCTCTTGCTCTCTTCTAAAAACGCTTAACCATAAAACGCGGTATTAAAAGCAGTTCATGCTAACGACCGCATTTTATTTCATACAAAGTTCGCACACCGTTTACGTTACATTCTAGGATTTCCAGTGCTTTTTTTTTTTTTTTTCATCACCACATCACCTCCGGATCAATAGGCGAGTAATAGAAATTCATAAATTGATATTTATTAATAAAAAAAAAAATCAAAGTTGAGACGGAAACGTGAAGCGCTAGGGATAACACAAATGAGCGATGAACTGCCCACGACGACAACGACGACGTGCAAAACCACCACCGGGGACATAAAACTGCGGCAGCAGATGATGCGGTTATTAATTCGATACCAACTCTTACAATTAGTTGAGAGAGATGCCAAGCGATATATCGAGAACGATGGACACGTCGCGTCGTCGTTGTTGTTGTCGTCAGATGAGAGTATACCTAGATGATGTCAACATTCGTTGTTGTGGCTAAGACGAAGTCTGTGAACGGTCTGAAATGTTGCAGCTGGATATGATACCACCGGGGGTAATAGACTTTCAGTAGCTACATACCAACATCGAAGTGATAAAACAAATCGAATTACATCATAAAATAATGATCAAAGGTTGAATATTGGTCAAAATGGAATGCCACCAGGAAGTTGCAGTAGAAGTTGACCTTAAAACAGGAGAGATGGTGGGGTAAAATTCAACTCAAAACTTTTATGTCGCAGTCTACGTTAAGTTAGACAAAGTTTTACGATAGGAGCACAATGGATTCCTATGAGGTCCGAGTGCTGGGTATACCTACTAGCTCCACAGTCTTCGTAGAAGGACAATATGTCGATTTCAATTATGTTTGGAAGTATATTCATCTAGGTCGAGTTGGAAGTCTAAGCTCATGACCTTTTCATCAGGAGTTTACTTAAAGGACTCTCGACCCTTGTAGAGTCCATGCCTGAGACATCGTTGCCTTCCATCCTCTGCGGTCCTGAGCACGCTGCTTCCAGTTGTGAAGACCAAGCCAAGACCAGCTTGGTCTTTGTACTGGAGGTTCGGTCTTCTTCGCCATCTCGAACCTGGGGGCTGGGATTCGAAGACCCTCTTGGCTGGAGCATTGTTGTCCATTCGCTCGATGTGGCCGAGCCAATGTAGTCTGCGTATCTTGGCTTTTTGGACTGCATCCACATCCTGGTACAGCTCATAGAGTTCGCGGTTGTATCTTCTCCTCCATTTGCCCTCCTCGCATAAGGGACCTAATATCCGACGGAGTATTTTTCGCTCGAAGGTGCCCAATATTTGCTCAGCTTTCTTACTTATCGTCATCAGGAGTATAATCTCCAAAAAAGCGATCCTATCTACGTCTTGCAAGAACTTATTACAAGAGCCTGTCCGATGTACCTCAAGATTTCCACCTTCGATACACTGATGTGCGAGTCAGACTTATAATTATAATAGATAAGCATTTTCATACTAAAGCAGGTGCTGAAATTCAAGGCCTCTTGTGGCAGGATTTATAGTTTGAAACTCTACCAGGTGATGGCCCGTTAAAAGTTATCTAGATGAGGTGCCTAAACTGGAAAAAAGCCGATGCTCTTTGTAAAAGTAAAAGTAAAAGCTCTTCTTAACGCTTCCTAAGCTGTGCAGGATCTCAGGAATTTGACTTCTTCAAGATAGATCTAGCGTAGATGTAAACACGAAAGCAATCTTCCTTGATAAATTCTTCCAACTGTTGCCAAACCTAGACGATGTGGACGAGAATGTCGTCGTCGAACGTGGTGAGTGATACACAATCATAAATCAACGAGTTTTTATTGCTGAAAATACATACATTTTTAAGGATGCGTTTTTGGTTGGCCAGCAAGGTCGCCCAATTTGTCTTCTCTAGACTTTTGTTTTTGGGTTTTTTTTTTGAGGTCACTGGTAATCTGTTGTTACTTTAACGATCCTTTCCTATTTAGCCAGTTCTTTCCAAGAAGAGAAACGGCTTCAGTTATGTTTAAATGATTTTGACCTCATATGTATGTATACATCCCCATTAAATACAAATTTTGTTCTTCTCTTTTCAGGTAAGCTTACAAATTTCAAGTTCATCTCAAATGGGTAATGGTAAGCCAGGCTTAATACCTTAAATGACTTCATAAATTGACACTAGCCCTAGTAGATTATGATCATGCTCAATGCTTCCCCTGTTAGTATTAAAGACAACATTTTCATTTGATATGTCTCACGCGCCACCTATCTTGCATCAGCTGTACTACTTTAGAAACCACCGTGGACACGTTGACACTATCTTGCTAAAGTTTTATGGCAATTAGATTAGCGGTATAGGATCTTGCAAGATACATAGATATTGCTTTGTATATCCATAGATGAGTCGCAGGTGAATGGGGTTTGGGTAACCAAATATGACAGCTGTTATCGCGATGGTCTTGCCTCTTAAAAAAACTCCTTCTTTTTGAGAAATTCCATAGCTGGATAGATGCGAGCTAATATAGTAGCAATGGTTGGTTGGTTGGTTGGTTGAAACCGGCCCTCGATGAGGATGCACTTAGATCAGTAGTTGGTCCATTGTATACCCTCTTACTCAGAGAACCATTTACTCCTTATTATGAAGGAGCCTATCTTAGGCGTACAGGCATTGTTTAGATCACTTAGATCGTTAAACAGGTATTCACCTAGTGTGGCCTTTCTAATGTTAGCAAGTGCGGGGCACGTGCATAGAAGGAGACTGCTAGTCTCGTCTTCTTCTTCGTCTCTACAACTTCTACAGAAGTCATTGTAGGGGATGCCCAGATTTTCGAGGGTTTCTCTCTTATTTTTCAGAAGTCCGATGGACCTGGTTTCGTTTAGCGTGGGCCAAAGCAGCCTTGCAGTGTTACAGTGGCCGAGCTGTTGCCACCGATGGTTGGCTTCTCTCACCGCGTCGGCATGGACAAGCTATTTAGCATAGGCGCTTCGATGTCGGTGACGTTTATGCTGTTAAGACCTGATGAGCCTCGTCGGGCCAGTTCTTCAGCTTCGCAATTCCCTGGTATATTACAGTGACCCGGTACCCAGCAGAGGGTGAGGTTGTACTGTCCAACTATCTCGTTCGACCTCGTTGTGCTGGATCCGAGGGATTTGATGGCCGCTTGGTTGTCGATGTACATATATGACAATATCCGATACTGATACTTCACTAACCGCCAGCCAGTCAGCTGCCTGGCGAATGGCAGTGACTTCGGCTTGGAAAACGCTGCAGTAGCTAGGAAGACTGAAGGAGTAGTAATAGCTCGACCAGATTCTTAAGTCCCACTGGTTAATCGAAAGGGTACTTTAGATTCACACTAAATGGATCCTAAGTCCTAAGCCCGATGATGTATGTATGTACATTCTACAGCACCTTATGTTCTGTGCCATAATCCTCCCAGAAGCTATAAGCCACTCGTTAAAACTCCATCTCTAAGTTCTATACATTGTAAGCCAAGATAAATGTCCACCTTAGCTCATCGATCCCTACAATCATTATAGATACCGTTTACCAGGAGTCAACTGGATGATGTAATCACAGCACAATACCTATACGTACCATTGTAATGAGAACTAAACGATGCGTCTTGTCCGATCCAACGACAGATCCAGCTATACTCCTACAAAGAATCAGACAAGTCTCTCTCTCTTTATCTGCCGATTGATTTTCACAAAGACAAAACCAGAAACAAGTGAATTTACATCTAAACTGCGGACAAGCCTAGTCCATTTCTTCGACGATTGATAGTGGACGCTGTCGCGCACAACAGGAACACACACATATGATGCCCCATTAGTTCTGGGCTAGGATTCTCAATAGTAGGAGACGCGGTCTATCCCAGCCCCAAACGAATCGATCGTAATCTCTCAATTACACCAATAATAACACAAAACCAAAAAGAAGAAGCCAAGAACAGAACAGAAAAAAAAAACAAAGGGACAGACATTGAATGGAGATCGGTATCTGCTTTGTTATGTTGCGAATGTAAGGCGGAATGTTTAGTGTTGTGAGTCGAGTGCATAAGAGAGATCCCATGGCTCTTGGCGGCGCGGCTGCGCGGTTCCTTGCAATTACAATCGTCGTCGCGCACACACAAAACGAGAATGAGATTGTACCGCGCGCCGCTGCTGCACCGTGTTTGTCTACACCAATTATAAGCATGAATGATCCCACTACTGTGGACGCATTTTCACGTACATGTACGTCAACCGGTAGACAACAATTTAATCGATTCGATCGACAATCGCAAAAATTATAATATCGTCGGACAGTTGACCAAAGCCGCCGCAGCCGCCGATGTCTCGCGTCGACCAAATGGGACACAATTCGTTTGTCTATACACGAGCTCAGTGCGGCTCAGTACCTACCTACTCGAATGTTTGTTCTGGGAGTTTTTGTGTTCTGTGAATGTAGCGTTGTTAGTGCCAGGATTACCATGGACGCAATAACTTAATTTGATTTCGGCCGCCTTGCAGAACAATGCCATAGCCTCTTTTAGAGAGACTTTGGCTATCTGCTGTGTGTGTGCCTAAACGATTGTAATGACCACAATGAATAGTGGCGCAGGCGGTAAGGCCTTTACACGACACATGGTACATGAATTACCGAGCAGAGGTGTGCAATTAGGCGACATAAATGGAAATGAGCATCCGATTTGTAAAAGTCCACCGGGCATGTCGTATGTATGTACATAAATGTATCTTATATCCGCGAAAGGAAAAGGAAAATTATATATGAATTGGTTGTGGAGGGAGCCTCGAGAGCTGTCAAGAACAGGTCTGTTTGTCACTAATCTCTTAAGACTGAGGGATCCTTGTAACTTTCTAAGGATGAAGTGGAGTGCCAAGTGCCAAGACACAGTTTACTTTTGGCCTTCATCCTTAATTTCATAGTGCAACGTATTCGCTCATTGAGTCAGATTATCCTTGATCAATCCCCAAACATAGTCCAGACGAACGCGAAAGAATACTGTGAATTATAACCGAAGGCAAAAATCATATACATATAGTTCTCTGCAATAATTTGGACACCAGTCACGGAGAGTAAATACTGCCTCTTTCTTATCCCTTTTCTCAGAAACAGATTACAGACTTATTGCAAGATGCACCGCCATCTATTGCTAACTACACGAATTATCCTTGTGAATTCACCTTTAGTTGAGGGGAGGGAGTGGGTCGCAAGCTCGCTGGAATGTAAGCCAGTACTAGATTCTTATTATGTAAGTGTCACCCGGTTCATTGCTTGATCATGGACTTGATTTTTTTCTGTGCACAATAAAACTAGAATCCTCTCTGCTGCTTCAGACTTCGAATAGACGAAGATCCACCAATATTTCGATAGATTTTTTAGTTCCGATTTTAGATGCAAGATCTTCGTCAACCTCTACCGCCTGACACTGAAGTCGCCTCTTCAATTGAATTTCATTTTTAATTGGTTAACATCCTTTTAATCTTGTGCGCGGTGCACAGTACACTTGCCAAACAAATGTCAACTTACGCCAAATGGAACATCTTCTTCTGAAAGCTTTCATCTGAGAGCTGAGAGATGGTCGTGATGTGCGCCCCTTAACTTCAACGCACAGCAGCACAAGTGCGCGCGTGCCCTTTACCATGTCCTCGCTGCCACAACAGATGAGCTGTGTGTGTGTGCGCGCGCCCGATGACAACAAATCAATTAGCTAAACGTAATGATATGATTGCAGAACAAACAAGAAAAGAACAAAAATAAACCAGAACCATCTTCACTCTAAAAATCGATGGTGGACAGGCCGCAGGAGAGAGAGAGAGATGCTGTGTTGTGTGCACTTACCTTGACTCCCTGTCCAATTGATTTACATTTGCATCGTCGACATCTTAAGCATTCGATAATTTGTTTCGCAGTGGTCTAAGCATGTGGGCTGTAATGTAAATTTAACCGCGACTGTAGAAGGACTTAAGGTCAGTTTGTGAGACAGTCTATCCCCATTGTTGCGAGAAATGAACTGATAATGTAATCTTTTGTTCTGGTAGATACTCGTACAAAAACTATCTAACAGTAGGTGAGATGTGAATGAAATGTGCCGTTTTAACCGTGTGGAACACATATCTATGCAATAATTATTCAGTCCATGGTGCAGTCGTGAGAATCGCCAGCTAATTAATTGTATGCTGCCGGAGGTCCGAGAGAAAATCGGAGAGCTTTTGCCCTGCCTCTCTGCGCACTTGTGTCGACCACGAAGGTGGTGGTAGCAAGGTGGTAACGTGAAAGCGCCGCACTCCAGCTCCGTACGAATTTATGGGATTTTGCGCGTTGCTCTTTGTTTTCCTTCCGCGTGTTGTAGGTGCTTCATTTGTTTTACCAAAGTGCATTTTCATAATTTTTCTGTGGCAACATTTGTCCATTGCAATGATATGAGGACATGAGCATTGCTGACTTCATCGCCATCATCACCATCATCATCATCATCATCATCATCCTCTTCGTCTCTTTGTCGACTTTTTTCCTTTAGTTGCAGCCAAGTGTTGTGGTATTTTCTGTTTATATCTTCGCGTGGTGGTTCATGTCGTGCACATTCGTTACATCGTGGCACCTTTGCGCTCTTTTCCAAACCATTCTCCTCGCCGTCGTGGGCTGCAGCAGCAGTAGCATCTTCTTTTGTATTTGTATGAGTGGACACTACTCTGGTGGGGTGTACAAATGCAAAAAAAAAAAAAATTGAATTTGCACCGTAGGTTGTGTGAGAATGTTCTCACTATTGTCTAAGTTCGCGGACCGTCTTAGCTGGTGTGCTCCTCTCTCGAGATCCATGACACCGAATGTGAATCCATCTAGCTGTTGATCTAATTTAGTGCTAGGTGGTGTGAACTAAGGGCTTTCCTCTTCTCCTCTAGTTTCTACTTAAAATTAGGAATAAAAAAAAAAATAGAGGCTAAAACCTCGGTAATCGCGGGAGGGGATGCTTTTTAATTGTCTTCAACATCACGAATATCTGCGCGGGGCCGGGTAACATTTTTTTTTTTTCGTCTTCTATTTGCTTCCTGCAACTGGATTTCGTGGAAACTTGGGATAGTTTTCTTTTTATTTTCATCTTTTGTGGCTTTGTTTGCTTCAAGTGCAGTTGGAAGTTCGATATTTTATGGGAAAGGGTTCAATGGTACGGTTATTTGGGAATTTTTTTGCCTATCGGGAGAGCTGTTGAAATGGGAATAAGTCTTGCTGGACCTTACTTATCACTTCTTCGACCTTGGCATAGTTCAGGTGAAATTGGAAACACAATCAGAAGCTTTTGGTCCTAATACTTGACGAGTATTTGGAAATCCTTGAATCACTGTTCTACGGATAATATGGATAAACATTTTGTAGCCTCTAGGTGATCTTGGTTGTATTGACTTCGTTGTACTACTTATCCATCGATTTTGATGTCATGTATGTCTCTTGGATAAGCCGAATATAGGTCGTATCAGTTGGCTAAATTCAAATTTTTCGGAAAATATTGAATCATTACCCCTCGGATAATCCGGATAAAGAGTTTATAGTGTCCAATCAGTGTTTCATCCAATTTGATATTAAAAGTATTACTTTGCTACTCTTATCCGTTGATTTTAATACCGAATACTAGCCTTGGATAAGAATAAAACAGTTATCATAAGGTATATTAGTTGTTCAAGCTAAAATTTTATGGTAAAAGTCAAAGCACTACTTCTCGGATAATGTGGATAACTTTGCTACTCTTATCCGTTGATTTTAATACCGAATATTAGCCTTGGATAAGCATAAAACAGTTATCATAAGGTATATTAGTTGTTCAAGCTCAAATTGTTTGGTAAAAGCCAAAGCACTACTTCTCGGATAATATGGATAATAGGTTTTTAATATGAAATGAACTTCTATCTAATTTTACTGCATTAAGGTCTATGGACCTTCGGTAAGACTAACATTTTTCACACAAAATTTGTTAAATCAATGTTGCCCGGATAAGGCGGCTAGTATAATTATTTTGTCTTATAAATCTTGTAGGCCCTTGGATAAGCGTCATGAAGCAATAATGTGTCATATCTCTTAGTCAAATTTATAATATGACGGTATAATGGAGTCACATCTCCTTGGATAAGTCGGATAGCGACTACATACATATATCTATCGCTTTGGTCGAGAAAGGATAAATTGGAAGCGGTTATCCTTTTCAATTGCAGAAAATCTTTTGGAACTTGTCTTATCTGTTCAAATATCAAATTAATTATGAAGATACTTCTCCAAGTGTATCGCTGACTGTCCTAAGTAAACTCTGAACTAATTGATTCAAAGTTAAAGAGATCATTTTTCCGGGCCACTGGAGTAAGGCCTTCCCTCATCCGGGAATCAATTTTATTTCTTTTATCCATTTTTACCGTGGTATACATTTGTATAAATCTCAGGTGCACTACTTCTTCTGGCAGCAAAAAAAAAAAAACCTGTCAAATTCGAAATCGATCTCAGATTGCACACTCTCCCCTCAACAGCAAGGTGTACAGTTTCACTATTTGCCTTGCATTTCAAACAAAAGAACATGAAAGGACAATGGCCTTTCAAATACCCAAAAACTACAACCCACATTCGATAACTGTAAATCGCCAAAATCATCATCATCATCATCATCATCAGCAGCAGGAGCAGCAGCAGCAGCAGCATCAGCGTCCGCTTTAAACCATAAACAGACCATCTCAGGGGCACACAAAATCTTCATTGTCCACGACATTATCGTCGCATTATACATCCACCGGCAGGGTACATCCTTCGAAGTCCCTCAACAGGTCAATACACACATTTTTCGTGACCCAAAACCCATCAGTTCGGTATAGAGAACATTGATGTGCCTACTCGAGTTGCTTTTGTGCATTGTACAGTGCGCCTTTCGTGTTCGAATTGCTTGTGCACCAATAATTACTACTCGTGTGTACATTGAATGCCAGCAAAATTGGAGAAAGGACTTCAAATGAACGCAAACCGGAGAGAGAGAGAGAGCTCAGATTTATCCGGTCTAATCCAAGACTATCCAATCATAATGACATAGGCGACATACTACAACGCATGTGAATATTTGGCTAAAGGACGAGAGATCATGGGAAAATTCAGCAGGTGGTTCTGAATCGTATTCGCATTGTGATTGTCCTTTTATGCACAGACGAACTGTGTGCAATTGAGTGATTAGTCAGAACTAGGACCTACATACCCATTGAAGGAATCCTTTTTTTTTTCCCCCAAATTATGTGTGCAAAGGTGTACCTGCTTGTGTGGAATCAATACCGATATACCGTTACCCTTTCTTTCTATTCGCCTGTGTGTGAAATTTTCCCAGCGATCATTATCCGGTAGCGGAAGTCTATCCCAATTGGACATCGCGATTTTGATTAAACTAGATAAATCCATTCAGAGGAGGAGCACAAATACAAAATCCATTTGAATGTGTGTTGTATCCGGCCTGGTGGCGGCGCATAGAACGCTGCGAAAAATTAATCAAAATGTCTCCAGACCTTTCGCTAAACATAGTAGAAGCCAAAAGTACAGACCCTCAGACTGTCGCGGGCGGTAGGGTAGCGCAGTAAGTTTATGAGATTCGTTGCATTTGTTTTAGTCCTCGTTTTATACTGCTACCGCGCGTCAGTGTGGCAACTAGATGAGAACATGAATAAAATAAAAACGACGACGGTCGTCTTGGACGGCGCGACGTCGAACGAAAGAAGAGCCATTGAAAATACCTCTCGTTACCATCGTCGATAAGCATCTAGTTCTCACGAACTTTTATTAGATCTCCACTTGGAGAGTTCCGCCGGACCCAGAGGTTGGGTGGGTGCATGAAACCAACCACTTTTGCACTATGCACTGCATGTCTATGTGCTCCACACAGCGAGAGTGTGTTCAGTATGCGCAACCTTTTGTATAGCTAGGTTAGGATTTGTCTTCTGAGGTTTGGTTTTTCTCTGTTTACCTCGTCTGTCATGGAATTAAAGTTAAATTTTGTGTTGCAGTGCATTAATTCTTTGTTTTTTTTTTTCAGACTGAGAGCGAGAGAGAAATATTTTTTTTTGAATTTAAACGGTCACACTGAGAGATGAAATAAAAATCTCTTCACGTAACTTCAGAGATACGCAGACGCTGATATGGGGCTTACCCTTACGTGTTAAGTATTTTATCTTTCTCTTCATAATGTTATATGTATGACCAAACTGTAGTTTCTGTGTCCGAACAATTTTCATACAAACGCGCCCAGTCTGCGTGATCAGAAAACTAAGTGAGTTGCCTTGATGGTGTGTTTTTCTGTTGGCGCATGTTGTTCAAAGGAAGCTGCAACAAAACACAATAAAAAGAATGCCATGTGCCCATGTGAAACTTTTTTTCCTAGAACACGAGCGCGTACTGCAGGAGAATTATGCGGGAGATAATAACTTAATATATAGGTTTGTGACAAATTAAGAGCGTTTTATTGTTGCTTGTCACAGTGGCGAATGGCAATACTATGCCCGCATGGATGTGAACCCTTTTTATGATCAGGTTTCAAGGAAGTTCTGTGTGTTGTGTAGGCATTAATCGAAGGGACTGGTGGAATAATTTTTTATTATGCAATGAAATTTAAGATGCGGAAGAGAGTTGGTGCATCGATCTACAATTAGGAAAAGCTGAATTGACGTCACTTTCAGTTGGATTAGTGCACTCAGAATCAGCTGAATTGAATGCAGAAATCTCATAAGTGTAAAAGGTTTCAATCGATAGACTTCTCCTGTTCAAAAAATTGTTGACACGTTAGGCTGCTGTCTGGAATAGTACCAAATGCCCTCAGTAGTAAACCATGATAAAGATTGAGCGAGTGCGCAGGAGCTGACGAGAGAAAGAAAGTCGAAACGGCCCTAACCCGCAAACTCTACAAAGTATGTGACCTTCTTCTCAAAGTATGTGACCAATGCTACGCATCCAAAACACTTTGTTCTTTTTTTTTTTTTTTTGATGCGCTGGAGGCGATGGACTCTTTATGGATACTCGCAGCCCGTACTACGAAGTTACGCCCGACTCCATGCTCTAGCATGGTTACGTGCTAAACCACCGCCGCCCAAAAATGTCCTGTTGCCCCCTACGGTACCGCCGATCAAGGCATTCCTTCGTAGGGGCAGGTTTTTGACATCATGTCTTCTTCGTTATATGTATGGCAGGACTCTGTTCTTCTTCGGCTCTTTCTGTTTGGTTTTCCAGCCGTAGCTCCTGCATTATGCTTGCAATAATGTTGTCGGCAATTGCCCAAGCTTCTCTTCTTGAGAGCATGAAACCTATTGGGCGCCTTGGGGTTACCGCATTTCCAATCTCTCGTTCTATGATGTTTCTCGCAGACTCATATTGTTTGCACTCTACAAGGACGTGTTCCGCGTTTTGGACTTTCCCTTCACAGTACCGGCAGAAAGGGTCATCTACGATATTGTATTTTCGAAGATATTCCCAAAAGCTTCGATGTTCTGTTAGGAATTGAGTGAAGTAGAAGTTTACCTCCCCGTGTTTTCTTGTGGTCCATTCTTCGATGTTTGGCAGCAGTTTGTAGTCGCTCTGATAGTGCTTCTTTCCTCGTTGTCGCTATTCTGCATGCATGCTGCTACTCTGACCTCCAGGTCGATAGGCATTCGAGCTGCTTTTACATTAATTGCATGAACCGATACTGTCCTATATGCGGAGATGCTCTTCTGTGTACCGAATTAATCCCCCTCATGTAGGAGTTTACAGCTGTAGCTGGTTCCCATGTGGGGCCTGCATACATGAGGATTGACTTGCTAACTGTCGCAAGTAGGCTACTTATAGGCTGCTTTGGTCCTCCAATATTGGACATTAGCCTGGATATTGCTGCAACCACCCGATTGGCATTTACGCTTGTGTGGGCTAGGTGTTCTCTAAAGTTTAGCCTATGGTCAAGCAGTACTCCCAGGTATTCGACTCGATAGTGTGATCACCTACCTCTATTGTTAGGCGCTCAACTTTCTTGCGGCTGCTTATGAGGACGGCCTCCGTTTTATGTTCTGGCAGTTCTAGGCCTGATGAACGAAGCAACGTTTTCACGTCTTTAATTGTGTTATTGCAGTGTTACGTCACTTCCTCTAGTGTTTTAGCTGCTATATCGTCAGCGTAGCCAATTATATGTACTCCTCTTGGTTTACGGATCCGTAGTAGCCCATCATACATAATGTTCCACAAGGCTGGAATCAACACTGATCCCTGAGGTACTCCTCCTGTAATTTTATAAGTTTTAGACCCTTCTTCCGTATCATAGTGGAGGGTCCTATCTTCAAAATAGTCCATTATTATTCGGCGCAGATAGTTAGGGACGCACATGTCCCTCAACGCTCTCATAATGCAGTTCCATTTGGCAGAGTTGAATGCATTCTTTACGTCGAGGGTAACGACGGTGCAGTACAGCTTTTTTCCTCCTTTCCATCTGGTCCCCGATATGGCTTCGCTTGCTATCTTGCACACTGCTTGTATCGCATGGGTTGTGCTTCGTTTCTTTCTGAAACCATATTGTAGGTTGGACAGTCCATTTTCTCCTTCGGTGTACTTGTCCAGTCTGTCGCGGATTATTTTCTCTATTTCCTACTGTGTCTAGCATTCACAGTGGTCTATATGAAGACAGTTGCTCTGGAGGCTTGTCGCCTTTTGGGATTAATACCAATCTCTGTAGGGGGAACCTTCCTTCTATCAGACAAGCTGTATACACGTTAGCAAAAGCCTCTGGTTGGGCTTTAATGGCCTAAAACCAGAACACTTCGTTCTGTATGCATCTAAATGCGGACATTTTTAATCCTGTTTGACTGAAACTTCTTCTTTGTCGAATATCCTTATCCGAAATTCATTCAGGTTAGGTAAAGTCATTCAGCAAACTAATCATACGATCTTGCGTACTTATTATACACAAATCAAATGGAGGCACTTATTGGATACACTTTGGATAACTTAAGTCTTTTATCCGAAATGTTAACCTATTATCCGCTCAGATCCGCAGAACGTTTTAAAATTTAAAAAAAAATATAAGTACGTCTGTATGTATATGTATTTCTTGTAAAAAAGAAAGAAAATACTAAGCAATAATAGGGCCATAAAACAATGACAAGACGGCGAACACTCGTTTCTTTGAGTTGACCGCTGGTACCAGTCCCTTTTTTGCCGAACTTATCTTTTATGACACTAAACAGAACGCCCCTTTGTTTATGTTAGAAATAGGTAATTTTTGTCCATTCGCTCGAGCCAATAAAACAATATAATTCATTGTGATTGGTATAATCTGTGCAGCGGCATTGTGTTTTCTAAATGACCATCAACAACGGCCAGCCCAGGGTTTTTTTTAGCGCGATCGTTGGAAAAAATAATTCGCCGAATTTTGTTTTTTAATTTTTTTTTTTTTATTGCCCTGGCATTTGTATATTACTATTTTACCTAATGACATGTTTCTCTGCGACGACACACCTAACTGTCCACGACGACGACGCGACGGTGTGGTACACCTCCCTGATTGTCCATCTGTATGGTTTTTTTTGTGTTTGTATTCACCTTAAAGATCGTAGATACGAGCAGTTTCATCTCATACGCTGGACACGTCTGAAACGTTCCGAATTTGTGTATATATTTTTTTTTCTCGATAGCATCATGAATGGAGTTTAGGAGTAGGAGTATAAACTCGTCTTGGGACCGATTCTTATATTTCATTTTTCACATGTAAGAAGCTCCATTTCTTTGTTGAATAACATTGAAATACAAGGGCACAATGGACCATCGAAAGGTGACACTCTTATTCAATTCTTCTTTTAGCTGGACAGACGGAGGAGAGTGTGTAGTATGCCGAAAATATGAATTGTGACCAATCCTTAATGACATGTCAAAAATTCTTTTGACGACTTCTGATTGATCTTTCTTTGACGTGGAACTGATGTAAAAAAAAATTATTATTATATGTATTTTTTTGAGAAATACTGTGAGATTCTTTTGTTGGAGAGTGTGAATGTCCAGACGCAATCGGTTGGTAATAATGGGATGCAGTTTTTTTTTTCTTGTCGTTTCAAGCAGGGATGCATAGATAGCTAAACAGGTTAGGTGCAGTTGAGAGTCAGATTCACTTTCGTTTGGGTTACAGTTGAGTGCGGTTTAAAGAGTCTATTATTTTTTTTGCAGGTTTTGGATATGATTTTGCGGATGTGTATGAACAAAAATGTATGGTTGGATGTAGAAATATATTTTTGATCAAATATTTAGATGTTACATGATAACATCTTTATCTTATCTAGATACTAGTTTAATAAGATGTGATTATCATGCATGTTTATTATGGAATTGCTGTCTTCAAACTAAGTTCTAGTTCATTGCTGCTTGATCTAAATAGTCTTGACAGAAAATAGTTGCTTGCTCATGCTTTTTTTTCCACATGTAAATCACACGCGTGTTATTAGATAGTCGTAGTGTTTTGCGCTTTTAGCTACTGTTTGTGGAATCAACGATTCGAATCCTATAAAATGCCGAACAGTTTTTTGTTCCACGGTCTGCGTCTTGCGACTGACAAATATCCAAGAGTAGATAAACATGAGAACTCTCTGTCTTTGGATATGGCTTGATTGTCCCTTCCTACGAAACAATATATCGCACGTAATATCAGGTTTCAGTCCGATTTGACTGGGGGTAGAGTTGTGTGTGATTTTTGCGTTCGTTCGTAATTCACAGTATTTTTTTCGCGTCCATGTTCAAATACACTAAGTGTTTTCTGAGCGAATTATTTAATTTTAATACTGTGAAAATTGAATGGACATGGTCGGGAATTGATTGCCAAACCTCTCATTCAATGGTTAATTCGAAAACGCAATCTTTGATGTATGCTTACTTACTTATGTCCTGTATCCTCTTGTGGATTCTAGGGCTTCTACTACGCCATCGCGAACGGTTCCTGGCACTGTGTTGCAACTCTTCCACAACTGGCTCTGTCTCCGCTGTTCGTCATCAGGTCTTTTGCCTTCATGGGTCAATGGATTCTATTATATTGATTGGTCACCTCTTGGGAACGTCGGACCAATCCATAGCCACTTCCTTCGACAAGTAGTTGTACTTATTAGTTCCTGATCTATTCTAAGATAACGTAGCACTCTTAGATAAGTGCTCTCAGAATGCTTCCGCAGTACTATTGGCTCCAGCCTTTCTATCGTCTTCCTTGGCTAGATTTTGATAAAATTTCACTTTAAAAATGGACTTTAGCTTTTAAGAAAAAAAACTTAATAAATATTGAGTCTATCATTTGAAAAGACCACAATTTTGCATAACTCTGTTAAAGCTACAGGCTTGTGGCATATCCGAAGGCCGGAGGATTTTGAAGAGCTCGCTGAATAGTTTATACAGGCGTATATTTTACAAAACAAAAACCCTAATTCCTTTTCATCTTTGTAATACTGCACTCTTTTTTCTTAAAAATTAATATAGCAGGTACGTCATTCCAGCCTTGTGGTACTTCGTTTATCATTGTCATCGCTAATGAATTGTATGTTTGACTGAAGTGCACTCGGGGTTAGCAACGGCTTTTCCAACACGCGCGTAATTCCATGTAGCCTTAGGCTCTTCTATTTCAGTAAATCACTATCCTATTGGCCCACAAAGATTCTTATCCTTTTTTTTCCCTAAAAAACTAATTGCTTGAAGATTTACATTTTTCTTCTCAAGTCTAACCGAAGTTTTTTTTTATACAAAAAATCTTATATTGTTCATTTTGTTTGTGATTTATTCACCGAAAACCAAAAAAAAAAAGATTTCTCTAAAAAACCAAACACACACTTGAGCCTAACCTCAGTAACCGTTAAAATTTTGAAAAAAAACAGCCTCCAAAAATGCATATGAGAAAAAAAAAATTATAATAAATTTTAAGGAAATTAATCTAAATCAATGGATTGTTACCGTGCACATCCCCTTGTTCCTATTCATTTCCCTAAAAAATTATACACCAAAACGGGAGATTTCCTTTTGTGCAAAATGCAACATCGTAGTTCTTTTTTTTTTTATCATTCATCCCGAGAAAAAAACGCAACCCATCTTAGCACCCATGTGTATCTTGTGATACCCTGGGAAAATCTCACCCCACGGCAAATAATTTTTTTTTTCGCTCCCAACCCAAGAAGATACCTTCGCACAAGAGGTAAAGCAAAAACAAAAATCTTAATATAAAAAAAAATTTGCATAAAAAATTCCGTTACACAATCGTGTGTGTGTACCCCTAAAAAATATCGAAAGAAGAAAAAACAATCCCAATCTTTTATTATTATTTCGTTTTTTTTTTTATCCGAAGATACAACAAGAGAAAAAGAAGAAGAAAACGAAATTCTAAGTGATACCTAAGGGGTGAGAGCATCCATCCCTCATGAGTGTTGTCCTTTCTCCTAGGAGCCAAGGTAAAGGTTCTTCTAATCATAATCATAAAAAAGGGACAAAATCCAGTCTTAAAAATCGTTCTCGGGGTCGATTAGCCGCAGCCGCAGCTCCAAATAACGCATATGGTACTGGTCTCTTATAAAAAAAGGGATCTTTCTTCTGTCCCCTTGTATAAAAAAATATTCGCACAAAGGAAGTAAATGATCTTTAAGAAAAATACATCAAGCTGCAAAAAATCTAATCTTAGGGTAGACTATTTCTTTTATTAATTGAAACGAAGGGTAACGAACTACAGTTGATGTGTGAAAAAAAAAATTGAATACAAAAAAAAAAAAACGCAATTTCATCATCTCTCCAGGACCAGTTGAGGTAATCCTTGTGCGGATATGGTCCAATGAGTGTGTTTACCCCTTCCTTGAAGGAATTCTATTGCGCCTCTACGCGTTGTAATTAATAGAAGAAAATCACTCACTCACCAATACTTGAATTTTCTTATGCAGCACACCTATGATCGTTGCAACCCCTAAAAAAAGGACCCACGGGATAAAAAAAGAAGAAGAAAAAAAAAAACTAACGAACTCAATCGAAAGCGGACAACACACAATACATCTGTGTAGTGGTGGTTTTTTCTTCGTCTTCTTTTTCTATTTTTATCCTTAGAGGTCAGGGTCCTCAACTACCCCTAGCGTGTGATGTTGTGTAGTAGCATCCGTGAGTTTTCGTCATCATCAATTTCGTTGAGCATCCTCTTACCATAGTCGTAGATTCGTCTGATGTCAGTCCACAACTATTCTTTGAGGGGTCAGCACATCCGATCCTCAGTCTTAGAAAAATTTTATAACGACGTAACGGAAGACAAAAAAAAAATAAATATTCTTCAGTGAGAAGTGAATTATAAAAAAAAGATACATTTTATGCATTCGTGATGTGTTTGAAAAACAATTGAATAGTGAAAGGATTAATTAAAGGAAATTTTTCTAAATGAAAATTCAAAGAACAATTATGTTGTCTGTCAGTGAAGATGCTGGATTTCGTTCGCTTAGCCGTAAGTGATTAGTTCCTTTTTTTTTCTAAATTAAAATAAGTGTATTAATTAAGTGTAAAATTTTGTGAAAATTAAATGATCGGATAAGTGATTTCTGCAACTGAAAATGTCTTAGAATTATACCCAACAAAAATAGTTGAACAAAATGGAAAAGTTTTTCCTCGGATAAGTGATTTTGTACTCAAAAATTAGTATACTGTGCCTCTTCGATAAACAGTTTTCATCGTCTGCCAATTTTTTTTGTGGGATCTCATATAAAATATATAAGTGAATTGAACCAAGTCATATCTCTGAATAGGAATACAATTTTCAATTCGGATAAATGGTTAAGTGTTGTTAAAGTTGAAAAAGCCTACATGTGGCCTCTAGAAGCCCGTCTAAGTTATATTTCAAAAGTATTCGAGATCAGTTAGTCTCTAAGTCTTCAAGAAAGGATAACCCACCAGCTGCAGGTTTCTTTTAACCAAATTTTGAGCAAAGCACCCTAAAAATATTTTTTTCAAAAATGTATATCAACTTGTTTTAATGCCAAATGCTAATGATCCTGTGAGAAAGATCTCTTATCCATTTATACATCTACTGCCTGGATAAATAATTTCTGTAATTGAATTTCAAGGGGCTGTAAAAAGTCTTAGATATTTGAAGGGATTTGAACCTGAACCCCATTCTAACCTCTGAACCCACCCACTCCCCCTTAGTGTAGACATCACTTATCCGTGCTTTGATGAACACCTTTTTTTTTACAAAATTTCTTTGACTCACTTTTTTTTAAGAAATTAATTTATCTTCAACAAATATAATTCACCTTGCCTAAATGTCGAGCCTCTTATCTAGGCTCTGTTTGACAACGAAATCAGAACGAACCAAAAATTGAAAAAAAAAAATTTAACAACCTCTAATTTGTTTCCTTTTTTCTGGCCATTTATTGTGTACGAAATAAGATAACCTGATTTGAATTGTTCTCATAAACAGAAAAAAAAGAAAAAAAACTTATTGTCGGACCTCGTTATCATTTGTATCTATAAAAGTGTGCTCTGTTTGCATTTGGTTAGTTGTCAGTTGTTAATTTTATATGTGAGAGGTCCAAGGAGAGGGTACACATAGTATGTGTGTGTGTTGGTTTTTTTTTTTTAAGAAATGAAAACAAACATCCGCCTTATACTTAGTAGGGTCTTATCACTATTCTCAATTAACCACAGCGAAAATCACTTGTTCACGGTTATGGTAGAAATCTTATGCGGTTGAGAGTTTTTTCCCATCTGTGGCATTTCCGGATGGAGTTGGAAGGGCCTGTGAGGCTGGACAATTAGTAATTTGAATGAACTTTTGCAATTGTATCACTTATCCGAGTTTATCCGAGCTGTAGTTTTTAGTTAACAATTAAATGAGACATAACTTATTAATAGTTTGCATTTCAGATATGAAGAAAATTTAACTGATCATTTGAATGAAATTTTAAAATTTTATCACTTATCCGAGTTTTATCCGAGGTATAGTGTCCAATTCAAACCACCAGTTTAGAGTCTTACACTAGTTTTTAGACATGTACAACTTATCCGAATAAGTTGTTTGCATTTCAGATATAAAGAAAATTTAACTGGTCATTTGAATGGCATTTTGCAATTATATCACTTATCCGAGTTTATCCGAGGTTTAGTGTCCAGTTCAAACTACTAGTTTTGAGTCTTACACTAATTTTTAGACATGTACAACTTATCCGAACGAATGTGTTTAGTCAAACGACTTTTTTAACCGAGAAAATGTATTGGGATTTGTCTGTTCCACCTCTCCAAAGAAATTTACCTATCCCTAGTGATTTGTTCATTAATTCTCCTCATTTTGAGTGCATTGACAAATTAATTCAATTAAAACGTTATCCGAGCTGTCAACTTCCATAATAATTGGCTTAATTTTTGACCAAAAACATCAATTTAGTAGGATTTCACCTCGTGTCCGATTAGAACTTCACCCGGTCAATGCATATACAGTGGACGACAATAAAATACTACCCATTCATCATAATCACCTTTTATCCGAATAACACAGTTGTACACAAGAACAAAAAACAAGAAAAAAAAATATCTATATCTTTTAGAAGCAATTGGGGCGCGTTAAAAATAGTTACATTTCATGTGCGGGTGTACAGAGAAGGGTTCTATTTTTTTTTTTTTGTTATGGTAGAGGGGCACTGTTAGGCACCTTCGCATTTGCATACTCATGTGCTTTGGAGCTTGGTCACTATCAGCATTTCGCCAAGGTTGCTCAGGGTAAATAAGCTGGTTACCGTGTCGTCGACGTTGGTCGCCACGTATTTGAACGAAAAAAAAAAGAAACGGCTGCAGACTACACACAGTCCCATGTTATCGGTATTTTCAACGGTTCATAAGTAAATTCCACAAAAAAAAAAAAGACTGTCCCACATACACCAACAGATCACACCCCCTCCAATGTGTATAATTTGTTACCAAGTTTTTTTTGTACTACATTGTGTGTTTATTTTTTAGTGATAAGAGAGACAGTATCCACCACGTATCCACCTACGCATTGAACACTCGGGGGGAATTCTTTTGAAAACCCACACCCCTCCCAATAGACGGCCGAAAGGTGGTTCGCTTCGTTCGTCCGGCGGTCTGGCTTGTAATTTGTAATTTAGTTCCGTGGCCGAACTATGTACATGCGACTGAATCCTAACACAAATGCAATCACTGTTCAAACTTTTCGTATTAACAATGGAAAAAATTAAGGTGAGCTATCATCTAGAACACAGACCTACTACAGATACAATGGTGTTGTATGGCCCGCGTTAACAAATATTTGCAGTGGAACTTTATTTCATTTTTTTTTCCTTATTTGAGTAACAGAAAACATCAGGCTCTGGTTTTTCAACAGCAACAACACCTAGATATACACACATTATTTCGGTGCTCATGTATGCCCTCTTTGATAGGCACATGTCGCATTTAATTGTATTATTATTAAAAAAAAAATATCTAGGGGACAATAAAGTATCCGCCGCCACATGAGAGGGAGAGTACTGTGGCGACGACGACCGTTTTGTGCTGGAGCCAGGTATGTGGGACACATGCATATTCATTTCTAGATCCCGTGCCTATATTTGTCATTGTCGAGTTGGTTTTTTTTTTATCATTTTTATTTTATATCGTTATCATTTCGGAGACTGGCTCGTTTTTTGTTAAACAAAATGATGAACAAATAGCAATGAATACAAAACATTTGGTCAAATATTACACACAAGTTGAATAAACAAAGAAAAAACACGCAAGCCTTTGACGCAAGAAGTCCAAAAACTCAGTTTTTATTCGGCGAAATAAACAAGAAATGTGGTGAAAACAATAATTCGAACCGGAAACGCCCATTTATGTGCATACTACCTACAATCAATAACTCACAAGGGTACTGAGAAGAGAGGATGTGTGTATTGTATGGTGTATCCTTAAACGAATTTATTAGCCCATTCGAGTCAAAATCTAACGCAAACAACACAAGTGAGTGGGTGTGTGCCCACCACTCGAAAATCCCCGAAACCCTGCCGAACCACCGAACCACCGAACCACTAGGAAGCAATTACATCAAAGCGAAATAAATAATAACGTTTCTTTTTCTATTTTATTCCTTGTTTTTTTTTTTTTTTTTTTTCGTTCGGTTGCAGGTCCTTTTTGGTCGATATAAAATTAGCAGCAAATGGATATGGATCTACTACAACATCCAGTGTGTGTTGTGTATCACCAATTGGTTTCACTCCCATTTTTATTATTGTGCTGCGGATAGAGCGATATGCCCATTAATATGGAAATTTGATGGGAAAAATCACCATATATACATACGGATAGAAAAACTCCCTGCCGTCGTTCCTGTGAAAATTGAGTTCGCAGGATAATACATGAGATACAAGATTCTTTGAAGGCAATCCTTGTGTGTTATAATCATTAACCACACTGTGAAACGGAAACTGTTTAGCCATTCATTTACGCAAAGAGGAGAGCGGACCGCTTTATCCTTAAACGTGCATAAATCTTGAAAAAGTGGTTTTTCGTCCTTTCTCCCCAAAAATACATATATACTCGATGGCTAATTTTCGCTATGAAATGGATGTGCTGCTCATTAATTGCACAACGCTTTTCTGTTAGGTTCGTTTGCTCGCCTGGCGCGTCATGGGGTAATCTCGTTGGCAGGATAAAAGAATAATGGTCATAACTTTCAGCATTTTCAACGCAATATTGTGTGGCCTCTTCATATCTTTGTGTGTGTGGACTGTGATTTTTTTTTTGTCCTCAACATTGTTTGCAATTATATGTTACACAAGCAGGAAAGAGGGTTAAAGTATGTCCTGTCAAATTGACACAATTGACATGTCACCTTTTATCAAAAAGCAAAAAAAAAAAAAAATCCGAAAATCCACAACTAATGGTGTGAAAATGCGATGGCAATCATAGCATTAATGTCATCAGCTGCATTTACAAAAGGTCAACCCTCAACCATCGAACTCGAACCAATACGGTTCAACCCTTTTTGATCGGTTGAATGTGTCAACATTTTTCTATTGACTTAATCGCCTCGCAATAACCTCCCCCACTGTAGCCAGACAGATACTCAAAAGATTTTTTCCAATTATTAACAAAAGTTACTCCGGATGAAGCAATTTTTCATGGTTTACTTTTTTTTTTTTTTTGCTGGCAAAACTGTTTGACAAGTGCATTGACATTTGACACACGCGGTCGACTTGGAATTTGACAGGAGTCGAAGAATAAATCGAGTTAAATTGAGGTTAGAACCAATGGCATTGGTGGAGGAATGAAATGAATAAAAATGTGTCCGTCGTTGTTGCTTGTGCAGCTGGTGTAGATTTTTATAGAGATGGCGGGGCTTTTTGAAGGAAGGAAGTTGTCCTTTTTGCACTTCTGCGCTTCTTTAGATAAGTTCGAACAAATTGATCTCTGTTTTAGGGCTACGATCACCAACTTTTTCAACAATGAACACTGATCATAAAAAGCGAAAGCAATAAAGTTTACAGCAAGCAGCCCTGAGGTACACCATGTTAAGTCGATAGGACAATGTGCGGCTATATTTCGAAGTATGTTTTTAATTTGAGAAACAGAATTTTTCTCTGAAACGTGCCACTAAACTTGGCAAGAAAAGAATCCACGAAATAATAGATCTTGATTGTGGTTAGGGTGAGTGGCTATTCACTTGAATAGGATTGACTTGGCCAAAATAAAGTTTGGACTATTTTCTTAATTAGATTCAGCACTATCTGTAGGCTTAACAACTTGCTTCCTCGACGAGCATAATTTTGGACAGCAGCATAAAAGATGACGGAAATCAAGGGCTTCCTTCTGGTGCTTATAACATCAACTCTGTGCACATCGTAATAGATACCTACTGACTGATTACCTACTGACCATAATTCGACAAGTCATGTTGGCGTTTAGGCACTTAATTTTCTTCAGTTCAAACCAACACATACATAGTTTGATTGGCATGGTCACAACTGTCAAAATGACACCATCTGTCATTAGCTGGTAACAGAATTAAAGTGACGTCTATTTTTGGACATCTCTGGCTATCTTGACTTGAAGTATACAGCTTATTAAAGACAATAGAATGACATGACAATCGACTGGAATATGTATGTCATAAAAGGTGACAAATGAGTTCATTTTTTTCCCATAAGTAAACTGTCTATTTAATCAGTCATACTCTATGAATCATAACCTGACCTACAAAACATGCGAATTGTATTTCTCGTAAACATAAAAAAGTTGGGGATAAGATTAGTGTTTTTTTTTTTTTTTAATGTTTAGCAAACAAACGCTGACCTAGACATTGGCACACGAATTTAGTTGTTGCTGTCAAGGCATTTAAAAAGGTTAAGGACTGGCTTTTTGAAAAGAAATTCTAGTTAAAAGGCCTTGGTATCCTTCCTTCGTTCTTTTTTGTTTGTCGGAGTTATGGTAGTCAAGGGACGCACTCTAAGGATTCTCATTGAACCGCCACACACCTAAACGCAGACGATTAGGAGTCAAAAGTAGACATTCATCTTTCTTTCTCTATATATCTATACCATACAAACCCATTCACTTATTAGAATTATGTGCACTCTGTGAGCAAATAAAAAAAAAATACATATCGAATCGATCCTTCACTAAACCACCTCCCACGCAAAAGCAATCACATAAACTACATAGAAAAGTATTTATTCCTTTCCAGAGGCTCTATTCCGTGTGTGTGCATGTACAACTACCAGTCAACGGCCTCCTACTACTAATATCCTTCGCACACACGACAAAATATTGTACTTCAGATCAACCAATCAATATCTAACACACACATTCCGTTGGTGATATGTATCCTTGACTCTTCCCTGCCTATTGACCAATGGTCAACCCTTACTTTATGTCGTACACGCACACTCAACAATCCGCACCCGAAAAACTGGTTTCTTTTGGAAATATCCCAAAATTCCATTGGTCATTGGTGTTGTATCTCGTCGTGGATTTTTGGGTTTTACCTTATCTATCTCTACACACACGAAAAGGAGAGACCGACGGACGACTGCCCACGAGAAAGCAAAAACAAAAAAATCCAATTGGATTGACTCATCTTTTTTTTGGAGTAGATTTTTACTTTACTTTTGCACCTGATTAAACAGAAAACATGCAGCGGGTAATTCAATTGACGTATCTTAATTGAAACTGACATATGGAATGTTCAATTACGAAAATATCTACAAAAAAAAAAACACACATAAAAAAGAGGGTAAAAAAAAAAAATATGGTATACCATCCCAATCAATCAGGACTTAACTGCAGTATCGATGGTTGGTGGTGACCCCGATCGCCCCCACCCTACTACAGTCACAATCACACGAGAGTTGCCAGTAATGAAGCAGTCCTATCATCCCCTTAGGGCTACTGAATTATTTACAGGGTTGACATTAGCCCAAACGTCGATAATATGACATGGTTGTGGGATAATTGACAAGGATACAACTACATATGGATGTGCGATATGTTTTTTATGAGATATCCTGTGTTTTACAGCAAAAAAAAAAAAAACAAGAACGAAAGGGCATGGGATGTCCATCTAATCAAATTTATTACGTGTTAGTTAGTCATGGGTTCTAGATGGCTCAATAAATTGGGAAAGTTTACCCCCACAAAGAAGAAGAAGTAATAAATAAATAAACCGGAAATACCGCCAAGGGCGCGATACAATACCACAAGAGATAGTTTTTTTTTTTCCTGGTGTAGTGTTGTGACCAAAACAAATAAACACATATGTGTGACGTTTGTCATAGGCTCTAACACCTCGGATGTCATTCTTTTTTTTTTTTTTGCTTGGTATGGCCTAAGGTAATGTATAAGTAATACATCATGGGCTGCCAATTTGCGTACAAGCAATCTTAGGACATATCCTGAGGCGAAACAAAACTTCCTTTTTTTTTTTTTTTGTTTTTGTAAATATTTTGCGGACCCTTCAGATGTCAATAGATTCGCAACAAAACAGAACTCAAAACAAAAAAAAAAAACTCTTTCGGTCTACTTTGTCGGTTGATTCGATGAATGGGTTGATATGTAACTGACCAGATGAGGGTTGCGTTCCTGCCACTGCCATGCCACCACTTGAATGAGAATGCTTGTGTGGAAAATTTCAAAAAGTCCCATTTGTATTCGGGTTCACCTGAAGTGGAGGTGATTGCAACCCGTGATTTAATTTTTTCCCCAGTCCAGGCGCAAAGGACTTCCGAAAATCATTGCTTTGAAGCGGTAAAATTTACCGCGCGTTTCATTGTTAACCTCACTGCCGCCATCCATCCCCATCCTATATCAGGAATCATCTGCAACAGAGTCGTTACGTTGTTATTTTGTAGGTAACCCTGGAGTTTGTTCGGGTTTTAGTTTGGCGAAAAATCATTAAATTAACGACCAGCGGATTTGGTGGGATTAGGTTTTGTCTGGACGCAAAAATTTGCATATGGGGTGATGTGTGTGTTGCTAGGCAAATAAAACTTTATCCTGAGTGTGAGGTTTAGTCTTTTTTTTTCCTGCAGACCATATGTCCTGTTTTTGTGTGCTGAATTAGTATAATTATGATGCCAAAGACAAAGCAGATATAATATCTTATTGCGAGGTAGTTCGCATTACTTTTTTTTTTTTTTGCCTTCTGTTGTAAATGAATTTACGATGAAATCGGCGTCGTCGTACGACATTGAGAATTCCTTTTTGGTTCCAATCAATTCAAAGTAATAAACGTATAAGAGTATTGATATCGATACCGAAAGTCGGTCGATCGAATGGTTAGAGAGGAGTAGTGAATATGGTGGGCAACCAACAGGAATTAAGATAAAATTTATTGAACAATTTATTTTTGTGTTCTTCCAAATAAATGGTGGCGGCGACTGTGGATATCCCTTAGTCATTTAATCAAGACACAGAACAGACCAAATTGAGTTCGCTTTCTCTTTTCCATTCTGCCAATCGGAAATGAACAAAAACACTCCTTCCCCCCGCAAAAATTTTGGAAGGGATTTATTGTTGGGCATATAAATCGATTGGAGAAGAATTAAAACAGGTTTATTTTCAGTGTTCAGCTATAAATAATCCATTGAAATATGTACCATTTGGTAGTTTGGTTTTTATTAGATGGGTATGTCGTGATATGAAAGGAATTTCCAATTAACATGAATATAAGTTTGGTCATCAAAGAATGTTACATCATCCAAGCATTGGTTGATGTCTGCACTAAGCGGAAAGTAGAAAATTTCTCTCTCTCTTTTTATTTCTCTCATTTTCTCTGGAGGAAAACACAAAGTCCCCTAGCAGATCAGGAATGAACCTTTATTTAATTCCTCAAACTTAGTCTAATGTTAAACAAATTTCGCTCAGTTTAGTCCAGACATCAACCTTCCTTATTTGTTAGTTGCGTTCTTTGGATTACAGGGTCCAAAGCAGTACTATAAAACAGCCCTTTGCTTAGATTAAATATGAATGTTCTTTACTTCATATGAACTTTCCTTTCTTCATCATTAAGCCTGGATCTTCTTTTCCATTAAAAGCTACCTTTTTGGCATCTGGATTCCCTGTGTCAAATTTTGCCTTAACTTCAACTGAAAACAAATCTTTTTGGCCTTAGATTTTGATCTGTCATTTTTGTTGATACTTTCGCCTCTCTTAAGTTCAGACACCAACCTACTTTAATTTGTTTGTATGTGTTCCCTTTTACTGTTGAATAGGCCACCAGGCTTGGTTCAATTGGAAGGAAGAATGGTTAGGTAAGAGCTGGTGTTTTAGGTTTCAATATTTATATGTTATCCAAACTGAGTTTGAAGTTCTAATGGTGTACCAGATGGTTGCATACTTAGTCCTACACTTGTACTAAATTAAGAAAGGAATTACTTTACTTATAATCTTTACTAATATTTTTCTTCTTGATTTTTTTTGTTTATTTCCAGCAGATTCAGATTCTTCTGATGCGGACCCAGCTGCACAGGACATTTTAACCTGCGGATCATGTCAGAAAGCCTTTGCACTTTCTGATATTGTTAGATTTATTCAACACAAAGTTTTACAATGCAATAAGGAAAACTATGGACAGTGTCTCACACAAGGTAGCAAGTTCAATCCCCATTAGTCAAAAGATCGTTTTTAATTTGATTTTTTTTTTGTCTTTGTTTTAAGGTCCTGCCAGTGACAGAGATGCCGACGATGGTCGACCTCTTAGTCTAGTTAATCGTAGACCATCCATATCAGCTCCAATAACAAATCGAAAGCCATCCGGAACCCGAATTCATACACCGCCTCCTAGTCCAGCCGATTTGTTAGCCGATGGAGCATCGAGTACTCCAAAAAGGCTTGTCGATGGTGAGTCATAGAATTCCATTTTTTTTCATAACAGAAAGTAGCCTAAAGGTGTGAATATTTATTTGTTAGAAAATGATAACACAACACCTAAAGGCGATAGTTCACCACCCACCAATCGAACTGATAGCTCGCATGTGGATGGGCAAACAGAAAAATCCACAAACGATACAGAATGTGAAAAGCCCAACAGTGTGCTGGACATCAAACAGGAGGAAATCGATTGTGTCCTGAATCAGGAAGATGATAGTCAACCACCATCGACGACAACCAATGATGGTCAGCCGCCTAGCAAAAAACCAAAAATCGAAGTAGCCGACGCTGAATCGAATACTTTGAATAGTGGTGAGTGCTTGCTTTTATTTTTTTTTATTTTTTGTTGAATACGAGTACGAGTACCATCATCCCTTGGTTTATTTAGTAGTCCTGTTGGAAGTTTTTCAAAACAAAAATCTCATTGAAAATTCTCTCTCATATGCACCGCGCGCGTTGTATGTACAAAAATGTTTTTGATGTTTCTGGCATAAAGCCGGCGCATCATAAAGCAAAGGTACAAATACAAAGTTTATCACCCCTTTCGGGCAGGATTTTAACCCAGCATCATATATACATAGATAGATGGCTCAGATGCCATACAGGTTGAGCGGCATTGATATGACTTTTTTGACCATTCACTTAACCTCTTTGACACGAATGCACAAAAAAAAAAAACGAAAAAAACAACAACCTCCGACATCAAAAGTCTAATGGACAACGATGATGATGATTATGATGCGGGTTCAACTATAGTGGTGGACAAGGGAGCAAAAACGAGAAATGTCAACCAATGTCCTTTGACATCCTCTGATGAAAAATATAAAAAAATGAGTAGGAATGCATACATAGAGTTCAGGAATTTGCTGTGTCGTTTGTTGCAACAAAAAAAACTTCTTCTGTTTAATTTGATCTGTTCGCTTCTGATGTCCACCCGGGGTCGAGTAGAGGGACTTGAAATAAAGACACACAAAGAGACAAGAGAACTTTCATATCACATGCTGCCCCTCAAGGACAATATAGCATGAATGCGATGATGCATCTCGTTCCCCTCGTTTATGTTCTGACCACACACATATCGTACACAAGTTCATGTCCTTTGCATCAAGCAATAAGGACGAATAAATTATTCACCGGCTTTTGGGAGAATATTCGTCAATAAGACTGACCTTTTGTGTAAATTGTTCGCGTGCCTTGTTTGGAACGACAAAAAAAAAATAAAAAATCACAACCAACATTTCAACCCTGAGCGGGGTTAAAAAGTGTTGATATCCTTTTGACATCTTGTCATGTTATTCAACAGAAAAAAAAAAAAGAAATATTAATTCATTTTCGAATAACTGCGCCCACCTGGTGTTGGACAAGGAACCAGTTCCCTTTTGATTGCTCAGAACACAATGCCTTGGCTTCATGCATTTGAACCCTTTAAGGGGATTAAGGACACTTTGAGAGATAAGGCGATTACCGAGCTCCTTAAAGAGAACGTAGCCTGTTGTCTGAAACGTGCATTTGATTTATATTGATAGATGTTATGTAGCCACCCTCACATCTGCACACACCACATATTGGGTAACTTCTTAGTCAGCACTGATTACGGCTCCTGATGATGATGATGATGGAAAGTGAATGATCCTGAAAGAAAAGATGATGAGAGACAATGACAAAAGAAAGAAAGAAAAGAAAACAACAGGAGCAGCAGTCGAAAAAAAGAAGAAAGGATAAACCACTTCAGTGTTAAACAATCGTATCTTACAAGAAGCTATCTTATAACCCCTAAAACCGCAGTAGTCCTGCGAGTCATACATAACATTTACAAAGAGAGCAGAAGGACGGACAGAAGCAGAATACAACACCAACACAAAAAGCCGACAAATATCAAAATGTCACATTGCTGTTCATTACCTTTGCATGGTTGACCTTCAATACACACATTTATGCTTAAGAGCGCGTGCATGTGTATAAGGAGAAGATCCTGACAATAGAGCAAGCAGCAGCAGCATCAGGACGATTTTCTTGTTTTGATTTTCGCTTTTAATTTCTATCTAAGCGAGGTATGTCTTTTTTTTTTTTTACATCACAGTCCATGATGATGTCCTTTAAGCATTTGCACGCAACGTGGATAAATGTGTGTGTCCTTTTTTTTTTTTTGCTGACAGAGAGTTCAAATTTATTAAAATTACTCTGCAATGAAGAGTAGTAGAGATGGAGAGTGGTGTGTGGTGTGGTGTGGTGGATGATAATGGTGATGGTGGCATGGGGACGGACGTAAAAAAGGACATTCACCACATGAATTTATCCTTTGTCATTTCAGTTGAAACTCTGTTCGTTTGATATGTGCACATGACAACACATTCGAAAATTAACACAGTGAAATTGTCAACCATTTTTTTTTCGTTTTTTTTTTTTTTGTTTTGCTACTCTAGCATCCGTTGTTGTCCTGTCTTTTTTTTCATTTTTTGTTGTTGTGTTGTGTAATGTCAGCGGTTTGATTTTTAACGCGCACTTTCTACGAACGAATGGTCCATTTTTACGGTGTAAATTTTTAATTAGACTAATGCGTTACTTTTTCCACATTTATTATGCGAATAAATCCAATTAGTGGGGTAACACACAATCTATTGATGGTATGTGTGGGGATTATTTCTGTGCTGGGGGATATCCTTGTTTCTTTAGTTGATAATTGAAAAAGGGTTTTTTTCAAGCCCTCGGATGACATAATTGAATCACGGTCAAGCAGGGATATGTGTACGCCGCCGCCATGATGGTCGACTGACAGCAAAAATAAGGACAGTTCATGAGATCAATTAAAGGCACTGGTAAGTGCTTGGATACATTGGACCCGAGACACTTAAAAATCTTCTGCAGCATTAATCGTTTAGGCCCTCGGTGGTAGAGGGCGTCGAAGACGCTGGCTTGGAGTTATGCAACGCATTCAATCTGCGTCCAATTCAGTCTCAAAAATATTGATTCCTTCTCAATTGTTCTTCGCTAGATTTAGCAATTAAGTTCTCATTTTTGGAATTTGAATCCAAGTTCTTCTTGGGGCCCAGCAATTAAGAAGAGGCAACTTATCATACTTCATTCAAATAAGTTGGTATTGAAAAATCTTAAGCCACTTTTTAGGATCGTTATATGTACATATGTACTTAATCTTCAATCAGTCCAAAAATGGTTACTTTGAAGAGCAAACACCAACGTAGAACTCCTGTGAGAGAGCTTTCTTTTGATTTCTCATAAAAGCCTTTAAAAATGCAAAAAAAGAAAACTTATCGTTGACTGTAGTTAACCCTGTGGCATCCCACCTTTCATTTGCAAGCTCTGACATTTTCAGAGAAAAAAAAAAGAGTTCAATAAAGTTTCTCTCGATAATTACCTCAATCTTTAGTGAGATTCCAAAAGTATACGACGATATATTCGCTTCCCCATATGAGCCGGAACCACCGATGCATATGTACTGGCTTGCGGGTCGCCGCAAGGAGTAGGATATTTTGTGTAAAAATAAAAATAAAGAAATCCAAAGAAGCGACTGCAAACGACGGATGATATGTGGATGACTGTTTGTTGTCGAAATCTCTTTTATTTTTTTTTTTTGTATTTTCTTTTCCCATTGTTTCACGTCCTTTTCCGAGATGACTATCTCGCGTATCCTTTGGCAAATGTTCATAGCCAGTGTTTTGTGTGCTGAGCGATTAATTTTCAGCAGGCGGTCAATTTAAGCAGCCCGGACTTATTCCGCACAACCAGAACGAAGGAACGCGAACGGTGGGTTGTGGATTTCCTGATGAAAAACACACACACAAAAACGAAATGATGTGCTCGAGTGGCGGCGGATGGGTTCGCTTGACTTTTTAAGGATATGCTTCAATGTACACCATATACATACTTGAAATTTTATCAACCGCAGAAAGAAAAATCACACTTTTGTTTTTTTTGTTTCTTATATTCAACTGCTGCAATCCTGGACAGGAAGAAAAAGCGGTAAAAGAAAAAAAAAATCGGAAGAAAACAATTCGGCCAACTAGAGAGATGAAGAAAAGGAATAAAATAAAACAACGTAACCAGGATATGTGCAGCAGTAATTCGTGGTTCAATGCAGATGTTAGGCGAAAGGGGTTCAACAAAAAAAAAAAAAAAAAGCAGAAAAGGAATAGAAAAGGATATCACATGGGGATAGAGTAAAAGAAAAGCGAAAATGAAAATTTCTTGGCACACAACCATCATTTCGCTTCTTGGAAAAGTACGACCGACGTCCTGCTGAGACTTCAGAAACAAAAAAAAAACAAAAAAGAAAAGGGGGATACAAATCGCTGCGCATACATGTGTGTATTCCAAGTCCTACTGCTACTGCTGCCGGTGATAAGTGAATAAACCTCAAACAATAGGTTTTGCGCTGAAATTGACGATATTTATAGATTTTTTCCGCTTCGCAAAAATGCAAATAGCTCCGGTCTCCACAAAGCCGTTTACTATTATTAATATTTTCTTTCATTTTGCGGGGGACGGAAACGGAACCAGCAGGACAACGACGAATCACATGTGTCACTGACATCTGTGTATGAGAGAGGATGCTCTGGTGGTCCCAGAACGCGTGACACATACGAGTACCTGTGCCACTTTCAATTATATACATATAGGATGCGACTGGTATCACATCAAATACAGGGAGTCCAAAGGGTAGTACGATCAGGTATGGAATTGACGACGCGCATCCTTTTTTCACCCAAAGCGGAAGGGGTGGACAACCGAAAGGAGTAGCGCGGCAGACGTCTTCCACAGGCGCCTTTCGTTATATCAGTTTGTTTTTTTTTTTTTGTCTCTGTCTCTGTCTTCGTCATCAGCATCAATGACGTAAAAAAAAACAATTAGAAGAGATGTGATCTTCAGCTAAAAGTAACCCTTAATCGATAAGCAGAAGCGTATGCAACGTGCTCCCTTCTTTTAAGGTTTTATTTGCATACACACATACACGGAACCCCTACTTAGTCATGGAACAAAAAAAAGATGCTCACAAGCAATGATTAAGGAAGAAGAGTGTATCCTCGTGCCATTTGGAATGGTAAACGGCGTATACCTCGTCATCCACTGGGTGACGACAAACGTGCGCTTCACCTTTGACTTGTGTGTACGAACGTGACACACATTAAAAAAAAAACCCCGAATACATGCACCTTTATGGCAAAGGCGCAGATTGATTACCCATTTTCGGGGTTAAACGGGTGACGCATTTTTCATCATGCCACGAGTTAAAAGTGCGTTTTGGTTGAAAAAAAAAATTATCATATTCTGTCAGCTGTCTGGTGAGAGGATGTGCATCAGGAAGTGCTGGTAGAGTATTCAAATGCAATTGCATTTTAGGGAGGATTAATGACGAGTGCATGCTCTTTATAAAATAAGCAAATGGACAGGTTGACCCACAGAATAGGCAATGTGTTTGATTAATACATACATCCCTATGGCTCTACCTCCCCTAACATACATATAACTTGGTTTTTTTTTAGGACATACAAGGAGCAAAAAGCTTTTATCGTGTCATGTCTCCAAAGAAAACTCAGACTAGATTTAACGTTTTTGACAGGAAATATTACCAGCCACAACCGCGACCAGACTCCTTTAACTACAAAGGATGACTCAGGGAGTATCACGACGTATACAACACTTGCAAACAAAAGCAAGGGTAAGATGATCCATCTGACTTAAAGTGGACCTTCCATTTAAAGCTGATCTACCTCAGGGAAGTGTTCTAAGCCCCTTGCTCTTTATTTGTCATGTCTGTTTACTTAAAGGTAAAGTGACGATCTGCCTTACCGACTCTCAGTTAAAGCAGACGTAGACATAATTTGTAATTGTAAAAACGTGTACTAAAACTGAGTAAAAATGAATCAAAATATTTTAACATTGAGAGTGTTCAACGATGGATGCAAGGGTATTAACCCATACATCATCTCTTTGGGCAGTCACACCAAAAAAGCAGTTGAACAGGAGATCACTTCAAACTCAAGCGCAGTTGATCAACTAGGTAGACAAGGCTTTGGAATAATTGAATGAGTTGATCAACTAGGTGGAGAAGAGTATTCAATAATTGAAAGAGTTGATCAACTAGGTGGAGAAGACTATTCAATAATTGAAAGAGTTAATCAACTAGGTAGAGAAGACTATTCAATAATTGAATGAGTTGATCAACTAGGTGGAGAAGACTATTCAATAATTGAAAGAAAGCTGAATGAGGCTATGGAATAAGTGAATGTGTCAATCCACTCAAATTGCATTGCTCAGTGTGAGTTTGTTTACTCGTGTGCAAGCCTTTGGAACAATTGAATGAGTTGATCAACTAGGTGGAGAAGACTATTCAAT
Source organism: Chalcosyrphus nemorum (assembly GCA_949716465.1). Classification (NCBI taxonomy): domain Eukaryota; kingdom Metazoa; phylum Arthropoda; class Insecta; order Diptera; family Syrphidae; genus Chalcosyrphus; species Chalcosyrphus nemorum. The sequence goes on from OX454332.1 coordinate 36,208,913, forward strand.
AATTGAAAGAAAGCTGAATGAGACTATGGAATAAGTGAATGTGTCAATCCACTCAAATTGCATTACTCAGTGTGAGTTTGTTTACTCGTGTGCAAGGCTTTGGAACAATTGAATGAGTTGATCAACTAGGTGGAGAAGACTATTCAATAATTGAAAGAAAGCTGAATTAGGCTATGGAGTAAGTGAATGTGTCAATCCACTCAAATTGCATTGCTCGGCGTGAGTTTGTTTACTCGTGTGCAAGGCTACATATATGTAAATCTGTAAGAATTGAATAAACAGTTAAATGCAATTAGAAAGTAAAAACAACTCCTTCTTTCGTCAGTTGTATCTTTTGCATTTTAAGATTTAGAGGCTTCATTTCTAGGTCCTGGTCATTGGTCTCTTTGGTATGAATAACCACGATTAGGTTTCGACCGAATCGATGAAACTTTTCTATCTAACAATCTACATGTATACGTCAAAAAGAAATCAAATTCCAAACTACCAGGACACATTACAAACCATTCTTTCAATCACATTCTTCGCTGAAATCCACCTCATTCTAGTTTTCCGATTTCACAGGCTTGCCCATTCCACTCATACTATCTCCCTTATGTCACCATCGGACCACATATTGGACAGCGATTAACGCCCCTGTTCCCAATACCTTTTGTGGTTATTGATTTCGTGCCTTTTGTCCCCTTTTATTTGATGCCTGCTCTGATTTAAAAAAAGGAAAAAACAACTACAGGGGTGTGTTATCGGGCAATCATAAGGATAATAGTCCTAGATGATGTATCTTATTGTATCCTCTGGTCTATCTACACATTGATAATTTGACAACCTCTGATACATGTGTATCTCCTGTTTTTTTTTTTGGTGTGTGATAAAGGATTTTATAATTTAAAACACAACATCTGGTGTCACCATTAAATTCGAACGCATAAAACAAAGCGCCAGGACAAATGCAATAATAAATAAATGGTTGAAGGAAAAAAAAGGACCAACAACAACCACCACATCCGAAAAAAGGACACAAGAGATATAAAAAACTAAAAAATTGATGGAACCGCAACTAAATGCGTGTATGCGGGGTAGTAACATACCTTCCGAGCACGACACACATATATTCCCATTACGTTCTCTCTTTCCCTCTAACACAGGGTTCTATATGGCTTGCAGTGCGGGGGTAGGATTTTAAAATTGCTTTTGCACATCGGGCCCACATCTCATAACCGTCCATTTGTATTCAGAACAGAGAGACGGTTATTCGGTTGATTCCTTCGAGCTAAAAAAAAGCACAAAAATCCACACACATCTATACATGAGTGTATATGCAAAAGGAGGGACAAGTTAAAAAAAAAAAGGACATAACGCCCCATATTGCGCGCGAGCCCTACATCCTCGGTACATGTAAAACCCATTTTAACACATGTGTCAGCTTCTACTTATATTTTTTTGTGCTCTCCACTCCATCGCTGTATTAGTTATTATTGCCTCATATAGGATATGCAAATGAACCAAAGGATGGGTGGGCATTGTGGGCACTCTCCCAGGAAATATCTACTATCCCCCTCCCTCCCCTTTGGAGTTGCATCGAAGAAGAAGTTGAAATGAATCCGTACAACAGGCCTAATCAATTCAAATTAAGTTAAAGAATCACTTAATTCCGCGTAGGAGCCTTGCGTGCTTAGGCGACTTACCTACGCAGTCTGATTTGTATCTACACGCGCGATCCAGACTAGAGTTCTATAAATTATTTAAATTCCTGTGTTGTGTCTATAGGTGCAACAGATTCACACTATTATATCGCGATGCCAAAATTAATTACATCGTTTCGTGGAAGCCCACGCTATTGCGCGTCCGAAAATAATGGAGAAAAAAAAAACAGCTCCCTCTGCAACTGCCAACAACATATCCTTGTAGTACAAAGTGGCACAATGAGCTTTGGTAGATGATTTAATTAAAAAGTACATCCCCCCATATAGACGAGTAGATACATTGACAACCGCCAGTGGATGGCATATTGAAAAGGGGTGTGGGGGGCGAAAAAAACTTCTCTCTGTCGCCTAGCTCTGCTGACTGGTTGACTGGCTAACACTCAACTGCAAAAGTTTCATATTTGAATTAATTAAAATCTCTTTTTTTGGCCCAAACATGGTCGACTTTTAATTAACGATTTTATTTCGTAATTTCATTACAGAACCCAGCAACTATACATGCTCCACCTGCAAAACACGGTACAACTCTGCCTGGCGACTGATTCAGCATGTTCAGCATTCGCATGGAGTGAAAATTTATGTGGAATTCTCATCATCGGCATCGGCCTCATCGTCCTTGTCATCGGCCTCGGCCTCGTCATCGTTGTCGTCGTCCACGTCGCTGTTGTCATCGTCCGCGGCATCGTTATCCCTGGGTCATTCAGCACAAAAGCTGCTGAGTGGTGTTGCTAATAGTACAATCAATAATAATACCAGCTGCGCTAGTTCACTTTGTTCGTCCTCGTCTCCAGTTAGTCAAAGTAAAAGCTGCACTGAACCCCAACAAAGTCACCAACAGCAGCAGCAGCAACAACAACAACAACAGCAGCAACAAACTCAACAACAGCAGCAACAACAACAAAACCTAACGACAGCCATGCAAAATGCACAGAATTTAGCCGCAGCAGCAGCGGCCGGTATGAGGCATCATCCACTATTGCCACCACCTGATATGCATGCGAATCCTTTTAATTTGCTGCGAATGCCACTGCCGCCACTAGCACAAGGTCCAGTAGTTCCTCCGGTTGCACCGCTTTTTTCGCGACCGCATGCAGCCGATCATTACCGCATGGAGCAACTCGTTTCGGAGCAATTTCGCCATCATGGCCTTAATTTGGCAGCAGCGGCTGTGGCCGCAGCCAATTCACTAGCGCCCCACTCGAGCCAGTCATTTAATGCGGCTGTAAATCATCAATCAGCCAGCAATAAGGATCGCCCGCCGTCATCGAGCAGTAGTCATGGTTCTATACCGCCACTACAGCAGACGCGCCTGAACAATAGACAGCCCAATAATTTACAACTTGAACCGCAGATGGATTTTTACTCGCAGCGATTGCGTCAGCTTGCAGGAACAACAAGTCCTGGAGCTGGAAACACTGGTAACTCGAACTCGCCGAGTCCCAGGCAAAAGCAATCGCCGTCAAATTTTGCGAGCCCATCACCCTCCCAGCTACCTCCGACACCGGTCACAAGTAATTCCCGTCCCCAGAGTCTGACCCCACCGGAGAAGTGCGCAACCATTCTTGGTGAACACGAGAACGGAACTACGCATTTGAATACTACACCTCGCTCAGCGTCGACGCCACCGTCGAAGCCTAGCCAAGATACTGGCACCGCGGTGTATTCATGCGATTTTTGCGAGAAAAACTTTCGCTTCGAAAATAACCTGATCATCCATCGACGCATGCATACTGGGGAAAAGCCATACAAGTGTGTGCAATGCGAATTCGAATGCTCGCACATTAATAAGCTGAAACGGCACATGAAGGTGCACATTAAGCCGGAAGATGGTGCTAGTAACGCCGGATCAGTGGAGACCCTCGATGGTGAGGATTCAGCTGAAGAAGATCTAGCCGAAGAGGAGGCACTCGACGATGACGAGGATGAGGATATGGACGATGGCGAAGATGGTGAATATGAAGCCGAGGATTTGAGTGTCAACAATCGAACTATGGATGAGAAACCCGGTCTAAGTATGGGAAATGCCTCAAACTCACTGGTTGGTGAACTCATGGATAAGTTTGGACTTTCGAATATCGCCCAGTACTCAGAGGCCTACAAGCAAGCCCTCCAGGAGTCGGGCAATGCAATGAAAATCCAGATGAGTAACAAGGACTGCGATAACAATAACAGCAGCTCGTCCCTTCAAAAGTTAAACGGTCTGCCAGCTGCTCTCCGCCTGAGGGAAGAATTCGCAAAAAGCATGCTTCATTCGCCGAACCAAGCTCACTCACAATCTCAGGTCGCACCGCTCTTCAATCCTTTCGAAAATCCCTTTGAAATGTCGAAACGCATGAAAATGGAAAGCGCCGAATGGTGGGGTATGTCAGCCCTCCACCGAAACGAATCGCTCTTCGAGAACCTCAAAATGAAACCACTCTCCTCATTGGGCTCAAACAGTTCTCAACTCCTGCAAAGTCCGCTGGTTAAAAAGGAAAGCAAACGCAACGACACCTGCGAATACTGCGGCAAAGTGTTCAAGAACTGCTCTAATCTGACCGTCCATCGACGCAGTCACACCGGCGAGAAGCCCTACAAATGTGAACTCTGCTCCTACGCCTGCGCACAGTCATCCAAATTAACCCGCCACATGAAGACACACGGTCGCACCGGCAAAGACGTCTACCGATGTCGTTTCTGTGATATGCCATTCAGTGTTCCATCGACGCTCGAAAAACACATGCGCAAGTGTGTGGTCAATCAGGGCAAAGCCGCCGCCGTCAATGCTTCAAATCTCGTCCAAGGCGGACAGCATCCCTCGCCCTCGCCACTATCTTCGCATCTACCCCAGCTACCGATGATATCGAGTAGCGGCAGCGTTGGCGGCCTAACCGCCGATGATGATTCCAGCGCGTCAGTAATCAGCAAAGAAGGTGCATGACTTTATCAGAACTGGGTCGGCTATCATCATCACCAACATCACCTCCATCATCACCATCACCAAATGCCGCCCTCGTCACGTGTTATGTCTCGCATATTCTAAGATTTTTTCTGTAAATATTTATCCGTTAGCCACCCTCCTCCTCCTCCTCCGATGTAAATATGAATTTCTTAAAATGTAAATTATTTTCTCCTCGTCTGTATACCAGTTTCTTTTTTTTTTCTATTTTTTCAAAAGATGGACGTTCTTTTAACTTTTTAAAAGTTTTAACTATATTTCTGTAAATATAATATTATAAAACCCCCTCCGCCCCTATCCGCTCTAATGTTCAATAAAAAAAAAAATAATATTAAACAAGAGGCATTTAATACCAAAGCAATGAATTAAACTTAAAATTAAACAAAATATGTATAAAAAAAAAACCCCACTGTTATAAGTTTGTACATAAAAAAAACGAAAAGAAAACAAACACAAACCAGAAGACATTTAGCTCATAAGACGTTTTTAAACAACAAAAATATATATATAATTAATTAGTATACAATAAAAAGAAAAAGAAAATACAATTAGAAAGTTCCAAAAAATGTGTGTTATTTAAAAAAAAAACTAGGCCTAAAAACACGTAGAATTTCTATTAAGGACTTAAGAAAAAACAAAAAAAAAACGTAAAACAAAATTTTGAGTCTACTATTACCAGTTTAGGAAAGTATTTCTGTTTTTTTTTTTTTTATATATATATCTTTGTTTATAATGTGTATTTATTTTCGTAAAACAAAAAAACATTTTTTTTCTATTAAAACTTTGTTTAAGGTTATTTTTTTGGAGTAAATGTTCTTGGTTAAAAAAAAATTATTAATTATTAAACGATGATGAATTATTTGTTATTTATTTAAAAAAAAAAAAACTGTTGCTTTTATTTGTGTGCGCGCACTGCATAAAAAAAAATAAGAAAATGAAAAAGAAAAGTTATTTTAGAAAAATTTTAAGAAAATAGGCTTAAATAATCCTAAGACTGACTGATTAAGATTGTTTTCTTAATTTGTGCAACGCAATTTATTTTTTATGTTTTTGTTTCTTTAATTTTCAAAAGAAAAACAAAATGGAGATTGACATTTAAGTTGTCCAAGTTTGAAGAGACTTTTTGAAATAGACGTTGAAATATTTTTATTTGGTATCGCAAAAAGATCTTTGAAATCAAAGTTTGTACTTTTTTGATAGAAAAGTTTGCACAAAATGCAAAATATTTTGATCAACTGAATCAAATTTTCCACAAAATCTTGCAAACATAAAAAGTTTTTGTCTTAATATTTGAAAATTAAAAATAATGAATCTCAAAAGCGTAACGAAATTGTTTATTATTTTGAGAATCCGAAGCTCCTTGAAGAAGTTTTTTAGTGAAATATAAATAGTTAACTTAAGTTTGCTTCAAAATTTCGCAAAAAAAAAACCGTTTGCGTGTTTATATCGAACATTTTGTAAAATTCGAAATTTTACACGAATTTCATATCGATTCTCATGCTTTTTTATTACTTTGAAAAATATGTGTTTTTAACATCATTTTTAACGTGATGTTCTATATCCTATTCACTCTGCAACGCTCTTATTGAATCTCACTTCATAATTTTACATCTCAAAATTATGCAATGCAACGTGGTTTGTAAAAAAAGAAAAAACAACCCCTTAAGCTTAAGCATAGTGCAACAACCACCCTTGTTTCCTAGATTGAAAAAAACAAATTTCAAGTCTTTTTCAAATCTGGACAACCTGAATTCAAATGATGCCTCTACGAAAGAGTGCAACTTATCTCCAAAAATATGTTTGTGTTTTAAAAAAAAAATCACATCTCTTCAGTGAGCATATTTTCCCATTTACAATTGTTTACTGTTGACGTAAAAATCATTTTCTGTTCGAAAATGCTTGCTGACGATTTTGTGATTTACTTTTGTTTCTCATGCGACAAGAAAGCAATCTACTCGCGTTTTTTTTTTATTCAAACTCAAATCCGTAACGCATTTTTCCATAACTAAAAACAAAAAAATTAAAAAAAAAAAACATATGTACAAAAACTTTTGTTTCTAATTTATACACACTATATAGATTTTTTTAGTGGATGTACAATATCAGTATGTTGATGTTTAAAAAATACGAAATAAAATTAAAATTAAAAAAAAAAACTTATTTTTTCTATGTACAAATACAAAACAAAATTATAAACCATTCTTTCAAAACAAATTGATAAAAAAAAAAAAGAAATACTACAAATTAATTAGGAACTAACGAATTTCCAAAAGAAAAAAATAATATATCTCATAAATTATAAGCAACACGACGCGACAAAAACAGGATAAACAAAAACAATAAACACAAATTGTGCTGTAGCAAAATGGAAGACAAACTTAATTAAATTCAGGTTTCCACACGCACACACAAAAAAAAAAAAATAAAAAAATAAAAATAAAAATTTCTCGACGTGTGTGGAAATAGAAAATTGGTGGTATTAAATAAATTGAATAGTTAATAAATAAAAAAAAATACAAGTAAAATTAAAAAGTAAAAAAAACAAAAGACGTATTAAAAATCCATATAGGAAAATATTATTATCGATAAGCTCATTACGAGAGGAAAATAAATGTGAAAATTTAAATGAATATTAATTATTAAAAAAAAAATAAAAAAAATATCTATTAAAGTATAAAAATAAATATTTGTAATTAATGTAGATTTCAAGATAAAAACAAGTGTAACAATTGAAATAAAATACTTTCCCAGATTTTATTATTATTTATATACAAATAAAAAAATAAAAACACAAAAAAATTTCATTGATTGTCTGTGTTATATAAGTGAATAAATAAAAATGTAAAAAACGAACTTAAAAAAAAAACTGAAGAAATTCAATATTTCCAAAATAAATACAAAAGAAAAAAAATTAACAAAAAGGTGTTTTTAATTTATCGTTTGACTGATAAGTTTATTATGTGTTGGATAAATCACGATGAGAGGACTAGTGATGCTTAGATATAGCTATAAAGTATGGTAAGCTCCTGTTAGCTCGTTATCCAGGCGTGGACCGATCGCAAACCCCTATAATTGATGTCAGGATTGCACTTATGTACACACTAACCACAGGCCCTACGTAATTCAACCGTCCTTATACTACTTTTGGTCGTATAGTCCCGTATGGCTTGCCAGAATGCTACAGATGTTATCCGTTCTTCGTCCTTATTCTTCTGGTAAAGCCAGCGCTGGTATCGTGTCAGTTCGCGATAAGTCCAATGTAAACCCTTCGTGGTTAGAATATCGACTGGGATCAGCTGCAATATGGGATCGTTCTTCCAAAACTCTTATTGGTTAGTGCATATTGTAAAAAGCCTTTATGTAGACTAGCTTTTCGTCTTGTCTGTGCTCATTTCCGGGCAGCCCATAGAAGGATGGAGTTCACAACTCTGAATAACAGAAATCTCCTGGCATATTTAGATCCGCAGTTATTTGGCAGCATCGGAGACTGCATGTGCGCTACAGCGCTTTTCTACTAGAATACTTGAAATATATTTAGAATTTCAGCACGTTGTCGAACTTAACCCCTGGGCACTTTAATGCCTCTTTATAGCTGATGATATACATACGTACATACGAGTGGATTATTGTTTAAGTTGAATTGATGAATCTCAAAGGCAGAACAGTAGGGACGCAGAGAAATGGCAGCGTTTAGATTCCTTCATTTGATACCGACCAAGCCGGGAAAAAAGCAAAGATAACGATAGAAATATCAAAAGAGATAATGTACTTTTTGAATGCTTAAATCTTTGCCCTAAACCTTAGAAAATGCCTGTCCACTTAGAAACTCTGATTCAATTTTGGAATTTGCATTGTCGTCTCTGTCTCAATGAGAAGTGAAATCCTGTTTCTAGATTCCAATTAGATCTTTGGTAATGAGTATCAGCCGCAAAGTATGCTTATAAACATTGTATACTGATCGTTTCAAAATACATTGCATACCATTGGGCTGGTGGTTTTATACACGATCACTTGCTATGCAATCATAGGTGGCGCTGTTCAGATATTCATATTTGGTGGTTGCTGTCTATAGAATATGGTTCAGTTATAAGATATTTTAGACAGGATGAGTTTTTGATTTAAATTTTGAAATCAAGGTTGAGTGGTATTTAGATGCATCTTTTAAGATTCACTTTGAATGGGTAGCCCTTAAATGTTATCTGATAACATGCAAAACCATTTGCCTATAGCGTCGAATATCTGTTCAATTAAGGATCAACAAGATCATGATTGCTGAACCAAATTCTAAGGATTGCCATTTACCACACAGGAACCTCCTGCACCGCATGCACCGAAGCATTCGCGAAGATCTAGTGAGGTATTACAGTGACTTCTACATCTTTCTAGGATGACCCTGATGCAACTAAGCACCTCTCGATCCTAGTATAGAAATGCCTAACCTGTAGATACGGTTTTTATGGACTAGGTCTTTTGGACTATCTTGAGCTCCTTAAAAACTATCGGTTCATAGAAGAAAATAGACTATCTAGTCTAAATTGCTTCGAAAAAAGCGGCCAACGTCAGTCAGCAGAAGAGAGAATACAAAGCATCGCTCGGCAAAGACTACCCAACACTTGTAACTTATACATCATATTTCCACAATATTACACTGTCCCTGGGTACAAACTTAATTTCTATTAGAATACTTTCTGATACTTTGCTTGTCTGAGTTAAGGATTTCCTTATACGAATAAGGCTTGACTACTCAGTTGGATTATACAAGTCTCGGGTCAATTTCCTAGTTGCCCTAGACGAAATTTGTTTTCTAATTGTCAATCAGCTTCGCGGTGGTATCCCAATGGGTTCCCATAACAATCCTCTCTTATGAGCACTGATTCTGAGTCAGCCCTAGCTAGTTGATCAGCAGATTAGTTCCCGAAAATATCTCATGACTTAAGGGCCGATCAAGTTTTGATCTGCTATATATGACAACGGATTGATTTGGAGTGTGCTAGTTTTTGCTTTAAGCTGCTCTTCCTGACTAAGAAGTATGTCCTGGCGCTCTTATTCCCTTTATGAAGGTTAAACTTAACACAAATCTTAAGGGCAGGTTGAAAATAGTGATCGTGCTGGTGCTCATAGATGTTGCTTCAGATGATATCAGGCACTACTCCAGATTCCATTTTCGATGCGTTAGGTGGACAACAGGAGCTAGTTTACACGATCCCGTATTTCTACCTCAAATAAACTTCCGAAACAGTGTTCTCTGACCATGATGTTGAAAGCAACGTAAATCATATCATCAGTGCAACAATAACTTCTAACACTGCTGTAGGACACTTACGCATAGGAACGAACCATGAATCTGGACTCTCTAGTCTAGGCACTAGCATACAATGATGAAAGTGAGATGGACTTGTAAAAATTTCTGAAAAGGTGACAGGTACTTACTGTAATGAAATTTGCTTACTCAGAATGGCAGGATACGTTCGGTATGAGAAACATAAGACGTGGAACAGTCGAGAAGGAAACACTGCAACTGGGAACATAGTTGGGGAGAGAAGTTTAGATTCACGAAATAAAAGGTCATCAAAGTTCTAGTGTTGCACCTCATTATGAAGATAGCAAGAGATGGTATATTCAGCAGTGCACTTAGAGCAGCTTCCGTGCAGCCAATATACAGACTCTTCTTTGGAGTTTTTCACCATCATCCACCGCTCGAAAGAGATGAATTGGAATTTGAACCTGGAACCAGTAGTACAATACATAATACGCAGTAAAAGGGATGCAGCAAGCACTCAGATATTGTAAGAGATCCATTCTTCTACTCGTTTTTGGAAGATACCTAGATGAACATGAACCTGCATGAAGATATAGAAAACAAGGATATTTATGGCTTGAGATGTTCGAGTGACCTTCCTGGAACCACCCTGATATTAGACAGGTCGCCTTGGTTTGAGACTGAGGCATTTGCGTTGGAGTCTTTCTCAGTGTCAATAGTTTCTCTATATATCGTCTATTCTAAGGCACTGTCTTTGGTGGACCGCTATAGAAGGACGGCAATGATACCAGTGGAGAGCGTTAGGTTTCGTTTGTTGTGTACGAGGCTTGCCACAGTGTTCTAGAACACAACAAGATGTCAACATCCTCCACCAGTCTTCCTGATTCAAGTGCTATTCTTACTTTGGCAAACGATTTTGATAAACTATGCCTTTTAGTCGTTGAGTCCACTTTATGTTTATAGGCCTGTACAACAGCCAGGCAGAAATATACTTCTATGTATTAATTGAATACATTCCAGTTCTTCTAAAAATGGACTAATTACGTATAAAATTGAATCCTTCTTAACAACTATACAAACTTTCCTTCCGGAATGTGTATCTGTTTTTTTGTCCACCACTGTAAGGACTTGTAGTTAACATTGTTTTGCAGGGATTTGTTTTTATTTTAAGAAGAATGTGGTTTTGGCAGCCAGTGTATGTGCATATTGTTATAAATTGGTTCCTCTCTCTGGGGAGTAGCACTGGTCTAGACGAAGGCCAAGTGTTTCATTCGACAGTATGTATGAATATCTCCTGGTCCAAGATGGATACGATGCTTGAAAATTTATTGATCCGCATGACATTCCGTGTCCAATAGAAAGTAATACTAATGAATGCCCTTACACTCAAGAAAACATATTATCATCAGCATTACTTGCGAAGATACATTATCTGACAGTTGTTTAATGGAAGTTGCTATCATTTTATCAACGTTGAAGTGGGCGTGGGTGTTTCTTGGAAAAGTTCAAGAGCCACAATAAATGGTCCTCGTCCAGGATTCTGTGGAAAATCATTCGTATGTTAGCCCCCCCATTCTCCGTGTTTTGTCCTTTCACTCATCAGTGTATGAGTGAACACTACATGTGTACACATGTGCACAGTAGATGTATGTATGTACATACATCGCTTGCTATCACCTCCGGGCAATTACACCTCGCTAGCCATGGACCGATGTGAAAAGAAGAACATCTTATTCTTAATGACAAAATCAAAAGAACAGAAGGGACAGAGAGAAGAAATAAAAAAAAAAACAAAAAACAAAAAACCCATACCTACACACACATCCTCGTATGTACATTTATTTGCTCCCAGCACCTGAGCACACAAAGTGGATTTTGGGTGGGGATTGGGTGGCCAGGTTATTCTCTCGCTCTCATGTGTGTACATTACGACGGACGAGCGCAATAAAATCAAACCCGCCGCCAACAAATCTCTTTCGCCTCTTAGCCAGCTGAGAGGCAGAGGACTCCTGTCCTGTCGTCCATAAGACCATAACATATCTACAAAAACTTATACCAATACGCACTGGTGTTGCTGGAGAAGGAGCAGCGTGGTCAATGTGGACACCCTAATTTCGTTTTTCATAACTGTAGTGAGGGGAGAAGAGACTCTTTCAATTTGTCATTTGGCCACAACACATTCTTCGGTAGCTGGAGTGAAGTCCGCTGGCCAATCCAGTGTGATGTCACCTCCCCGTTGGCCACTGGATTTTCGCTTTTTCACTCGAATAACGGATTCGTAGTGCCCAGTCGGACGTGTGTGGTGGTGTGACTTCCAACGCACACACAAGTGAGCATCACTTAACGGGCATACACGAACGGAATGACTGACCATGATGGTCAGAGAAACTCGTTCAGTACATTTATCGGGCGATAGAACGAGATGGCAGGAAAGAAATCGCATATGTCCACTCATATGTGAGATGCCACATGTGTGTAGACAGAGATGGATGTAGTAAGCGAGTATATGTCTGGGGAAGTTTCCAATCAGAATAAGGGGAAATGAGTATTACATACGAGTGTGGTCGTGGTGTCATGCGAGTAGAGTTACCACCGAATGCAACCTAATTGTTTGATGTCGTTCATGTTCATGAGTGGAATTTAGTTTCTCTCAAGAGAGTAGTTGTTCATATGTGAATTTTGTTGCTTTATTTTCTGCAAATTGAGTTTGAGTTGAATGCACTCGAATTGGGTCGAGTTTCAAGAGAAATTCTCTGCTCAAGCTCATGATGGAGTGTGCGGTTCTGAGTGTACAAGGGAATATGGAAATATTTGTGATATTTGATCGCTTTATTCAAGTGGGCTAGGTAGGACTTCTTTTTCTTAAAATTATTGATTTAACGATGATTCGCGAGGTAATTCGGAACTGTGAAACACACACGCTCGGACAGCGATGGGCGAAAAAAGGCTTTGTATACAAACATAGATGTGAATAGTATGGGGTTCCTTGCCTGTGTGGTCTATAACGAGAGGACATGTCATTCTATAGTAGGGAATCCCCATGTTGCACTTGAGTCCCTGCTGACCCATATGGAGGCATTGGGTGCCTTCCATTATTTTATTAGCATACCGCGTTGTTGCACTTGCATATAAAGCAATCTGCGGAAATGATGAAGCTGAGAAATCTCCTCTATGCCGAAGTGTTTCCTTGTGTTAGAGACCCGGACAGTGATAGTAAAAGTGGTTTGCGTCCTCAAGACTCTTTCATCAATGCCAACTTTACGATGATCTTCTCCTGTAGATTAAATAAATAAATAAATATTAGGCCGTAAGCAGCCCATAGAGGGCCAAGGCCTAGCTTCTCACAGCTGTACGTATTGTGCGTGTTATACATTTCTGTACGTACAGAAGGGACCTACAGTTTTATGCCGTATCCGAAGGGCAGGGGGGTTTTTGAGAACCTTTCTCATGACAGTAAATACTCTTGGATGTTTGTCAGACGCTCGCAAGAGGTGGGGCCGTGAAAAAAACTTTGGTGGTAATTTTCTCCTGTAGATAGGGGGTACCTAATAACTTCAGATGATATCGCTGAATATTGTGTGTCGTGATAATTGCTACAAGAGTGGAAGGAGTTTTCTAACTTTCCAAACAAGTCTTACAGTTCTGGCTTTATCAAAAGTGGGCCAGGTTTATCTGCTGAGCCTTATTCCTTGCTTCAAGCTTGGGTCCACTGTGTTCGACGAGCCTTTATTACATTGCGGAAGCACTTACCAAGCTGTAAAAGTAATGGACGCCGAAGCCACTGTTGTCACTGCCAAGACTTTTCCTTGGTCGAGGGTAGAGAATCGAACGATTTTGATATTGCCGCCGGTTCCAAGCTAATGCCTCAGCGTCCATTTTGGAACCGCTGGGTTAGGTCAGGTGGACCTTACCTTATAAGGTCTTCAAAGAAAATTATAGAGACCACTGGTATATTAACCGAGAAATAGCCTTAGAGCTCAGATATCAAGTTTAGGCTAGTCTCTGTGGTTGTTTTTTTACACCCCCTAGGGCAGAAAGCCAGACAAACAGACACGTAGAATCGACAGACGATTTGCGAGCGAGCTGTCATCGTTACGTCCAAGTTCAATACACTCTTGCACCTTATTATAGATGCAATCAAAAAACCCATATTTGTCAGTATACTGAATGTAATTTTGTAGTCCACATCTTGGGCTTTACCGCTTTCCTTTAATCTTTTGCCGATAAAAGGTGCCGCTTTTAATTTCCCTTTTGTGATACTAAGTTACATTACTTCTCATCGACAGCCGCGAAGTACTTGGATACAATAGAAAATACTTAAAAGCAACCGCTACCACTCGGAGGAATTATTATTCTCAAACTAATTGCAGTTGAAGTTGAAGGGATGAAGGTCCTTATAAGTACATACCAAAAAAAAAAAACTAATATCGTGACGGCTAATAAAATTATGTTGTTGCTGGTGACAATGTCCGTATGTGGGTAAATGTATAAATTTTCTTGTGTCAGTCACTGTTGATGAGTTGCCTAATAGATGAATAGAAAAGCTTCTCGCGCTGTACTCTAATTTATGCTAAAACACTATTCACAATCACAATTCGGTGTTGAACTTAATCAACGAAATCTGAGCTCCCGGCAAAATAATAACAGGTACCAGATTTCAAAAAGCCTACTGGTACTTCTAGACACTGGCTGCTAGAATAGGGATGTAGGACCTCTTCTTTGCATCTATCAATTAAACACTGAAGGCGAAATGCGATCTTATCAATGTATGTATATCATATCACCTTCTAACGACCTTGTGCCCCTCTAAGAAAAACACTGCAGATACGAATTAGGTGTACTTACTAGAGAGAAAATTAGTGGCTGGTTTCTGTGTATTTAATATGGATATACATATGTCGGCTTATGGAATTGCAATGTTTATTCGGCCCACTATAAAATATGCAAGTCTAGAAGAAGCAAAAGAGGGTTGAGGTTAAGAAGATAGTATAGAAGTTTCAATCCCGATCCGTTCTTTGCTGCATTGATCCAAGGCGAAAAATCGCAGTAAATATCGGACTTTCGCCTTTTAGTAAAGGCTACTCCTTGACCAAAGTGCAATTTAAAAAAAAATCATCCAAGAAAAACTTTGCCTAAGAGATCGACTATAATATTTGCAGGATCACCCCCGATCGACCGAGCAACACCGTAAGTGCAAAATTTCACTCGCAGTAAAGCAGGAAAATATGGACCCTACTGTGAAAAATGGAAGTAAGTGTAGTCTCAAAAAACCTGAGATCAGCGGATAACTCGTTGCTAATCTTGGTAACCTATAAGAACGCCAAAGTCCGGGACTGAATTACCACAATCGACAGTGAGTGAGTTCGACCAATTGATAGCGCAATAGTGTTTAAATGGAATGTGTGCTGTCATCACAAACTAAACAAGTTAATGCTCGAGTAAGAGAGGAGCGGAAATGCCAAATCCTTAGGTTAGGTAGATGGGTGCCTTGTGACCAGAAGGTCACTGCTCACTTAGACCCACAGTTCGGGTCCATTGTGCCCAATCATTTAACCCTGGGAACGCTGTAATAAGGTCCGCTGTTAGAACCACCCAGATAGTAATATAAATCTCAGGAGGTTCACCAGCTCAACATTGCCTAAGTCCTCCAGCTCCGAGAAGAAATGACTGCCAAGAGTTCTCTTTCTTCTAACAGATAGGGCAGGACAGTCACACAGCAGGTGACGAATAGATTCGATTTCTTCTTCGTCTCTGCAGCTTCTACAATAGTCGTTATGCAGCACACCGAGTCTCTCTGCGTGAAGGCCAATGACACAATGGCCGGTAATTACGCCAGAAGCGACCCGGGCGTTAAGACGACTGAGTTTAACCAGAGTTGATGATCTCTTCTTGCTAAAGGCCAGCCATAGAGCTCTAGCCGTTACGCATGTATGCCAAATCCTTACATTTCGATAACGAGGATCATTTGCAATTCCTTATATTCCTTATACCAGGGAACCAGATAGAATAGAAGCTTTCTTAAACATTTTTTATAATATCCTTGAGCGTCATATGTATCGCAGGTATGTCGGGGCGATAAATGAATCAGCAGAGCGACTTTAGATGAAGTCGGAAGTGCATAGTTAAGTTCTCACAACTAATATCGATGATGTATTCAAAAAAAAACGTAATACAGAAGTTTTATTTGTAGATCATATAGCCATCTAGGATACAGTCTGGCGTACAGACATCCATTTAAAACCTTCGAAGGTGGTACCCTGTTTGAATTGAAGAAATCAAAAGTAATCAGAATTATGTTTAGCACCACATTCAAGTTTATGTTAATGACAGTGTGGGTAGGCCTACGCAACTGAATAATGGATTACCACAATGCTTTGTTCTTGCTGAACTTTTGTTCAACCTTACATGCCAGGAATATAGTCTATAGTCGCTTTTGCTGAAGAGTTATCCTTAGCCGTTCTTAGGCGAAACATAAAGCCAATTGAAGACATACTTACAAATGATGTCTAGCAGTTTGTTTCATCTCACACATTACTTAGATCACGCTACATTCCAGGGTAGACCAACAAACCTCTCCAGGCGGCTTGGTCATTAAAAAACTGCCTCCAGTTCGCCGTAAGACTTGCAAGTTCGGTAAAGACTTGTTCTGTTGATTCATCTATAAGGAATAGAATAGTGCATACAACAGATCATTGGATCTTCTCCTCCAATACAATACGGTATTGAAAAAATCGCATGTTACGGCGTCCAAGTCCTTTTTTGACATCAAAGGTCCGTAAGATCTTTGGCGACCTTGATTAGCTCACGATAAGCATATGAATACATACAGAACCTTGATCTTACTCACTTGTGTAAAATCTATTACAAAAATTGTTACCTCCATACAAAAAACAAACCAATATATAGTATATATAATCAAAACAATTCCATGGACCGCATAGCAATGTCCTGCGATGCAGAGTAAATAGCATACATAATTAAAGACACTCCGTTTACCATGTGCCATCGCACACGAGATGAGCAGGGATGAACAATTCTAATCCTTCCTTTGCCCAGATTTTTCCTAATGATAAATAAATTTATTATGTACGAATTGCCAGCACTCGCCCATTTTAATAACGCTTCTGTTGCAGGGCAACCCTTTTGCTTGTACGATAGATATGTCGCCTGTTATAAATGTCCTGTCCACTCACCCTTGCGCGTTCTGAAAATCGACGCATGTCCAAGCGAGTGGGAATCTAAAATGGTGACCGATGCTACCCGAGGGGTAGATTACTTCTTGTGTATCCTTGAAATTTTCTACCATTTTCCAAGTGCCTGTCCTGTCGTATCATATAAAAAGCGGAAGCCATAGCACAAGGGGCCAGGCATAGAACAAACGAGAGCCCCTGCTCCAATCTACTTCTTGAAATGACATGTACAACACCGAGAGAGAGCGAGGTATCCCTTTTATCTGGTGAATAACGCAAATGAATAAATCCTTTCGCCCAAGTTCCGAGGAAAACTTTTGCACAAGTCAAAGTCAAAGTTCATGCCTTGGTAGCGGTATAGTAACTTGAGCCTTTTTCATTTTTTTTTTTCTCTTCTTTTATCTCACGAAAGGACCTTTTACAAAGCGCCTGGCTTCCATTGTTTTAACATCGAGAATGAGACAGCAGCCGGCAATGTATGTGCGCACATGAGTGCACAGTAGCACCGGCAGGACGCCCCCCAACACACACCGTCCGATAATAAAAGTGCGGATACAGTTCCTTAGAATATTTTCTCATTTTGCCTTTTCGTCCGTACCGTATACCGTACCGTAACTCATTCCACTCGAGCGCATTGTCTAGCTGAGGATTTTGAATCGAGCATATCATAGCCTTAGATACGTTCTCGTACTCGTACGTATAGACGTTGGTATGTGGGCAAAAAAGGAGGAAATTAATACAAAGATTCGCTCGCTCGTTGACGGGAAGTGGGGGCTATGGAAAAGTACTTTTATTACGAGGATAATGTTGTTATTATTATTTGCTGGCCATACAGCCATGGCTTCAAGGTTTTCGCCTTGACAAAGCAATTGGTTGGGACGTTACAACTGCAATTGCAGAAAAAATTATTTCATTTATTCTCTGCTGATGTACAGGGTGCATATTGAAGGCAAAAGGCTTATTTCCGATCCTTCTGATCTTGAACTACGGGGAAAAGAGATCAGATTTTCCCCTGATCTCTGCACGGAATACTCCTACCCTTTTAAAGAAAATGTTGCGAAGAAAATGACGTGGATCATGAAATTCTTTGCTTTTGTTTGATATTATTATAAGGCAAATCTATGTAACATTTTGGATAAAAGTTTTACACAGCAAATATTTCGCTTTTTATCTAGAAAAAGAAAGAAATCAGTTCTTATTATATTCCAATACGAACACCAAAAAGATACTGTGAATTATAATCGAATACAAAAATAAAATAAAAACTATCTGCGAAATTTAGGCATAACCCGTGGCCGGTATTATAGTACGTTCGCAACCCATCATTTTCCAATACAACGCCTTTAAGTCAGAAATTGTTGCTGGACAGATATACAATGTATGTATCTATACGATATCTGTACGAGGTTCATATCATTTAAAATTAAATGCCAAATTGGCTCCCATGTTTTTCATTCTGTCTTCGGGAGACATCTGAAATTTTGAGCTGGGATTATAATTTTTGATCGCTCAAGTATTACTGGCCGTTCACACGAGTTTCTGTGCATTGGTCAATAAGGATTCTCTTCTTATCTCAATCTTTGGTGGTAGGCTCTGAAGCACCCATCAATAGTTAGCATCTGGGCCAGTTAGAATTACAGCTCTCTATACTTCCTTTTTATCGATCCAAGCGACTATAATATGTTGGAGAACAAATCAGATCTTTTTGTCGAAATTGTACCAATCCTCTTGGATTCTTCGAGACTGATCCTTGATGTGAATTTAGTATGTATCACATCAATTCGTCACTGTGTCCGTTCTATTGGTATCATTCCTGCTACTATACGCAATTCACAGCATGGGAAGTTGGTGGAAAGGTGCTGTTTACTCCATATTATTCTCTAAACTGCCTCCGCTTCAGTTTCAGTCAGTACGACTTTGTACAGGCCAGTATTTGGGAACCGTCCAGCATCATCAATGTTGCAACTCTTGCTAAAAGCAGTCTCTACTTCTGCTTTGTTCCTCTGATATTTGGCATGATCCTTACCAGGCCAGCGGTTATCATTGCTGTCTTTTCAGCTCTATATGTTGATTTAATCCTTGCTTTTATACCAATGCCAAGGTACTTTAGCCCTGGTTTCAAGATATGCCTATGATTAATCATATAAGTAGTATCCCTAACTCGCCTGGTGCTACTGTGCACTACCTCCGTCTTTTCTGCTACTCATGACCATTCCACCATAAGCTACTCAATAACTTCACCAGCGCACTCTATTCATCGTGTCATTGAGATTCCGGGGTATATTGTTTGGAGGTTACCACCACCATAGGCGTGCAAAATCTTTGTTCTGCGATTGAGCCTTGTTAACTTGTCGTTAAATAAGGATCCACTGCAGCTTTGATTGTCGGTCATAATTCCAACTCTTCTTGATGCCATCTGGGACTTTCTTTAGCAATTGCCATGGGGAAGCTTAAGGGCTAGCTTCTTGCTTGTAGTCTAGCTCCAATTCCTCTAACCCATCGAAAACTCTGTTTGACAATTCTGAAGATTGAGACAATCACATAGCAAGTGCTTAAAGGTTTCTGTATCTTCTTTACCATCACAGTCTGTTGGTACACCTACCATAATACTGGCTTCTTTTTCGTCAAAAGATTGTTAGTCCTGTCTTTCGTTCATTGATTACCATAAGCTGTGAGCTATGATATAATCACCTCTAGTTGTCCAGGAAGGGCCGGTTGTTCCTCTTGCTTTGTATAATTTCCTTTTCAGTACTTTTATAGGGCTGGCTACAGAAGCAGATATGGGTAAATTCTTTATTTAATGCAGGCCCTTTCTGTGTAAGTTTGTCTGCTATTTCTATCCCCTCGCTATGTATGGGAACCCAGCAGTTTTTCGATCTGATCTAGAGCCTTGAGTCACGCTTAATTATCCACAAAGATAGTGTAGTTTCTTTGTACTGGTTTGTGCTGCTGTCTTGGAGGATAGGCTCTACAGTTACCAGGGAGTTTTTAGAAGTTTCTCAGAGTACAAAGTCGGTGATTGAGGTTAATCATTATGATGGAAATTTTCACAGAACTTTTTTGTTGCCTGGGCCTCGCAATATTTGTCTTTAGTCTGGATAAGGCTTTGTTCTCTCAGAGTGTTCGTTGAAACTCCGCCAGATGTGTGCCACTGCGTTACTTTCTCATCTGAAGTGTAGACCAGAAACCATTTCTCGAAATTGCTGAGTATTATTTTAAATAAGAACCATGGTACCATCATTGAGTCAAGGGAGTGTACTGGCGACTAGGTTGCGTAGAAGATTGCAAGTTTGACGTCCAGTGGCACAATATTTCTTAGCACCTCCTGCCCTTAATGGCTTCTTCTTTAATTCTAGTTAACATTCGTATAGCATCCACTGTAGATCGAGTCTTTCTAAATCCATACTGCTGGCTTAAGAGTCCCTCGGCTCCATCAATTGTCGCCCTTTAGCCGGTTGCATATGATTTACCCATGGCAAATTAGATCGTATGATGAGAGCTTATTTAGTGCTTTATACCGTTTAGGCAGCACCACTGTATGTTCGCGTTTCCACTGGTCTGAGAAAAACCCCTCCTGATAGACACTTGTTAAAGAGTTTTATGGTTAGCTTAAGGCCCTTATTTGGTTCGCCATCCAATCCTGGTGACTAACTATCGCCGACTCTATTGATGTAGCTACCTTGACTGTTGCTCTCCACCGACCGTAACAATTATTTAATAGGTAAGTGTAGGCCTTAAGATCGCGGTACCAAAGGCTTGCTATTTTTTTGTGTATATAGCTTTTTTCATCTCTGCTCCTGCGCTTCTCTCTCAATCGAGTATCCCATTTTAAAAGCTATTTGTTCGAAGATTTGTGATGAGGCAGCTCTAGCAACAAAATAACTTGACTTTTCTTGT
This sequence comes from Chalcosyrphus nemorum, assembly GCA_949716465.1. Lineage (NCBI taxonomy): Eukaryota > Metazoa > Arthropoda > Insecta > Diptera > Syrphidae > Chalcosyrphus > Chalcosyrphus nemorum. The sequence goes on from OX454332.1 coordinate 36,229,901, forward strand.
GGGGGAAAATATTTGACACCCTGTAATTTGCAATTGAACAAATGGACAGCATTCCATTGAAATGTTAATTCTTTGTTCATCCAACGGCGGTGATATAGAACCAACACCACATATGACAGACACATTCAAACACACACACACGCGACCTTGCAAGGGTAAAAATTTTAAGGATTAAGGATACATGAGAATAAAATACTCGAATGAATACAACGTCATAACTCGAAATGAATCTCCGTCGTCGTCGGGTTCTAAAAAAAAAAAAAGGGTGGCATCCACCAAAATGGCATTCTTAAACTTTCCTAGACTAGACACACAGTCACACACACTAGACTCGTATGTGTGCCCAATGAATGTATCTGCACAATGTTCATTGCCATTAATTCGTGTTCGCATCAAGAATTTCCTAGAATCAAATGTGTGGGTGAGCCCCTTTTTTGTGGAGTCCTTTAAGACGTTTTAGTTTTGTGCTTTGCTTTGGTTACTCGTTATTATGTTTACAGATTTTATAGTTTTTTTTTTTTTTGTTTGCTGTCTAAAAAGTTATTGCAAGGAATTTTGAAAACTAAGGAGAGCGCACCATATTTGACAGGTTCACTCGGAAGCGGACCTTAACATTTGTCAGTCCGTTTTGTTGAAAAGCCTTTATATCCCTGTGTAAGGATGTGTGAATTGATATCAGTTCAGTGTGTATGTGTGTGTTTGTGTAAGAAATCGGCGCTTTTATTTGTGGTCCGTTAAGCATCGGGGGTAAGGTGAACTTTAGACAGAAAACTTGTATCTGCCGGATGGTAGTTACATATCTACGTATGTGTAGTTGGATGGAGGTTCTAATTTAAAACTGTTCATCTGTTTATTTTCCGGAAATCTTAATGGGACTTTAGAAAATTTATGCATTTGGCGACTTTGCCATGTCAAGCGAGTCGAAATTTTTGTATCTTGCTAGAGAGTATAAGATACGTTTAAGGAGGTTTTAAAAAAGTTTCTTTAGAAATTCTGTTGAGATCCTTTAAATTTAAGTGGTTGTTTTTTTTTTTTTTAAAAAGAGAATATGTTATTATCTTAGAAGTACTCACTAAAAATAGTGGGTATGTTTTGTGTTTTAGTTGAAAGAGCTCCTTGAGAGTGAGAGGGAAGAAATTAAATAGTTTTAAGGGTACTTTTGTGTGAAGTAGGTACACAAGAGTGTCAGGAGCTACTATAAAAAGGCGTAGAAAAATTAGTGCTTTCAAAAAGATTTGAATTGAATTGAATTTGAGATTATTCAATGCGGGTTCTGAAAAATGTAGAGGGCAATGACTTCGTTTCTATCCTAAGTAAGCACTCACGCCTGTAACGTTAAAATAAATTGACCACTTTGTTATTGGTCGTCGGTTTAGAACTAGATTCCTAGACGATTGACACTAACGATGAGCATATGTAACAGGATGTAACAGGAGTCGGTGGAGATGTCTTCCTTTAAGACTCAAATCTATGTATCTCTTTCTATCTTTCCAATAACTAAATCACCAAAGAGGTAGCCGTGAGCACCCTTGGCTACAAACTACCACCAAGGAGGAGCCCTTGGTATGATGATGAGTGCGTACCTCCAGTCAACAAAACACCTCCACCAAGTATTGAAGGAGTTAATGTAGCCATCAGAAAATTGAAGAACAACAAAGCCGCTGGCTCTGATGGGCTTCCAGGTGAAATACGGAGGTGATGTCTTGGTAGGGCGCATGCATCAAGTCATCAACCAAGTATGGGTAGAGGAACGCATGCCCGACGACTGGAGTATCAGCTATATATGCCCCATCTTCAAAAAAGGCGATCCGATGTCTTGTAAGAACTACCGAGGCATATCCTTGTTAAATGTCGCATATAAGATCCTATCCAACGTATTGTGTGAACGTCTAAAACCTTTCTGCAGCACACTAATCGGCACGTACCAGTGTGGCTTCCGGCCCGGCAGATCGACAATAGACCAAATTTTCACACTCAGGCAAATACTGGAAAAGACCAACGAATTTCAAGTCGAAACCCACCACCTTTTCATCGACTTTAAAGCCGCCTATGACAGCATTCATCGTCTTGAGCTCTACCAGGCGATGGCCCAATTCGGGATACCGACAAAACTTATCCAGATGTGTCGCGTAACACTGGAAAACACGCTCTGCTCTGTGCAATTTGGAAACAACTCTTCGGAGCTCTTCCAAACGTGCACCGGATTCAGGCAAGGAGATGCGTTGTCATGTGATTTCTTCAATATCGTGTTGGAGCCAATAGTGCGCAGGGCAGGTGTCAACACGGAAGGCACTATCTCTCACAAATCCGTTCAACTGCTGGGATACGCAGACGATATTGACATCATCGGAAGATCCCGGCAAGCCGTCTTAGAGGCATTTACGGCTATTGATGAGCAGGCGAAACGAGTTGGTCTTGAAGTGAATGAGGACAAGACAAAAATTTATCGAATGGAGGAGAAGATACAACCGCGAACTCTATGAGCTGTACCAGGATGTGGATTTAGTTCAAAAAGACAAGATACGCAGACTACATTGGCTCGGCCACATCGAGCGAATGGATAACAATGCTCCAGCCAAGAGGATCTTCGAATCCCAGCCCCCAGGTTCGAGGCGGCGAAGAAGATCGAACCTCCGGTACAAAGACCAAGCTGTCGCGGATGCCAGAAAACTTGGTCTTCACAACTGGAAGCAGCGTGCTCGGCACCGCAGAGGATGGAAGGCAACGATGTCTTAGGCAGGGACTCTACAAGGATCGGGAGCCCTTTAAGTAAGTAAGTATCTTTCCAATAACCTTTTCAAGCAGAGATTATGGAGAAGGAGGAGGAGGACTTGAATTTGGATTTGATGGGTGTACCAGACAATTGCATGGCCGGCAAACTCGGCAGGCATAGCGCAACTATGTCAATTTTACTTGGAGAACTAGGTGCAATAAGTACCTCGAGCTATTGGTAGGCGCAATTTTTGTACAAGCTAAGTGAGTTGTTCAAGCCTTCCGTAAAAAAGCAAGTGATATGCTTAAATACTTCAGAGAAGATATAAGAGGGATTATGCCAACTTAGATAAGATTGCAACAAAAAGCAAGTCCCAGAGGATATTATCAGCTTTGACATGCAGGATGCAAAGCATCTTTGAGAAAGAAGAGAAGAAGCTTTCTTCTTAAGAACATCATCTTTCCAACAGATTTAAGACTTAAGACTACCTGGTGCTAGTCGATTTCCAGAACTTTCTTAAGGAATAATAACAGAAGGAGCAAGGACTTTCCTTCCTCCCCTAGTTGATGGTCCAAAAACTATAAATTGATTCAAACAACTATAACCTTCCCTTAAATCGACGTTAGTTTGTAAAAATATGAGAAAATAATTACAATTTCTTAAATCCAAATCCGAAGCTTACACCATTCATTTAGAAAAAAAAAAAAAGAAACCAGCAATATACTCGCCGCAAGCTGCTTGTCTCGCGAGGTCGCTGAAGTAACCTTTTAATCTGACCGTTCGCATATGTTGGTCACTCGGATTGCAAAACATAGCAATTACTTTGGACTAAATTACTCCCATTTCAGTGGAAGTTTCGTTTTGAAAAAACAAACTGGTTTTCCCTGAAAGGGTGTGCTCTGAAAACCCGATTCTATTTACATTCCCGACTTGCGCACCCCTCGAGAGAGGTAAAAAAGTTGACCGAGCAAATTATCAGAGGCCAGGCAGCTGACCGAGTCCTGGGTAAATATACTATCCAGGCACGCGTTCATGGATAAATATCCCCTGCGAGAACGAGTATCCACATAATGTTGGATAGTGTTCTAGAGCAACCGTACCAAATCCAAAAGGACATTAGGGAAGCAAGCACACACACATGTCTAACGCAAATGATATGCACATATTTTTTTTTCCAAAAAAGGATACTGCAGTTACGTCCACGAGCTGAATTCCTTAACATTGCTCGGTAAGTGATGATTTTTTTTTTCGTATTCATCTTAGGTTTATATGCCAGGAGCTTTATCCATGAGTAAGAGCCATTCGGGTCGAATATGCAAATTTGACGGATCCCACTTTTGAGGCACAAGGCAATACATTATCCCTTTGACGGAAAGCAAATCCCAGATGTTGGGTTTGGTATCCAACGAGGGTGACGATTAAATAATTGCAGGTAAATGGCAATGTGGCGGAACCCAAATACGGGTCCAGTTTTGTGTACGCGGTAAAATGGCTTCGGTTAGTCAATATTTACCGGAGGCCAGATAAAATGTGCTTTCTCTTTCCAAAAAGGGTTTTACGATTAGGTGTTGGAGAAACGAAAAAAAAAGTCCCTGAACTTAAGGCTTGGACACAGAGTGTCTGCAGTTGATTGTGTGCGTAAAACATGGCCTCTACTCGTATGTATTTCATATATGGACTGTAAACATATGGAGGAATTTCTGATGATTCTTCTTCGGAGATTATGGGATTTGGCCCCAGTATCCTTATGGATATGGCAAAGGTATCAAATTTTGGGGGATTTTGTTAGGAGGAGCCTTTCCCTTATAATGGACAAGGTAATATATTTGCCTTTGAGGCAAATTCACTTGTGAAATTTAAGAAGTGTAGGCCTACTATAGGACGTACATGATTGAATCAACTGCATACTTTTGGATCCTGTCCAGCAGAAGGAAGCTGCTACGATACTTACTTATGTCCTGTATAATATTGTTCGTTATAAAGCCCCTGCTCTAAGACACACTATACAATATATATTATACTCGATTTCTGGGAAAGATTGAAGAACTGAATCGTGTTCATAACTTGGAACAGATATCGCTAAATATGATCCATGACCATGAATGGTGCACTAGGAATAGACCTTTGGTTAAGACTAGCTTTTCCAGAAGAAATTGCTGTTGGACTCAGCCAGTGTTGCCTCTGCGATAAAGGTCAACATTTGGGAATAAGTTTTAACTTTCTCTGAAACAGTAGATGTTCATATCTTGAGGCACATTAAGTTTTTAGTTAGGAGTGCCATTGCAAGTGTCTGCCGAAATTATCTAGCGTCTATGCTTAAAGGAAAACTTTCCATATGATCTCTGTTCTTCTGGTGTGAAGATTCCGGTTCAATTATTTGTCTAGGTTTCAGAGAAGCTTGTCAAAATTTTTCCTAAACCTATCCCCGTCGAATGAGTATTCTTTACGGTTGACTTGGCCTTAGGGGAGCCTTCTTATGTATGCCTGCCTCTGCTTAAGATGCATTAGAGATACTCAAGGTCTTGTTGATATCTGTCACATTCGACGACTTTATTTTGCGACTCTAGTTGAACGAAAGTCTGATTAATTAAGCGATGCGAATTCACGGGCCACTTGTATTCCTTATATCAAGCACTGATGATGGTCAGATTCTTGGCTGGGAATGTACAGTCGCATTTTTATGAATAACACCGTAAGTAGTCAGGAGTATGGCGCTCCTCCTGTGTCTGGTTAGGAACAAATGAGAAGGTCAAAACATTGATGGAGAGGAGGCAAAAGATATTGCGCTTATTATAAAGATGTATCCCTTCTTGTCCCAACTGCTAAATTCCCAGAAGCACGTTCCAGAGCCTAGCCTGGGAGCCGAGAAAGGTGTTTCTGATTCTGGCAGAATTATTTATAATTTTGTGTTAAAGTACATTTTGTTCACGATTGATAGAAATACTTCAAGACTGTCACTATACTTAGAGAGCTTGTTCAACCTATTACTAGAAAAGCTGAATTTCATCACATGTACCAACGTGGTCTTAGACAATAAAGCTAATTTTTATACGAGAAAGAAAAAACATGAACAATTCCGGATGAAACTCACCACCTATTCAACAACAGCATTCATCGTCTTGAGTTCCATCAAGCAATGAACAAATCAAGGATACCATCAAAACATCTTTGCAAATTTACCTACCTCACAGCATTCATAAACTTACGAAGAATGACCCTAGAAAAAGGGTAACTACCTCGATTTGCTCAGAAACAACTGTATTCAAAACTCTTAACTTGATGGCTAATGCTGGACAATTACAGAATAGGTCTCGAATGGAGTCTTTTTCTTCTTCGTCCTTATGAGCTTGTTCTACACTGAAAAAAATTAATTAATTAACAGCATTCATACAGCAAAATTCATTAATTTTTAAGAAGTAATCATGTATTTTATGTACAGATTCTTAAAACAAAATTTTGGTTTTATGATCAATTCATTAATCGTATGATATCGCATTCATAAAAATATTTGTATGGCAGATTTGGAGAATGAACCGCTGATTCTTATTTTAATGAATCTATTCATAAGTTTATGAACTGTTCGTAAACAGCCGACTATGATTTTTAAGCATAAACACATTGCATTAATGAACATATTCATTATATTAGAGAAAAATGATTCATTAAGAAGAACCTATGCGCACTAGTCAATACCATTTGAGAATATTCGTACGATAATTTCAGTGGCGATGGTGTCGGTAGTGCATCCAGTCGCCGAGTAAGAGGTTCCTTGACAGTAAGTGCAATTTTAAAATTTGGTATAAACACACACGAAGTTAAGAAGTATTGTAAATTTACAGACGAAGCAAAAATCCATACAAAAATGCGCCTATAGTTTGGACAACAACCCCACCCAAGGAGAATTCTGTAAAAACTAATTCCACCATTTTTCTCTCACCACACCATTTTTTTCCTCTGATGAATGCAATGAATCGATGCATTAAGTCTACGAAATTTTTCGTATATATAATGAATAGATATACACATACGTAAACAATTAATATCATTGAATGAATATTATTCATTAATTTCATGAACAATTCATAGCTGTATGAATATATTCATAAATTTATGAATTGGGATTGATTATGTGTATGAACTCGATGTTTAGCTCACTTTTAATGCACTTTTTCATTCAGAATATGATTTTTTCGTTAATATTATATGTGTACCTTTGTGGTTCAGTGTAGACATACTGTGTCACGAGAATAATAGCTCTTAGTATACCCCTGCAAGTCGCGATACTTCATCATAGAAACACATCTGATTAATCCGGACTATGTCTATTTTCCTTCGCAAAGTGCTGAGCAGTGTTTCAGAATGGGCTTGAGCCTATATGTGACACTTCTCTGAGTTTTTCGTTAAGGCCCTAGTACCGAAAACAGGACCGCCTTATTAACAACTCGAATATTGTAAAGTGTTTTTTATGTAATTTTTTATGCGTTTGGTTCATAGCGATGTTGATGGCATCCTTGAGACTCTGCCCCCAAGGATTGAGAAGACGAAAAGAACACATGATACAGTATAGGAACCAGGTTGTCTTAGTCCAGGGTCCTACGACTTTACCTGCCCTTCGGATACGGCATAAAACAGTATGTCCCTTCTGTACGCGCAGAAGTGTATGTCCTTGGCCATCTATTGACTGCTGTACATAAAAATCGCTTTGAAAGAGCAATTAGAGCTTCACAAAATGCTAAAAGCTTAACAAACAAAACTACCGTCTTTAACTTTACACTTAAGGACATTTAATTTAAACTAATTGGCACTTCTTATCACAATATATCCCTCCTCGCGCGAGCATAAACCAATTTTACCAGGAATACTGTTTGTTTGGTCATTTACACGTCCAGGACATGGACTCTTTTAATTTGCCTTAATTTTTTGGATTTTATTTTTATTTTTGAACTAATCACTTGAACACCATAGTATATAGGGTACCTGTAAAGGGTTGCATTCTTATTTCATTTAAAATGTAATTCGTAGATCCCATCGTTAAGTCCATTCCGTTGAGTATCTACTATACTTTCTCCTTGAATATTATCCAAAGAAATTAAAATAACATCCTCGTTCTCTGGCATTTGGCATTTGGCATTCCCTTTTTGTTCATTATGAATATTTGGTTGTACATTGTACTGTGACCCACGTATCGTCTATGAAAAAGGCTTACAGCTTAGAATAAGTCCACTCTCTGTCTATATATAGTATACATTTTTTAATCAAAAGGACACACTTTCAACTAAATGGACTTTTCTCGTTTGAGCTCTGTTGGCAAAGCAACATCCTAAAAAAACTTAATTTCAAAACTATTTCAAAAGATACGGATACTTTTGGCGATTTTAGAGAAATAAATCTATTTAATTGCATCCGTTGTTGTTGCATGGAGGGATTGGTTCAATGAACTTCAATCACTTCCTCAGTAATTATTCATTTTGAGATTTCACGGTCGCACATCCTTTTTTTTGCATAATTTAAGGGTCGACTGTAGAGCTGTCATTTGAAATGAAAATGTGTATCTTTTTGTCTAGCAGGAAATGCAAAAGAGGTATAGTATTCAAAATTTGAATGGTGTCACAGAAGAAGGGTTTAAAGATGGGTAAGGGGATATTGTTCAACAATTCATTTGGTAGTTCCGTATATCGAGGATTGTGTATGTTGTATCATGTGACCGGAACTGAGTTGAGTTTTTAGAAAATAGCAGCCCTTGAACCAAATTTCTAGATCACATTTGGTCCAAGATATAAAGGGATATTTCTTTCAAATCATCAAATAAGGACACTCTGCTGCTGGGCTGTGGCGCGAGTAAGAGACATACACCACGGAGCGAGAATGCACTAAAATCTATGGTTTTTCCGAGCTCGGAAATATCAAAAGGAGGGAAGAAGTTTTAGACGACAAACTAAGAACCCACAATTCTGTATTCTGTAATCTCACAGTCTTTATGCCTACCGCACGCGCTTAGGTTAGGATAAGTAGATGGGTGCCTTGTGACCAGAAGGTCCCTGCTCACTTAGATCCACAATTCGGGTCCATTGTGGCCAATCATTTAACCCTGAGAACGCTGTGAGAAGGTCCGTTGTTAGAACCACCCATATAGTAATATAAATCTCAGGAGGTCCACCAGCTCATCATTGCCTAAGTCCTCCAGCTCCGAGAAGAAATGACTGCCAAGAGTTCTCTTTCTTCTAACGGATAGGGCAGGACAGTCACACAGCAGGTGACGAATAGATTCGATTTCTTCTTCGTCTCTGCAGCTTCTACAATAATCATTATGCAGCACACCATTACGCCAGAAACGACCCGTGCGTTATGACGACTGAGTTTTTTAGCGTCTGTTTCCACAATCGATGGCTTCATCTTCTACTTTTTTCTTTACAGAGCTGACTGGGGCTGCTACAAAGGGAAGCGCCCGCGGTATGTGCAGCGTCGACCCTTTCCTAGCAAGCTCATCCGCCTTCTCGTTTCCTTCGATATCCATATGCCCTGGTACCCAACTGAGGGTCACCGTATTGGCTCTGGATATCTCGTTTAAAAGTGATTTGCAGGTTCTCACCAGCCTCGACCGAGTTATAGCAAAATCCAGAGCCTTAATGGCTGCCTGGCTTTCTATATAGACAGTCATAGGGCTTTGAAGACGTTTTCAGTCTCACTCCTTGATAGAGGAGTACGCCACATGGTCGGATGATATCTCCTCTATTATGACTTTTGGAAATCAACAAAATCCAATTCATTCATGACCGAGATGGACTTAAGTTGGCCTCGTATTTATTTGGTGAAAATACCAAACTTTATACCAGCTATCAGGGGATCAATTCCAATTGACTTCTTTATACCCAAGTGTTGTTTAGAAACTATGTACATATGTTAAGATATATTCATTGATGGTTCTACAATGAATAACTGCTGCGATCAAGGTAGCTGTAACTGGTATAAAACACAAGAATTTGTAAACAGAAACCGGACATACATTACTAGAGTCATAGAAATTAGAATTGGCCACGGGAGGGCCTGATTAGGATTTACCTCTAAAGTCGCAGTTCCAAGCTCACTAACGAGATTGAAACAGTTTACTTTCTATGTAACTTTCTATTTCTAGATAGAGCTAGACGTACAAACCCTTTTTGATTACTTTGAAAAGTCGGGTAAATTTTTAGAATCTTCACCAAATTCCCATAGCTTAACATACCATTTACATCCATCAAATCCATTGACGCTTAATCGCTAACTAGTTCTCAGTATACTGAAGCAACCATTCCTACCTAAATACATGGCTACCAAGTTGTGCATCATCTCTGGTCTATCGGGGACTTCAGTTATCCTCACGGGAAATAATGCAAAGGTGTTAAATTGTTCAAACTTAGAGACCAGTACACAGGCCAATTCCATGTGAAATTTTGTACTAGTTTAATATTTTCCACAAAAAAAATGGTTGTGGCGCACACTGTATGGCACATTGGCTGGAGAAGGATCGCCGAGAATAGCCAGAAACTTCTTCGTCTGGAAAACAGTGGGTATGATATAAGTTGACAGCAACCCACGGAAAGATAGGTAACAAGTTTTGACAGATGCTCTATTGTTTAACCGAAGCTGGGGTTAAAAAAGTTGTACTAGATTCCTCGGTTAGTGCAGTTTTTAATGAAATTTGTATTCAATAGTTCTCTGGGGTATTTCGGACAAAGTGTTTGGTGGTTTTAGAATTTTCGTTCAAGGTTGTTCGAGCTACTTTATGTCGGCCGTGAAATGGACCTAGCCCACGGAAAGTTTCGTGAATAGAACCACGAATATCTACCCTAAGTCTATGTATGGTGAAATGACAAACCAAACAGAGAAAAAAAGCAACTGTCAACTGTCAAATTGGTTGTCACTGCAAAAAAGTGTTGCCCATTCAGCTCAGCTCTCGTCAGGGTTAAAAATCCAAAAAGATTCTACATCACATCCAGTCCAAGGTATACAAATCCAAACACACTTGCTAATGTAAATACAAAGAGCAAAACTACCCAAACTTTAATGAAATAACCCTTTTCAACAAAACTTTAAGTTTCTACATAGTTTTATAGTTTAATTTTTTTTTTTTTGCGTGTTGGTGTTTTTGAAGCGAAAACTTCACAGGGGTCTTCAGTTTGGACAAAATATTGGGGACTCTGTTTGTCCGTTTAACTTTTTTTTGTTTTTGGGAAAAAGGCCAAACGTGACGTTACAAAATTGGAATGTGCGCTCAAAAAAGACCGCCTTTGGGTAAAACCACATTTATTACTCCTAAACCGGGAAAATTATGTGCGTACTCGCCCGGGGTGCTTTTGGTACAACAACGCCCGGACGAAAATCTGTTTTCGACCTCTTCTTCTTCGTTTGCAAATCCATTTGTGTTGGAGTTATAAATATGTGCGTCCCCCCTTATCTATGGGCTTCATATTGTTTTAATAGTGGTAGTAGAGGTTACCCCGTTACCACCCGCTTGCCTCGTTCTATGACAGCTAGAGGCCCTCTCGAAGGACTATGGTTTCAGCTGGTTAAATATTTGTGGTCTATGCCGGGCTATGTCTTCTGGACGTAGTTATACAAAATCTGTAATGTGTACACACATAAGCGCGCCGGTTGTCCTCTATAAACCTATGCCTATAACTGTGGTCCTTTTTGGCTGTGACATAACTTATTGAATGTTCGGGTGGATGGTGATCAAATAAATTAATTAATCCTTTGCTAATAAATGGGGTGTTGATTAAATACTTTGTGTCCTTTTGGATTTTCGTAAATATGGATATGTACAAGTGTGTATACGTTTTAGGGTGTCTTAACAGAATACATACACAGATAAATGGATGTGAGTTTTGTTTCTTTTTCCTGGAAACTGGTAAATTATTGCTTTAGTTTTGTTCCCCTAATCGATCATTTTGGTCGACGGAAACGGGTGATGGTTTCCATTAGTTTTTATTGAAATAATTGACTACATAAGGCCTATCACTAGTTTGACTCAGATGGACGAAGTTTAATGACTCATAGGGTTGATCGAAATGATTAAGACTATTTACTATATTTTCAACTCTTTCATGGGTGTGTTACAACTTTATAGGTACACATTGGACTATAGGAAAGGTAACGAGACATCAACAGGAAAGGAAACAAGAGATCTCAATGGCAAAACCAAAAACTCAACCCCAAAATAGACATTTGAGAAAAAAGAAAGTGCGAGAGAGTACCTATAATATCACTCAGCCACTCACGGGCTAGGGCGGATACGGAAATAACGAGTACAGATTCGGATATGACATTGTCCTTCATTTAGCCGACGAGATAAAATATTGCGGGACCTAATGCATTGCATTGAAGATACGATAGCGTAGTCCTGGTATCGAAGTCTGTGAAGTCTGCATGTCTATGAGAATCCTTGACAGACACTTTGCGAGATGAATTGTAGCCTTCATTAGGCAAAGTTTAGGTCAAATATTTTTCTTGAGAATTTCGTTTTAACCAGTAATGTACCTGATGCTTTGTTCTGCTTTCAATAATACTATTTCTCCATATAACTTGCTCTTGCCCCACTGATGTACTTTTCTTCTATCGGAGTCTTAAGCAACCAACTAGTCATTGTGACCAGGTTCAGAGATCTAAATTTTTATCACTCAGTCATTTGGCACTTTACCAGGATTGGTTTAGTAGGATGAGTTATGGTATACCTTTGAATCTGGTTTAAGAGACATTGTGGCCAAAATATTGGATCATAGGTCGTTGCGTTCGAATACTATTTGCTCAATACGGAGCTCTTTATGAACTCATGTGCTTCTTAGTCGATTCCTTTGTTTTACTCTAGCAACATTCGAGACGAAACGCATTTCGTCTACTTGTACTTGATGCAATCCTTGTAACCAAATAAATATAAGCAGCCCATAGAGGGCTAAAGCCTAGCTTCTCACAGCTGAACATACGTGCATGGTATAGGTACATTTCTGAAAGTACAGAAGAGACCTACAGCGTTTTTGAGAAGCTTTCTCATGACAGTTATACTCTTGAATATTTGTCAGGCACTCAGAAGAGGTGGGGCCGTAAAAAAAGTTTGATGGAATTTTTCTGGATTCCAACTTGGAACCCTTTGAGCCGTTTTAGAAGTAGTCTTCTAGACGTCCGAAACAGGCGAGGAGCGGACATGGAGTTGGTACGAGATCACCATCTTATGATAGCTACTGTCCAATTACGCACTGCTTCCGTTCGATGACCTAACGACAGGTTCAACGTAAACCGACTGAGAGTTCCCACAGTGCGCCAAGAACTAAGGGACCATCTTCCACCATCAGTGGAAACAATCAGCAGCTCACTACCCGCCACTATCCAAGACCATTGGTGTGCTGAAAATTGTTTTCACATCAGGTGCTGAAAGGATTGTCGGTCGATCGCAGAGAACTCATCAACTAATGTATGCATTGCTGGACAAATAGTTGAGAGAGTAGAGAGTTTCCAATACCTTGGGAGTATTGTCTCAACCGATGGCGGAACCGAACTGGATATAGCCAGCCGAATAGGTAAGGCAAAATCTGCGTTTGGAATGCTATCCACAGTTTGGCAATTAGCCTAAACACCAAGCTACGACTGTTCCATTCAAACGTTGAATCCGTGCTGCTATATGGATGTGGTACCTGGAGAGTGACCGTCACTATCACGAGGAAGCTGCAAACGTTTGTCAATAGGTGCCTACGCTACATCTTAAGAGTATTCTGGCCAAACTGTATCTCTGACGAACAGTTTTATCAGAGAACGGGCCATGAACCTATAGGCACAACCATACGACGACGAAAGTGGCAGTGGATTGATCACACTCTCCGAAAGGGTGACAGATCCATAGCTAGCCAAGCGATGCAATGGAACCCGCTTACGCAGGATGGTACGATACGCGGCGGTCCTAGGAGTACGTGGCGCAGAACAGTGGAGAAGGAAGCACGGCAACTGGAAAAGAGTTAGGGTGAGCTGAGGCATATGTATTTCTAGAAATCGAACACGATGGCGCGAAGGCGTGGTAGAGGCCCTAGGACCCACAAGGGGATACAAATTTAAACTAAACCCTTGAGCAGTAGTCCAACCCCAAAGCCACGGCACCCTCTAGTTAATCGACTTCATGCTGTTTTTGGTACATATTGATTTCTTCCATTTTAAACTCTCTATGTTTTCGATACATATTTTCAATAGTTTTTTAAGAGCCCGAGACTTTCGTGACTTAAAAAATTATTGGCTCCAGTTTTGCTTGCATCTTGCATTTCAAGATCTTTATTGCTCGAAATGCTCGCTCAGGTTAAATTTTAGGGATTTTAAAGAGCTCCTTTTCAAGTCTGAACTCTTCCTTTGAAGGCCGCCTATCCTATCCTTTAATTTGAAGACAAACCCACCAAATTAAAATTCACAACATCAAAATAGAAAACACATGTAGACAGTAAAAATAAAAAATCCTCTCTTGCAGCTTGACTAAACCTAAATACGATATAATTAATATTGAGGCATCCAGCTCAAACGAACCTTTATAAATTGTTGAACATGCCTATCTATTTCTTAGATACATACATCAACTATCCCCAAATTGGATAAATATTGTTGCGGTAAAGTGTAGAGATTGAAAAAGACGTTCTCAGATGCCCAAGGACGACGATGGTGGTGTTGGTTGATGGTAATGGTTGTTGGTGGCGGTGTGGTGGCGTCGTCGTCGGCCGAAAGGCTTGTGTGTGGCTGGTGGCCCGAAACTTTTGGATTTAAATTTTTCCTATGTCGTTAATCATGGTCACCCCAGAATATTTCCTTTTCTACTGTTTAATTTTTCAATGCGGACCCTTTTACACCAATGGCAGCAATCGGTATAGCGATGTGAGATCAGAGGCACGCACAAACACATGTAACAAGGAAACGGAATCTAACATCCCTGATGTTAGAGGAGTTGGTCGGTCGGTCGGTCGGTTGTCGGCTACCACACCGACGAACGTGGGTAGATATAAATTAAGGGTTGTATTAGGTATGTAAGCAAACGCAAAAGGGTTGAACTTGAGCCGAAGCCGAAGTATGGTACTACAACAGCAGCAGGACGTGGTAGGTACATAGAGACGTCCTCTAACTCTCATGTATTATTAAGGAAAATGATGGTCGTGTGTTATTTGACCCCGACCCATGTCCATCGCTATATGTACATTTATAAGTTTTCGTTTCGCAAAAGCCAGAGTCTCGGTCGGTCGAATGTGCAGATGTAGATAAGGATAAGGATAAGGAAACTTTAAATATGTATGAGACGGAAATATGGAAAAGGTTCCAAGAGGAACAAAAATGGTGTTTTTTTTACTAGGTATATCTTGTATACATACATATGTATATACGGGTTAATAAAGGACGAAGCAATTAGCTAGGGCAAGATGCGTACTTTTTGTCAAAGAGTGAGGAGAAACAATTAGGCAAAGTGTCGTTGTCTTCGAAAAAAAAAACCCATCGCATTACTTATGACTCACACGAGAAGAATTTTCAATCCTACTCCCTAATTCGAACTGAAATTCATCCAGCATCATCCGATATAGCACACAACAAGATTAAGGTGCAAAGGCCAAGTGTCAGGACCTTTTGATTGGTCAACAAGTCAACAAACGTCCCTTCTAATTTTCAGTGAATTATATCACATTTTCTCACATAAAATATTTCTCTGTAAAAAAAAAACAAAACAGGATTCTGTGGTCCAAAGTGACAACTCAATTCCATTATCCACGTTGTCAAAAGGATGCATGCATTCATTCGCATACGCGTTGTACCCCTAGTGGTGAATTTGAAACTCGTTTTTATTACTTTTATCTGCCGCTTTTCTCGGCTATAAATATGTAATAATCCTTTTAGTGAGATGAATGAATTGCTAGGATGCTGGCAGGAGAGCACCAAATGATGCTGTGTTCGTTGTTTGGTTGACACTTGACACTCAATTACATGGAAATTAGCTTTTGTTCTTTTTCTACAAATTGTACCCCTTTTTTTTGAGGATTTTATTTAAATTATTTGTTGGTTATTGTGGTGAGTGATAGGTCTAGACAGGGCACCAGATTTCTAAACATCTAATAAAGTGATTTGATTTTGTTTTGGAGAGAATGCGATAGAATGGCCCAAGGGTTTATTTGACTTGTCTTTTTTTTTGAATTGGCAACACTTTTTAAGGGAATTTGACAGCCGATAGCTGGTTTGTTCTCAGTTTGGCTTTCAAACCAAAAGTTTCATCACGACACTTGACTCCAAGAAATCAGAAAGTAAAAAGTCTAGAATGGTCAAGAGCAAATAGCCAGCTCGCGAAATTAAGCTCAAGACTTAAGGAAGAATGTTCACAGTCGCTCGTACTGTCTGTATGGTTGCACCTCTAAGGCCAAATTCGTCAATTTTCGGTAGAAAAAACGTCATTTGTCATAGTTCTGTAGCCCGAACTAAAGGGCGGTTAAGTTTTAAGGGCCGATGTTGATTTTGAATAAAACACAATTTATTTAGGAAATTATTGTCTCTTCTTTTTATTATGATAATTTTGATATGGTTCAATTATGTATGGAACAAAATATCGGCCAAATGGCCGCCGCGACCTCGGCTACCTCGGCCATCCGATGATCCAAATTTTCGATAACGCTGAGGCATAATTGAGGTTCTATGCCGTTAATGTGCCGAATTATCTCATCCTTTACCTCTTGAATTATTGCTGGCTAATCGACGTACACCTTTTCTTTCAAATAACCCCAAAGAAAGAAGTCCAACGATGTCAAATCACATGATCTTGGTGGCCAATTGACAGCACCACCACGTGAGAGAACACGGCCATTTAATTTGTCGCGCAAAAGAGCCATTGTTTCGTTAGCTGTGTGGCAAGTGGCACAGTCCTATCGAAACCACATATCGTCCACATCCATATCTTCCAATTCGGGCCATAAAAAGTTCGTTATCATCTCACGATAGCGAACACCATTCACAGTAACTGCCTGACCGATGATGCCGCCAGTTCCTAAACCGCACCAAACAGTCACTCTTTGTGGGTGAATTGGTTTTTCGACAATCACTCTTGGATTTGTATGGGTACATCTTCAAGCTTTTACTAAGGATTTTCAATATTAGTATTCGTCTTTTGGATAGCGTTTGAGAGTTCTTTTGAGTAAGAAACGTCTGCTAAGCCCAACCACTCTTGAGGAGTACAACGACTTACATATAATCTACGTGTGCCTGCAATCTTGTTCCGTTTACTAGACAAATGTCAAACTCACGATGGCTCAATACCCCATTTGAGAGTATCTTCAAACATGTACTTAGTTGTAATCCTTTTCAATGAAAAAAAACGTTCTGGCTGTAATAATTCTTTGAATAAGTCCTGTCTGTTAAGAACAAGGATGAATATGGCTTCATGTTCTGTACAGAGATCTTAGGAGACGTGGTTTCGACATTTCTAAATTTCTCAAGTAGTTCTTAAGGCTCAAGCCCGAGCCTTAGTTAAGTTAGCACCTGTCGCTAAAGTTGGAAATTTTATATGGTTTGATGGCTCATCCTTGCCGTGTTATTTTTTGATAAGAATTCCAGCGCTTCGGCTTACGATACAGTATGGTCGGAGTTGAGTCCATCGCAGGATGCTGCGGTGTGCTTCAGCCTTCTCCGGAGGTTATTGCTACTTTCCTTAGATATGGCTTTAACGGCGTCACCGCGAGTATTGTTTCATTGGCTGTTGTCGGAAAGGTTAAGATAGAATAGGCTAAGCATGTCAGCCTCTGAATATTTCTCATGAGTTTTCGGGGAACAGCTTGTCACTAATTGATTTTGCGGTAAGTCCTAGTACTGTGTTTTCTCTGCTGAGATTCTACACAACAACTTGGCATTGCATCCAAGACAAACAGTGGATTCAGTATAGCACTATCATGAACGAGAGATCGCGAATCAAGCAGACCCTATTTGAAATATTTGGCATATTCGTGATGAATGAATTGTAAGTCATGAACCAAGTATAGGTGTGGAGTGTTCCTATCAAATGTTGCTCGTCTGCGGGACTCATAAATATTCGAGAGGAAATCATCGGGTATAAGTTGAGGAAATCACATAGGATGTCGCGATGATGTCCCAAAAGCCATACGGATACGACCTACAAAGACGCCAAGCCAAATGCTGAGAAGGAACAGTGAGTTTCGAGTTCAAAATGGCTACTTTTTATTCATTTTGGAATCACGTTTGACAGTATTCATTGTCTTGAGCTCTACAAAACGATGGCTGAGCTTAGGATCACATTAAAACTACTGCGCAACACTCAACTTGAGACCTAATCAAATGGGCTCTTAGCTTAGCTGAAAAACGTTATAACATCTTTTTTGATATTCTTTTATCAATCGGTCTCCCCATTTTGTGAGTCTGTGCCTAAACCAAAATGTCCTTAGGAAAACATCTCCCCCCAAACTAGACAGTGACTTGGTGTTTTTAGCACCTCATGCTCGAAGCTACACACATATACTCAAAAAAAAAATTAAACCCCCATTTTTATGCACAAATCTACAAATGTGAATATGTAGCAGCAGAAGTTGCCTGTAGCAACAACACGAGAAGTCCAGTCTTCACCAAATGCACTCCAAAACAAAGGATTCAAAGCAAAAAAAAAAAAAAAACTGCAATCCTTTTGGTGCAACGAGAGATGAGGTACGAGTGGGTATTCGTGGGCTAAAATTTCATTTCTCAAAAGGAATCTACAAATGGGGATTGCAGAGAACTTGTTCTTTCTTCAAAGCGCATAGTCCTTCATCTGATTTTTTTTAACTTATTTTTTTTATACCTCAACTCACACCAGCGCTGAGCACAAAGAAGTAATTTCTCTGTACACACCCCGCTCCGCCCATGCTATAAAACATATCGTGTGTCCATGCAAATGCAATTTGCACACGAAGTCCCCCTGAAATGTATTCATTAATCGTGTGCACATGACTTTGTGATGACGGTCCCATATGCACAAGCCATTCCAGACAAATGTCCTTACGGTGTCGTCTCGTCAGATGAGTCTTCTGGAAAAACGCTTGCATACCTACCTACCTGCCTGGCTTTCTTTGTGCCATCATCATCATGTTGTAGAGAGAACGACTAAAAAAATACAACAAAAAAGAAAAAGGACGAACGTTAAAAATCTTTGGTTACTTCCCTAACAAGTTGAAATCGCCTCGGCAGGACATCAACCCATTCTAGGATATCACCATCCACCTACTGCTGGTGGTGGTGAAGTTGTCATTATCCTTTGCGCCATTCTCACTGTCCCATATCATCAAAAATCTTACTCTCTACTCTCAGTGTACTAGGGACCGACAACAACGACAACGGCAACGACAACGCTAACGCCAACGATGACGATGGCGATGGCGACGACTCTGCGACGTTGTACTTTCTAGTGCCATGTCTAGTGGGTCCTTGCCGACCGAGCTTTGCTACCTAAAACCACTTCTATGCACATGCACATGCACACACATGCAAACCACTCACAGGACCAAACCGCCTCCTGCACATTGCATATTCATATTTGGTCACATAAAGTGGTTAGTTGATTCTGGATCTGTGTACAGTTTAAGAGTTGTTAGACCAATGCACCGTAGAAGATGGGCTTTTGTGCAGCACTGCAGGCGAATCCCAAGAGTATCCTTGTGCACTGCTTTCATTCGCAATGTATTTCCGTTTCCTTTGAGCGAGTATATGTGAAATAAAGATTCGAGTGCTTTTCAGTATGCGAGAGCGCGTCATCGTTGGGCGCTAGGCGGTTGGCAAAAGAAAATTGCAATGATGCAAGGACATAGAATGTTGTCTCTGTGTTTGTAAGCAAAAAAAACAATTTCCTTTCCTACCTCAGGCTTATGGTTAGATTTTGGTAAAAAAAAAGATGAAAACAAAATTTGAACGAAATATGCGTCCGTCAATTATGCCATATTTCTTTTTGCCCTTCAAAGGATAACACACTTTTTTGAGCAAATTACTGAAGAAGAATATATGGTCACTTTGTTGTTTTGAGCTCCTTTTGGTATAGTCTTTTCGCTGAGTCGCGCATAAGCCAATTGATCATTTCCCAAATGTCACACTCTGAACGGACCCTATTTAAGAATCATTAGAACAGGCTAACGCACGGCAGGGCACATAAACGGTGGAACAGCACCTCCTGGTAGACATAGGAGGTACTCTTATAGAAGATGTCTAAACTCTGGGTTCATACACCATCTCCCTTTGTGCTGATTTGGTTCAAGCCCGTGCACCTTAACTGTGCCCACAATTTGGTAGAAGCAATTTTATTGGCGCATACATAAAAATATATAAGCTTCCTAAAACATATGTGCTTCAATTCAATTCAAATTATATATAAGAATCGTTAAGGACAAAAAAGAAAAGGAGCAAAGCGATCTCACTACAATAGCGTAAGTCCACACTGCTGCTAGCTGCTGAGCCAACCTCATAACGTGGTAGGTGGTATTTGGCGTTGGCGTTAACCCTTTTCATTCATGTCCTTTGCAGTGACTACCCCATCCAAACCCATCCCGTCGATGTCCTTTGACCATTCGAGAGTGAATTTAACCCTTTGTTTTGAATATACGCCTTTGCTTGGCAGCACAGACATATGACACAGTACACTTGTGTGTGATTATTTCCAAAAGCCAGCACCAGGACAGAAGTGAGGCATATGGTTTCTTTTGTTTCACCCAAAGAGCCCACCATTAGCTATTATATTGTGCCAGCGAACAAATTTTCAAGCCTGTCCTTTGGATATGTTGGCATCGGTAAGATTGAATCCATGCAGCGTACACAACAGCGTACGTGTCACAAAAATAAGCTCAAAAGTTATGGAAAAAGAAAGACGCACAATGGATATATACATATATCTCTCCAGTCCCGGCCACCAAAACATCGACTGTCACGTCCTTTTTAACGTCACTGAGTGTGCGGGGTACTTTTTAACAGAGGGTGTCCTCCTCGTCAACGAGTTGGAGATGTGTGGACGACTAGTTAATCGCCTACATACACACATGATTTGTGCGACGCAGTCCTTAAGGCATGGCGAGAAGTCCTCTGCTAATTATTAATATCCTTCCTCCTAGGCGAGAAACTTCGACTCTTGTGGTTGTGTCTTCTCAATCCGACAGATTGATTGATGATTTTGTACACTTCCGTACCGTGTACCTGTATTGTGTATGTGTGTGTGTGTATATGCGAAGGATATTATTTTAAATTTGGATTTGCATGCGGAAATTTGGGAAATGCCAACTTATGGCCATGGAAATTAAAAAACGCCCCCGGAATAATTGGAAAATTTTGCGAATTTCCCTTGGGTTGCTGCAAGTGGTAGTTATTAGATTTAAAAATAACTGGGGTCACCCAAAGGGTCTCCTGGAGTTTGAAGTTGGTTGTGAGAGTTTGAGATTTCCTTTCTGTCTGGCCGAAAACCACCAAAAAAATGTCTTGCCTGATGGTCTGTCACCGGATGGTTACTAATCTTGACACCCGACAAAAAGCGGAATTGTGCGCTCGATGAACTGGCTACTTTGACTAACACTTCACAAAACTTGGTTCATTTGACTACTGAAATAGAAACCAGAGACCTCTGGGTGGAGTGATTTTTACAGAAGCTATAGGACAAAGGAAGTAAGATCGGTCACAGTCTAGGTGAATACATTTTGAATGATCCAATTCTTTCAACTACTTTATACAGATAAGCACTAATATCAAGGCGGCGACTCATCTACTTATGGCCTGAGTGATCTTTATCCGCGTCTGTATAGACAGCGAGTATAGCAGAAGATACAACGCCGAACTACACGGTCTATACAAGGACATCGCCTTAGCCAAAAGAAGAAGAAGCAACGGCTGGGTCAAGTAGAACGCATAGGGCCCACGTTCCAGCTAAGAACGCCTTTAAATCCATGGCGTAGTTGAGAACGACTTCGAGGTAGGTGGTGCAAACAAATGGACCTCAACTAACTTAGCGTGTCCAACTGGAGGGAGCTGATCCCGGACTGTAGAGTCATCCAAGTAAGTAAGTAAGTAAGGTAGTAAGTATTTGTTTTTACTACTGTATCAGTCCCTTATTTGTATATATTTTGGTTTTCATAAATTGCGGTTCATCAGCATACAAAAATGACTTGACATATCCTTCTAAGCAGTTATCGAGTGACGCCAAATCGTACGACAGCTAGTAGGGCCACGTACGGCATGTAGAGTCATCTTGCCGGAACTATGTGTAGTGTATGCATATCGTCTGGACCAACATCTCTGTGTCTGTGTTTTTAAATAAATAAACACCGATCATTGTCCTGATCATAATCCTAGATTATCTACTTGAAGGCAAAGTGACGGAATACAAAGTGTATCAGTTACATTCTTTGTTGACGATAGAGCTAAGTATAGATGAAGACGCTTCGCATGACAGCGGGAGTAACAAAACTTAAAAGAGTAAAAATTATTAACAACACGATGAATACCGAGCTCAGTTGAACGATTATGGGCACCAGTGATGGTTTTTCGTGAGTCTGGATGCACCAGAAGAGTCCTCATGAGCTATCATAAGTGAAAGCCCTTTCCTTAGGCTTTTCAGTTGTTAGTTTAATATGACTTGAGAGCCCACTGCATGTTCTGTGGATAAAAAAAATTCCCTGGTTCCAGCAAGAAGCTGCTTGGGTTTATCCTTTGGACAGGAGGTTGACGATTGACGGGTTGAGGACCCTATTTAACTCCTCAACCATCTTGTCTATTGGGCGACCCCTGATTATTTTTTAATTTAAAAAACAACTACCCACTGCAATCGAAGGGAAATTCGAACAAATTTCCAATTATTTTGTGGGCGTTCTTAATTTTCATGGTCATAAGTTGGTATTTCCCAAATTTCCGCATGCAAATTCAAATTTAAATGAATATCTTTCACACACACACATAGTGTACATACAAAACAGGAAACGGAAACGGAAACGTCCAGAACCATCAATCAATCTGTCAATTCGATGGACAATTCGTTTGCTTGGCGCTAACCCATCGTCCACACAGGATACCTTCTGTTAAAAGTCATCCCCAAAACACACACCAAAACCAAAAAAGGAACTGACAATCAATGCTGGGCGACATCCTGGTGGCCTCCGGGACTGGGATATATCCATTGTTAGACTTGTGTTATGCTTTTTCCACAACTTTGAGTCTCTATTTTTGTGACACGTACGTTGTTGTCTACGTATGCATGGATTCAATCATCCCGATGCGAACGTATCCACGGGACAGGCTTGGAATTTGTTCGTTGGGTACAATATATAATAGCTAATGGCGGGTTCCTTGCGTACAAAACAAAAGAAACCATATGCCTCACTCCTGTGTTAAATGCCGGCTCTGCAGGCAGCGCCCAATCTCAATTGCTTCTTCTCCGGGGCTGCTGGTGGCCTCTCGAAAATAATCACACACAAGTGTACTGTGTCATATGTCTGTGCTGCCAAGCAAAGGCGTATATTGAAAACAAAGGGTTAAATTCACTCTCGAATGGTCAAAGGACATCGACGGGGTGGTGGGTTTCGATGGTGTAGTCACTGGAAAGGACAGAAATGAAAAGGGTTAATGCCAACGCCAAATACCACCTACCACATTGTGAGATTGGCCCAACAGTGTGCGGACTAACGCCATTGTGTGAGTCCGCCTTGTTCGGTTTTTTTTTTTTTTGTTTTTTTTTTGTTCGTCCTGCGAACTCCTTCTTCGGGTTATTGTTGTGATTGTACTGCGCTGCTGCTACTGGGCTGGCTGGTAGCGGTGGTGGTGGATGACTCTCTACTCCTGCTGCATATGCATGCAGGATAAGCGTTAATTTCTTTGCGAATAATTGAATAGGTCCTTTTGTTTTGTGCAGAGATTTTAGTTATGGCAAGCAGAGTGCCTTTGTCCTGCTATTCCGATGATGATGGCAAATGGTGGGTTGTGTTCTCTTAATGTGTGTTCATATGCAGAACCCATAAGAATCGAATCGGCCATTTTGAATTGTTTTTGTATGACAGTTATGAATTTGCACGGTCCCTTTTATGCAGATTAAATTGAAGATTGAGGGGCTGCACTGTCAAATGGAAATAACTTGAGTGCTTCTAAGGAAATTATCAAAAATTCTCAACCAATTTAGAAAAGTGGTAATGGGTACTGTGCGCTCTAAGCTATCTATCTGTTGGATCAAACAGGTCGTATAAAAATCGGTCAAACAAACGGTAGATACTCAACTAGCTTTTCAGCTTTCAGACTTAGACCCCTGTCCCAAGCAACAACTCACGTTGAAGCAGAGTTATTCTTAGGGCTTGCCAGTAGACTCCAGACCCATTGACCACTTTAAAATGTTCACTGTGGAAGTAGAACAGTACCTATTTGTTAAAGAATATGTGGTTTCTCCATTTATTCTGTTACATATGATCGATCAACTTTTTCAGCTATAAATGCTGAAAAAATTAAACTGTTTAATTAGTTGAAGTGACCCTCCATAGCAGCTCATCAATCATTGTATCTGTCCAACATTTTAGTTAACCCTTTGCCCTTCATGGCAGTTACTTGGTAAATTTGTTTCCTTACAAAAATTTCTTGTTGTCCTGTGTCTAAATATTTCTTCAACAAGGAGGTAGCAGAGTTCAAGATATGACACCTTAGGAGCATACTCGTGCATCGAATCCAGTCAAACTAGTAATACTAGTAATACACCCTTTTATTCATTTACCATTAGTATGATCCTTCATAACTTGAGATTGAATATGTGGTCTTAGGGGTTGGTGATGCACTAATTAATTTCTACATGGCATATGTATATTGTCAGCGTATATGTAATATAGTCGAAGTGTTTGAACACTTCTCCGTTTTCCTTTGACCAAACTGCATAAGGTTCATCATAAATCACAAATAACTATTGATGAGAAAATCAAAAAAAAACCAGTGAAAAATGCTACAATCCGCCTGGAGCGAATCGTATGATACCCTATCCCTATCTTATTTGGTCGTGTCAGTGGGCGGTGGAAAATGTATTCACAAAATTTTCTATTTTGCTCTATAAACTAATATTTTTACTCGAAAATTAATTTTTGAAGTAAACGCCCCTAAAAAGTGGGCGTGGCCATATACAATGTATAGACGATTTGTAGATTAAGTGGATATCTACATATTTGCCCAAGTAAGTTTTTTCGAGTTTCATATGAAAATAGTGAAAAAAAGTGATTTTTTTGAAAAGTGGGCGTGTCAGTGGGCGGATTTTAAAAATTTTTACACTTGTATTGCTTACTTTTCCAAAGACCTCGTATACAAAATTTCATCAACCTAGCTCAAAATTTAAGGCCCAAAAACTGGTGACACACAGACGGACGGACGGACGGACAGACGGACAGACGGACAGACGGACAGACGGACGGACGGACGGACGGACGGACGGACGGACATAGCTCAATCGACTCGGCCAGTGCTGCTGATCATTTATATATATACTTTATTGGGTCTATCTGTAATATTTCTCTATGTTACAAACTATGTATCAAACTTAATATACCCTTAGGATAGGGTATAAACACTGTGCAATTTAATTTCCTTAGGCAACCATTCTCCGTGCGAAATGTGACATTTGAATCCATCATAGGTAGACTTTATAATTGCTATTAGTTTCTCTGGAAAACCTCTTCTGCCAAGGAGTAGGTAGTCAAATATATTCCCAATTGGCACTATCAAATCCTTTGTTAGAATCAATGAATGGCAGTTGAAGTGGAGGTAGATATGAAATGGACTGCTGGTATGTGATCACAGGACGATGCAGACCATCGAGGGAGACTTCAAGGTATTCTAGGCTAGACGAAGTAGGCAGCATCCAGATATTTAACGCTCTTATGGCTTCCCAGTTAAGTCAGGTGGTGATATCTTGGAAGGGCGCATGCATCAAGTCATTAGTCAAGTATAAAAGGAGAAAAGCATGCCATCGAAGGTATCACTTTCTTTATCGACAGCCAGGCAGCTATCAAAGCAATTACCGCCCTAGAAATAAAATCCAAGCTTGTGAAGTGCTGTCGCGAAGGGCTTAAGGTTCTTGGAACACAGCACAAGGTTCTACTCTGCTGGGTCCCGAGAAATGAAAGGGCAGATGAATTAGCAAGGAAAGCTTCATCGGACCCACTTGAACTGACCGACCTATCCATAAGCACCCCGCCCTGCGCTCTCAGGCTTAAAGCAGGGAAACTGGCTCTGAGAGAGGCGAACTTGAGATGGAAATCCCCAGATACTTGCAAAACTGCAAAACAACTATAGCCAACTTTTCACAAAGCAAGGCCCATACTGGTGGGGATACCTACGGGTCAGAACACTCTGCGGTACCACCTAAAGAAACTACGTCGGACGGAAGAAGAACTCTGCAGAGGATACGGTGAAGAGGAGGTTATAGTGGACACTACCCTCTTCCTCTGCCAGTGCCCTGGACTCCGACATTCCAGGTACAAAATCCTCGGCAAGCACTTCTTTCAGGATCTAGTAGAACTCTCCAACGCCAATACCAACATGTTACTGAACTTCATCAGAACATCAGGATGGTTTGTATACACGGATAACGAGTAAGAGAAGTTGCTACAGCTATTTATGGGTTAAATGGGCAAGAGGTACTTTTTCTAATCCCCCCTTTGGGTAACACAATGGGTTAGTGCTGACCTGAGTGCGGCGGAGGTATTTCGTTTCCTCTGCCAACCCACAAGCCTAACCTAACCTAAGTAAACAGTAAACACAGTAATGGGAGCATCGCGTAAGTACTGACATAAGCCATTATGAGGTCTGTTCGCGTATTCACCCAAAACAGCGACTTTTTCCGATATATTAAGAATTTTTCGTAGTTTTAAACAGAAGCAGTTTGTAAAAACTGTCAAATCAGTGTATCATGTTCAACCTGTTCGATTACCCAATCTATGAAACTTGACACAAATGTAAATATTTATATTTAAGCAAATGACAGCAGACTTACGTACCTATAATAATGACATTGGCCTCCGTTTGTGTTTGGAAACCAAAGTATAATCCAAAGAAAAATTTGATTTAATTTGATCGTAATCGCAAATAAATCAAACAGCTAATCAAAATAATTGCAGACAGTGCCATCTATCAGTAAATACTTGAACCGAACATAAATTATGAAATTTCATATTTTTATAAGAGAGCAAGCATTTTTCTCTTCAATCTGAAATGCAACCAATTTGGTTGCAAGCCAACAAAATAAAATCATCCCTCGGTCATGTTGAAATTTCAACCTCCTTCCTGTTCTGTTGGGATGATTTTTTTTTTTCAAGAGTTCACAATTCTTAAGAGTAAAAATTTGTGTTTATAAGAGAGCAACTCGTTTGGTGAAATTTTTGTCGAACATGTTTGAAGTTAAGGTATTAGAAAAGAGAATTTTAAAGGGTAACACCGACAACGGCGGACGTTGCTTTAATGGATTGAATTATGAATTGAATTGGTGAAGATGCAGTGTTTTTCTATTTATCTAGTCTTTTACCTTTGAAAAATATCGAGTATATGTTTGTAAAAATACTGAGCGGGAGATTTCCTGCATGAAATATCTGGAATATAAGAAAACTAATTTGTTTTTTAGTTAAGGTCCAGTTTAAGAAGTTTGGTGGAACAGTTTTTGAATAAAAGACGACGTAAAGCCACAGGAGTGTTTTCTGTTCTGTTTATATCCTGTATCCCTTGTGGGTCCTATGGCCTCTACAACGCCTAGGCGCCATCGTGTGCGATTTGTGGAAATGTGCCTCAGCTCCCCCAACTCTTTCCCAGTTGACCGCTGCGTATCCTGCCATCCTGGGTAAGCGGGTTCCATTGCATCGCTTGGTTAGCTATGGATCTGTCACCCTTTCGGAGAGTGTGACCACAAGACGCCACAAGAGTGAGGACAAGAAAAATTTCAAAATTTTCTCCATCACAAAACAAAATATAAAGTCTGTGAACACTTGGACTATTCTGTCAGCTGATGAGTCGGACAAGTATAGTTCAATATAGACTTGTCAACTTGTCATTTTGTAGGACCCTTGATCATCACGCCACCAAAGATAAATGTCATCATGTAGACGCATTAGCGGCGCCAATTCTAATCTAATATACAGTGACTGCTTGAGGATTTACTTATTCTTCAACAAGTATTTGACACCGGGGAATGAATTGAAACCGATGACATCCGGATGAGGAAGAAATTTCCCTTAGGCTTAGCATAAGTGTTCGCCTGTAATCTGTCCGTCAATCTGTCTCAGTCTTTGAACATTTGAACCTTTAGATGTCCAGAATTTCACCAAACTTCCTTAAAAATTCTCAAAGGCAGCTTTTTATGAAAAACGGCAAAATTCTTCACAGATGACCAAAGTATTGTGAAAGACTTTTGAGCGAACAATTTCCTCTGATTTACTTGCCAAGAGTTGCTCCTAACAATGAAGAAGTGTCCGACATACATAACTGCTGAAAAAGTTACAAATGCGGTCAAATTTGTACTGAAAAAAGAAATGCGGTTTTGCCAGATAAGATATCCTTTAAGTTCTTGAGAGATCGGGTTCCTAAAGCTCGTGATTCTCAACTCCAAACTTATGATCCGTGATCCATTGCCTAATCAGTGGAGGTAAAGTTATTTTCTTCCTTTCAATAAAGGAAAGAGCGATTAGCCTTCTTGCGTAATATGCGATAATCACCTTTCTTTCGAGCTGATGTCACACGATGTCTAATCGTAGATCGTTGAACAGATATTAGATGGCCGGTTGCGGAAAATAATGACCAGTACGGGGTTGTCTGGGGCAAATCAATAACAAATGCAAAAGAAAGTATAAGGATCATAATGAACGAAATATAGTGATTCTTTCAAAGACTTGCATATGGTGGGGGTTAATCTTGAAAAAGAGACAATAATGTGTCCCAAAACCTACTTTCGGATGGATGATATGATCATGAACATCTACAAGAGAGCAATGACAAGAAGAAGATGCGCCGCAGGAGTCGGTATACACCCGAAGCACCCTCATTCCTCTCCTATATCTAAGGTTAAAACCAATGCATTTGCTGACGATGGAACTATCATAATTGAAGATCCAACATATTGCGACGAGCACTTGATGTATGGTATGATTTTTTGGGTGAAATGGGTATCAAGTTAGTTTAAATAAAGGAGAGTATTTGCGCTGCTCGTTTTCTGATCCAGTCATGTTTCAACTTTGGAAGGAATTCGGTTACTACAACGGTGGCTAAGTCGTCGGCAAAACCAATTATTTTCGAAGACCTCGGGATTCTAAGCTTCTTTCCATTGTTGGGTTCGCAATGCAGTACATATTCGTTTTCTAAAATAATTCATCTTTATCCTCTGCAGCTAGTCTCATACTCTCTTGGCGATATGTGCTCGCCGATAACTGCTTCATTTTGAGGTGTTGAAGGCATTCTTGACATCCAGCGCACAGTGATGGTTGCTCCTGCCCTTCTTCATCAACAGCATTTAACGACAAACGTATTCGTACTGTTAATCACTATGCCTCATGTTTGATTGATTGCGTTCCCTAACCTGTTACTTACAATACCAGTATTTTCCCCACCATGGAATGGATAGAGGTCTATTGGATTAGGGGTCCTTTGGCCGGTAATTATGTTCTGGTACGACAGTCTCCTATTCAACGTATTATGTGAACATCTAAAATCTTTCTGCAGAACACTAATCGGCACGGACCAGTGTGGCTTCTGGCCCGGCAGATCGACAATAGACCAAATTTTCACACTCAGACAAATCCTGGAAAAGACCAATGAATTTCAAGTCGAAACCCACCACATTTTCATCGACTTTAAAGCCGCCTATGACAGCATTCATCGTCTTGAGCTCTATCAGGCGATGGCCCAATTCGGGATACCGACAAAACTTATCCAGATGTGTCGCGTGACGCTGGAAAACAAGCGATGCTCTGTGCAATTTGGAAACAACTCTTCGGAGCTCTTCCAAACGTGTACCGGATTCAGGCAAGGAGATGCGCTGTCATGTGATTTCTTCAATACCGTGTTGGAGCAGATAGTGCGCAGGGTAGGTGTCAACACGGAAGGCACTATCTTTTACAAATCCGTCCAACTGCTGGAATACGCAGACGATATTGACATCATCGGAAGATCCTGGCAATCCATCGTAGAGGCATTTACGGCTATTGATGAGCAGGCGAAACGAGTTGGTCTTGAAGTGAATGAGGACAAGACAAAAATTTATCGAATGGAGGAGAAGATACAACCGCGAACTCTATGAGCTGTACCAGGATATGGATGTAGTCCAAAAAGCCAAGATATGCAGACTACATTGGCTCGGCCACATCGAGCGAATGGACAACAAAGCCAAGAGGATCTTCAAATCCCAGCCCCCAGGTTCGAGGCGGCGAAGAAGACCGAACCTCCGGTACAAAGACCAAGCTGTCGCGGATGCCAGAAAACTTGGTCTTCACAACTTCACAACTCACAACGCAGAGTATGGAAGGCAACGATGTCTCAGGCAGGGACTCTACAAGGGTCGGCAGCCCTTTAAGTAAGTAAGTAAGTACGACAATCAGTCGTTGTTTCTTCCACTGCCTGGGGAATACTTCTTACTTGAAACAGGTGTTGTATGCATATGATCCTAACACGCATCCTGATGTTGCACGTCAAGCTGAAGAATCAACTAGTGTGCACTCAATTCGGTACAGAATTTGCAATGAGTCTTATAAGATGGCAGAATATCAAGTATCCTTACCCTCGTCTACCGAGGCAGCTTTGGATTATAGAGGACACTCTAGAACAAGCCGAAGCTATAGTATAAGAACTCTTAGGATATGAATCTAACCGAAATCGTATTTGGGAGCGACTCTATCAGGGTCACGATGCAAAATACCCTCTCATATCCACACTCAGTCTCAAATAATGAAACTCATTGGTCCTTCATCTCGGAAACTAAATGGCGTTACAGGATTCAACCTTTGGACACAACTATTTGGACTTATTTTCGTAGTCTAACATCCATCCATCGGATTCAGCCTCCTGTAGCAATTAAAGATATGCTTTTTATAGAATTCAAACTTGCCCCTCTTTGACTCAGAAAGTAAAAAAAAAAAAAAGAAGAGGAAAAACTCTCAACTAAATAAGAAAGTAGATTCCTTTTAGTAGTATTTCCCATTTGTGAATTTTTGCCTCCAACATCTGTACGATGAGGAGGACTTTAATCGGAAAACGAAAATCAGGTGAGCGTAAAACTCACGGTGAAGTGCGTCCATGGAACCAAGGCAAAAATAACGGGCTAACAGTGGTGGCTTGGGAAAGGGGTGGTGGCAAGATACCTACTACCGAATGGCAATGGCAACATATTCTTCTTCGTCGTCGTCCTTTTTTCGACACAGGAATTTCGTAAAATTGAACAAACATGGATACATCCTTTGAAGATGTATATGGAATGGGCAGCCATCACCACACACACTGCCGCCGTAGACGACGACGACGACGAGGACAGGGGGAAAGGATATAGAGCAGCAGTACTCCAACTATCCACATACAGTCAAAATATAAATGAAGGTACGATGTGTTCTTCCCGGGCGACCATTCCACCACCACCCTCACCCTTCCCCGCCTCATAACTCCTTGACGCAGGTGGAATGTTGATATTTACTTTGAGTCTATAAAAAGTTGGCAAAACCCAAGTCCTTACTTCGAAGAAAACGTAAAAAGGAGCAGAAGAAGACGAAGAAAAAAAAAAAAAATTAAACGAAGAAATCCCTTATTATCTCTCTAACGATATGTGTTCCATATGTATCCAGTAGTGCGTTCACAAATATTTATTTAAGGACGAAGGAGGACGATGACAACGGCGACGAGGACGACTCTTTTTCTATGGTGTGGTCTCCTCGTGCTGCCGCCACCGTTGTATTGGACGTCGTGTATGCCACTTTCTTTGCGGGTAAAATCACAAAGGACTCAGACACAGGACTTGGGCTCTAATAAACCGCAAGCCGATTCTATTTGTGTCCTTCTTGTACTTCCTTAACCACTCTTTAAGTGTTTGTTCTAGCCATTCGTATTTATTCGCCTTTCGTTGTTAGCCCCAAGGTAGAGGTCTACTTTTGCGTTCTCTCTTTCTCTCTCTCTATCTATCTATCACTCGCCTGCTGTGTGGGTGTGTGTACATATCCTGAGCCATAAATATAAAATGCTTTGGTGATTCGTCGGTTTGTGGATGTGTCTCTTCTGCCGGCGTGAACCGGCTGGCGGTGGACCTAGTGGGAGGATGGGGTGATGAACTTTTAGGATTGATTTTGCTAACCAAGGATGTTGATTCGAACAAAAGCTCACTTGTTCCTGTCTTGTTAGTTAGTTCTCGGTCTACTTATTTTATTGCCTTCCACTCTGTTGTCCCGAGGTCCCCTGGTGTTTTGTATTTGTGCTCTCATCTTCTTGTTCTTGTTCTTCTTTGGGAGCTAAACAATTTTGCCGTCCGGTAAAACTTGTGTTTCGAAGGAATTTCGGTCACCCGCACATTTATTTTTGGGAAGCATCTCGACCTGGCATTCATGGATTGTGGCGGCCGCGCTGCCGAATGGGTGGGAGGCGATACTTTATCTTGGTCATTGGCCA
This sequence comes from Chalcosyrphus nemorum, assembly GCA_949716465.1. NCBI lineage: Eukaryota > Metazoa > Arthropoda > Insecta > Diptera > Syrphidae > Chalcosyrphus > Chalcosyrphus nemorum. The sequence goes on from OX454332.1 coordinate 36,262,233, forward strand.
TAGCGAGGGCAGAAGAGGTTCTTTCACTCTCTCTCTCTCTCTCGAGTGAAGACAAATCGATAGATAGATATACAAAATGTATACCTGGTCTTCTTCAGAGGATATTCGTTGTGTTCTACCATGCGAAGGGTAAGGAAGTTAGTTTCCAATTATTTCCTATTGGACAAGGATGCCTTTTGAGAATTCAATCAGAGCGATTTAAGGGGGCATTATTGTGCAAAACACGTTCCATTCGAAGTTGAATGTGTCAACTGTCCCTTGGACTTGGGGGTGGTGGTGTGGTGTGATGTGGTTGCCATATAACTGTTATTTTGGGTATACACATTAGAGCATTCGGGGGATGGTTGTTATTATTAAAGTTTTGGTGACATAAAACGTCTGTCAAAGGGGATCGGAGGGAGAATACTGGACATGTTTGTCTCTGGGGATGACTATTTTTTGGTCTGACAGTAGTTTTATCTATATCAATTCCTTCCAATCGATGAAAAGATACTTCTCTGTTCATATTGCCGGAAGAGTAATTAAGAAAACTACGAACTTCAATCAAATTATTTTGTAGAAGTTTCTCGCTTGACCTATTCCGTAAACTAGCTCAGCTATATACCAGCCAAATGCAACCGAAATTCTCACTCTAAAGTAGGGTTGCAACGTTAATGTGTTTATGTGCTTACGCTGGACTGTACATAGATATGTAGGTAATGATTTACTACCCTACCCTTAGATGGTATTTCATCCCTTCAGTGGATGTAGTTTTGTACCTAGTTCGGTTGCGAAATCGTATCTACCTGAATCAATTTCGGGTTGGCTGATGTTTGTTCTCGTTACAAACAGGCGAGGCCTATTATCCTGTGAGTGTTTTTTGTATTTTAATGTTGGTAGCTTGGTTTTTTCTATAGATTCATTAACATGCGTAGGTCTAAGTAGTTGAGTTTTTAAATCACCGGTGACATATGACAACTGAAGTGAGTTGAAGATCTCTTAACATTTCAGCATGAGTCAATATTTGGACGTACCCCACTGCTGGACCAGTACCTAAGGATGTAGACATTTGGGTGACTTGCGATTGCCCAAAATCTAACTCAGTAACTTTCATGACGATAAAATAAAGTCGAAGTCTGCTTTGTACATTGGTTACTCGTAAATCAGTGACCAACTGTGACCAAACAAAGATATCTAAGTATGTTTTGTCTTAGGGACAAAAAGTTCCTCTAAAAGACTTACTACTTGGCTGTCGTCCAGTTCACACCTTGGCTTAGCGGCGATCTCTGTACATCCATTATGTAATTGTGTTCACTAGATAATGCGGAGTTAATCTATGGCACACAAAGATTCTGTGCTCTCATCTCTGATTAGTGCAACTCAACTTGATCGATGCGATTTAAGGACACAGTAAATGTATAATATCGTCCGATGCTTGTCAGTCCCCGCAGTAGCCGCAAATGTGCGTTTCTGATAATCCTAATCCGCTGACATGCTTCTTCAGAAAACGATGTCCAGATAGTATTCCAATCATGGCTCTGATTTATGATCTACGTATATAAATAGCTTACAAATTTCCTCTGTTCTGTTACGGTTTCTCTACGTATCCAAAACTATGTCTCATAGGTACTTTGGTGTTTAGTACGAGGTTAGAAACGACTTGAAAATTTTCAAAATTTGCTACTGTGATTCCTATTTTTGAGTAATTTTGTAAGGGGGTACGGTTCAATATGATCTGATTGTCGAATTTCGTATGTTTCACAAGTTTTTGGTTCAGAAAGCTTTTCGATTTCCTCATTACTTGCACCTATAATATAGGGCAAGTATTGGATTCGTGCAAAAATTCGAACTCGAGATAACAATGAATTTTGACATTACGATGATAGAGAAGCTCGAAAAAGTGGGTCTGCCGATTCTGTCTGTCTGTCTGTCTGTCTGTCTGTCCGTCACTCTGTATGTATGTACGCTCGACTACAGCCCAAACGGGTGGACCGATTTCCTTCAAACTTCATATCTGGGGTCTGTTGTGTATTCTCCAGAGGGGAAATTTGAATTTTAGTTCTAGCCCTATTATTAACGGTACTTTACCTAAGGCCAATTTTACAAAAACATGATTTTCTCGAAAACGGCTCTAACGATTTTGATTAAATTTCATATTTGAGTTAGTTTAGACAAATGCTATAAGATGGCGTAGCAAGTTTTTGGCTAAAAATACGTATAACGGTACTTTTCATGTTAACTGATTTTAGAAATATGGCTATTTCTCGGCTAAAACTCAATGGATTTCCATCAAAATCGAAATGTGGCCCAGATTTAATGTTTAACAAAATGTGGCATTTAAACTTATCCAACATTTTTTAATTTTTTTTATTAAAAATTTGTGCACATGCACATGCAACTAAGAGCATATAGGTGCAAGTACGTACGATCCAGTCGTGCACATTTTTTTTTTTTTCAAATTGTCTGCGTTCTGTGTTCTATGCCAAACAAAATTAAATGAATTGAGGAAAAGGAACAGTTTTGGGAATATTAACCCGATACAAACAACTGGTCTCAATAGAAAGATACAATATTTTATTGCTAAAAAACCATTAAAATTCCAGTTTTAAATTCATTTTGCCGGTAGCAAGAGAAAGAAATCTTATGGATTTTTTGACAGATGACGCGTTATTTGTGTTAACATTTGTTTAGCGTCTACAAATCTTTCGTACACTAAGAGTAAAAATTTTGTTCTGCCATGAAGCCCATTTCTGGCTTAATGGATTAATGAGCTTTCATTACATCCAGGCAAAACAGTATGGTGACGCCCTTTGCTGGCCCAAATTGATCCGCTTGATCTCCAGGACATTTTGTCCCACCAAGACGACGCTACTTGCTATATAGTCCATGAAACAATAGCTTTATTGCGAGAACATTTAGGTCAACAGTCAATTCAAAATCAGTTACAATTGAAAAATTCATAATTATTTAAAAATAAGTGTCAGTAATGGTTTTTCAGTTTGATAGTAAAAATAAACCGATTAAATTGAATTTTGTCTTTTGCTTTTACTTTTAAAAAAGTACCTCTTAATGAATCATCCATTACTTTCTTTTTAAAGAAAGTTATTAGGAACGGTCCAGACTTCAGACTCCTGAGTTTGACAGCTCCATCCAATTTCTCAAGTCGGTAAAGTAGAGTTTGTGTAAGGTGCGTTTGCATGAATCGCAAAGTCGTGCTATACGTCGATATGTTTAAGATCTAGTATCTATGGCAACATAATAGATAACTTTCATCTGCATTCTCAAGTCGGTCTAAAGTTAAGCATTGTTCCTAGTGTTGCTGTTGGGATCACTTTAAGTCCTCAGGTGTAAGGTTTGGGTGCATCGTGCTATAAGACTATAGGTTTGGCAATTGGCGTCTAAGTGCAGTAGATTGTCTTACATATATAGAATTAGAAAAAAATTCTTCAAAAACTGAAGTCAAGGTCTTGTAAAGCTCCACTAGAATTTCGTAATTTTTTTTTAGAGCAGATTGCAAGTCTACGAATGATATTGGAAGCGCGTCCTGCAAATTTCCTTTGTCAGATTCAAATATAAGACTGGTGGCTCAAAATCCGTAGCAAGTGATTTGGCGGCATTTGATAAAGCTAGCTTACAAGCTGCTATTCATCTTATGCCACCAGCCCACCAGCTTTCGGCAAAGATTGTACTCCACTCGCTTCGCCACTCAATCATTCACCATATGAATTTCCTCCAAACGTGCGACCCAAAAAGTGTGCACTTTCACCTCGTCCTCAACCACAGCACTTCCAAATAATTTTCTTCTTTCAAATTGTCGTATGAACTACGACGGCACGTCGCCTCACCCGTGAACCTGAACAGTTAACGTATAAAATTACTTTTACTTCTTTAAAAAAAATCTTTCAAGACCCATGGGACTGCTTCTCCTTGATTCATGTTGATCCATTGAATATCTGAAGGGTTGAAATGGACATAAAACTCATAAAAACCATTCTTCATCTTTGGTTCCATCTTCAATTCTTAACTGACCAAAGGGGGTAGGGTGTTCTTGTGCGACATGACATTTCACTTTTATGGTTGAGTTGTGTTTGACCATAAGTGGTTCTTCCGTACGAAGAGTGATTGGCATTTTTAATTCCAAGAAAAGCGTTCACCTCGATCTGAGTCTGGATATTTATTACAATCCGACAGGAGGTGATTTAAGGGATATTGAATTTCAAGGCACTCACCCTTCCGGTCACTTATCCAAATCAAATTGGTATGATTGTGATTCGAGTAATAATTCTTTCGAGTCCTCAAATAAAATATCAAATTTCAAAAAATAAATTTCGTAAAGTGTTAATTGTAACTACTTAGAAAGCCATGCGAGTGATTCAGGCCTCTATACAGGCAAACAACCCCCAAATATCCCATATCGGTGAAGATGGACCGCATGCAAGTTTAACAGGATTTTTTTTCTTCCTTCTGCTGAGTGGTATGTGTGTGAGTATTGCTCCTTCGATAAATAGCTCATGTCCCAGAAGTGACCCGTAACATTTTGCAAAAGGAAAAGAAAAAACCCAAGAAAAAAAGCGACACAGTCGCATTTATCTCCATTTGACCCTCTTCAAAGTCCTTTTTTATGTTCGGTCTTCATTCGATATTCATTCCCCCACAGGCTGCCACAGCATCCGTGGGGCTACCAACGGTCCTTTGTCCTTTTTTCTTTGGTAGATTCTAAGACATGTAAATACCCTGTCATGTTGGGTCGTAATACTATAACGTGTACAGTGTCCTTTTTTTTTTTTGTACGCTGAGTGGATGTAGGCAAATCCATGCATATGTAACGAGGATGTAAATGTATGTTGGTATATGTACCACACGAAGGATGGACGAAGAGGAAATCCAACTGCGGCTATGCCACCAACCAACCACCTTTAACTATACACTGGGCAATGGCGAACGAAATACCCCATAAGTGTTAAGTTGACTGTATTTGGAATTTTAGTGGCCAAAGAAGGGTCCGTTTTTTTATGGATTTTTTCTTGTTGCCGCTTCTACTACTGTTGTGTTGGAAAAAAAAGTTTAATTTTTGTTATTTTTTTGTTGCATCTTTGGATATTCACGTGTGGGTTTTAGTGAGGACAAAAAGAGATTTATGTGAGCGATAATCATTCAGTTGGACAGTGAAAGGAAGCTCATAAATAGTATCTAGTTCTTATCTGAACTGTATGAATTCTATTAGTACAGATTCTTTTGTGAAAACTTGTCCTATGCCTGAATTCGGCATCGTCAGTGAGTCATCCTGGATTATTTTGCAGTTGATTTTTGAGCCTACATCTGTATAAGACTGACGCAAAAATTGACGCCGTAGAAAATGCTGTGAGTTTGCTAATTGGGTGGTGGAAATGCCTAGCCGGAGAACCGGATTTTGACCAAAAAATTATCTTCTGAGACATAGCTCATTCTGGGCTCAGCGGCTTTGTCAACAAGCGAAATTGAAATTAATAGTGGGAACACAATCTACAAGTGCTCGATCAAGCATCAATGCATCCAGAGAGAGTGACTCTTTGATGTGCGGCTTATGGCGCACGGGCTTTGATGTGCTCATCGGACCTTGTTTCTTTCGAAATGAGGACGGATACAGAATTTCTGTGATCAGAGCTCGACAACATCGATATATCGGTCCACACAAGACAGCGCTAAATGCCGTACAACCCACGCAACGACCGAAGATATGAAGGAGAACGTGTCATCTGACGGCGACCTTTCATAGATTTGCCGCCGCGCTAATGCATCTTGACACCACCCGATTATTTTCTCTGGGGCTACGTTAAGAACTTCAACAAGCCAACCAATTGGGAATAAGATTCAAGTCGCTATTGCCAGAAGAAAGCAATACATATTGGACCGGGTCATCAAAAATTGGACCGATCGCTTCATGCACGAAGCCAGCGTAGCCGAGGCAGCCATTTGAATGATGTGCTAGTTCATCCCTTTGCAGTTTTAGAAATAAAAAACCTTAGCCACGACAAGGCCTCCTTAACCGTCATAGTATACGGAGTGAACGCTACAGAGGGAAGACAACAAAACAGACTAATTATGTGCAGCATTGCATCTATTAGCAAGGCGATAATGGGGACTAATACAGCCGTGTTGTGGTGCTCCTAACAATACTCTCTGTTGCACTTAAAGGGACAAACAATCAACATCTATGAGTTGCAACTTCAACCTCAATTTACCGACAAACAAACAAATAAGCATTTGAGTACTGCTCATGGGGTTTCAGGTTCGAATCGCAAAAATTATCATCAGAAGAAGATATTTTTGTTTTAAATTTGTGAGTCAAGAGATGGCCCAAATGTCCATATTGGCACTAACCATTGGAGTTCAGAAAACTGCCAATTCAAAGTCCTACCCCGAATTTTATTATCCTTACTCCAACGCACAAAATAAAGATTACCATCTCACATGTATAGTCGTCATATCGACAGAATTTCACATCAAGTAGATAGGTATCCTAAAAGATACAAAAAATTACATCTCAAGTAGTAATTCCGAACAAAATACGGCCAACAAGTTAATGCCGCCCTTGATGGTCTCTCTCTCAAAGAAACGGACCATGTATCCAGGGAAATCCAAGTGCTAAGTCAAACGGCAAAAGAAGAAGAACCAAAGCATACGAATAATACAAAGCTCACACACACATACAGAGTAACACGAAAGAAAAAAAAGGTAGATCTTCATCGTATATTACTATCTGAAAATGGGGTGGCAAATGCTGCCCATGGGACCTACTTGATGGATACATACCACATGCTTTTATTATCCTTTAAATTGTAGATACGAAAAGGATCGCCACCACCGATGCCGCCATTAACAAGGCCATGAACTGAAATTACTTTTTAAAGATATTCAATTTTTCTCTTTTTTTTTATTGTGAGGACATTTTTTGAAAAATTAATGACTTGTATCAGTGTGTGTATCCTTTTGCATTGTTTCTGGGAATAAATGTTGCATTTTTCATCTAACCCATTCCGCAACACCCAACGAAGTGGATTAACCCGATAATTCTCAGTGTGTGTGTGTATTTGCGAAAAGGGGTAAACAAAACCAAAAATCGAGGATAATACAGGATAACGTGGACAGATATCTGGAGCACCAGTAAATAAATCAAAATCCAAACAATTCCCAAAGTTGCATTTGACTTCACGTAGAGGACATGCTTTGACATTCGCAAAAACGAAAAAAAAAGGGTGATCTTCCATCCCTTTAACCAATTTTTAACCCTGTCATGCCATTATCCTGCGACGCCGTTAGAAAATTTAAAATAAAATTTCGATTTTCAAATCGATTCAGTTCGTTCGATCAATATTTTACCTTTCGATTGTCGGTCGTTGGCAGGGAGTGCACAAGACAAGGACATGAGATATTGAATGAATTATTATGCCGCTGTCTGTGTCCTGTGGAGGGGTATGTTTTGCGGACAGACATCCTGCTGTTACCCACAGCACACATAATTCGAATGTTTACTTATCCAACTGAGATGCACTTTAAATTACGCTCTGTGCGGAGCGAGCGAGAGCCCGATGATGACCTTAAATAAATTTGCGTGAAATTTTTCCAATGGATTTCTTTTCGAATTTTGTTTTTTTTTTTTTACGGTTCACATGTGTTGACTGTTATTCATAGGGATTTTAACACCACTGATATGGATGGATATGGAGGCGTTGCGAAAGCAATAAATGTGCCGATAGTAATTTGAGAAGAAGTCTTGTTTTTTTTTTTTTTTTTGTACAGGACATGTCGAAGGGAATTGTTTAATGGTTTATAGAGGATGAATCTAATAGATTACAAATATGAAGAGGATTGCAATTACAACAACAACAATCTTCCAATGAGTTTCACGGTGTCACATAGTGAGGCCACGGCGGAGTGGAAGGAGTATGAAAGGCTCAGTTCTAAGGATCCAACCATGTACATCCATTTAAATTTTGGTATTCTGTGAATTATAATACAACCTAGGCTTTGATAGCACAATGTCCTGGTGTTAAGAAAGGTGACAACTTTCTGTATCTCGGAATCGTGGTCTCGGCTAACCATGAGTTCTATTTGACAAATCATCATGACAAGACTTACACCCCAAAAAACGCCTTCGTACCTCTGTTAATACTTTGAAAATCGGTCATGAACATGTCGCGTTTCGGATACATTTCGTGCGACTAAGTCTACAAGACACTAAGCCAACAACGTGTCATGGTAATGTGCAGACAGAGGAAACTATACTCATTGTAACTGACAGTATGGCGAAAGATTCTGGCCTCCACAATGTGACAAAAAAAATGAAGAGATTTCGGTCAATGCCGGTAAAGGTTAGGTTAGGTTTGTGGGTTGGCAGAGGAAACGAAATACCTCCGCCGCACTCAGGTCAGCACTGACCCATTGTGTTACCCATTAGGGCTTAGAAAAAGTACCCCTTGCCCATTTAATCCATAATTACTCGTTACCCGTGTATACAAACCATCCTGATGTTCTGATGAAGTTCAGTAACATGTCGGTATTGACGTTGGAGAGTTCTCCTAGATCCTGAAAGAAATGCTTGCCGAGGAATTTGTACCTGGAATGTTGGAGTCCAGGGAACTGGCAGAGGAAGTGGGAGGTCCTCTATAACCTCCTCATCGCCGCATCCTCTGCAGAGTTCTTCTTCCGTCCGACGTAGTCTCTTTAGGTGGTACCGCAGAGTGTTGTAACCCGTGAGTATCCCCACGACTATGGACAGTGAACGTCTGTCCTTGCGGATAATTATCTCGGTCTTTGCTTGCTTGCTTGTTGGCCATAGTTGCTTTGCAGTTCTAGCGACTTCCATCTCAAGTTCGCGCAGACTCACGGGCCACTGTTGTCACTGCCAGGAACTCCGCTTGGAAGACACTGCTGTGGTCTGGGAATCGTATAGATCTGGATATACCCAGTGATTCGGAGAAGATTCCGGATCCTACACCAGAGTCCATTTTTGATCCATGAGTGTAAATAGCTATGGATTCGGCATTTGTTATGTCTTTCCACTCTTCTCTGCTGAGGCAAATGGTATTTTGAAGTCAAGGTAAGGCGTAGTGTAGTCTGTTTTGGGTGTATGGCCGAAAAATCTGCCAAGGATGGTCGCGTGCCCTATCGTACTTGACTTCCAGCACGCAGTCTGACTTATTCTTAAGGCACTGATGGCTGCCGTTGATCTCATGTAGATGTCTAGCGAAGGCAGGTTGAGAATAGCCTCAAGACCCGCTGTTGGAGTGCTTCTCATCTCACTGGTGGCACCAAATGCACGCTAGTCTAAATGATACCCAGGTATTTCGCGCTGTCGGATAAGCTGAGGGGAATGTTACCCACAGAGGGTGCGCTGAACCGAGGAATTTTCCTTTTGTTGGTAAATAAAACCAATTCAGTTTTCTGGGGGTTGACGGTAAGGCCGCATGTCTTGGACCATCTTATTAGGATCTTGAGGGCACCATCAACAATGCGGGTGCAGGAAGATGTCATGAGATCATAGCTTGCATTGGGGGTTGGACCCTGGAACATGTTGAACTAGACCCTTTTTTTAGCGAGAAACGTTTTCAGTGATGGGGTTGTGAACAAGCAAAACTACAGTTTCGAGAGTGAGGTCTGGTCATCAGACGTTCCTTTTTTCCAAATGAGCCTGGAGGTTGCGTTACACGTAATGGTCCACTTTAATGGACTGGACTATTGTCACTAATTATTTCTGCACGATGACATTGATCTGGACGATTCATCAGGACTGCCATGAAACTATTCAGACCTTTAGGTCTGTTCTTGGACAGACACATCACCACACACTGGAAAGAGCACTCTAAAATTGAGCCGACAGATGGCCCTTCTCAAACTGAAACAAATTTCCTAGAACTCACGTTTATAGGGTTCCATTTGCTCACACACTTCTCAAATACTTCCTTGATACAAGCAATCCCTGCTTTGACGAAAAGCGAAGGATAACTTTTCGAGTTTCAAAAAACCAACCTCATTTCCACCGGATTAACGACAACTAGTACTCCAAATTATCCTTTGGGTGTATAGTATCAAACATCCCATTGCCTTCTCCTAGTTCATCTTTCAGTTAGAAAAAGAAAACTCCTTGCAGAATCGATAAGTCCATTGCAGTTTGGTATACCTAATTTGTTTTTTTGTCGATAAAGCTTTTACCATCTGAAGAATCGATGTGATTTCAAATTCACAGTACATATTTTGAAATCCCCAAAAATATGTGCTGTGTTGATCTTTCCAAGCCATTACAAATGGCGTTCTATTAGCCCTTCGGACGAAGATGGAAATGGAAGCCAGAAGATTTGTTCCCCCTTCTACTCGTTCTGTGTCGCTGTGTCGCGCGTCATCGTCCACCCGTGTGTCCCCTTTTGTGCTCAGACACAAAACAGGAAAATATGCTCTATTTGTTCCTCGGAGCAAAAATTTCAAATGAAAGGACAATATACAGTTTCACAGATACATTGCTTCCACCCTCACTCTATACTCGCCTCACACAAACACACACATTTTACCTCTTGGTAATCCTTTTCGAAGCCATAGCCAGAGAGTACGTTACCAATACATATCCACAGCACACAGAAGGACACAGGGGTGGACTATAAAAATGATGCCACTGTTCAATTTGAAGAGGGTCAGCAGCACGATTCGTTTGCTGTCCTGCAACTTCTACAATGCCCTCACCCCTGCGACGGCCAAGCCAATACGGAAACTTTGTCCATTTACCCCCGCTTCGGACCGAATAGATTTCCGTCCTCCTTTTATGTTCAATGCCGTCGTAGTCGTTGTTGTCGTCGTCGTCGTCGCCGTCGTAGTTGTCGGTGGTGGTGGTGGTAGTCCCGGCGTCGGGAGAAAATGGTTGCTCGTTAAAATTGTATGCATAGCCATTTCCATATCCCGGGATAAGTTCATGAGTTAGCTATAAAAGTATGTAAGCTGACGAGGGGTTTGGGGTTATAGAGAACGGACCGAACATGCCCGACCAAGGACACCGCACCGTGCCGAGCCGGAGGAGGAGGGTGGTTGGTGGCTGTTTGGACTCTCTGGGAAATGAAATTTTCGGTTTTTATGGCGTAGACAAAAGTTAAGAGTGGACAGAGTTGTACTGTGTCGTGGTATTTATTTGAGCAGGCTTGGCGTGGGTTGTGTGCAGGATACGAACAACTGCGTTATCCTTAGTGGTGAAGATGCTTTTTTTTTTTATTTTATTTTTCCTTTGGTCCGTGCTTTTGGATCTCGGTAGCCTTGGGGACTGCTGGGGAGCGGGTGCAGAAGGTCACATTCAGTATAGAGCTACTCATTTGCTTGTTTGAATTAAACTATTTCGGGGGCGCGAATCCCCCGCATGATGTGTGATTTTTGCAAAGTTTAGCAATGTTGCGTGGTTTCATCGATTCGGGGATGATAGACCGTTAATATAGCAAAAAGTTAGCTTTGAACAGACAGACGGGGTGAGGTTGTTCGTTCTAAATGTATGCTGATTGCATTTTTGCTGCAAAAGTTGTCTTATTGTCCGAAGGATTGGCTAAAAAAAAATAAAAAAAAAAAAGACTTGTTTGCATGCCTCCTGTGAGGATTGAACTCACGACCCCTGGTTTACAAGACCAGTGCTCTGCCACTGAGCTAAAGAGGCAGTTGAAATGTTAGACCTTCTGCATAGTTTCGGTGCTCTGTAGTGTGTTTATGTTTAATCAGTTGATTGAAGAAGTATGTTGAAACACATGTGTCGATTGCACAATCAGTACTTTCAATTTCTGATACACTCGAGATGATGTAGTCAAGATAGTAAGAAGTACATAGATAAGAGTGCAGCAATCATCTGAAAACAAAATATGAAAGATGAGTGGTATTAGAAGTTCATTGATCTTAGGGTTCGTTCTAAAGCTTAGAGTTTAGACTGAATCAAATTGATGTCAAGTGTTGATGTGTGGAGAGTTAATTGCCTCAAGTTTGAAGAATGCGAAGGAATCGTGCATTTGTAAGTCTCCATCGTCTGGCAGTCTTTGGACCTATTTGAGCTAGAACCCCTTTTGTTAAGAGTGGCAGCAAATTAGTCAACAAATAAAACTATGTTGAAACAAGCTACAGAGATTCCACGTGGTCTTGCAGGGATAACTTTGAAGTGTGTTGTACTTAAGGGCCGACTTGAGACTTTTTTTGAGAATGGAGAAATGAACAAGGTGACGGTGAAAAAAAAGTTTTCCATGCTTATAGTGTAGACAAGCATATAATGGAGCTACTAACTAGATATTACCCAACTAAAGCTGTATTACCCTTTGGAGTGAACAACACGGCAAGAAAATGCGATCAGAGACTGAAAGAGACCCTTACCAACTCTCTCGTACTGACGCTATTCGTTCCTGAGGGCAAAACATACATGATGTACATAGAAAGTGCTTGGTGGGATGACGGCAATTCGTCCACTACTTAGACGCGATTAGCAGCCTGCAGGTAATACCTGATGGGCTGTCTGTTCATACCTCCACTTAGGTGATTTGGCTATACTAATGTTAGGCGCATGGATTACTAGCCGTGTCAATCCCATTTCGAAATCTGGTTTCGAAACCGATCCAGCACTAGCTCTGACATAGTCTGTGTTCGAAAAGAGGAAGCGCCTCCTCTAATGGTACATCCAATTGGGGTAAAAACTCCTGCCATGAGTTTATTCCTAGGCATGTCGTAGTGTTATCTTAATTGCAATGCCCATTTCATGTATGTATGTATGCTCTGAGACTGTGATTCACAAATGATGACAAGCTCTAAGACAGGTTCTTTCAAATACCTGTACTATATACTTGTTCCTTTATTAAACTGCACAGGACTTGCATGTCCAAGCGTATGCCGTATAAACACCAGAGTTGGAAGTCTTATTGTAATATTGAATGCAATTCTGAGTAGCATCTATTCACTTTAGGTTCGAGCGATCTCTTAACCTCTAATCGACGCTCAATAGGATCGAGGAAGGTGTTGAGACTCTCTATTTTGATGGGCAAGTCTTAGCTCAGTTTGCGACTCCGGGGCTGAAAAGAGCTCGTCAATTGTATTGCGAAACTGAAGGCTATATGGTTGATACCAAGGTATCGTATTCTCCCTACTACATTGATTTACTTCGTTCATTTGTCTAAGGTACCTGTCAATCTTCTTGTTGAAGTAAAAGTTCCTATGGATACTACCTTAGAGTCCCTATAACCATCAACTATAACTAAACAACTTCACTAAAAACAATAAAATCAATGACAAAATACATACACGACCAAATTTACAACCCTTCCCTTCAATTCATCCAGTAAAAAGGACATTTGCTAATTGCCATCCTTAACATTAAACAAAGCACATTTCGTTGGACAACAACATAAATTCCATCAATTCCTATCCGAAAGACCTCCACATCAGCTAGGCTAATTTGTGCTACTTTAATCCCCCGCCTCTAGTCATCCGGATGTGCCACCCCTTTATAAGAATTTCATATGCTTTCATATATTTTTGTGAATGCCTATTCTCTGCCCGGCATTTGCTAATGGAAATATGTTTCCAACAAACCTACTACAACTTAACAAAACAACAGACAAACAAACTTACTCGTGGCGACATCACTTCCCATTTGCATACGATTTCGCTTGTAATACCAACAGACTAGGACCAAAGGAGCAAACGATGGAAAAAAATTGACAAAAAAAAAAAAAAAAATAGAAAGAAACGTAGAAAAGAGTCCTTTAAGGACCTTAACTGAGCGTCTCCAAGTCTACTAAATATTTGCACATATCCGGTGTGTATCACGACGCACACACACACACACTGTAGTTCTATCTGTTTTGTATCTACAGTCGGAGATTCTGTTTTTTTTTTTTTTTTCTTAACATTTTGGGATGGACGTTCGCATATCCTTTTTGTACGTGTACAAACACCCCCTTAACTCACCCACAAAAACCAACCACGTACATGTAGCATATACATACATGCAAACATTCTCAACCATTCATTCGTTTTGTTGTGCTTTCTATTCTTTTTGCTTTGTCCTTCTGCTTTTTATTGAAACTTTCAGCTATTCATTGGGAAAGTATCCCCACATTAATAATAAACCATTTCGTCCCTTTTGTGCCCGCCCCCTTAGCGCTTAGTAGTCCGAGATACTCGTACACTACAGATCCCCAGATCCTTGCTTCGTCCTGAAGGGCAGAAGGCAATTCCATTTATAGTTGCACCAGAGTGGCTGTTATACTTTTTTATTTATTTTTTTTATTTATGTGTCGTCAGTTGATGTGTTGTGTTTTGATTTTACATTAATTTTTCTGAATGTGTGTTTGCGAAATGCGAGTACATTTTGGGGCGGGGGGACCTTTTTTTTTTGGGGGACATAACAACGGTTTTGTGTAAAGTGCCCCGGATACATGTGTCGGTGACACAGATTAATGCTTTTTAATGGGAGGCGAGTTTTTTGAATTTGGAGGGAGAAACGGTTGGAAACATCTTAAGCAAATAGACACAGAGAGAGAGAGAGAGTGAGTATCACTTAAGTCTTCAAATAAACTATTAGATGTTTAATTTTGACTTTGGGTTGGGGTTTCCTGTTTTTCTTTTTAAATCATAAGCTAACCCGATGGTATACAGAAGAAGCCAATAAAGGCGGCTATAACAAAGAGACGAGACCTGTTTGAGATGATCATGCTGAAGGAACAAGCGGAAGATGCAACATTTGGTCCTGCCTGCGATAAGAAGAACCATCTTGCTATGGTCCAATGCAATCTACAACAGACTTCTCGCAGTTGCAGATGACAAAGGAGCCCTTTCAGACTACCAATTTGGATTAAGAAAACTACGATCTACTGTTGATGACATAAGAGCAGGAGGTGATATCGCAAGGGCCCCATCGATGTGGAAAGGTGGTTCTACGGCCCAAATGTGCACTCTGCAGTAGTAACTCTTGACGTTAATTCGGCGAAGTGGTCGTTCATTTGAAGATGGAAGGCAGCCGTGTCTCAGGTAGAGACTACTGCCGAAGGTCCACAGGGATCGATCTTATGGTACACCATGGACGATGGAGTGCGATTGGCCTAAGGGGTTCCGGTAGTTAGATTCGCCGATGGCATTGCCATTGTGACAGTACCTAAATAGATACAATTGAATCCACTACAAACGAAGGATTGGTTAGCAGCCGCCAGCCGCAGAAGCTGTCCTCAGAACCAGTGGAAAAAGTTTGCCAGGTTTCAGGCTGACAATCGAATAATCAGGTCCAAAAAAGGGCTTAAATATCTTGTTGGATAACAGATTACAGTTCAAAACAAGAAAACATCGGAAATACAGAGAACTGAACATTGGTGGACTTGGACATACAAAAAGGACTCCACTTTCCAGAACTGTATTATTAGGTATTGAGCACGACGGAGACCAAAAGTAGACTCTCGTCAGCTCGGCGCGCTACGGATAATCAACGGCTTTCGAACTATATTGGGCGAAGGCGCGTTTTTAATAGCTGGGATGGTTACCGCCGACATTTTTGCAGATGTCAATAATAGCTATATGACAAGTTCGCTCGGATAATACAACGAAAGTCAATCATACGTAGGTACAAACTTACACCGACAATCCAGGATTAGGAAGAACGTAAACACGAAGACTTTAAATATAACCTTACGCAGTTCCGATCTGGCTACGGTGGTTATCACAAAAATCCGCACTGTTTTGGGCACGACAACTCACCATCTTGCCCCGAATGCCCAACTGAAGATGAAGGACACGAAGTCTTCTATTGCTGATCCTTCAAGGCATGGGGAACGACTCTGCCCAGCTCATCGCTAATCCTCGATCATATGTTGCCGTCGGAGGAGAATTGGGTGGAAATAGGTATATATTTCGATAACAATTCTACAAAATAAGCTTCAAAGAAAAGAAAGACTACCTAAGGCGACAACAGAATCTTCAGAGGATACAGAAACCTCAGAAGCAGGTTACACAACACGAAGAGATTCATTTGCTAACCAGCCTTGGAGGCAGGAGTAACAACGATCGAAAGACTGCACTACAAAAACTGGACGTGAAAAGAGCGTTCAAAAATGTGAAGTCCGAATGGAAAAGTACTGGACCAACTCAAAGCACTCTCAGGTCAAAGAGAATACTTAGTCTAGGTACAAGTTGGATGACAGATCATTCAATATCCTTTAGAGAAACCCAGGGAGGAGGGGTCTTATGTCCTCTGGTATTAAGTTTGATCAGATGTGTCACTCATTAACACCATCGAACAACTTTCGCAATCGTGCATCAACACCATCAATAAATGTGGACAGGATATCAGCCCGGCCTCTTCACTAACAAAAGAAAAGAATCAGGTTCGATCCTGACGATTAGAGGATTCTTTACTTCAAATCTCAACCAAAGCATTGTGCTTAGATGATGAGCTGATATAAAAAGAGGTTGAGTTCGGTAAGAAAGAAGCTGTTTTATGTTTTTTCTTTCTTCTTCCTTATGATCTAGAGTAGGAGGATCACAGCCCTCACACTATGCTGCATTATAGTGGTCCGCCTGTAAGGTTTTTTCGGTAAACAAATTTGATGGACTGCTGGATTGATCTTTTCACAATACACTATTCTTTTTAAAGAAAAGACTACGTTTCTTATTTCTAACACTACACTTCTACCGAAATACTAAAAAAAAAAAATCTCACTCGTAAACCGATGAATTGAGACGTCCAAAAGGACCAACCTCTTACTAAAATCCGATCTAATCAAGGAGCACTTGACTCAACCTTATCGCTGGCAAATTATCTTTTCAAAAAAACGAACTGCCAAATGGCCTACTGTCGATGAAATTAAGTGGATCGAACAATGAACCTAATCACTAACTTCGATCGGGCACTCCTCGGCCAACTATAGAGTCCTACTGCCGCTTCACCGCTTCCAAATGAACGTGAGAACTCGATCGCGATAGCAAAATTCGTGTCATACGGGCAAAGGATGTTTACCCTTTCAATTTTTTACCTGAACATCTGAATGGTACACTGAATAGGGAACACACATAAAATAAATAAAGCACGTAGTGCAACACATGTGAATAAAAAGGATCCGCACTGACACAATGCTTGCGGAAGCATCCCGGCGAGGGGTTAATGCTCTGCCCTTTCTATTTCCAATAATGTGCACGATCATCATCATAACTCACTCATCATGAATGTGCGAGAATCTTATAAATCGTAGATTCTATTAATTTATATTCGCTGGCATGACATATGATGCAAAACTCTGCGCTCTCTGTACCCATTGTATTCGGTGGACCTAACCCTTTTAAGGAATCCTTTTTTACCTTTCCTTTCCTCTTTTTTGTTGAATGTTATTCCCAAATGCAGCACGAACTCTAGGAAACAATGCACTTGGACGATGATGGTACAAAAATATTTTTCTTTTTATTGAAAAGGATCCGCTCAGGTAAATTAACCCTTGGAATATTTTTTTTTATTTTTTAATAGATGGCCCCCTCTTCAAGGAGCAACAAGAGTGCTAGTCGACTTGTTGTTTGTCCCATCCATGTCGAAGTGACAGGGCAGACCCTTGATATCTTGGCTGTCGCATGTCATTCAAAAAGAAAAAAAAAAAAAAAAACTTCCTCAAGAAGGGGCCCACGTAAGTTGCCAAAGCAGATATCCTTTTGCGAGTAAAAGAGACTGAGATTCGTTCGCACAACAGTAAGTGGCATATGAATTTGTTTTTGTCATCCTTTTCGGGTTGTGTAATATAAAGAATCATGCATGCAGGTAGTGAAGGAAACCGCTGAAATACTGGTTTGATTTGGGTTTAGTAGGGATTCAGGATTCCGTAGAATTGTGCCATCATCTTTCAGGAGACTTTCGCTCTGTGTAATATGAAACTTTTCAAAAGGAGGCGGATTATTGTGTGGCAAAGTTAGCCTGTGTAATAAACAAAGCACTTGAGGTTCGTTCGATTATTTCACAAGGTATTTATGGACGCGAGTGAGGGTTTAACAGTGCCGAAGTACTTTCAATTCAGTGATGGAGTTCAGTGTCAGTGTGAATGATGTGAAAATAGCTTTGAGAATTTTTACTTAACAAAAAGTTCTCTTTAACGGTTAGTGAACGAAGGGATTTAGTGAATCATATAAATTACGAATTAAGGACATTTTTTTTATCAATTATTAGTTGGAAGTGACACTCGTACATTACAAGCGAAATAAGTGAATTTTTATAAACAAGTTGGATTAAGTGCACTTTAAAATTATGTTAACACGTAAATCGTAAGTTTTGTCGACATAAAGTCCATTTAATCGATACCACATTGTGTTACAGTTAAAGTTACTGACAACTGTCAATTTAGTGAAAAAAATTGTAAAGAAAGGTGTCACTTTTAGGCGTGTTTGAATGACATTTCTTCTATAAAAAGTAGTAGATTTTAACCAGTGTGTCTATTACTGAACAATGGTTAAAACATGCTTTTAAATTTAAAGTGTGGTTTAACTAGGGATGCCAGACGTCCCCCCAGCCTCGGGACTGTCCATCCAAACGTGTTTCATCCCGCAAGTGTCCCACTGGAAAATTATCCCGCAAAATGTCCCGCAATTCACCTTTTATGTTTCGCTTGTCTCGCCAGATGATCGTTGTTTAATTTAAATGTTAAATCCTCAAATGTAAACATCAACTAATAACTTTAAATATATGTTCCGAGTCGATTAAGCCATGTCCGTCCGTGTGTTACCAGTTTTTGGTCTATCTTCAATATTTCTCTATGTTACAGACTATGTGTCAAGCTTAATATACTCTTAGGATAGGATATCCCGGCTCGTGACCCATGGTCTAATCTTGAGCAGGTAGATATCGAAGCGATTCATATCTACACTGATGGATCTAAGACCTCAGATGGATTTGGTGGCGGTGTTTACTCCTCTGTGCTTAGCTTAAGCATCTCCTTCCGCCTCCCTGATCACTCTAGGTTATTTCAGGTGGAAATGTAGCATACTATCTGTTAAAAATATTAGCATTTTTACTGACAGTCAGGCAGCCATCAGTTCTCTGGAATCACCCACAACCACATCAAAGGTCGTACTAGATTGTCGCTCATCTCTAATCAATAGATCTCTGATCAATATAACATCTGTCAGCTCTTACGCTTTATGAAAAGCTCCGGTTAGTTTTCTTGACTTCTTCGGCTTAACCCTCTGCTAATTGTCTTTATTTGTTTGAAGCATCCCTTTATTCCGTCCTCGTAGTTTTGCTGTGTTGCTTTGCTAAGTTGATCAGGTAGTACCACAACGGGGCTTCTTTAAGGCCTAAGTGAGCTAGTGCTCACTGTAATTGGGTGCTAGCAACCACTCTAACCTAACCTAGACGAGTACATAATATAAAAAAGTGAATTAATGAAGGTTTGTTTAAAAAAGTAATTATTTTAATTTTCGTTTTTATCAAGAGCGAGTTTAAAAGGCCTAAAAAATTGATGTTTCGATGTGAGTGTGGAAAGTGTCCTGCAGAGAATTTTTTGAAATCTGGCATCCCTAGTCTTTTATCAAATTCGTCCATAAGTTGAAGAAAGTCTAATTTTAAATAAAGGCATAAATCACGCATACGTACATACATATGATGAGCTTCTGGGTTCAAAATGGCAGCTGAATCACTAATAGTTGCTTCCAACGAGGGTAGGTATTCGAAAAGTGGGTTTTTTTTCCATAATTGTGGTTCAAAAATTCTATGCTGAACTCTATTTTCTCTTCCAATCCTTGGATCCTTCGAGGTCAAATAAATATTTTATGTGGTTTACAAACTTGTGCTTCTTCATCTTCTTCCTTTTTCATCGAGTAGGATATTACAGCGCTACCACTTGTCTGGACCTCTATTCTTGTGGGGTTCCCGCCTTGACCTCAAAAATGTATACTGATCTCTCGATCCTGGATCAGTTCTCCTCCGAAACTGAACAATTGCTGGTGTTGTTGCATTTGTCTTATTCAGATTGCATTTGTTCGTTTAAAGATTCCCATAAGCATTGATTTGACTGCAGCAGGATCCAGATCCTAAGAAGCTGCTTGGCTATTTATATAGAGTGGGCTAGTTAATAGTCAAAGGTATGTCAATACATATGTTTTGACTTGAAAGATAATACAGGCGTCGTTTTTCGTTGAATGCTCTTTGGAACAGAACAGTGAGGAGTACCTTAAATTGCGATACTTCAGATCTGAGAAGACATCACAGGAAAGGATCAAGTTGCTTTATATATTTTAATATTTTAATATCTATAAATGCTTCTAGACCAAACTCCTTGTGATGGAGCAATAGTTCGACTGTCGTAACCTCCTCTTATAGAGCTGGTTCGACCTATCGGTCCACTTAGGTCTAAAGACATATTACTATTTCTAGAGACTTGATCAGGAAACACGTTAGGCTGTAAGTCTAACTAATAAACCTAACTTGTAAGGCCTGTAGTTTTTTTCAGGTTATTTACCTGAGTTTGTTCGTCTTGTGTATAAGGTTAACAACTGCTTTTCTCCAAGATTGAGGTGGCTAAGACGTGCGTCGTTTCAAAATATGTACAAGCCACCGGACGATGTATACCTTTGAGTCTTGTGAAATCCTCGGAATCAAACCATTTAGTCCTGGTTGTCACTGGCCCAAGCTTGTTTTACTGCCCTTTTTATTCTATTAATCGATGAAACCAATTCGTTCCTATTTGGCATCATTAAGGTTGACCCCCTACCTGTTTAAGACTATGAAAGAGCAGCCAAGGATGTTGATGGCTACACACAAGTTCTTTTGGGATGACTGAATAGAAATTTGTCTAAATGCTGTCTTGTATTTTGTTCTCGAAAGCCCAATGCTATTTTGATCATAGACAAGACTATGTTTCCACACTGACAAGTCTTTGTTGCCTCTTAGCGAATGTCCCTTTGATTTTGTACTATTCTTTGTTTTCTTCGTATTGCTCTCAATCACAGAAATTGTTTGCAGATTTTGATTTTTCTTCGCTTTCAAGCTGCATAACCTGGCGAGGGGGAATTTCTCCATGTCATACTTAGATCACTGGGATGAAGAATGTAGCCCCAATCGCGGCTTAATTGTTTAAATTCCTGTGTACCCTCTGAAGTTTGAGGATCGATTCTATCTCAAAGTGATAAGTTGTTTACTTCTAGGGGAGGTATTTTGCTATCAATGAAAAAGTTATAGAACTGGGAAAAAAGGAAACAATTTGTGAGACTCTGCTCTCCTTGATCACTTAGCAGTCGAAGTTAGTGTTCTATCGATAACTGTTTCTTCTGACAAAAGTGGGTTCTAATACATAAGTAGGACTTTTTTTATTTTCTCATAAATCCTTAGCAACTGGCTGCATTTGAAATACAATTCCCTTGCAAATTTTTCCTCGAATTTCCCACTTATTGTGGTCACCAAGATCGCCGGCAAGCTTAGGACAATTTTGTGCCACCACCCTTATCTCTATTTTGCAAAATATTCATACGTAAATTATAGTACCTTCATGTACATATTTGCTCAAAAAAATACCCCCAATACTTTGTATATTTCGCAAACGTACTTAAGCTCCTCGGCATTATCTGGCCACACACAAAAATTGTTCACATCTCCTGAAAGATTTATGACCAACCCATTTCTATTTTTCATAGAGTTCGGGGGCGAAATGCCCGACTCAAAGATGGTGGGGGATTCACTGTTATTGAACAAAAAAAAATGGGGAAAAAAAATAAATATAAAAACGACAAAATGTCAAAAAAGGATAAATTCGCCAAAAATAAGGAAAATAAATAGGAAGTCGGGATGAGCAACGCCGCCGCCGCCGAGTCATACATGTGGCCGCGATGGATTCTAATTTAAGGAAAAAGCCAATAAAACCTAATGACATGAGAGAATGGAATTTCCCTACGTACGCACAACGGTGCAGGCCGATTTTACGGTTCGCAGGGCACAACTGCAAAAAAAAAAAAAAAAAGAAGCCAAAACTCGTGTGCGAAAAAGAAAAGAACTACCGACATGTCGCTCATGGACGAGATGACGACAAACAGCAGCAGCCAGCAGCAACATCCTCTCTACTCGCATGTCCGTTCGTTTGTTTTTTTTTTTTTTTTTTACTGACAACGAGGGTGTGTGCAACTTGGCCTCTGTGTGGTACAACATACTTACTTTGCAGTTTTCCGCCCACCCTCCATTTTGTTGCTGACTGGCTGGCGTATTTGTGAAGGTAATGTTTATTTGGTCTCATGTTTGTGTACAAGGATGCGGACGAAGAAAAAAAAAAAAAATGGCGAGCCCGTAAAGGGAAAATATCCTTCCACTAGCCAGTGAGTGGAAACTGTTGATTGATGCTTCGGCCGCCTGTTAAGTATTGATAAGAATATTTTTGTGTTTTTTTTCGCTCGCACTCTGTGCTCCTTTGCTGGTTTTGAATATATGGAATTTTTGTTTTTCATGATTTAGCTCTAAGCAAATAAGTCCTGCAAGGACATACACGACAGTAAGTATAAAAAGGTCTTTCTACATGAGAAAGCGGCGAATGAAAAAAAAAAAAAAATCGCTGGGAGCCGTTTGCTTAACACTCTTAAATGGGGTGAAAAATTATACAATTTCAGGAAATTGTTTGTCCTTAAAGGAAAAGGGGGACATATTTTCTTTCAGTTTACCACACAAAGAGTGGGGTAAGCAGAGGTCCAAATACTGAGTAGATGGCTTGTATACAGACAGTTGTATATTTAGTTGGCGCCCAACGCAGGGCTGACTCTATAGGCGATTGCAAAAATAGTAGCTTGTGACTCATTTTGCAGAGTTAAACCTATTCGGGATGGGAACTACTAGCAGCATCTACCGGAAGGTTTTATCTTACATCTTTTCTTTTAAGCTTTTCTGGGTTAAAACTCAGAGTAGAAGGACCTATGTATATAACTAGATAGCTAATATAGCTCACTATATAACTCGATAGCCAAAGCAGCTTAAAACGAGCTCTATTTCCACCTTCTGCTTTCGTGGCATCATCTGGGAATTGGATAGGGCTATTGGTGCAACTCTGTAGCAGAAACAAGATAAGCTTAAGTTGGTTTGTAGTCCAGTGTGCTTACTACTAGCTTTAAAGCACAAAACAAAGGCTTAGATATGTATAAAGGGATACCTTGTCAGCGATTAAATTTCAAAACATTAAGACTCCTCCACTCATATCGAGCGTATAGGCAACAAAGCCCCATTGCAGCCTAAAACACCCTTTCCTTGGAAAAATATTCTGTATATCGAACTACAATGGCGTGTAGGAATTGCAGTGGTTCTAGGACCCACAATATGATGCAGGATATACCTATATGTACGCAACTAAGTAATCTCCTTTAGATCCAATCATCTTAAAGAAGGACGCTTCACATGTCCATGGAGGGTAAAATTAAGTCTTCCAAAGAAGCAGTCCCTCGTCCTGGCACCGATTATTGTACTGATGAGTAATTAATTTTGCTGATTTCACAGTGGGGATATGTGTGATTCAGTTAAAGTTTAAGCCTTGGAGGAAAACACCTCCATGTACTTCGGGTGTTGAGATAATTTGGTATAGAAACAGACAGATCCTCTTTGAGGTGAATATGAATGGCCGCAATCCCAACACTTCGCTAATCTAGCTGCTAGAATACTTTTGCACCGGGATGACACATGTTGTACTAGAGGCCGCTAGATTCTCAAGGACAAAATCTGTCATCCCGGTGCAAAAGTATTCTAGCAGCTAGATTAGCGAGGTGTTGGGAACTCGACCAATATCATTCTCCCCTCCAGTCAGAACTAGAGCGTATGTAGACTACCAAATATTTATGGAACAGTGGCTTTGTTTCATCATTCGGGATGTCTTCTATCAGAGTTTACTTGGCATGCATGAGATTTTGGCATGCAGACTGGACCACTGGGATATGGTTGTTATTAGAACTCCCGCCCTAGTTGTCCTCTATTCGCTACTCATATCTCGACGCAGCATGTGAAATATTATATACAGACGCACTGTTAGAATGGTTCTAAGAACTCCACTGATACATATGCTGACCGACCAAGATAATTGTGTTGGACAGATTTTTCATCAGATGATAAGCCAGCTTTTCCATCAGTATTTGGCTATTGAGGTGTATATAGATCCAGTTTGCGCCCCTGAAGTGCCCATAGTGATATCCTACAGAGATATGAAGGTGTAGTGATTTTTTTAATCAGTCCAGGATATCAGGTCTTCAGCTCAGTTTTCTGCCTAAAATGAAAGGAGATACAAACTTCCACTTGAGTCGGCGCTGCTATATAGATTTGGTGATCGCAAAAGCTTTCTAACAAATGTTCTAAAACAGGGCGAGCTGAGGCATATTTTCAGAAACCACAAACGATGACGAGTTGACATTGAAGACGCTATAGGAAACTCAAGGGTAAGTTCACAAGTATGTAAGTTCGGTGAGTCAAAATTGAATAATTCTTAGTAAAAGAACTAACATCATAGCCTTTTTTTGTCCTGTAGCAGGAAGATTGCGAAGTACAAAGGAATTTTTTTATTCATCAAAACCAAAGCGCATAATGCTTTTCAATTCAGTCTTGCAGAATCCTTAGGAACTGGACGAAACTCCCCATCAAAGAGTCAGGAATACCCATAATGCCACATCACCATGGCTACAGACAAAAAGAAATTTACTAAATATCAAATGTAAGTGAAGTGTAACGTAGCATTGCTAGCACCCTAGCAATATTCAATATTGAAATATTTTTTCTATTTTTTTTTTTTCATAAAAATAAAACGGAAACTCATGTGACAGCGGTAGAATGCTAGACGAGTAAGACTCTGTCGCATCTCTACACACATACACACATGTGTTTGTATTGTACACCTATGTGCATATGTTCGAAAAGGTCCTTAACTCCCCACGGGCAACCTGCGTTACCACAGGCGTATTTCCTTGGTAACATTGGCCTTGGTTATCGGTTTTCTCTAGCACAGGTACCGCCGCATTCTCTCTCCGTGTATGTTATAAAATTATATTCCCGTATATATATTTTTGCGTCCATAGTCCTTCCTTCGTGTACCGTTTTCTGTATGTAAAATACCTAACAAGAAGCTCTTTGAGCATAAAAAGAAACAACCTGTAAGGAAATGAAATCAAAATGGATTTCATGGTCCAGTGGAGTGGATATAATATTTTTTTTTTTTTTTTTTACCCCGAGTTGCTTTTTCCTTTTGCATTCCTGGGGGCGAATTCGAAATTATTAGAAAAGGATATTCGAAGGATATTCGTAGCTTCGGGTACTTTGGGTATAGTTGAGTTTAGGAGAGCAAAAAAAAAAAAAAAAGGATGGACCTGAACATCGGGTTCATCGTTTGGATATTTTTTTTTTTTTTTTTTTTCGACCAACCCCTCCAATCTAAAATTTGTGATGTCTGTATCTGTATCTGTAGTAAATATATCCCATCATTAGTTTTGTTACTATTTTGGCCACTGCTGTTGGAGAGTGTATACGATGAAACAGTGAGCGGATGAGTGCGTAAAATGATGACGAGAATATATTTGCATGGTAGGTATTCCTGACACGTGTTCAATCGACTTTAAATGGGATGGCATTCACATTTGAAATAATTGTGCTTTCTATTTATAGCTTTCGTATCCTTAAAGTAGGCTTAAAATAAAATTGATACTCTTCGAGTCCTGAGAAAATTTTGCAAACTCAAATCCCTTTTCTAATTGCGTTCTTCAAAGCGAAATATAATTTTTCATAACATTTGACATGTATACCTTAACAATAATTAATTATAGAATTGACATCTTCAACGTTTATCCGTTGCGTGAAATGATCATCATCTGTGTATGTGGAAAATAAGGAAGCATTGTATTGCATCCCATGGGAAAGAAGTAACCCCTTTCGTTTGAAGAGTCACCCCATTACTTTTGCTCATGCATCAAAGAAAATATTGAGGTCAGGTAATCTTCGTTGGAACCATTGTGTCAATTTCTTGAGTTTGAAAGGAAATATTTTATATCTTTCATGGGTGCATGGGAGAGGGGAGAACAAAAATCTTCTCAAGATTATCAAAAGAATTCCGGATTTAATGTCATTACTCTCGTTGAGCATTTGAAAGTGTTAAACTGGGCCTCTTTTGTGTGCCTGAATTGTAAATTCTGATCCTGTGTTGTTTTTGCAAGAAGGTCTGAAAAATATATAACAACGAAACTATACCCAGTCCTTAAAGGACCAAGCAATATGTTCCTACAAATAAAGGTCTTTGTTTTACGCATCGGCAACACTTTTTTCAATGACAACCAATTTGATAGCTGACAGCTGAATTGTTTCCATTCGAAGAAGTATTTTTAATACTATGGACAGTTTTCGCACTAGTACACTCAAATTGATAGTGTCCACAGGCACATGGATCCGCAGAGACGTCGTACAGGACGCAGCGAAGATGTTGCTGTGGATGTGGAGCATAGTATTGAATCGATGACCATCTTGCTAGTCCGCCCTATTTTGGGATTATTTGACCGAAAAATATTTGCATACGCGCAAGAAGTATACCCGCTCTTGATGCTCCTCATTATCATAAAATGTTGTTCTGTGAAGAAGCTAGTTTTTGGTTGAATGGTTGCGTCAAGAAACGAATTTGGCTCATTTAAAATAAAGAAAATCCATCCACAAGTCCTGATTGAGACATCGTTATGGTGTAATGGAATATTCGTCAACTGTAAATTGGTCTCCAAGATCACATGATTTAAGAGCATTGTGAGGATATTTGAAGTCATTAGTCTTCGTCGAGATAAGTAGATCTAGTACTCCATAGAGCCGTAGATTCGATTCTGGTTTCCTAAAGAAGCCGACTAAAGTTCATTGTATTTCTACGAAAATGCCATATGTAAAGTTAATATTTTGTTCGATATAGCTTAATGTATCTAACCAAGGTATCGAGAAGGCCTTTGACAGTTTGAATAGAGATGCTATCTGGTTGGCCTTGCGCAGGAGAGGTATTCCAGAAAAACTCATAGCTATTATTAAGGCTACGTATGAGGGCAGTAAGTGTCACGTCTTGCACAATGGCAAGGTGTCAGAAGAATTTGAAGTCCAAAGCGCAGTACGTCAAGGATGCATACTGTCACCGCTGTTATTTTTAGTGGTTATCAGTGATGTTCTCCGTGCAGCATTGACGGAAGGAAATCATGGAATTCGCTGGACTATGACATTTTTGTCTACTTTCACATCGGATAATGGACCTCCATCTTATGGTCCAGAATCTAGAAGCTGAGGCAAACAAAGTAGAGCTCAAAATTAACGCAGCCAAAACAAAAGCCCTGAGCACTTTTAACACCAGCGCCCAACTTAACATTGCCGGGCAGGAAGTCGAGAAAGTTGACAACTTTCTATACCTAGTAAGTGTGGTCTCGGCAAACTGTGGTGGTACTGAACTGGATGTGTGCAGCAGAATCGGGAAGGCCAAAGCTGCGTTCAGCATGCTGTCCACCATCTGGAAAAGTAATTTTTGTCAGCTTAAGAACCAATGTAGAATCGGTATTGCTTTATGGGTGCAGCACTTGGAAAGTGGACACCATTAACAAGCGCCAGCTGCAAGTCTTTGTAAACAAATGTTTAAGAGTCATCCTGAGGATCTTTTGGTCGAACCGTATCTCCAATGAACAGCTTTATACGAGAACGGGCCAGGAACCTATAAACATTGCAATACGAAGGAGAAAGTGGCAGTGGATTGGACACACCTTACGGCTCGAAGACAATTCCATTGCGAAATACGCTATGCAGTGGAATCCGCTCACCCAAGCAGGCAGAACAGCGGGACGCCCTGGGCAAATGTGGCGCAGAACAGTCGAGGAGGAATCGAGATCTTTAGGGATGAGCTGGAGAGAGCTCAAACGCGTTGCAAAACTACGAACAAGATGGCGCGCAGGCGTTGTTGACGCCCTATGCCCCCCGAGTGGTTAAAGGACTCAAGTAAAGTAAGTAAGGTATCATCGGCTCCGTAGGAAGAATTTGGAATCCATCCCCGAACTTTTTTAATATAGACTGGAATTTATTTCCCATACTACTCTGTGAGTAGATTAGAGCCTTCTTTCGATGGTTATGGTCAGTTGGCTCTCCTTTCTATTAAGGTCCCAAACATTGTTGCATTCTCGAGATTCTTCGATTTCCTGAAAAGGGCTGGGGCTCTTTTCGTCTCAAGCTGGATTTTCATGTCTTTCTAATTTTGGCCCGATACTCCTGTCTAGCTGCCCTTGTTTTACCTTACCGAGAGTTCTTTCTCGATTGAGTGATAGATCGACCTACCAGCATGGACCAATCATTAGTCAAATCTTCGATGCTTCTACTGTTACTATCGCCACCTAACCAGTGTTGTAGAATGCGTTCTTAATGTCTAGGAATGTACCTAGACATTGGAACTGATTGTTTCTTCTACCGTTTTGAAGATATATTGAAGGAACATTGTGTGGAATTACGGCAGCTCTAACCTCACTCTTTCCATTGTTTTGAAGGCAAACGATAGGAATAAGACAGCTCACTATGTCTTTTAAACAGTTTCGGCATGACAACTACCAGACTTCAGGTGTTTGGAATGTATTTCAAATTAGATCTGTGGTATTGTCCGAGAACAAACCTATATTCGTTCCAAATTTTCGGTTGTTTCTGTTGTGCATGCTTGATTCACCTTGAATTCTCTCCCCAGAACTTGCAGTACTTCTACTTATCGACATCACTCCATAACACCCCTTACACCGCTAATTACATACCAAAAAAAAGAAAAAAAAGATTAATTCATCAAAATGTAACGCCAATGAACGAATAACATGATATCTTAATCTAATAGCCATTTTATTGTGTAAAAAAAGCAACAAAAAAAAAAAAAGAAAATCAATTTCAATCCGACTAATATTTGACAGACAATACCCAAAACAAACCAATAACAAAACTCCCTCCCCTCGAGATAGATAAACGTTTCTCAACAACACAAAAGGACACCAATACAGGATAAATAACGGATACAATTTGAGCGAAAAAAAGGGATTTTTCTCGCCGAAAATAATTTTCAGGGTCCTTGACTTTTCTCCGCTTTGTCAATTATACGTATTATATCTTTTTGTTTACCATTTAGTGTCAGAAATACGGTTTTTTACCCAAAAAAAAAAAACTAAAGGGATATGTTTCGCATTTAGGGGTTGAGCTGGAACAGCATCCCATCCGCACGTAGATAGGAAAAGGGACCAAAGGTTGTGCCACATCTATTATGAGATGATATGACTTTGTGTGAAAAATACGGATGGTATGAGGAGTAGGTATTCCTGTTGCATCCTTCAGGTAGCTGTTTTGGATTAATTACCCAAAATTGTGTGTTGTGTCACGGGTGTAAGTGTAAGTGCCACCGTGTGAATTTTTATGTTCCTTGTCTCCTTTTTCCGGGTTGCAGTTTTGCAGAAATTTAACGAAATAGAAAAAATCGGATCGCATCAAGACTACGTGTGTCTCTCGTTTCCCAGTTGATAGATCCTGTTGGGTGTTTCAAACTGTCAGATGTTCAGGATTCAAAAACGCAATGTGAGTGCAAAATGATTCTCGCAAAAAAAAAAAAAGGGTTACGTTAGCAATACATTAAAAATTAAAATTTAATGCATCCATTGTTTACTCCAAGGGTAGAGAGTAGATGCACTCTCGTATGCAACCCTTAACACTCTTACCCCTAACCGCGGACTAGAATTTCGCAAATAGAACGCATTTTGTACTTTCTAAAGAGAATCCTTTTTATTTTCCTAATCTGTAAAGCACAAAAATGGGTAAACGTGAACAAACAGACGCACTGCGGGTTATATGGGACTCTACTCGACTCAGGTAGTCAAATCACTCAGGATATAGGTGATGCCTGATGGCCTATTATTTAAATTATCCTTTCTGATACTTCTCGTATGGGACCCCTTAACGAATTTGAATTAAGCAAAAAAAAAAATTTAAATAAAATACGGAGCGCATATGCATATAGGCGACCCCTTTTTTGCATGCATTATGTGTGTCGTCCTCATTTTTGAAATTAAACTCTTTTAGAAGCTGCTTTTTTGGAAAACACCTTTGAAGGACATCTGCGCTTTCCCATTGCAGAGTGTACCTACAACCGAAAACAAGGAAGTGAAACTCAAAATTTGCAATCGGATTTTTTTTTTTTTAAGGATACGGGCGAGTTTTACATAGTAGGCTAGGTACACATGTTGACAATGGTAAAGTGCTTATGTATAAGAATATGTATTTGGCTTTGAGGGCACATCTGCTTTTAGATGGTGCGGTTAATGAAGGTACTTTTTTATGTTAAGATCTACGATTTCATTTAATGCGGTTGACGCGTGGATTCCGAAAGGACTAAATTAAATTGTTTTAGATTTTAAAAGATTAACATACAAGTGCCGTGATAAGGTCTATAGTTAAATTGGGCGTAAGAAGTGGCTTAATTTCTTGAAGTGGGAACGAAATTAGTGGAAAAGTGGAAAGTGTTCTTGGGAATGTTCACTGAACAAAGTTTTTCTTAAACAGTGGCTGTCTTTGAAATTGCTATAAAAATTTGTTTACATTCAGTGCGACAAGTCTTTATAAGTGAGAAAAGAAATAACTTGAAATGTTAATGTTAAAAAAAAAAAACAAAATAAAAAGCATCGTATAAGGCAAATGGGTGGCACTAGTGCTGTCGACATTACGTCGGCTAGTTGCACAATACATATGTACATACATAAATGTACGTCCAGACCGGACAAAAATATTTTAGAAACATTTTTTAAATGTACATATCTCGTTTGTGTTTCATTTGTTTCAGAAACATTCTAGAAATGTTTGAACTATGCGTCTAAGCAGGGGAACCGCAACCTAGTAGTAGGATTGCCGAACTCTGCAATAGCTATCGATATGGTTAGCTGCTGTGTACTATTGCCAAATATTTTAACGATTTTTGTTATTAAATACCATTAAATGTCATGCCGATATTTCGCAAAATATGTAAAAGATTCTGTTGGCATGTTCGCTCCAATTGGTTTGCTGAACTTTGAATGCATAAATTTGGGTGGACTAGTTCTGCTTATCAGCTCATACCTAAACAAAGTTTATTTATATATTGTAAAACAGTAATATTTTGCATGGTGTCCCTAAACGTCTAAGACCATTTGAATCATTTTAGCCAATAAAAAGCTAAGCTTTTCATTCATTCATTTCGCCCATTTGCATTTGACTTTGTTAAAAAATAAATTTCTGTCTTTTCCTATTTTGCTTTTATTATTTTTACGAATAGAATCACTAATGCCCGGTTGCACAGTGCGAGCTTAAGCCTCAGCTGGTTTAACTCATCTTGGTGTTTCACAGTGTCGGCTTAAGGGTCGCCGATTTTGGTGGCTTAACTACTGTCAGAACAAAACACAATTCGATGTTACCAGCATTAGCACAATACCTTTGTTTAATGTAACTACTTTATTTATGAACATAAACCTAATCCTGCAAAATACTATTGTCTTAAAACATTGTTACATCACTTGAAACTTTTATTTCTGCTCCACCGGCCGTGGCATACCTTCAATGATTGCTTTTCCTCCGCATACTTTTTTTACGCCTTTTTTAAATTATTGTATTTTTTTTAAAACACCTGAGCCTCGAAATATATCTCCGCAGCCGGCATTGAATTCTATCTCAATTTTTTTTTTTAGTTTTTCCACGCCATTTTTCTATTTGACAACTCCGATCAATTCACAGTAGTTTATAACCTACAAACTATTCACAAACACTTCTTATATTGGGCTTTGCTAAGCCACAATTTTTAAATGATTGTGAAACCAGAAAAACTTAAGCGAAAACTTAATCTACGGCTTAAGCTTCTGTGAAACCGGGTATAAGAAAACAAAGAAATAAGTGAGCAAAGAAACGTAAACAAGTTAAATTCCTGAATGATAAGATGAATTTTAAATCAGGAGCTAAAAAATATAAGATATTTGGCAACTCTTTTTATTTTATTAGTGATTAGTGCAAATAATTTCAGAGATAATGAGCTGCAAATATTTTCAAATAAGCTATAGACAAAACAAAACTATTTCTGGGCATTTTAGTTTATGAACATAAAGACATAATATGAAAAAATTGGACAAGTGCGAGGAGGGCCTCGTGCAATAGTGTTTCGGACATTTTATATTATCATTAAATAGAAGGCAATTTATCCATATCCTGCATAGGTACACCTACATAACACTGGTTTTGATATGAACAATGTAGTGTCTAACCAACTCTAACAAGTCGTAAAATCAAAAGTACGTAGGTATGTCCTAGTAATACTGTGCTGACATTTAAGACCATTTTAACATGCACTTTTGATATAAAACTTGTATTACATTCGTGCAAAAATTGGAACTCGAGATTTAAACAATTCTAAAATTACGTTGATAGAGAAGCTTTAGATTTTTCAACTTATTTAGTTTTCAATAGCAGCATAGAGCTAATATATACAATCCATTTGTGCAAATGACTTAGTTTTTGAAAAATCGAAATCGAATGCAGTAGCAGCAAGAGAAGAGATGAGAATATAGCAAAGGCTATGCGCTCTTCTAAAATCTGCAACTCGGGAACTACTTGGCGGATTTGGATAAAACTTAAAATTTGATCCATTTTGACATTTTTCAAATGTTTGGCAAGCTTTTTGTTCAACAAATTTTGGCAGAAAAAATATTTCTTACGTATACGGAGCCCTTTCAAAATTCTCTTTAATTTGATAGGCCACATGATGGGAAACAAAATAATTTTTTTTTTGCCCTTCATACAAGGTGCCCAAAAAAGTGCCCCCAAAATGAAATTCATTGCCTCCATCTTGTGCGGGCTCCCATATAATGTCTACATAGCGAAAGTTTCTGCTCTCTATGTTTAATGGTTCAAAAGCTACAGAGCTGTGACAGACTGACGGGCAGACAGACACAGTATTAAACCCATAAGTGTTCCGTCTTTCTTTTTAAGGTCCGGAACATTAAAAATGTGTTATGTACTTGTAGATTTTTAAACCCAGCTTTTATTTAATTCATAAGAACACGTTTTTTAAGTAGTTTCAAGTAATTTTCAAAAAAACATGAAAAAATATGGACCACGTAATCAACTCCATTGGAAACTCTTCTTTTTTACACAAATTTTGACAGAAAAATCGTTCCAATCTTTGCTTCTATTTAAGAACCTAATTTTTCTTGTTCTTCTAAAACATTTGACAACTTATGCTACTGATAATAATAACACTAGGACCACAATTCTCAACTTAGAGCGCTACAAGGGTGCCATAATTTTTTTTTAACCAGAAACTAAGAAATTAATTCTAATGATATATTTTTTTGGAAGACACGCCATCACCGCTCTTTTGCGCGTAAACAGTCTCTCTCTGTACATGTTATTGTGACACAGAGTCTAACATGAAGATATTCCTTAAGTTCAAGGGCCACAAATGGCGATGAATCGGTATCCCGGTCGCACACTACTGACAGCTTACAATGCGCCTAAGATAGGAAACTCGAATTGAATCACCCTTTACATGGGAAAGACTTGCTGAGGGATCATATTCCTTGTGCGGGCTGGACTAAAAACTTTTAATATTTTAAATTTTTTTTTCAAAGATTCCCTGTGCAAAATTTCGTGAATTTACGACAAACCTTGTAGACTTGTATAAGGTACAAATATACAAACTAGTACGCGTATACTCATTATATAAGGAACTCTTTCAAACGCCAAATATTACAGCTAGCTACTCCATTTCTGTAAGGGCCAATATGACCCCAAGTAATGGTGTTTGCTTCAACACTTCTTATGCAAAGAAATAACCTCTAAATACTCAGCCAACAATAAGCGCCTCACAGTGTTCCCACGCACTATCGCGCCCCTCTTCGCCACTGTCAAGAGTCCACATAAATTGTTTATTTGAATTATATGTCAATTAAATAAAATGAATGACAACAACAAAACATCACATTTGACGGATCCCCTCATAGTTACTCACATCCCTATGTCACATATGTTGTTACTCCTTCCACCACCACCACCACTACCAGCGCACATCCTTAAAATGACACAAAAATGATATTTCCTTGTTGATTCAATGCGTTTTGCAAAATAAACAAAAAAAACAAATCCAAATATTGTATCTCAACGACAAGGACACAAGAAAATAAAATAGAAGAAAAAAAAAAACAACAAAATTGCTACAATAATGGCGAAAAATCACCCCTTGTTATCGGTTTTTGTCGTCTCGTCCTGTGTGTGGTAGGTGGGTTTGCTACCAAGCAAACGATAAATGTCTAGGGGGTGGGGTCATAACGCTGTCACACAATAGCCAACAATACGTGAGGGTCGTAGTAGCCGTTTAGTCTCGCACTCGGTTCGGTCCATCTCCCAACAAGGGTTGTTGAAGAAATAGCATTTCAAGCAGAAAAAGAAGAAGAAGCAAAAGCATATCAGATGAAATATGTTCCCATTACAGTCAGCAGGAAAAAAAAATGGTCACTTCATCCCTTCGATGTATTATTTAACCTCCACATTTACACAAACTATATTAGAAGAACGCGTTTGTGGTGAGCGCAAAAAGGACACAAGCGTCCTCCCACCTACATTTATACACACATCCATTCGTCGTTCTTCTGGACGCTATGATGGAAAAAGATACATTCATCCTCCTGTGTGTGTAAATATGTGTAACTGTGTGATGTGCAGACCAAATGGCTATCAAGGGTTAGAATCAAACTCACGATACGAGCAAGAATATATCCACCACGCACACGAAAAAAAAAAAACAAAAAAAAAAAAAAAAGTGAATGTAAATGTGAACCTTTTGCCGTTACCACAAACGTGTTATCCTTTGGAATATGATAACAGACGGACTCACTGGCAAAGACACACCACCGCCACCGCACTGTGAGGGACGACTGAAAAAATGGGTTCTGTCAAAATAAATATTTTTGAATAATAGCCCACATTTCGCTTAAGCACACGAATATGCCACCCCGTCATCTGGGAAAGGACGAAATTTTCGTCCTTAGGGTTAAGGCATTCGGTGAATGTGAAAAATCTGTGCATGATTGCATTTTCTTCTTTTGTGGAGATGGGGAGCGGACGACATGAGTGACTGTACAAAACATTTACAAAATCTGAACCGAATTTTTCGGAGAAACATGATATGGTTTTATTTTTCTTTCCATTTTTTGTCTTTACTACACCCACTTCAGCACATTCTTTTATACTTTCTACTTTGTGATTTGAAAACGCAATAAAAAAAAGTGATGATGTGGAAATTCCTTTTCCGTATATTACACTACCTGTGGGCCACCATGATGGCAGGAGACATAGAGCTATGATGACAAAAGACCACAGATACTCACTCGCATGTGGAACAAAAAGCCTCACATATCTTATATCTTTCAGGGAGAAACCTGAATAAATTCCAGGGAGGGGTCAACTGAGGTTAATCAAAATCTCAAATTGCCAAGAGGGATGCTGGCTAGATCGGGGCGTGTCATTGTATTCAAAAAGCTGACCGGTGGGTTAAGATGAAAACCAGATCAGGTAATCATCATCGGTTTCACCTTGACCACTGATACGAGAGTGTAAATAATCACACAAAACTAGGGATGAAAAGCAGTAGGTACATGGATTTATCTGGACCATTTTGAGGAGGAAACTGGATGAAACGATAGGGAATCCTTTTATGTTTTATCCCCCTGACCTATGGCACTTGAACTTTTTGATCTTTGATGCTTCAATTATTTTGATGGTAAATTGTGGTGATTTTGTGTATCTATGTCGCAAAGTTAATTAATGAATGCAGAGAATATGATTAATCACCATGCGAGTTGTGTGCGGATGAAAGCCAGCGGGAGAGTGGAACATCGACTTTCTAATGTTAGGGCAATTAAGATATTTGTGGGTATTTGTAAAACTTACCCTTTGGGGTAAAATGTTATGAAATGATTTGGTGTAGGTACATGAGTTATTTCAAATTCTAAACTAAATGTATTGAAAGGGTTTTAGAAGTTTAAGCTGGCCAAGAATTATCACTATAAAGGTTAGACTAATCATCACGTCTGGAATCTAGAAGATAAAGCTGTAAATAGCATTGAAGAAGAAATTCAGGACATCAGCTGTGACGTAGAGTCACGTAAGCATGCATACTTCAACATGCCAACACACTTTTAACGGTCGCCTAAGAAGCATAAGATAACTTCACAATGCCCAGGTATGTACTTAGGTATTTTAACAGGCCATTATCCTGTGGTTATATTGGCTTAAGAAAACCCCACACGGAGTCAAATGGCACGATATCGGTGGCCAATTCACATCACCTCCGCGTAAGATAGCGAATTTTTGAAATCTTACTCAACGGGCTCCCGATCCCTGTAGAGTCCCTGCCTGAGACATCGCTGCCTTGGTCTTTGTACCGGAGGTTCGGTCTTCTTCGCCGCCTCGAATCTTGGGGCTGGGATTTGAAGATTCTCTTGGCTGGAGCATTGTTGTTCATTCGCTCGATGTGGCCGAGCCAATGTAGTCTGCGTATCTTGGCTTTTTGGACTACATCCACGTCCTGGTACAGCTCATAGAGTTCGCGGTTGTATCTTCTACTCCATTCGCCCTCCTCGCATAAGGGACCTAATTTCCGACGGAGTATTTTTCGCTCGAAGGTGCCCAATATTTGCTCAGCTTTCTTCGATATCGTCCGAACTCGAATTTCGGAAATCGCTCGTGTAAAATATGCATAGTGGCTCGGGCTATGTAACACGTAACGCGCGCCGTCCCACGTGTCGTCAGTGTCCATCTCATCCAGTTATGGCCAAAAGAAAATGGTTATCATCGACTAAAAGCACTCGCCTTTGACGATTATGTCCTGGCCACCGTCGTTCTCAAAGAAGTATGGACCGATGACGTTGTTGCCAATAAAGTTTAAGCTTCCAAGAAAATAGATTTTGTTTTGTTTTTACTCCCAAAAGGAATTAAAGAAGTATTCAGCGTGGGTGCAAAGAAACCAGTAGATAGCGTGTTCTTTAGTCACCCAAATGTGTGCAGAGAAACAGCAACTCAGTCGACCATTTGATACAAGAAAAACAAAGCAGGACATTCAACTCTGTTTGCCTTAGGAATCAGCTTTTATACAAAAAGTCGGAAGTGCCTAAAATCGGTATAACAGTGAAAGTAAAGTATATACCTACTCGTACCTGTTCGATAGGAAGGAATCACCACCGATTGTTACAAGGCAGTTTTCGAAAGGTTTGGGCAACGTCTACCTAGATGCGTTCCGTATCTAATAAAAGTGACGAAATCAGTTACGTTTCCAATAACGTTATTTGTTAGGTTAAACACTTATGTACGAAAGTTTGTAGAATAGTCGCAGGTTGGTCCTTGAACTGATAATATTGCTTTTCTAGACTTTGCAGAGCATTCCAAAAGCAGTGTAACCTTGCCGGTTCAGCTGCACATATTCAGTTCAGTGGCATCGCGGTAAGTCGAGCATGTATGTCAATATGTTGACGATTGTCACGACTCAAGCTACACTGCACTTTCTTCTGCACACGCTATTGCGCTCCTATCTCGGTTTTCTCTACTGTTGAAGGCGGTGTAATCCAATCCTTGATTTCGGCCTTTTATCGACTTAAAATACCTTGCAACATGTTTATGTAAATAAAAGTCATGTCGAGAGAGACAAGTAGATTTTAAGTGAGAAGCAAAGAGAAGAGTTGCTTTCACTCTAAGTCCATTGCCATAAACGTGCGTACAGCCACAAAAATATAAGTCCTAGAGAGTTTAATTTCTAAATGAATAAAAATAGATCTCTTTGAAAATAGAGCCATGAATATCTTCATAAGTATCCCTTCTCACTCTTGGCTAGTATAAAATTTGTGGAAAACAAAAGAGCTTATAGTACGTTTACACCGCACCCAAATGCAACATTTCGGCTAGTTTCTGCATTTCAGCCCAAATACTTAGCATTTCGCCATACATTTTTCTGCATTCTAGAATGCTGGATTCCAGCGAAATACTGAACTTCGTCGCTGCATTTGGAAGTTCGTCAAATCGAACAATCCTCTTTACAAATTCAGCAAGTCAAACAATGACATTTCAACCCGCTGAATAAACAAAAAAACTGCTGTCAACTAAATAATAAGTCATTTCAAGTAATCATTTCCAATCAGAAAAAAATGTCAGTATTCAATTCTGACACTAGTTGTCATTTGAAATGCTGAAGTTGCATGGGAACGAAAAATTCGAAATTTTTTTCCGGAAATGTTGGATTTGGCTGCGATGTAAACGTACTATATTACCCTCAAATGCTAGACATAATTTTTTGCAAATTTTGGCGAGATTTTTCTGTAAAGTTTTAGTAGGTTAGTTATACAGTAGCGCTGCTTTAATTAGAATTAAATATATAAAATGAAACAAATTCCAATTGGATGCATTATTTTAGCTCCTGCTTCTAGATAGTTTCATTATATCGACTGAAAGGGACATGTTCTGTATTTCATATTATTCAGAAAGGTCTAATTTAAAAATCTAATTCATTAGAAAAATTTAATTATTCTATTTTTCATGGCATTTCCTTTCTGCAAATAGTAATTAACTGGTCCATAAAGTTGTTAGCTTTCGTTTGAACTTTCGGAAGAGACTTAAAAAAAAAGCACTGAATTCGAAATTATTCTCTTGCTCTTTAGTAACCTAGCGGATGACAAAATCAAGGACTACTCCCTTTCCAAGGCTGCTAAACATTTCAAGAGTCCTCAACCGCAAGATCTCCGTTGAAAACATCTAATCTTTCCTAAATTTGACACACAGAAAGTTTGTAAGCTTGTCGATTGAGCCAAGTCTGTCCGCGTTTCATCGTTTTCCAGTTCGAATTTGTAACTTGACAGCACCACCTAGAGATGGTTATTGGACCGTTTGTTTCATAGGTATTGATTCGAAAGATGTTCATTGAAAACCTGCAGACTGTATAAAAATCGTATCTTGTCCTTCGCGTTTACAGAAGCGTTGTACATACAACTGTCAAGCAATATAAAGCTTATTATTTAACTCCTTTTAATAATAATATTAATTTCTCTTCGTCGCTTCTTTGAACCGGTATTCAGGGTCCAATCCAAACGCACCCTGACACCATCTGTTGCAATTTCATCGAAACTAGAAAAGGGCAAAGGAAATCAGATTCCCAATAGGATAGGTATGTACATAAACTCACACGAATTGGATTCGAAATCAGAACGACTCCTTATTGGACACACGAAACACACTCCATCAAGGACTTGACCAAAAGAATTTAAATTTACGAATGAACGGATGGCGATAACAATCCATTAGCTTAGATGTGTGTGTATATCCTACCTTTTCCAACATCATCCTTCCAAAAGAAAGATACCTACACACACTTCATTGGTTTTATTAGAAATATCCATCGTGACCTTTTAGTTTACCCAATAAGACCACTGGTCTCCATACAAAATTCTAATAAGATTCCCTTTTTCAGAGAGCTCTAGTGGTGACATCTCTAACTCAATATATTTGCATCCTAATCCAATTCGAAAGCCAAACACCAACTCAACTGTAAATATTTAATAGGGGTAATTTCGATTTGTTATCGAACCGAACATCCCTCTGCCCCCCCCCCCAATTCGGTTTCATCAGTTGTCCTCCCATACCTTTTCATTCTTTTTTTTTTCTCCGTTTCCTTTGATGGAATTACCCTATTATCCCATGACGGCCGTACCGCTATACATATACAATACTCTCGGTCGAATATCAAGGATATGCCTACGAATGGAGAATATACGTGTGGTTCCTTGGCCAAGCCCAAGCAGCAAGAAGTAGATGAAGAAGGGATCACTTTTGGAATTGGCCTTTCTCCAATGGCTACTCCAGAAAGATATAAGCCAGCCGAAGAGAGAGAGAGAGACTCTATTGAAAGGTTTAAATGAAATCGAAAAAGGGATATCACAAGCAAAAAGTAAAAAGGCAGGGAAGGATGAGAAGGGATAATATAAAAAAATAAAAAAAATAAAAATATCCCCTGGTTCCAGTGGTATTATTCTCGTATGGAGACTCTTTCTATATCCACACACAGGAAAATACCCAGCACACTTTCGGGGTATCCTTGGTACACATATTAACCAAAAGAAAACATACAATATTAAGGAATCGAAAGCGAAGAAGAATACTCAATAACCATTCATATTTCAACCCAATGGGCTATAAAATATACTTATCCTATTTACATTTAAATATGTTATTATATTCGAGGAAGAGGGTTTAAAAAAAAAAAATGAGGAGGACGCGCTACGCAAAAGGATCAAACTCTATGCTCGGTATTCTAAAGAAGAATAAGTAAATTCATCAAACTAAAGTCCAGATGTATTAGTGAATTTGGGGGTTGCTTTTTTTTTAGGACATACATACTCGTTCAAGTAAATAAAAAAAACTGTACAAATAGTAGATAGATAAATCATTTGAATTAAGAAGGACATGCTTGACCAATTTGATGCAGGAGGTAGTTTATACCAGTGAGGTGATTAGAACAAGAAGAACAGCACTAGAAGAGAAGAGGTGGCCGAGGAGGTATCAGGAAATACTACCCGAAATCCTTAATGTTATAAATGTACACTGCAGGCTTAAAAGTTTGCGTCACAGACAAAGGGGCCCAAAGAATATAAAATCACGGTTCATTCCTTCTCTTTTTTTGGTTTGAAAAGTCTTCCAAAGACTCGACCTGATGTCTGGGATGTGGGCTACTAAGCCAACCTCATCGCCAACCCAAGGTCGTCAGGGACTTTTCACTAAGCATTATATCGCTGGTAGGACTTTAGCTGTATCTGTATCTGGCTGCTCTGCGTTTCCTTGACGATCCAATGTTGATCACATTACAGTTATCAAAGTGTCACTCTGTGCCAAGTTACATTAGTGATAAAGTTTGGGTTATGTCCAGTTTCTTCAGCAGATACGTTCTGTACCTTCAATCGCTTCTGGGCACTTTGAACAATAGGGTAAGTATGTAGCTAAGAAGGCTCTATGACCAGTTAGCATCCAGACCAGGTAGAACTAGGTTTTAATTGTTTCATACGCCTATATACCTGTGTGTGGAATTAATTGTTTCCATCTGCTTTTATCATACAGTCGTAGTCTTAATACTGAACTTCGATGATCATCCCCACTTCTATCTATCGGTGTCATAGTGCAGGATCTTACTTATCTGCTGGTAATCTTGACGGTAAGAGCTCGCAAACGTTTCTTCAGCTTCAGTTGGGCAGAATATCGACCGTAGTGTTGCATGATGCTATGGCAACAAAAGAATCTAGATGGCAGCTATCATCTGTCTATAGACTCAGAGGTCTAAGAACAATTTGCGCTCACGGTGTCAGAGGCAACAACATGTATAGTAGATGGCATTGTACTCACCGATATCCCGGTCTACGAAATATAGAGTATACGAGATGGACACACAAATTCATACCCAACATTCAAATTGAAGTAAAAAGGAAGGTAGGAGAGGTGGACAACAAAATCACATAGCTCCTCACTGGCTGCGATGGATACCTGCAAAGTACCTGCACAGACTTAAGCTTTTGGTCTATGGTACAATAATCAAATAGAAGACACAGATCAGGTAATCTTCTATTGTCCACACTAGAATCGACCCGAGATCTAGATTCGTCGAGATCCAATATATGTAAGTTATCAGACAGTCGAAGGAGACGTGGCATAAAGTATAGGAATATGTGGCCGTAATGGAAATCGAACCTAAAATTATCGAATGCCTAATAATAGAGACCGTCGAAGAGCACAATAGACCCTTAGTGTCAGCCACAGGTCTACATATAAGGCCATAACTAGCGACCGTCTATCGGGGATAGTAGTTGATGTGTGTGTTTAGGATGTAGATGTGTTTCTAGCATCGTTCACTAACCTACCGATAGACGAGCTAAGTTAATATAATACTCTCTATTTGATATTGTTCTCCTTTACATAGAAGAACGCCTTAGAAAGAATAAAGAGGACAACCCTTCCATTAACTTGAAAATCCATGAATATCTCCCATTAATAAGAGTTCTTTAAAAATAATCACTCGTTACCTTGTCAATAATACTAAACATCTAGAATCTAACGAAAAGGTTGACCAACATAAGAAGACTAAGGCGAAAGCTCACTTCCTTTTGTCGTTTTAATAAATAAATTTCAACATTCTTAACCCTTTTGCACCCTTTTTTTTCCCCATTGAAAAAGTATCTTAACAAATCAATATTTCAATGAGTATTTTACTTTCGTTACATGACCCACCATCTACCACCGCTTCCCACTTCCACCACCTGAAAAGCTTAGCAGGGGATTATCCCCAAAGCAAATTTAGCTTAAGAAAATTAATACCCTTTTTGTGGAACAGTTGTCGGTTGTTGCTGCAACCCTTGGCTTCTAATGCATAGTAATAAATTGGAAGAAGTATCTATTTATCTATCTATACATATGTACATCCATACTTGACGACAGTGTCAGACAATTTTACATTTAAAACGAAGAACAGACAATTACACACGACACATACTAGATACACGATAATTATTATTCGTATACTTCACAGCCGATTGTGTTGGAATTTTAACGAGGATACGTCATTTTTCATGGCACAAAGTATAGTACCTATATATAGATTTAAGAACATGGAACTGAGTTTGATTTTAAATAAATAGATTCTTCGCTCTTGAAAGGATAAAAGGACGGGCATGTAACATGCATGCATTAGATGAAAAAGGTACGGAGTTGGTGATGTTTGATCTTTGAAATGGTATCCTGATATAAAAGAAAGTTATTCCATTGGCTGAGGATATTATTTTTGCGTTAACATATCCTTCTTTGGACCTTTATCCAGGAGATAAACTACAAAGCTCGGTGTCTTTGATGGAATGTACGTAGTTATAGATACTTTTTACAACTGAAAGTTCTCAAAGGGTCATTACAATGAAAAGGACTTTAAAAAGAGATTTTCTAGTGAAAAGTGAGTGTTTTTTTTTTTATATATGAAGATTATTTACTTTAATTTTAAGGTTAACACAAGAGAGCGCTACTGATCCTATAGGTTCAGTTTACTTCGTTATTTAAGCCCTGGAGAGATATGAGAATTCACTACCTCACTTGATTCCTCCTCTCTTCACTATTTTGATTCACATTTCCCTGTGATGATTCATCTCATGATTCAACGTCTTCTTAGTAGAGTTCCCTATAAACGCCCCGCACTATATTGGTAGTATGTTGGGAGTATTGTGGATGAAAGGCCGCAGTATCTCAGGCAGAGACTCTAAAAGAGTCGGGAGCCCTTTAAGTAAGTAAGTATTTTGGAAATATAATCTCGTCACGACGAATGATATAACCAAAGAAGACATTTTCAGAAGTAAAAGGGAAAAATAAATAAATATTAAGCCATATGCAGCCCAAAGAGAGCCAAGTCCATGCTTCTCAAATGTCCATAGGTCATGTTTTGTGCAAAGGAAAGCTGTATGAGGAATTCAAAGTGGAGTTCCACAAGGCTGAATTCTTTCACCAATATTGTTTTTATTTCTTATTACCGATGGTCTTAATATGGCTTAGTCATCAAGAAATAGATGAATTGGATGGACTCTTACCTCAAATAATCTGACAGTATATGCCTAGAATCTCA
Source organism: Chalcosyrphus nemorum (assembly GCA_949716465.1). NCBI lineage: Eukaryota > Metazoa > Arthropoda > Insecta > Diptera > Syrphidae > Chalcosyrphus > Chalcosyrphus nemorum. The sequence continues at coordinate 36,305,867 of OX454332.1, forward strand.
CGGAATAATGTACATTCGCCAAATAGCAACAAATGTACAGACGAAAGCAGTCGTCGTTGTAACTTAAGGATTTTCAACTTTATCTCGAATGAATAGCATTGTCAGAGAATGAACCATGAATCTATAGGCGCAACAACACAGCGACAAAAGTAGAATTGAAATAGTCATTCCTTCCGAAAAGGTCCATAGGTATGTAGCTAACAACATGGTGCAGTGAATGGCGATCCGAGAGGTACATGGTGCAGGACAAACGAGAAGACAGCACGGCAACTGGTAAAGAGCTGGAGAGAACTAAGGTACATTGGTACAGAAACTGCACAGTTGTGTGGAGTATACGAGTGGCAAAGTGTTTCGCATGACAGTTAGAGATTCCAGACCACCTTGAATCCAGGGCACTCAAAATAAAAATATCCTTCAACAATCGCGATCAAATGCGTTAAACAATGTGATAAAACTCTGTCAATGTCCATTACATCTTTGGTTTCTTAAATCATTCCCAATTGATTCTACCATTCCATTAGTAATTTTTCAATATATGTATTCATTTAAAATTCATATCCCTGCCACTGGATTTGAATAAATTCTATCGCCCTTCGTCTGATAATATCCGCCACATTTGCAAATTAACTTACAAATATTGAATTATCCTCCTTTGGCAAGAAGAGAATATCTAGCCATCCATATGTGCTCTTGAACGTCCTCACAAGCGGTGCACAATAAGATGAATGGATACACTGATGGGATATTTGACTAAGGGACGTGGGTCATGTTAATTTAATTGAGGTATCTGTACGACCTAACCATACGCTGTTAGTCATTGTCGGGATACTGTGTGTGCTTTTACATTGTCAAACGTACTCAGACATTCAAATGATGCTGCCATGCTACATGTCGTGTTGGCCATGTCCTGATGGTCGCCGAGGTTATATGCTCTTATTCTCTTGGGATCCCCCTTACGGTGTTGCAAAATATTGAATTTAGTGCCCATGTGGAAATTTTCCAATTAGATAACTAGTATGATCTACATGGTCAATGCGGTTAAAAGTAATTGGATTACATGAGTATTTGCTGGAAGTTTATCAATCTAAGAGTGGGGAATAATGATTCAAATATATATATAGATTGAGGTTACATGGGTAAGGTCGTATCTTTGGACCACGTACTAAGTCCTTGAATTTTTATTAAAACAACCAAACTGCTGGAGTCTGCTGTGTGGCTTAGATGGCCACGATAGCGGAAGGATAATGCAGGCGCTTTAAAAGAAAGAAATGCTGACGCAATCTTCAGAATTATCGCTTCTGCTACATGGAAAACAGACTTTAGCCTTTTAGAGACAAACAATCGACTAAAAGGACCTCATATCAAATCCATACCAAGGCGTCCAAAGAGAAAGAAGGCTGTAGCTGGGACGCAAACACAGTCAGCTTGTAGCTTGTCTTGTCTTGTCTAAAAAAAAATTCTCACCTTGGTTACAGAGAGAGTACGATTGCCAAATAGCACCTTGGTAGCACGATGTGGACATCAGAGACTAGGTTAGGTAGGGTAAGTGGGTTGTTGAGGACAAATACTCCATGACTGATGCAGATCGGGTCAATATTGATCCAAACCTAGTATGCTATATTGCAGAGTGAAAACCATACTAAGGATTCGATGAAAGTCATGTAATGGAACGTTCTTCTAAGTTCAGGTTCCAAGGAATTTGTTCGCAATGTCACATGGCCTTAGAAAGTGGTCTGGATCCTCTAGAAGTACCTCATCACTGCGGTGCCTGTGTAGGGTTCTTCTTCCGTCAAATTCAGTTTCTTCACAGAGTATCAGTAAGTAGAAAGGGATAACACCAATAAGGGTAAAATGGGATTTCCTGTCTTCCCGCTGTCTTTTTGTCAAAGGAGAGCCATATCTTTTTTTCCATGAAAGGTACATCTAGGCTTTTTTTCCTAGTTTAAGCCAAAGTGCCCAATTCACTTGCTTTCTCATTACCTTTAATTATGTTTCCACCTACCTTACAGAGAAAAAAAAACCATCTCCTTGTCTTACATGGATTAAAAAAAAAAAATTACCACATAAAACAATCTAAAACTTGAGACCAAAAGTAGCAAAAGTTGAGGTTCATCCAAATACGGGAACGTAATCAATATTCTTGAGGTCTACATGGTTGAGAGACAAAAAACCTGCAACTTCTTTGTTAAGATACAATGTCTAGGTTTTGTTATAAACGCTGTTGACATTTGGGTGCAGTTTTTTTTTTTTTGTTCTTTCATCTGCCAGCCATCTGAACAATAGTTAACGCCAGATGTTATGTATGAGTTGGGTTTTTTTCTGTGTTAGCTCAAGCCTTCGAATGTTCTATCATCCTCAATTAATACACCTGTCACATATGTCGTTTGTAAGTTGCCTAGAATGACATTTGAAAGCTGTAGGCTTAGTTTATTGATGATGCAATTGAAATAGCGATGAGAACATAGCTGCCAGTGTTGAATATATTGAAGAAATTTCTTTTGGTTATTGGAGACATGTGTCTATTATGAGCCTGTTTACTATAAGAACTTACTGCTCTTTGACATACAAAATATCTTGTTGGCATGACGTAGTTCTTGTGGTGAAGATGTATCCTAAGTCTATGTTTATTTTAGTCCCTTTTGGGGACAGTGAAATCATCGCAACTTCCATAAAGCCCAATTTTAGACCTCACAATACGATTATGTACATCTTACGATGTTGGAAATGAATTTCTGCCTCTCCTTACAAGTTATTAGTCCTGTGTTTCCAAAAGTGGACTATAGTTAGGAGATACACTAGCTTTGGGGCATTTGACCTTACTTCAGTGAGCAAAGGCGTATAGGATGCTCAAAGAATGCTCAACTTGTTTTGACATAGACATCGGGCCTAATTATTACATGCACCTTCGCATTACTTGGTATGTCTTCATGTTGACCGAACAGAGTGTTACCTGGTGTTCAGAAAGATTGCGTGTTTCTCAAAAACTTGTATTGCTGCCTGGCTGTCGAAAAAAACGTCGTCTTCAGAAGCGGATGCCGTACCTACCATACTTACTTACCCGCATTGCAAATAGCCCCGGGTTTATGTTTGAAAAATCTGTGCAGGTTCAGTAGTCTAGTCGATTGGTTGATGGTGAGAATCTGCAGAATATCCCAGTCCGCAACCTTCACCCCTTTTTCGATATCACTGTATATCTACGGTCCAGATTCTTAGTCTAATCTTATCAACTGGGAAGGCTAGTTGTGTAAATAATATCGAAGTTAAGAATCCGGGCTTAGTAGTTATTTCTGCAGAACCTGTTTGATTTAGTATTGCTACTATGCGATTCCATTGCAATGCTTCTCTCAGTCGCAGCTCGGAGTTCATTGCTAGTGATTTTCCTTAAATTCACATCTGAATCATATCTAAAAGAGGGGCAGAGAGAGCTAACTTTGTCTATTGTTCTAGTCACCCGCACATAAGTAACAGACGAGTTATTGCATTATATGCATTTAGTTTTGGACGGACGCTTCTCCTACTATATATGTCCAGCGCCCTCTTACATTCATGAACGTATATTCTTTCGTTTCTGGTACATTCATGAACGTTTATTTTCCAGCTCAGCTTTCTGTCATGCCTGTCAGCAGGTTGAACTTCAACAACTTCGCCAGGGCTGTTAACATAAGATCGCGTAAAGCTGTGTGACAGTTACCACTTACTGCAATGGTTGTCATCCGCCTAACCTATAACTTAATATGTAACCTTCCTTTTTATAATCTGACAATTGTGTCATTTACAGTGTTAAGTCAGAGTTGTAGTGCTAGTACTTCTCCCTGTGGCATGCCTAGATGGACTGATTTTCGACTCTGAATGGTCACCCTAACAGGCAGCATCTGGCTGATCCAGTCGACGAAGGCTATAAAACCATTTCTATTCTTGAGCCAGCGATTTGGCTATTATATTGACAAGAGAGTATAAGTCGACTAAAACACCACAAAAGTTTTAAACACCTTTAAAAAAAAAAACAATTTCACCTTCGAGTGCATCCAGGCATAATGTCGTTTATTAAACCAGTTTATGTAGTTTCAAATATTTACAAAATTGTAATTGTATTATAAATACATTTTTATTGAGTATTAAGTTTTCAGATTAATTTATTTTTCTTTTTTTTGTTTAAATTTTTTTCTAGGAAAAGACATATTATTCTTAAATTTTTTTTTTTGTTTTAATTAATTATTACACATACAAAATAATCACAATGTAAGCAAACAGAAAAAAAAAAAACGAAACTATTGTCAAAAAAAATTATTTAACTCTCAACAATTGGATGGAATCCATTCTCATCGGCTGTGTATGTCACACGATGGACACCGCCTTCGGCATCGGTGAATTCATATGAGCCAGTTTTGATGACAGCTTCGACGGGACCATCCTCGCCAGTGACCTGTTTAAGTTCGCCGGTTTCTTCACGTTTGGTTCCGTCGCTTAGAGAAAATCTGTAAGATAAATTGAAGAACAATTGTTAGTAGGTCCTGCATTAAAGGTTAACAATTCTCATAAAATATTTTAATAGCTAAAGAGTTGATTTGGATGTTTTCAGTTCCGCTTCAATCCACCAATTGTGAGTTGTGAAATATGGTACTTTTCAGAAACCTATAAACCTATAAACCCATACGAGTACTATATCAAAGTTGAGGTACTGAGGATGCCAAGCCTTAGGCTGTAATGCCCCCCTCCTATATCCACTTATTTACAGCTTTTTCTTAAGTCTGAGTTCTGTAGCTCAGTGATTAGTGCATTGGACTACTATGTTTGTGATCAAGTCAGAATCCCAGAAAACATCAATAAGACTTCCTCTTACAAGTTCTTGGCAAACACTCAGAAGGGTACTATTATGCAACTTCTCAAAAACCCTCTACCGTTCGAACAAGGCCTTAAAGGCTCAGTCCCTACTAGTAATTATGCATTCACACTCAGGTGTATGGGACTGATTGTGCAAGCATTGGGTGAGAGTTCAAAATTGTCTTTTTTTGAATGTCTGAGTGTGTACTTGAAGAGAATAACCATGAAGTTTAGCGGCAGTAGTAAATAGCAAAGATAGGAAGAAAAATGAATGCCCCAAAGCTTTCATGGGCATGTGTATAAAGTGTGTGAAGGGTGATTGTGCAAGCATGGTTGTGGAATGTAATGGACATCATTTTTGGGCATATTTTAAGGACAGCCTAGGTGTACACCACAGCAATAAGATTAACAGGTGTTGCAAATATTGTGTATGGAAGAAGAGTGTTTGTGCATTCTTCCGACTCCGCATGTGTCATATTCATGTAGTCTAGGCTTATTTAGACATAGTGTACCCAAGCGGTCTATGGCTACTTTAAATTCTAAAAGATCTAAGCCTTTGGCCACCCAAAACAAAAACTGAAAGCCTAGTAGTCATATTCCTTTCAATTCTCACTTTGACTAAGTACCAACACATCATCATCATTAAATCATCATTCGAAGCACTTTATCACGCAACCTAGTCAATGTTGCTAAGACAATTCTATCACCATAAATGACCCGAAGAGCACGAACTAATACCTTACACAATCAATTGCCTCCGAGTAATTCCCCTCAGCTAAGCCTCTGAAGATAATTAATCATATTTTCTATCCAAACATGAACCTCTTCTACCCAAGATGCACCGAACAACAACAACAAAGTGTTTGTGTTTTTTACCTAAAGCGCAATATAGATGCATTAAATTGTTTTTCTTTTAGTAGGTATAACACATTATAAATTGCGAAAAAAAAACCTTCAACTGCTACTTGAAAGATAAATTCAAATGTCCTATAGTACGGACTACTAATTGATGGCAATCAACTGAAATAGCCATTAAAAGGCACTCTATTCGGAATGTCATCGGTCGTATTTCACATGATGTGCATCTTGTTGGAATTGAATAATATTTTGGTGCATGACTAGAGTATCTAATTCGAGTTAAGTAACACATATTAGCACTTAAACTTAGTTGCATTGCGAGGGAGAAAAATGATTGCTAACAATTTTTAGTGGGAAAGTGTTAATAGTAGTTCATTTTGAAACAAAAGGGCGATAATCTATTGTCTTGGGATGGGAAGGGCTTCTTCAGCATGTCGGACGCGCACTTAATAAATTTACCAACAAACAAACAAAAACATAAACATTTTTTTTACTGTAGATGCATTTCTGAATAATGAGTTGAGTCATTTCGTCAAATCATACATTGTCACGTCTATATATGTCATGGCTGATATGTTGGCTAATAAATTAGCGTAGACAAGTTGGCGTTCACGAAAAGTAATTTCGCTTTAATTTATCGCTTACTTATGGAGTGTGTTGTAGCCGGGTTTGGGAAATCAGCGATCTTAAGAAAGACAAAGAAGGGCTTAAATAATTTTTAAGGGAACTATCCCTGGATTATGGACAAAAGGCGACTCAGTTCTCAAGTGAATAAGATTTTTACTTTAACTGCCACTGTAAAGCTCAAATTTTGTTCAAAAATACTCAGAAATTTATCGTTAAAAATTAGGCTCTAGAAAAAATTTCTAAGTACGGGTATTGAGCAGTAATAAGGAATAAATTCCTGATGCTCTATGAACTTAAAGCTTTTTTGTTTAAGCCACAATTTGGTACAAAAAAAATTGTTCAAAAATTCATTTTCAGCAGAAAATTTTGCCCAAGAGCAGATTCGGAGACACGCTTTTGATCTACTAATTGGTCTCTTGAAACTAATTTTGAACTTTAAAGTCTTAGCCAAAATTTGTCTTCAACAGAAAATGTTCTCAAGAAACCAGATTGAAGGTGTTCACATAAGAGGTATGCTTCATGGGTTACCAGAGTTCGTAAGTGATTTCGAAAAATACTGCTACAAGAGTAGTGCATGTCCGTAGATTGTGCACGCTATTGGTACAATACAAGCACCCATCAAGTGCGAAATCAATTCGAAATAAGATGTGAGAACTGTATAAAAGAAAAACAAATAAATTACGGTAAAACTATTACGCTCACAACTGACGGTAAAGTTAGTGACCGTGACTGTGATGTGGAAAATTACTTGTTTAATATTTTTACCCATAATTACGAGTAAGTATCTGACTCTTGCTCCAAGATCAAGCACGTTAGCACGCACCTCTCGATGTAAACAAAATTTTGTATGCAAATGAAATGAGAATGATATTAAGTATTTCGTTGGACACCATGTGTCCTTTCAAATTAGATCCTGGCTATAAATTCGGAATCTGCGCTGAGTGTTCTGATGAAACAAAACTTCCTGCTGTAAAAATATATTTCATTAGATCCAATTCTTTCTGTAAGTGTCCTCCATTTTCTGGGCAAAGGACCCAGAGATGGATTAGAGGAATAAGCATAGGTGTAGACTGTGTAAGATCCTGCTCTGCCTCTGTACTACAGAGATTACAGAGATGTAACAATACTCATCTGGACGAGACTGGCAATCAATGGAAAATATTTAGTCTTGCTTGATTTGGCGCAGATAAAACTTAATCCCGAGTTATACCAGCTTTACAGCGCATGAGAGCTAGTCAAAAAACTATGAGGCTATAAACTCTTCGAATCAAGCCCGAAAAGACAACACAATAGAGCATATTCTAAACTAAGTACTAGGTACAAGCGCAAGTGACCTCGACTACATAATAATGCGGATTTGGAGGAGCTGAGTGAAGAAGAAAATAAGATGAATTTCTGTTGCCGACCTTAACCAGTACACAATAGTGCGCCAAGTGATTAGTGCCTCAGATTACTGAGTGGACGATCGTGCTTCGGATCTCAGGAAGCACAAGTACGATTCTTCTGGCAAGAAATTGAGATTATTATTATGTATTACGCTCTCAAAAACCTTATATATTCATCAACAATACATAGAAGTGCAAAGAATCAAGTCCTGGGCTTTTATGGAGCCTGATTTGGTTAGCTTGCTTACAAACTAGCTCTCAATGGACTTAGCATGATGCGCATGAACCAACTCACTTGAATTTTGAGACTTAATTCATGTGAACCAAGTCCCATGGTTTTTCTGTTGGGAACGGAATCTTTGAGAGTTAGTATATAACTAACTAGTTCCCAAATGAACTGTCTCCCAAAAGTGCGAACTGAATCTTTCTGTAGAAATTGATAGGGCTTAGTTCTTTTGGCCATTGTTAGCTAGTTCGTAGGGTATTCCTCAGACGAGGAAGCTAGGTAAGACTTCATTTCTCAATCGAGTCAATTAGATCACAAAAAAACGTTTGCTAGCACCTTCTCGCTACGTAAGCTTATAAGTCTGGCTGAAATGCTGAAATATATGTTTTTATCTTATAAATCCGATTATTAAAATTCCATAGCTCATCCTCTTCAGCCAATATCGCCTACGATAAGGTAGAAAAGCACTCAAATGAGGCAAAAGAAAAAAGCAATCGGGGAATGTTCGGGGAGGTCTTGCCTTAAAAAGCAAAGCGATGGTTCAGCATAAGTACACATGTCCTTGGACCCTTGAGTTATTTCTTCCAGGTAACGACAGGTACTTCTGCTGGTGTCTAATTATGGTCTTGGATCAAGAGAGTACACATTGGCTCTTTAAGGTATTATCATTTCAACAGATTCCATTTCAAGTGAACTTCACTTATGAAGCTTTTTTTAAAAAAAAAGACGGGGCTGATAGAGTTGTATTCACTACTAAGAAACTGCACCCATTTATGCAGTGATATTGTATTTCGCCGAGTAATATTTAAGCACAAAAATTTGGCCCCAAAAAAGGCAGAGCAAATCACCAGTAGCGAATAATATTTCTTAACTTTTTAAAAAAAGACTAAATTTCGTGCTAAATGCCACCAATATTTCACAACTCATGCACATGCATCTTTTGACTTTTACTTATGGAAGCAATTTTTTTTTTTTATTCAGAAGCACCCTGTATCTTAACGACATAAAATTGTTCAAATTGCTATTGTTCATGGTAGCTTACTGAATTTTGAGCACTGTGTCAAAGTTTTTAATTCTTAATTCCACCACACACACATTTGACAATCACTATATTCACCACGCACACAATTGGGGAAATGTGTTACCACCCTCACCTGAATTTGTAGTTGCCACTGCCATCGTTATTATTTTCGGATTCAACAATTTGGACATCCTGTTGCGGTGCAGGAGCACTGCTTACGATAACAACAAACAAGCAAACAGCAACAATTAATTTCATCATTTTGAATATATTCTTTTTGATTTGTTTATATTTTTTTTTAATAAAAAAAAGGAAAAGATTTATTTATTAATCTTTTGCCGCGCTAACACAGTTTAACTGAACCAAAACCAAGTCACCACTGATGAATTCTGAACTGCGACACTCGTCTTTTATATCCAAAAAAAAATTGTTTAAAACTTTAAATGGTAGGGAAATGAAAATAACTCAGGGAGATGGTCATCATCATCATCATCATCTTCTCGTAGTCGCTGTTGTCGTTCGTCGGCATCTTCGTTCGTCGTCGTTGGCGGTGGTAGTAGAGTTCATCGTAGTAGTAGTTGTTGTGTCGTAGTTCGTTCGACGTCGTCATCATCATCATCATCATCTACAGCAGAGGCTCTCTGAATTTTTCACCCGACATCTTACACAATCGATATAATACCAAGAGTTTCTCATTGATCAGAGAGTTCGCTGCCGCCGCGCCACCGCACTGTGAACAGAGGTTGTGAGGTGTATGCTAAAAGCTAGCTAGGAAGGTATTCATTCCATATTACCTACGACCGCTGCTGCAGCAACAACTATCAAGAACAACAAGTAGGTAAGAAAAAAAAGAAAAAGCGAAAAAAAATGCAAAGTAACTCTGGCCTGTCAAGTCGTTTGAAACACCCGTGTAACCTGGTGATGAATACACCCTCTCCATTGTCGCTACTTACATCTAAGACAGTACAACCAAAAAAAAAAAAAAACTCATTCTCAGGGTCTTCTTTCAAAAAAAAAAAAACGACCAACAACTAGGTTCCGATTAATGATAGTTTTTTGGCCCAAGACGATCCTCGAAGATCGCCACCTTCAAGGGGGGCGGACAGATCGGGTGTAGAGGGTAACCCATCAGCATCTTCTAGTTGCTTTTTGAGATAATGTATGTAAATAAATAAACACTACACAACAACTTCCCAAAGATCATCATAGTCTCGCCGAATAATGAATTGATCAAGTTGATCATGTCCAATGCATCACCACACAACACACATATACATCTCGGCCCCAAACCAACCGATCGGCCAGTATAGTGGAAGGTAGAAGGTCGCTGACGAGTGTACCAGTTGTCTAGGTTCATCTCTGATTCTACCTCTTGAATAACCATCCTCTTCAGGTAAACAACAAAAAAAAAATTGTTTTCCATTTACAATTAATACCAATTGGCAAGTTGGTTATGGTACTGCATCCAAAAGATAGAAAAAAAAACTCGTAAATCTTCTCTAATACGAATGAAGAAGCATAGATACAATATTTTTTTTTTATTTGAATGACTCGAGATATGGTATGTAGCCGAGCTCATCCAAAACAAAAACACCCAAATCTTATGGCTTAAGCTTTGCATTCCATAAACTAAGTAAGTAAGCCATACGTACGGAACCACACGGCGGTGACCTTTAAGCATATGTACCCGTACTTCTTGTGATGAAAATCACGACAACGACAACGACGACGACGGTGAAGATGCGACGACACACAGATACAAGTCATCTATCAGCTTCCCATTGCATCCACATTGTTAATTTTTTTTGGTCAGTACTTGTAGTGATCTTCATAAATCCCACAAAGTATCTTTTTTTTTCTGAATTTAAAATGGTATTGGTGTGTGCTGGTAACCCTCATTCGTTTCGGGAGAAGATGTTTGTCACAAGTATCTGTTGCATTTAAACTATTTCGTTGGGGATTTTCCCTCCTTGGGTGTTGCGCAAATGGTAATGTTTTCGCGAATTCAATTTAAGCACACGGGTGCAGGAGGCGGTTGAGGTGGAGATATGAGCGGTGTTTTTTTTTCTGAGAAGATGCGCTTTATGTGGGACAAATGTACTTTTAATGGGGTTCGTATGAACTAAGGAGGTGTAAAAATTGCAATAAAAAAGATGACTGCTTCTGGAATAGTGTTGAGTTTGAGATTAAATGCAAAAGGTTGTCACAGGTAGGTAGCTTTTGTGGTACGAGCGAAAAGATTTGACATCTTCCGGCAGTCAGATAAATTATCATCTGACTTAAGTTTTTGATATAAGGCGACCTTTAGAGAGTTAACTGAGCCCGACGGAAGAATCTCGTAGCTTTGTCTAGTCAAGTCTTAATTTAAGAAGCAGTTGGCGCTTTCAAGGATCTTTCTGAAGTGATCGATGCAAAGTCGCTGATGCAGCTGAGTATATTAATACCACTAAGGCGTCTAATACGGCTTCATGGGGACTATGAATGTCGTATCAGCCTGTTGGTATTATACGCAGGAAAGTCAAAGAAAATCCTAGCTTTTCTTTTTTAAGCTGGTAGATCTAGCAAATAAAATATAAGTAAAGAGATGCACTTGTTGCTCAGTCGGAAAGACATAAGAACTTGGACCCCAATTGTATCTCAAGGAATGGATTAAATAGTAAACTTCTGTCGTTTGTCCTTTTGTCGGAAATTGGATATACCAAGAGACTATTCTAGCCCAAATGAAATCGGACGATAGTTGATGCTTCACCCTACTTATGTGTCGGTGCGAATACAGTTGACGTTTCTACAGTTTCTCTCTACGACAGTGGTCTTGGATTCAATCATCCAAAATCTGAATTAGTCTGCTTTTGAACTGCCTAACACGGAGAGCAACATACTTTTACTAACAGATGGAGCCAAATATTTCGGACCTTTCTAAAACTCATATACGATAAAACGTTTGATATCTACAACCAAATCCGAATATACTACAAGAATGAGCTTATTACTTACTATACAGGTGGAAATTTGAAGCAAATTGGTACAACCACTAAAGGTAGCCTAAACGACGAATATGCTCGCCGAACCTGCTCGTGCTCGCTATGTTTTTCTCGTGTAGGTAATGGTTCGCGAGCCGCTCGCTGTTGGCGAAAAATTTCCACTTTTTCGTGTTCGTTGGCTTCGATGTTCGCCGTGTAGGGCCATGTTCGCGAGCAAATATCATTTTTGCTGTGCTATTTGCTTAGCTTGCACTTCTTTATCGCACGTGTTCACGGTATGAAGAATCAACACTAAAAGAATGCTCGCCAAATTCGTCGTGTAGGGGATAACGCAAACGAGCAAGTTCGACGAGTATGTTCGTCGATTAGGGCTACCTTTACATAAGCTGTAGTCCTTACATTACCTATACATTCAGATAGACAGAGAGGTAGATAGACCACCTTTTTCGAGCTTCTCTGTCGTTGCAATGCTTGAATTGAATAATATCTGGAATTGGAAGGAGTTCAAATCTTTAGAACAGCAGTATTGAAGATGAAGATGATGGAGATGATTTAAGAAACAAGTTTTTGCAACTTTAGCCAGAGCTACAGTACTCTTAGGATTTGTCTAGGCGATGAAGGGGAGTGGTGATTGATTCAATCGAACATATGTTATAGCTAAACCAGCTAGATTTTAATATGAATCTATGTACATATGTAGATTTAAAACACCTTTCTTAGCGATATGTCGACGCTTAGATCTGAAAAGAAGTATACACCTAGTAGAGTGCCATATTTTAACAGATGGTTCTAAAACCGATTAAGGTTCTCTCTATATGTGAAAGACGATAACATTAGAATGACATACTCATTGGGCAAGCATATATACCTCTGTCTTTTAGACAGATATCTTTGCAATCATATCAGTATCTGTGATTGTACTGAAAGATCGCAAGAAATGTTGCAAAATGACTAGCATTCCTTAAGCGGTGCAAGAAATATTTTACACCATCTGATTTGGCCTCAATTTATAAGGCATTCATCGGTCCAAAGCTGGAATACAACGCCCACATCTTGTCTGGAGAACCCATGATCGTTAAAACTTATAGCTAAATAGATTCTTCTTCTCAAGCTAAACTTCAAACGCACTGTTAAATACACAAGTTCTGTCATAAGCGCAACGACATATGTATGTATACGTGGCTTAATTTCCCACGCTCTGTATTTCCTAATCATAACAACCTTCAAGCATTTAAAGCCAACGTCCACTGCTACCTCCCCTGTTCCTTTTCCCCGTCTTCCTAAACACTCCCCCTTGGAACCATGACTCAAAAGCAGTTTGCTTGTTTGCCAAATATGGTACGCATACGCCAAAGTACACATATGTATTTAAAAAAAAAAGTATATTTTGTACTCATCACGCAACAAACCTTGATAGGTCATTTCCAGTGAATTAAAAATGATCTCTCCTGAAACCAGAAGCTTCCTGATTACGTAGCCAAGTTGAATGGAAGGTGTATTGTTTGGACACCTCTTTTTTTTTACCATCGATGCGGTAGCTTTTCGGTAAATTTTCAAACAAATCCCAAGGCGAAGCACCGAAAAAGACCTGGTAATGACCTCTAGAGAGTCTAATGACATCTAACAAACCAAGATCAATTAAATCATGGTGTATACCTAATACTCTCTTCGCCTGGGAACTCAAGTCCCAAGCTCATTTTCTGGTACATTATCTCGTGCTCCATGAAAACGAATTGATCTCAATGTCATAAAATAATAGCACTAATTACAGTTGTTTGTCCATAATTTGTTTTTGCCCAAATTTACATACTAGATACACCGAGATTGTGCTGTAGCCAGGGACACCCAAAAATTTTGCGAAACATCAAACTAAGGGAACCGAGCTTCCTTCCACGGTGCAATACTTATGTAACCCAAACATTTGTTTGCCTTTGTAAGTAGCTAATCAAACAGCAAAAATCTTCTTCTTCAAATTACAATGAAGTGTAGGTACCTAACCTAAAGAATCGAGAGAAAAACGAAAATAAAATTTCAACACTTTTTCCTAATGTCAAAGCTGATAAATCAACATTCAACATCCAAACATTCCATCTCTCCTGTGGATTACCAACAACATCCTCTTGGCTGCCGCCGTCGTCATTTGCTGACTTCTTCAGGATGATCGAGTGTGCTTCGATAAGACATTGAGTTGCCCCTAAAGAGTGCCAATCTTCATAATAATAATGATGTGATGAAAATCGTATAATCATCATCATTGGTGTTTGTTTCTCGGCGGCGGCGGTGGTTCCATGAATCTTTTTTCTCACATATAATCAGATGTGAAACGAGTTCAGTTTAACTATGTACATATCTACATAATTGTGTGTTTCTTTGAAGTGCATTCGGGAATGTGTAAGGTTATGAGCACACACCTTTGGATAGTATATACATAGATTGAACACAAAGTGTGCCGATTTAGATAATTTCAATTGATCTTCTCTGACAACATTGATGGCAACCCACATTGTGTACTCGTACTCTAGATGTTGATCGATATATAATTTGCATTAACGTCAGATGAATGTAGGAATTGATGAAGGTGATAGGCAAAAAGGTCAAAAATTTGTAACCATATGGTTTTCTTTTTTTCATAAAATCGAGTACGAGTACCATGCCAAAATGAGGCGAGGAAATAGTTCCATGAACATCAAAATTAATGCAATTGAAGAATAACTTTTACAAATTGTTTTGTTGACGTACTGTCAGAAAGCAAGCACAAATTTTCGGCCCACACTATAAAAAATAAGGGGCTTGTTGAGTCTTATTACTTTCAAAAAATGAGTAAGAGTAAACGGCTTTCTTTTCCTCTCTCTTCGACCAGATCTGATCAGGGTATACCGCATTTAAAGCATCTATTTTTTTTAGGAGATTTTTCTTCTGGAACTATTGATTTGTGCCTTATTCGGATCCTTTACAGCCATATTCTCAATATCACTTATAAGATCCTCTGTGTGAACGCATAAAACCGATCGTCAACAACCTGATAGGCCCTTTTCAGTGCGGTTTTAGGCCCGGACCTTGACCAAATATACAGATTATGGCAGATCTTGGCAAAAACCCACGAATATTAAATCGATAAACAACACGTCTTTATCGATTTTAAAGTCTTGGCATCCCTTTCAAGCTCCTCGGACTGTACAGATACAAAATAACAATGGAGAATTGCCGCTGTTTCATCAAAATCGGTAAGAGCTTTACCGAACCGTTTCATGTGAGGAAAGGACTTAGACAGGGTGACGAGTTATCAAGCGATCTCTTTACTATAGTACTGGAGAGAATTGTAGGAAACTCACAGAGGTACGATCTTTTTGAGGTCTGTACAACTACTTGCTCACTCCGATGATGATGCCAGAATAGACAGATATACTTTCGAGGTAATAAAGGACTTTGACTACCTAGGCTCTTTGGTGAGCTCTGGAAAATGACACCAGTGGGGAAGACGAAGAATCAATCTTGCCAATAGCTGTTTCTATAAACTAAGAAAGCAATTGATTAACAAAGCGCTATCTCGAACTACTAAGATAACTCTTTAAAAGACACTATTCATTGCAGTCCTGCTGTTTGGCGCAGAGGCATGGATTTTGACAAAATCGGATGAGGATGCACCTGGTTATTTTGAAAGAAAAGTTCTTCATCCAGTTTCGACTCGTGATCGGTTGAGGCAATGCTCCTAAGGAACTAGAAACTTTCTGCTGATGAGTTCGATCCCAGGTTGATCAGATTTGCCTCGTTGACTTTTAGCCCAACGAACGTATGCATAACAATAATAAGAGTTCCATTAAGCGTATCGCTCCCCCCACTTTGAACTCAATATTCCTCAGGCAGCATTCCTCCATGCAAAACATGACATGCAGACCCACCCTTTGTACACAGCTTTTGAAGTGGCGGTTCATAAATCCACAGGGCTAGTTAGGCATCGACACCGGGTATATCTTCAACATGTTCATTGATTGCTTACTTACTTAAAGGGCACCCGAACCTTGTAAAGTCCCTGCCTAAGACATCATTGCCTTCCATCCTCTGCGGTCCCGAGCACGATGCTTCCAGTTGTGAAGACCAAGTTTTCTGGCATCCGCGAACCGGAGGTTCGGTCTTCTTCGCCGCCTCGAACCTCTTGGCTGGAGCATTATTGTCCATTCGCTCGATGTGGCCGAGCCAATGGAGTCTGCGTATCTTGGCTTTTTGAACTACATCCACAACCTAGTACAGCTCATAGAGTTCGCGGTTGTATCTTCTCCTCCATTCGCCCTCCTCGCATAAGGGACATAATATGTTCATTGATTGGCTTCAGGATAATTCTAACTATTCCTTTACCCATAGTACACAGCACATAGATAGCGCACCAGTTGTTTGACTGCATTATGTAGTTTTTTTTCTACTCATCCGGAGACCTCCCATGTTCTCCCAACAAGCAGGAGCAATACCCTTTCCTATGCAACATTATGTACGATGGATTGAAATCTCAGATGATCTAAAAATCACTTAGAAGAAGGAGAAGTTATCCGCAATGAATGTATTCAAACAGGGACATAAGCAGGTCTACCGCTCTCTGAACAAGAAATCGATTGTAGTAAGGAAATAAATACTAGTAAGCCGAAGAAGACTACGTCTACGCACAGTAGATCTATGCAGTGTTTGTGGTTACACACATACAAGAGTAACATAGATCTCCCTCTCGGATCGTAGTTTTGCTGTCGGCCTGCTATCCAACAGATCTCAACCAAAACATCGAAGTTAGTCTACAACTTAATTTCATAAGTCTTCATTAATGCCTCCTCTTAATGTCGTTTCACTCCTTAGCCAAAGGCTGTGGTATTATCTATGAACATCAGGACACTCTTCGCAATCCTACTCCTACAGACGAACCTAAATAACAGACTGAATATGTCCTACTAAAAACACCAAACACTGCTAATACTTGAGCCTCGGGCTTTAAACGACTTATGCTTTTTTTTTTATTTACGACATATTGAACAAAATAGTTTGATATTTTGCTTTGTATGTTAAGTTAGTTGCTATTATCTTGAAACAGCCAAACGCTAGCCAAATGCCATATTAACCCACATGCACGATTTTGTACCGACTCTGGCACGCTGCATGAATGTCATAAAAGTTATAAGGAAATGTTTTCCCTCTGTGATATTTTGCCTTTCACATGCGATTCTTCATAAAGAAATAGTGGACCTCAAGAAAGTGAATTTCACGATCACATTTTTTCTCGATTATTATTTATTACGCAAGTTATAGGTCGAAATGTGGCTAGTACGTGACATTAAATTGAATAGCAAATGCTTTAAGGATTTTAATTGATAACAATTTAGACAAGGAGCCCGTGTACGATATTTTTGTTGTTTTTTTGGAAAAAAGTTGTCTGATCAAGATCAAGACAAAGGATATGACGCTAATGGTCATCGCTACACCCATCTCACATTCTGTACTTCTACTGGTGCTGACAGCAGTGTCGTTAAGTAATTCATCGCTAGAGGGGATTTGGCCGTTCGCATTAGCAGCTGGCTGTGCTGCATTTGACTAGTACTCTTCGTTGCGCTTTAAAAATGGTAGCCAGTTTCGGTAGCTGCTTCTCAAGCTTCTTCCGTGCACAGGATGTGTGTGTGGTGATGTCGGGTTTAGCTTTTCGCCTAGTTTGTTCACCAGCAGGTTATGTCCTTTATAAAATCGTGGACAATATAACGTGATGTATACTTTGGGCGATAAGGATTTTCATCATGTCCAAATCCTTGCACAGGCACCAAGACCGGTAAGCATATGGGACATGAGCTCTTCATACTTTTTATTGCGATCAATCTCTGCAGCCATCTGTCTTTGTCAGAATGATACCATCTTCCCTGCCATTCTCGAAACTTGTTTGGTGGTACTTGGGTATCAATGCCACTAATCGCTGTGGACACCATGTGAGAACTGCTGGGAAGGTATTTAGAGACTACATTCATATCATATTGTTTGACTTCGTCTTCATGGCACTAGTCCATATTTGGAAGCGGTAGAGTATTGTTGATGGCGTAGCTCTTGCCAAGGGTATTCTTTTTTTGTGCTTTGCTCCTGTCAAATTTTGTATGATCCTTTATCCCTGCTGCCTTTTCAGGTGCATGTTGCCAATGTTTCTTAAAAATAAACATTACATCTATAGTAATGCCAAGGAATTCCAACTCTGGCTTGGAAATACAACGTGATCGAGTTCCCATGATTCACCTACTGCTGATGAGTACTGCATCGTCATTTCTGCAAGTACTGTCTCTTATCTCCTCTATTTTCAATGGAACTGGGTCATAGTTGAATCTTTACTACCGGGTGATCGTTGCATGTGTATATTTGTTGTTCACTTTCAATACAGCGTTTCTTGCCCAAAACCTACTTAAAAAGATGATACCTAGTGTTGAACAAATTACGTTTTCACTGAGGGTCAGCTTGATCCCACAATTGCCATGTATTCGAACGGTTGAAGGCTTCAACTTAGGTCTACAGCGTTTGGCCCAGCTTAAAGCAGATCAATGACGTTATACCTTATTTGACCTAGTGTGACAACGTCATCGGAATGTCCAACGACCCTTTCATCACTGTGACCTAGCTTGGAGATAAATTTTGTTTTACTTTTTTTTAATCCACTACTCAACCACTCTTCAAAGTGATCTTCACCACAACAACACCGTGATGAGCGTCACACTGGCAGTCAAAATAGAATACCATCTTTTAATTTATTATTATTCAAATTATCATAGAAGATAATCTTGTATTTATTCACAACTTTTGACCGCCTTCATGGTGTTCGATTCAAAAGATGTTTGCAGATAATCTTTAAGCAATCCTTTTGCAATTCAAGATCAGGTTAAGGTCATGTGCCTACACAAAACAATCTAAAGATGCGTACAAAAATCAAATGAAGCATTGTTGTGTAGTATTTCGATTGAAAACTAAGATAAACTCTCGCAAATTGTTGAATAAATTTTATGACGTAGGAGACACAGTGTGGGATAGCAGATTGCGTTTTTTTTTCTCCATACTAGACTCATTTCTGCCAACAAAGATGCACGATCAGATCTAGTAGTGGTCAACTGCTGATGCTATGCAAAGTATGAATGCAATATTATGGAATCTATTGATCTATATTCATAAACACCGTGATGAGTTGCCGTATTTCGTGAGACTTTTACGATCTGCGTTTATTTACAAGTTCACAACTGAAATGCAAATTTTTTAATTAATTTGTCAACCAGGATATTCAAAATCGTGATGTGCCACTTAGCTAATATATTGCATGGTAGAATTAGCTACTAAAAGCAGTTGTGTTCACAACACAGGTATAACAATACACACAAGCAAAAAGGGCACTTGTCGAATGCGCAGAAATATTTAAGAAAATATTATCGAATATTTTCATACTTTTCGGTAAATTCATCGCTCCGTTAAAGTTAATGGTCTCACGTATAGAAAGATGTTACCAGACTGACAGTATTATGAGATCTGAAAACCATTCGAAAATAACTTTTAAATAAATGAAGAACGTAATAGAGCAATACTTCTACATTTTCTATTTCCACAATTGACACCAATCGTCAATTTATAGTTTCATCAAAATACTGTTTCTTACTTAAATCCTGTGTCCCCTTGTGGGTCCTAGGGCCTCTATAGGGCCATCGTGTGCGATTTCTGGAAATATGCCTCAGCTCCCCCTTATCCTCGGCTATATCCAGGTCGGTTCCGCCATCGGTTGAGACAATACTCCCAAGGTATTGGAAACTCTCTACTCTCTCAACTATTTGCCCAGCAATGCAACATGAGTTGATAAGTTCGGTCCTAGGCTGATCATTTTTGTTTTTGCCGAGTTGATTTTCAGCCCAACGACGTCTGTTTCCCTCTCAACATTGGCTGTCATTTGGTGAAGGTCCATTATTCTGTGAGACAGAAGGCATACATCATCTGCGTAGTCGAGGTGCTTGAGTTCAGATGTAAGAGTCCATTGAATTCCTCCATTTCCTTTTGATAAGGCTGCACTCAGTACATCGCTAATCACCAATAAAAACAGTATTGGTGAAAGTATGCAGCCTTGTCGAACCCCACTTTGGACTTCGAATTCCTCAGACAGCCTTCCTCTGTGCAAGACGTGACATGTGGACACATCATATGTAGCCTTAATAATTCGCTATTAATTTATCAGGAATGCCTCTCCTGCGCAAGGCACGCCAAATAAATTCCCGATTGACACTATCAAACGCCTTTTCAAAATCGATGAACAGCAGGTGAAGTGGTAATCGATATTTAACACACTGCTCGATGATAATCCACAAGGTGTTGATGTGGCCGACACAGGAGGATCCAGATCAGAAACTTGCTTGTTCGGCGTCGAGTAATACCTGCAAGTATGTACATAGTGATTGAGTCAGGTTTTCCTTGCGGAACTATCCTAAGGAAAGATGTATGTGAAGAAATACTAGCAACAACTAGAGAGGAACATTCTCGAGAATAGTTCCATAAGAAGGCTAAATTTATAGGCAGATGACAACTGGGGAACATTTTTAAGTACCCCTAAGGCACTTGATTGTCACCGCAAGGAAGAATGAGCCTTGTACTCAAAAAACAGACTCCTCTATCGCTTAAGCCGAATTTTTTTTCAATCTATCTACTAAGGCCGTAAAGGAAACTATGCAAATCTAATCTAAATGATTTCTTGCACATCTAAGAATATTGATGCATTCATAGTTATTCTAGTAACCAACATATTATTCAACTTGTTTCAATTTGCATCGATTACAGCAATAATTATTGGTTTTTACTGTCAAACAAGTTTAAAGCAATATATTTAATTAGCTTGACTAGAATTTTGACAGCAACAGCTGTTTCCTCCACGACATGATGAATTTTAATTAAGTTATTATATCATCTATATAATTACCGATCGATGTGAGTATTAGATACGTTTGTTATGTTTATCGACTTAGTGACAGTAAAATGTAATAAGCACGTGCTATACCTAATCTGAAAAGGGGCATCTGCTTCTAGATATGTTTTACTATTGATTCAAATAATTGGCACTCCTTTATGAAAAGACTAGGTATGTTCAACTTAGGGTCTTGAGTTACCCCAAGACGTTTTGTTTCTTTTGAGAAATCAATTTGACTGACAAAATGGCTTAAAAGTTTGGCACGCAGATAAGACAAAGCTAACCTTTCAATAAATATCGCGTCATTAAAGCTTGAAACTGTGATTTTTTTGTGTCAATTGTGTGTCCAGTCGGTACCGAAGAAGGATACATACAACTTCCCCGTAGAACCTCCCTCCCTTTAAGGGGACATTTTTCGGTCACAGAAAATAGTGAAGTCTTCCCGTCACTTCATCGACCTGACGCTTAAGCGATGTCATCATCACAAATTGTTTATTTGAACTTTTACCAATCGATGGGTAAAGGGATAAATTTCTGTTTAAATATCATAATTAAAATTAACAACGCTTTTGCGATCATAAATGCCCCGTGGGCTGATCGTGTCTTTAAATCAATAAACGTTTGGAATCTTACATGCATAGCCTCAGTAGGTGTGTATTACTACTGCTGCAATATAAGCCATGCAAATAGGTCTTCTTGTGATGAATTGCATAAACATCACTCTTTTTAAGCAATAGTTCCATTCACGACTATCAACAGTCTAAGCGTTGCATATTTAAATGAAAATAAGTAACCAAATTCAATATTGCAGCTTAGAGACACATGCATTGCTTTGGAAATAAATTATTAATCACTTTTCAAAAAAAAAAACTTCATGTGAGTATTATCCGAAGCAAATAGCCTTTGGCTATCAGCTTAAATTTCCTAACTTCTTTTGGTAGAGGTGATTAATTTTGCGTTTGACTCCAAGACCACTAGCCCACGCAACATACAAACAATTAGTTGTGAATAATTTCACACCGAATTTGATGATTTAGAAACTCTACCCTGGGAACAAATACCTATAAGATACGTGAAATTAAATCCTCCTACTCATGATCTGGTTGCATCAACTGACGAGCTAGCGATGGCATTAATTCTGATTAGATTTTAATTGTAAACTAACAAAATTCAGATAATAGGGTCTGCAGAATAAGTCCTTAAGATAAGTGAAATTTAAAGATGGTACACTAATCAGAAATATGTGCTTATCCGCGAAATGAGGACCACAACCCACATCTGCATCTACTGCTTAAAGGCCTCGAGAGTTTGCTCCATCTTGTACAGGAGAGGCATAGTAAGAAAACCCATAGCTACTATGAAGACATCACAGTAAGAGCAAACATCACGTTCTATAACAAGCGGAGTATATCATTGATGCCTGTTGTTCTTATCAACGACTTATCAATGATTTCCTTAAACAATTCAATTGCCCTAACAATTTTTGGATCCTTATCGTATAGCTCACAATCTAGAACCTGCAGCAAACTGAACTGAATGGAACTTACTTAAAGGGCTTCCGACCCTTGTAGACTCCCTGAGACATCGTTGCCTTCCATCCTTCTTCCAGTTGTGAAGACCAAGTTTTCTGGCATCCGCGACAGCTTGGTCTTTGTACCGGAGGTTCGGTCTTCTTCGCCGCCTCGAACCTGGGGGCTGGTATTCGAAGATCCTTTTGGCTGGAGCATTGTCCCTTCGCTCGATGTTGCCGAGCCAATGTAGTCTGCGTATATTGGCTCATAGAGTTCGCGGTTGTATCTTCTCCTCCATTCGATAAATTTTTGTCTTGTCCTCATTCACTTCAAGACCAACTCGTTTCGCCTGCTCATCAATAGCCGTAAATGCCTCTACGACGGCTTGCCGGCATCTTCCGATGATGTCAATACCGTCTGCGTATTCCAGCAGTTGGACGAATTTGTGAAAGATAGTGCCTTCCGTGTTGACACCTGCCCTGTGCACTATTGGCTCCAACACGATATTGAAGAAATCACATCGCGTGTTTTCCAGCGTTAGATAAGTTTTGTCGGTATCCCGAATTGGGCCATCGCCTGGTAGAGCTCAAGACGATGAATGCTGTCAGGCGGCTTTAAAGTCGATGAAAAGGTGGTGGGTTTCGACTTGAAATTCGTTGATCTTTTCCAGGATTTGTCTGAGTGTGAAGATTTGGTCTATCATCGATCTGCCACACTGCCACATCGGCACATTAGTGTGTTGAGCACACAATACGTTGAATAGGATCTTATATGCGACATTTAACAGGGATATGCCTCGGTAGTTCTTACAAGACATAGGATCGCCTTTTTTGAAGATGGGGCATATAGAGCTGATACTCCAGTCGTCGGGCATGCGTTATAGGTGGAGGATACTTGGTTGATGACTTGATGCATGCACCCTACCAGGACATCACCTCCGTATTTAAAGAGTTCAGCTGGAAGCCCATGAGAGCCAGCGGCTTTGTTGTTCTTCAATTTTCTGATGGCTACATTAACTTCTTCAATACTGGGTGGAGGCGTTGGTTCTTCATTGACTGGAAGTTGGTTCTCGTCTTGCCCTATCACTCTATTTGCTGCCCATTAAGCAACTGCTGGCAGTGTTGGAACCTACTTTAAAAAATATATCCAGGAAATGTAGTCTCGCAGAAGCAATGCACTGGAAGTATCCAGCACCAACGGAAAGACTAACGCTGCATTCGGAGTGCTACCCAAAATCTGAAGAAACAATGTTCTTAGCTCAAAAACCAAACAGTTAATGTTCCACTTTAATGTATGATTAGTAGAAATATATGGCAATAGTACTTGGAATGTCGATGTTACACAGGGTGCGTACGCAGGGTGAACACAAAAGTGACCTGAAACAGCTGATAAGGCATCAGTGAACTTTACAAACTAAGCATGGGTAAGGGCGATCACCACGAAGCACTGGTCGCCAGAAGATGACGCGGCCAAAAAAGGAATCCCTTAGATCCATTCAATATACGTAAAAGGAACCATTATGCACTACATGTGTACCTGTCAGCGCCAGCATAACGCATATACCACAAAACCTCACTATTGTAAGCAGTGTACAGTCGATGGAAGGCAGTCGCATCTCAGACAGCGACTCTGCATGGGTCCGACTTCTAGGATTCTTATAGAATTTCTTTAAACAAAAGAATAACATTTTTCTACTTCATTTTTTATTCGATTAGTCAATCCAATGAAGCCATGTCATATTTCAAATATCAACGGTCATTAAAATGAAAAATAATTCCAAAGATGATACATCAACTGCTGAAATAACCGGACATGGATATCAAACAAAAGTCAAGGCCTCTCGCTTACCTTACCAATGGCAAATTACTACTATTAGTTATTCGTATTAGCCAGGGTTTACTTTGTATGTACTTTTAATGGCAATTGAATAGTTTACAAGATTACAGTAGTTAAACAATGTAACCCATGCTTTAATGGCTGTGTTGCATTACCTTTGAACTTCTTCTTCTTCTAGTAATCTGAGCTTAACATAAATAATGGAAAATTATTGCTCACCGCCACAAGAAATCAATCAAATGATTAAATAATCATTTTCTATTGCTAAAAAGACGATTTTTCGTTTGTTATTCGTATGCCTATCAAGTAAATAAACGAATTTAATTGCCTTCAAATGTTATGCTACGAAAGGGGATCTATGTGAGCCTGAGCTATAATCGTATGATGCCGTTGTGTAAATGGCACCTTGGGTGGTATGTACATTAAATTCGTTAAAAAACAAATACTAAAAAATCTACTTCGAGAGAGAGAAGATATTGGTCGCACTTGGACTTGTTCTGGAGCCTGAGGCGGCCGGCATAACAAGAAGGTCAATGAGGTGACTGTGCTAACTGTCAGAACTTAGTTCTAGTATGGTGTTAATGATAATAGTTTATGATGCTTTTAGCAGTAGCGGAATTTATTGCTTTAATAAATTTATCGCATTAAAACAACGCCTACAGGTGTTCTTGACATTTATGTGCCAAAGATGACATCCATTGATTGGCCATGGATTTTATTGCAACAGTCAGGTTCTTGTATATGGCGGTAGTGTATTGCTATTAAATTCAGTTTATCAAAGATCTACTAAAAAGTGGCTTGGCCTAACGCTATTGGTGGCTAGAACTTGGTCAGGTTATTGGATGTTGGGTACTATTTTACCTTTTTAGTATGACAACTAATCCAAAATACAATTCTTATTTAGGTACGAAACTCAGAACAATATGCTCTAAGGCGTCCTGATATTTTGCTTACCTAACTTAGCGGATTCTACTGTCTTAATTAATAGCAACTATTAAGGCCACATATGAAGGGTCCACATGTCACGTCTTGCACAGAGGAAGGCTGTCTGAGGAATTCGAAGTCCAAAGTGGGGTTCGACAAGGCTGCATACTTTCACCAATTCTGTTCTTATTGGTGATTAGCGATGTGCTGAATGCAGCCTTATCAACAGGAAATGGAGGAATTCGATGGACTCTTACATCTGAACTCAATGAATGAATGTATGCCTTCTGTCTCACAGTATAATGGACCTTCACCAAATGACAGCCAATATGGAGAGGGAAGCAGACGTCGTTGGGCTGAAAATCAACTCGGCAAAAACAAAAATGATCAGCCTATGACCGAACTCATCAACTTATGTATGCATTGCTGGGCAAATAGTTGAGAGAGTAGAGAGTTTCCAATACCTTCGGAGTATTGTCTCAACCGATGGCGGAACCGAACTGGTTATAGCCAGCCGAATAGGTAAAGCAAAATCTGCGTTTGGAATGCTATCCACAGTTTGGCGAAGTAATGCATTTTCTAGCAAAATTGTTATTTGGAGACACAAGTCGTGGGGATTGCCGCCATATAGACCAGGCAACGTATAGCTGCGAGGAAATTACCTCCGCGTGTAACCAGGCCCGTCGATTTTCGACGTTATTCAAGAAAGCTCTAAATGCATCTACTGCGCTTTGAATTTCCGGCTGTTGTCGAGCATAACTCCCAGAATTTGAACTCGAAAACTTGCATTCTCTACAGCCATTCTGCTGGTTGTAAGGACCGTTTTAGTCCTTGTGATCAGCTAGTTCAAAGCAGGACAAATCTATTGTTAGCTTTTAGTTCTGACGGCTGCTTCATCCGACGCCGACTCTATGTTGTGGATCTGGTTGTCCGCCTTTAATCCTTGTCATAGCGTTCGACATAGAATTTAATCGTACATTATATAATATTTCAGAAAAGGAGTCTAAGGAGGTAATATTGTGGTATTAAGCGCCATCATCAGTCTGGTTGTTCACGACTTTAGAAAGGACGTTAAGTGTTAACACAACGCAGTATTTTTGTTTTTACGTCAGCGTCTGGCAGACTTATGTCGAGTGATGTGAATGCTAGAACTGTACTGTAGTTCTGCTAACCCTTTCTTTGGCTCATGCGTTGATGTCGCCACTAATAACCACTGGATATTATCTTCGAACTTCAGCTTCAATTTCATCCAAAGGTAGTACCTACCTAGCAACTGTAGAAGTGGACATCATCCAGCCAAGTGGTTACGAAGAAGTCCGCTGGATGGCAAATTTTTACAAAGCAGAATTTCCAAAGTTCCATATCCCGGCCTTCTGCTAAAACCATCAAAGGATTTCTATGGTTCACTAATTAGGGTAAGGTCCTTTTCCCTCATCATTACGACGCAGCAGATCTAGAATGGTTTGCTGCTCATCAATGGTTTGCTACTGAGGTACTATGAGCGTTCTTCGAGTCGTCCTTCAAGTCATTTATTCTGCACGACAGTGGACCGTTTGTGTAGTTGTTGACTATTTTTACTTCTTCTTCATATCTTCTACACTACTATACGAAGTCATTGTCTTTAGAGTGTGGTCACACTTGATTTCCCAAGAATCTAAAATCTACCTTTCTCGTCGTACATGATCTTCATGGATTGGCAAATTTGGCCAAGTACTTACAGATTGCCAAAATTTTCGCTCAATGGGCCACAGATCAACTGACAATTGTCCTCTTTTATGATAACCTCAGCATTCTTTTTCTCCTCAGGAAATAGGACTTGCTAACAGAATCGCCTTTCTTATTATTTAGCGGACGTTGGTCGTGAAATATCATCCTAACCAAAGGTGGTAACAGATCTTCAATTATCGATGAATATGAATACCTAACCTACTTCAAGGCTTTCTCTGTATCTAAGAAGGTAGCCATAGTGTACGTTGCACAGTTTTTAAACAGTTCGAGCTGCCTTATGAGGTGCCTCTTTGAAACAAGCATTTTAACTTCATTTTCGAAAAATCACACACATGCCACTGAGAAGAATTAAGTAAACAACAATCGGCCTCTAAATATCTTCTCTAAATTTGCTCACGAGTGGTCAACTAGCAAGCACTTGGATGACTTGTAGTAACCACGGACCACGGACAAATTGAAATGTTGATGCTTAAAGTTCTGAATCAACTGAATTCAAGAATAAGGGGCTCGTACCCTTAACACTTAAAAAATAAACAAACTTTAAATGATCTTCACTGATCGCTGGATTTCGAAACCTTCAAGAGATCTCTTCCGACCACTTTTATGCCTCTTTAACTAGAGTTCAATTGCGGAACTCCAACTACACACTATTGAAGGTTTACTCCTCCCATCGGATAATTTAAAAATAATAACCTCAACAGTCTTGTCGGATTCATTTCGCCTTGTTTTGCACACGCTTTCCGACATGAGTGTGATGCTCGCACCGATCACCGACAATGATGATGATCTACACCAGGTGCTTTACGCTTAGTTACCACTGAAGTCAGCCGACTCGGGAATTTTATTGTTCCGATCTTTATCTCTTAGACTTGAGATTTTTTTTTTTGGCGAAATATTCACCGCAGGCTGCTGGTCCGCTCGTAATATTACAACATAACTGGGCGACTGTGTCAGCTTAATTTGCATACGAAAATTAATAATCACTGGCATTAGTTATACAATATTTTTTTTTCTTTGTAATTTTTTTGATGACTCATACTAAAGGTACAAGATCCAAAGGCGCATCCAATGGTCGCCCAGTTCAAGTAATTCACATACGCAAAAAATACGGGCATTGTAGTCGATGAACGATTACGTAAGCGAACACATCTTCTCGGTTAATTTATCTGCGCGAGAAGAAATATTTTAAATTATCCCCGACGACTATAAGCACTTGTCTTGTAAGTAATACCTTGCTTAACCTTTGCCATGTCTTGCAAAAGTGAATAATTTTATCATCGCATAGCGACGACGGGCGGGGGAACAGAAAACCCAAAGAAGTTATCGATAATTATCGGGGATTCTCTAAAGTGGGATTAAAAATTCCCCAAAAAGCCACTACTATTCGGAGGAAAAAAAGAAGAAGAAATGAATACGAAAGTAGGCAGCCATCCGAGTCGGTCGTTAATGGACAAGTGCTTTTGACCTTTTACAATCGTTTGGTGACCGATTGCGATGATTGACCATGTCCTACAATCACATTGGCAATGGTGGGGTAGTAGCCCACAAAATATTTACTAAACGCATGCGGTAGAGCTATCCATGGTACAGAAGTTCCCCCCCAAATTGCCAGATGATGAGTGCCTTTCAATGAAGATGTAGATGCTTGAGGCGGCGCAGATATTTCTTTTGGATTCTTCTAATTACTATAAGTATTTATGTATAGTAATCACATACTGGTATGACTAGGTTAGGTTGCATCATATGTGGTCCCCACAGGTGCCTTATACAATCAATATATACATATGCACGTATTATAACCCAACACTGCGACTGACAACTTGTTTAGCTATAATGATGACACTTTTATTGAAATATTGTTACTATAATCATGGCGGTATCTAAGAATTAGTTTTATGGAGATTAGCCTCATTCACGAAGGCGCTTTACCTGAAAAAATGATTTCTAGAATCAATGTTATTCTTTGGCTACGAATCGATTATACCATTTGGTTGGCTGACATTTTGTGATAAGTACTCGAGCGAACCTTTAAAAATAGACGATGATTAGATGTGTACTCATCATTTTAACGAGAGGTAGTTAATCGCACTAAAAGTAGTTAGTACCATGTTTAGAAGAAGACGCGGTCTAACAAGTTTTTGATATTGGATTACACCTTGAAGATATTTTGTGTCAGTGGAAGCTACTCACTCGTATATGAACATTTAGTCCATTAGGAAACTACTTGACCTCAAATTGTTATTTATTCTAGAACTTTTTTAACTTTTCAAACGAGGTGGCGCTACTTAGACGCTTTAAGGAAATCTCTGTTTTGGACATAGGGAGAGCTTTTACAAACACATAAACTGATGTGATTCCTGTAACCCCCGCCATGCTAGGTGGGGAGCAGTATTTTGGCGATTGCATGGTATCCACGCTAAGAACAAGAATTATTCAGTCCATACTACCTTACTTACTCTCCTTTTTCTGCAAATTTTACAAAGACTCTAAGTAGGTATGCAGCCACTCTTAGACCAGAAAGGCCCCTTGTGATACCGATGGGATCAATTACCCTCAGTCTATTTAAAAGCCATTACACAGAATCATTGTAAAATCTCCCGCCAATATACAACCCATTTTCGCGACTCTGGCGTCAAGCATACAACCGCAAGACGAGTCTTCAGGCTAAGATCCATACCACCAACAGCCTAACATTCTCCACTGTTGTAGACGAAGGAGCATAATGTGTTCCGCAACCTTAACTGCCTCAGTGGACATTGGCCAGTAGAGGTTGTCCTCTGGACCATGCTTCCTGACAGCGACAGCTTGCTCTTAGTACCGCTGGCGGTTTAGTCTATTCTTTGGCGCGAACCTCGTAGCTATGATTCGAAAATCCTCTTGGCTTATAGCATTGGCTAGAGCATTGTAGTTTATTCGATCGATGAAGCAACAAGCAAGGTGTGCTACATTGCTAACGTGTCTTGACTTTTTGCTCATGAAGTTCGAGGAAGTATCGTCTTTACCATTCGCCCTGCATATGGGATCTTATATCTAATGAAGTATTCCTGCTCGCTATGCCAGGACTCGGTGTCAAATTTTTACCTAGTTGTTTTGTCAAACCAAAGTAGAAGGGGTTTCCTAGCGTTATTCTTTGCCAGATCTTTAAAAAGGTGTCATTTGTGGGTTCCTTTACTACTTCTACGCACCATCATACGAACTCCCCTGCATCTGTCTGGTCCGTCCTTCCTAGTTTGCAATTCAACCGTCACCTTTTCGAAATCTATGATCATTGCCACTTTCTTCGACAAATATTTGAACCTATAAGTCCCTGACCCGATCACAGATAAAGATGTTCGTTGGATATCCTGTTGGGCTGTAGGATTCTTAGTAGTTTCTTTTTCGTTAGCAACAATCACTATCCATATGTATAATAACACAGACTGATTGAATTTCTGCGTCAGATTCTTGACAGTATCCAGCGATTCAAGTTTGAGCCAATGAGTTTGTTTCTATTCCTTGTTTTTGTTTTGACCTTGTTAATTGGTCCAAAGACACCTGTTTTCATTTGGTGGAGGTCCATAATTCCATGAGAGAACAATCATGCATTACAAGCGTAATCTTTTGTAAATATTTGTTTTGAGCTCAAAGGTATGAGTCTATCGTAGTCCTCCAGTTGACAAAGCTGCATCCTGAACAACAACTTAATGTGTCGTATACCTCTGTATATACCACAAATTTAGCTAGGAACTCATCAGAGCCAGCGATGTTACTGTTTTAAGTTGGTGGCTACTCAACTTCATCAATACTGTGTCAGGGTGTTGGTTCATCATTGCCTGGATGTGGGTTCTCCATGCCCTTTGATGATGTTGTGTTGATGTGTTTGTAGGTGGGTGAATGTAGATTCTGCCTCCTTTGATGTGCTAAGGCTTACAAGCTTAAGCTCCTAGGGTGGACAGTTTGGCTCTGAATTTAGTGACAACAAAACAATGGTCTGTGTTAATATATCCAAAATGTTGGATACGTGTCTTGCGTGGGTTTGGTTGTATATTCTATTATCGAAGGCAGAAAGCCATAGTATCTACTATATAGATTCTCAGCCTAGGCATTTGGCTGGATGGACTACATGTAGATTTTAAGTCCTCCAGTTGATTATTTCTTTGTCTTTTTTATTAGAAAAATACAGAAAGGCCCTCATTATTTATTAGATTTCGATTTGAAAAATTTTTGTTTCAAAGACATATTCAAATTTATCGACATCTGTAGCTGAAACTGTAAGTAAATATTTGCCCAAAGGCCAAGTTTGGAATAGAACAACCTTGACCGATGACATTTATATCTTATTACACAAATAAGCACTAATGAAAGGATTAGTGTTGTCAACAGTTTGGTTGATCAACCCCGCATACATTAAACGGCTTCAATTTTCTAAAGAAGAGTTGTCAAAATTTCAAATTTGATTGGCACAGCTTACCTCAAAAACCCCCATGCTTTAGGCAAGACAAATGAATACATCTCCTGCATAAGTAAATAAAAACATAATACAAATTATTATTTAAAAAAAAAAAAAAACTGCTTAATTACCCAAAATTCATCATACTTTATGGCAATATCCGACACCCTGCACAATTAATCATGGACTTATGCCATCGAAGCTTAAGTGTGCGTTCTCAAGTCTCTCATTCTGAAAATATTCATACACGCGATGATTAATTTTACCTGATTAGCTCTACGAATAAATTCAATTCAATTCATTTCCGTGTGGTATTATGTTTAACCAGCCTCTATGAGACCTGTCATAAGTATTTACGAATAATATTAACCAAAAAATTCTTTGTCAAAACACAAACACAAACTTTAACTTACATTTTTGGCTCCTGCTGCGGTGGTGGTAAAATGTGACAGAATATGATATTTAAATCCAATACACGTTTTGTTTATTGGTCTGCTGATATGCTTTGTATCACCTTTCCTCGTTTATGGCGCGCGGTGGTTTCCATCGTGAAAATCACGTCCAGGAGCAAAGCTCACGTTCGGTAATCTTGAAAATGTATGCAAAATGCTGAAATAAAAGAAGCAGTGCGCGGTGGAAAGAATTATAGAAAAAGATACGTGAAAGGACAAAATAACCCTTTTATTGCAGTGTTATATCCTGGATATGTCCTCATTCATATATACATACCTACGTAGATACATATGCATGTGTATTAAGATCTTTGTTTGGCTGCACAGAGGCACTTCAATGGAAAGGCTTGGGTGCTTTCGTTGAATGGGATGGTAGTATTCGAGGTCACATAAGAGAATATACCTTGCGGCTCAGGGCAAAAAACCTGCGTCCTCGTTTATTGATGTCCTGGATTGAGTATTTTTCCAATAAAATTTAACCAAAAAAATATCCGTACGAACAACTGCTTGCAGATAGGGATGTGTGTATATGCAGCTTTTGTACACAACAGCGTCCATCGTATATTTCCCTTATTTCGTCAATGTTACTGGCTTTATTGGGTGTATATACCTGGTTCAATAATACTATATCCATTTGCTCTCGTATTATTAAGGGATGAGGTAGCGAGAAGCAAAAGGAATTTAATGCTTACTCCTTTGTTTGGATCAATGAAAAGTCAAGTATTAGTTATTTCATTTCAGGGTTATGGTAGTATCTGAGCTTCCACTGTATTTTTTCTTTTGCTAAAGAACAAAGGATTTTGCAGTGAAATTTTTTCCAATACAAATAATTTGTTCGGTTGTTGAATGTGCCTAGGTTCCGAGAGGACAACGTGGACTCTGAGCATCTTCTTGTTGCAGCTAAATACAGAGCCCAGTTGAATACTGTCCAACATAGCCTTCTACACGTGCAGCAGAATTTTTGGGAAAATCTGGGAACCCTCTCCCTCTCTCTCATCCTGACATATGGCAGCCTAGTATGGTGGCCAGCATTAAACAAGTCCACCTATGTACCTGAAGGAGCTCACTAAAGTACAAAGCCTAGCGTGCATTGGTGCCACCAGTGCGATGAGAACCACCCCAACTGCGGGTCTTGAGGCTATTCTCAACCTGCCTCCGCTAAACATCTACACGAGATTAACAGAAGCCATCAGTGCCTTAAGAATAAGTCAGACTGCGCGCTGGAAGTCAAGTACGATAGGGCACGCGACCATGGTAGATTTTTCGGCCATACACCCAAAACAGACTACACTACGCCTTATCTTGACTTCAAAATACCATTTACCTCAGCTTACCCTAGCAGAGATGAATGGAAGGACAGCCGCATACCAAATACCGAATCCATACCTATTTACACTGATGGATCAAAAATGGACACCGATGTAGGATCCGGAATCTTCTCCGAATCACTGGGTATATCCAGATCTATACGACTCCCAGACGACAGCAGTGTTTTCCAAGCAGAGGTCCTGGCAGTGACAAAGCAATTACTGCCATAGAAATAAAATCCAGGCTTATGAAGTGCTGTCGCGAAGAGTTTAATGTTCTTGGAACACAGCACAAGGTTCTACTCTGGTGGGTCCCTGGGCACGAGGGCGTCCCGGGAAATGAAAGGGCAGATGAATTAGCAAGGAAAGCTTCATCGGACCCACTTGAACTGACCGACCTCTTCATAAGCACCCCGCCCTGCGCTCTGAGGCTTGAAGCAGAGAAACTGGCTATGAGAGAGGCGAACTTGAGATGGAAGTCCATAGACACTTGCAAAACTGCAAAACAACAATGGCCAACTTTTGACAAAGCAACCTTACCTAACCTAACCTAACCTTAAAACTGTCCAACGATGGGAAGCTGCAAGCCGCCTAGAACATAAAAGTTAACGTTGGAAAACTTAGCACGTCAGAAGAAACCAGAGTCTACATTCATTTACTCACCACAAACGTTCACAACTAGTGGATCGAATACTACAACAAGAAGGTAGCCACCACCATCTTCGGCTACCAAACAGCAGAAGAAAGGAGCCATTCGCACGGGTAGAAGATGCAAAAGACACGTTGAGCCAATAGACAAGAACGCTCAAGCCAGGATTATCTTCGAATCGCGACGAAAAAGACTAAGACTGTGACGTTCATCACAAACACCAAACGGTCAGGGATGTCAGCATAATTGAGGAAGACGGCGGTCTAAGCAGAGACTCTCCCTTAAGTAAGTAAGTAAGAAAGTATATAAGTAAGACTTTAGTACAGACAAATAGCAAATCACGGGTTTGTTCTAAAACTAATCTGGCTAATAGGTCAACATTCTCCTATAATTTCCACTTTCGGCCATAAAAGGCTAATCTACTTAAAATTCACCTTGAAGATAGGTATCAAATGGAATCTCTGGAAACTACAGATATTGTACCTTCTTAATCACTGTCAGAACAATGACAACTTTTTTTTTTATTTTGAAAATCTCTGTTTAATGATGATTTATCTATTTAGAGTCTTTCAGCAACTAAAGCATTTTTTGCTTGTCCCCCCAAGGCATAAGCTTTGACATAAAATTATGTAAGCTCACCCATGGTTAGGTGCCCTTTAAAATTGCCTATTGTAGTCTGATTATCTTGGGATTCATTGCTAGAGTTTCCTATAAGGTCAATGTCAATCGGAATTTTAAAACTTTTGATTCGAAAATAGAGTGCGACTATTGGAGCTGATTTGTCATCAATTTCAATCTTTTCATTGCACAATAATTGAAGACCCAACACCAAATAAATAAAGACACGATAAGGTGAATAGAATAGATATTTATTGCCTCTTTTGTGTAGCAATTCATTGTTGTCATGCAAATGCATGTGTGAGATGGTTGTTTTAAAGTCATTATGAGCGTAGTGAATGGGGTCTAATAGTGTCATAGTACGATGACCGCTCTGGATTGCTTTGGTTTTGTGAGCTTTACAGGTCGATGCTCTGACCTTTGAATTATTTATTGACCTTGAAAACCGGGAGCTAGAAATCGAAAATGGACAGTAGGTATGCTTCATCTGTATATAAATGTTATAATTTGGATCTAGGATTAAGCGCAGCAGTTATTAAGCAAGCATTTGCCTGTGCTCGAAGAGGTGTCGAAAAGGATATGAAAGGAAATAAATACCTTCAGACAAATAATCAAGACACTAGCGAAATAATGAAAAAGAAGTATCTTATCTCATTGGATTACATCGACATCCTGATTCTGCTCATAGAATTCAAAATGTTCCCAATATTTGCCCTGCTTTCTTATTTATCGCCTAGCACTCGCTCTCATAGCGCAGAACTGGGAACATGACCGATCTATTTGGCATTTATCTAGTCCGCCAACTTAGTAGTTTTGAAACCAGTTATTTTGCTAAGCCAAAGTATACTAATACTAGATGGTATATTCAACGAGGTAGATGGTATATTCACTTACGTCCATGAAGGACACATACAGCGGATACTCAAGGTTTGCCGGATTTCCGCAAATGTGTCACTTGTTGAATTCAAGTACATTTGCTCCGAGGTAGGTAAATTTCTTAACTACCTCGAAGTTGATTATTTTGTGTGAAAGTTTGTTCTATTGTCGATCTCACAGGTCGAAAGCTGCACTGGTCCTCACCAATTATCAAATACATTGGATATGATCCGCGTTGAAGTCACCAAATAAGGATCCAAACATGATTGCATTAAGCTGGTATTACGTACGGGAGCAATTATAATGAACTTTATTCTCTTCAGAATTAAGGGAACTTATCAGAGCCTTCTTCTATAAAGAGCAAGGTGAGTTTGATTCCGATAGATCGTTAAAACCATTAATGAGATGAGATCTCCTTGCATAAACATTGATGAATATTTTCTTCCTCTTTTTTGTCTTAGTTCCTGTCGTTGAAGAGGATGCCCAAACGTCTAGTGCAAAGGTCTATCGGCTATCAATTCCTTAGAGAGGTTTTCGGTCCATTTCGGCCAGAGTGGCATTAAGAAGTTACACGTGATACTATCCTCCATGGCCTTAGCAAAAGCTTGCAAGTACCGAGGGACTACTGCATAGATTGTTTTTATCTAAAACGATATTTAATTTGATTCCTAGTTTACTATTGTTGTCACCCTTTCAGTGACGGTATCTCCATGATCAACCTTTGATGCAGATGTAGACGATTCCAGGGACTTAATTGCTGATTGACTATTCTTAAATCATGCGCTGACATTACATTACACTTAAGTTGGAACAGAGATTCCTTTATTGTATAAATGTTATGACTAGAATATGCTACAGTGAACAAAAAGACGGACGGAGATGCCTATCTTGAGTTCGCTGAAGAAAATTCCACCGCCAATGCTGGTGTTCATTTTCGAACCAAACATGTAAAAGTGGTTTGAACCTCGGCACAGAAATTCTTTCAGTTAAGATTTGGTTCTTAGGCACCGAATCAAACATAATTTGTTCAGAAAGGTTTCTTTGGGAAAAAAAAAACTGCGGGCCCGCACAATGTGATAGCAAATTAATTTTTTAGGCATTTTTCGGGCCACCAAAAATTTTTTTGCATTACATTTGTTGGATAGAAAAATATTACAAAAAAAAAAAACTACATATATTATTCTCTTGTAATTCTCTTTTCTTGGTAACACGTCATTCGATTTTGATTGAAAAAGTTTATATGGGAACTTAATTTTTACATAAATACATTGTATGTTTGGATACACTTTTAAGATATGATTACTGCCCTCTATTTAGTGCTTTTAAATAGTCTTCATAGCACGACTTTAAGGGCATCTCTATTAAACACAAAAAAACATTAAATGGATTAGTTTATTTAAAAGCAATGGTATAAACAGAACTTTTTAAGCACAAAAAAATTCCTCAAAATCCCCTACAATCTGGTAACACTCAAATTTTGTTCATTTCAAAGCTTATTCTGTACCCGAACTAAATACAATCGTGTAACCTACTAATCGAAAGTGTTCAATCTGTCAGTGACATAGGTAAACAGTAGTTGATTTTTCCTCTCAGTTCGATCGCGTTGCTGTGCTAGAGCTAGAGCGACTTTGTATATGTATCTTAACATTTTGCTTAAGTTGTACGTATTATTTGTGTAACTTACTATTTTATTAGTTATTATAAGTGATACAGTAGTGCAATTTTAATGTATCTATTTCAGTTGATAGATAGTTTCATAAAGTAAACAAAGGAAAAGTACATACATATAGAATTTCAAAGTTTTTGAGTGCTTTTTTATCACATTGCGCATGGCTAGAACGTTCTCTTAAAAGCTCTGTTGAAGCATGATTGGGAGCATGTTCGTCGATCAACGTTGCCTCGTTGCTATAATTGTAAACATTTATGCTTCGTTTTGTTTATACCAACAATTTGCGTCATTAAAAGATTTAGTTTTGAAATGGAAAATTCAAGGCATTAAGACAAAATAACCCGCTCTTGGCTAAACTAACATATTTAATAATTTTCATAAGTGTTTATTCAGTTGTACTGTAAAAAACTCTTAATATTTAAACAGTTTGAATATTTTTGACGTAAATGTCACTGTACATAGTTCCCGTTTTCACATATAGAGATGTTGAAACAGACATAAAGTTGAGCACTAACAGTACATGTAATCTTACGTCAATGGGCACCTTCCGAACTCTAGGTCTACTTTTTGAGGTAAGGGCTTACATATGGAACTGAAAACTATTTTTGACAGCTTCCACATTGACTTAAAAGGTAGGGAGAATTTTCTTACCCCAAAAAGATATTCCTTACTTTGCGTTTTAAGTCAAAACTGAATCTCTCGACCAATCAGAAACATTTGACTACTTAGTCACTAGAATGCGGAACGTGCCCAATGCTCTTTGCTATCTGACGTCACAAAGAGAAACTTCTTCCTCCTTCTGACAAAATTTTCGGAAATAGGCAAAATGTCACTTCCATCCTTGAATATATTGTGATATTTTAATCCTATTTGGATTCAATCTGGCATAAACCATACATATCATTAGGTCCGTTCGCGTACTTTTTACTTTTACTATAAAAAAATAAACGAACGGGTTGAACAAGAAAAAAATTGAAAGTACATTGATTTGACAGATTTGACAGTTTTCACAAACAAGCCCACAGAAATTTCGTAGCATTGGGAAATTTCTTTCTCTCTTGTGAGCCCTCTCTTCTGCGAAAAACAACGGAAAGTCTCCGTACGCGAACAGCTTTTCGTAGAAATTCGTTAATTGTCGTAAAAATTAGCTATTTTAGGAGGGTACGTGAACGGTCCTATTACTTTATGAGTAAATTAATGCAAATATCTATGAATAACTAACTGTCAAACCTTGTAAGTGCCCTGCCCGGTACTGATCCTTATGGTAAATTTAGCTTGATTGTCTTTGATATAATTTGCCTCCTTGCTCTTGTTTAAAGTTACAAAACTCTTTCCATTCCTTGTTTTCAATTAATTTTATTGTAACACAAAATCATGTTTTCTAAATCCGTATTTTTGTTCATCTATAAATATAAGGAATTTACTTGAGGAATAACCTCAAAGTCAAAAAACGACTGCCACTTTTTGTTTTTAATATATTTTTCTTTCTTTCAGGCATCTAGTCAAAAATGACAGACATTATAAACAGATTCCGGACCCGAAATGATGTACTTAATGACATGATCTCACTTTATCGTACTCTACCTACCTTTGCACCAGACTTAGAAAAAGATGTTCAAAATGTTCAAAGTTTTCTCAAAATCGAAATAAGTTCTTTTGCCCGCGGAATAATAGAAGGCATGTTGAACTGCAAACTGGTAGATACAGATTTTTGCTTTGACCTTTTCAAATTCGATCAGTCATTGTTTGAAGAAATTATAAAACAATCTATTGATAACTTTTATAAGACTTTTGGATTCAATGAAACTTTAAATATTGTCCCTATGATTTGTAAGACATTTGCTCAAGCTATATTTGTCTATGAGGAGATTTTTAAAATGACCGGCGAAAATATGAATCATAAGAAAGATCTATCCATAAAGCTCGATGCAATCCGAATGATGACAGATTTTGACAAACTCCCTCAAGATCAAATATCAAGAGTACTAAATATGTGCGAAAACTTACCATCACCAACAGAATGAATTGAATGAATTGAAAGTGTTACCTGACTTAAACGTTTTAGCTCCAAGCACATATAGTATAGTGATCCTTGTCATCTTTGATAGTTATTTGAATATTTAAACTTTTTATGCTAAAAATCAAATAGAAAAAAGGTAGTGAAAAAGTAAATAAAAATGTCTTATTTTAGTTTTAGCAGTGAGAATTTATAAAAGGGTGTTAAGCTAAGCGATACCAGAAATGGGGGAATTTTTCATTGCATGGGGAATATGGGGAAGAGTTGTTTAAAAAACTTAGTACAAAGGATGGTACAGTCATCTTATACAACCGAAAATCAGCTCTAAATTTCGCATATTCACCACGTTCTCCAAATTTTGTATTTAAAAGCGATTACAGATTTAAAATCTCAATGATTTCTGTTTTAAATTTTGATTTTTCGAAGTTTATTTGGAAGTCACTCTACTCAATTGAATCGTGTGTGGGTAAATCGGTTAACTGGCTGTCAAATTAAAGAACTATATGTCTGTTCGCGTACTTTTTGCACTAAAATTCGTGGGGGTAAAATTATTACAGAGAAAACTAAAATTACTAAAATGTAAACGAACCGGTTAAACAAGAAAAAGTTGAAAATACACTGAGCTAATAGGTTTGACAATTTTCACAAACCCGCTTAAGGACTTTTCTTGCACTGAAATTCGTAGCGAAGGAAAAATTTATTTGCTTACCCAAAAATTAACTTCTTATCAACCTTAACACCTTAGATATATAAAAAAAAATTAAATGAAACATATTCAATAACAAACAATTTACTTATTCTGTTTATGTAAAGTTTTCGATGACGCTGAGGCATAATTGAGGTTCTATGCCGTTAATGTGCCGAATTATCTCATCCTTTAGCTCTTGAATTGTTGCTGGCTTATCGACGTACACCTTTTCTTTCAAATAACCCCAAAGAAAGAAGTCCAACGATGTCAAATCACATGATCTTGGTGGCCAATTGACAGCACCACCACGTGAGATAACGCGGCCATTGAATTTGTCGCGCAAAAGAGCCATTGTTTTGTTAGCTGTGTGGCAAGTGGCACCGTCCTGTTGAAACCACATATCGTCCGCATCCATATCTTTCAATTCGGGCCATAAAAAGTTCGTTATCATCTCACGATGGCGAACACCATTCACAGTAACTGCCTGACCGATGATGCCGCCAGTTCCTAAAAATTTGCCTCATCACTGAAGATGGTTTTCTTCGAAAATTGATCATCCACTGTTGCCATTTCTTGCCACCATTCTGACCATTGACTTTAGTTCTTGAGTCAATTTTATCTTGTAATCGCGTAAATGCAAGTCTTTATGCATAATGTTCATCAACGACGAGCGTGAGAGGTGTAATTATTGGGCACGACGACGAATTGAGATGGACGGCTCTCCAGCCACACTATCGCGAACAGCAGCAATATTTTCTGCAGTACGAGTTGTACGAGCATGCACTGGTGTTTTCACATCTCCCGCAGACCCGGTTTGCTCAAATTTTTGCACCATTTTTCCGATTGTACGCAGATTTGGACGATCAAATTGACCGAAAAAATCAAGAACGCCCATTTTCATAATAAGCCTGAATAGCTTTAATGCGTTACTCGATTGTGTATCTTTCCATGGTTCAAATTGAGTTAGTCTGAAATTGAGAAATGTCAAACGAAATGCAGAAAAAAACTTGACGTTTAGGTGTGGTTCACATTCAACATCGGCCCTTAAAATTTAACCACCCTTTAGAAGCAATCGACGGCGTTTTTGTTATCGACTCGGAGTGGCATTTATTAGCCCGCCATCCGTGTCAGACAGAAAAAACGTCGAAAAAATACTCTGATCTGCTACAAATTCGCCAAATAGAATGTGCGTTATGAGTCTGTCTAAACAAAGACGATTTTTAGTCGAAATTGGCAAACTGCAGTTCCCTAGAATAGCGACACTTATCGGCACAAAGCTGTTAGTAATTAGTTCCTTGGATCTCGAATACAAAATTGAATGCATCTCACCTCTCGATCGACGTTTACGTTCTTTCCTATTAGAACAAATGAATACAAATTACCAAACAAAAGAAAAAAGACTCAATTTAACAGATATTTCTCACTTTCGTTTATTTCTTTTAATTTTTACTTGGAACACTTATATAATTAAAAATGTTTGAATTTCACATCAAGCTATATTACTGATCAGCCATATTCAATCAAATTAGAAAATAAGTCAAGACTAAGTATGTAATATTACATACTACATATGTACATGATGATGATTGTGAGAATTGAGAAAAAAAAAAATGGGACGTTAATTTGTTTAAAATGTACAAAAATATTAGTTTTCTTTTCTTCTTTTTCATATTTCCAACCAAGAAAAATTGGTTTTACATTAAATTAAAATTTAGAGTAAAAATCACCACATACTTGCAAGGATATTTAGCAACACCTGAACTAAAATTTCTCCCATGGACCGAGACAGCAAGAGAGAGTAATACGATCATATATCATAAATTCTGTATTGTATTGCTTCATCGGGGAAAGATGAATACATATTATGTAAACTGTTAACTTAAGAGATACATTCTGAGCGATATATTAACTTAGAAAAATATAATCACGAATGATACTGCAGGGAGCGCGACTGGGTGTAGTACTACTTTGCAACGTGAGTGCAAATGTTGGAATATTGAATATGCGATGAGTAAAAAAAAAAAAAAAAACAAGAAACTACTGAATTCACACTCTTATGTCTATCAGGCTAATTTTGATCTCTTCTTGGCAATGGCGTCTTCAACAGCTCTCAACTGTTTTAGTAATTCCTCACGCCTGGTCTTCTTCATGTCCTTGACTTCTGGTTTCTCAGATGAGTTTGAGTTACTTGGCGATGTCAATGCTGATGCTCCAACTGTGGCTTGCTTTTTAATCTCAATCGATATGGGTGATCGTTTCTTTACTACATCAACTAATTTTAAAAGGAAACAAAGACGATTAATAAACGGGGTTGGATGTGCATATGTATATTAAGGAGCATACCCTTTTTGACAGCTTTACGTTCGTTGGCGATTTTATCTATTGTACGAACGCGTTTTGCAGGAGTCTTACCCCTGGATTGTGATGAGCTTTCTGATGACGATGAAGACGAATCCGAACCAGAACCACTCGAATCTGAGGATCCTAACAAGGAAATTGTGAAGAGTTCAACGTACAAGATAAAAATGCCTTCTTACCTGAACCCGAACTGCTCGAGCCACGACGCTTCTTTTTAGTTTTATCCACAGAAGATTTTTTCAAAGACGGTGAAATTCTCCTTTTGCGACCGGTTGGACTGTATGCTGTTCTCTTTTCTGGAATTGGAGAAGGTGACGAGTGTCCACGTCGCTTTGCAACTGGCGAACGTTGAACGCCTTTTATTAAGGTAAGCAAGAAAGAATTAAACAAATTATTGTGTGTGTTATGCAAGTATATAGACTAATAATGTTAGCATTTTGTCATGCATTTGTTAGTACTTTTAAGTGATCATGACTTTGGAAAAACAAAATTACACTTACTTGGAGAACGCCTTGGTCGCCTGGGGCTGGGCGATCGAAGTCCAGAACCACGAAAATGTCGACGAGGTGGTGGGGTTTTATGCGAACCACTGTTGTAGCGACGTCTGTTTTCGGGACTCGGAGATCGACTCGATTCAGAGCTTGAATCTGATTGCGAACTGCTCGAACTGGAATAAGATGAATTACTGCTATAACTGCGACGATCACGGCGACGTTTGTCGCTACGTTCACGATCGGACAGAGCTCGACTGCCACCCGGCGATTTGGAACGCATCCACGGATCATTCCATTCATCGCCCCTGCCAACGGGTTCAACTCTTTGTACAATTACTTCACGTGCTGGGCGCACTCGCCGCTCGTCCTCGTAATGTGGCATCCTATGTGGTGGGAGCTCCCTGTAACGTGCACTACGGCCATATGGATCGACATCATCGTATATGGGTGGTGGACCTCTGGCGAAGCGTTCTGGCGGTGTATACAAACCAGGTGGCTCCTGATAGTTCTGATGTCTTGGATACGGTGGACCGACCTAAAACACAAAACACAATTAAGCAAAAGCCGCAATACATTTTAAAACAACTTACCTCTGGTGGGGTAGCTCTATCCTTGATATAGTAATTGTCCTTCTCGACATCATCCGGCGACAGGGTTAGATTCATCTTCTTGTCCTCAAAGTCCATGTCTTGTTCCTTGCGTTTGTTGGCCTTGCGCATCATTTCCTTAGCTGTACGCAAGCCACGTTCCCAAGCACTTTCAACTACGGGCGCCTCGACTGCTGCCACAGGTGGAATGACCCTGGGATCGTGATGCGCTGCAAACGGTATGGCCGGATGATGATGAATTGGCGGAGCGCGATGGTGCAGCGGTGGTCGATCGGTGCGGTAGTCATGATAGTTATCATGAGTGAATGTTGCTGCAGCAGGTCTGCCGCCACCCGAAGGTACTGGCACTGGGCGAACCATATCAAACATTGTGTAGTTACCTTTGTCGGTAACACCGGGATGCAAGAAGCGACAACTCATTCCCCAGGTGCACTGACCGCGAGTATAGAACCTGCAAACTGGCTTCGGTTCAGTTTCTTCGGGACGCTTTTCATCTTCATCCGAGACTTCGCCTTCTTCGAGTTCCTCTCCTTCCTCGGCTTCACCGTCAGATTTCTGAGAATCAACCTTTTTAGACTCAGCCTTATCGATTTTCTCTTGTTCCTCTTTGCTAACATCAGGGCATTCTCCTTCTTCAGCTTCGAAATCTAAAGCATCCTCATCGTGCTTCTTCACTAATTCATCAATATCCGTAGCCACTGTACCATTATTTTTAACACCGCTCTGCGAATCA
Source organism: Chalcosyrphus nemorum (assembly GCA_949716465.1). Lineage (NCBI taxonomy): Eukaryota > Metazoa > Arthropoda > Insecta > Diptera > Syrphidae > Chalcosyrphus > Chalcosyrphus nemorum. Next base: position 36,349,618 of record OX454332.1, read on the forward strand.
TTATCTTCGTCAGTCTTTTCTGAGACTTTCTGTTGACAGGCTTTCTTAAGATCCAATTTTTGACGCAAGTCCGTTATTATTGGTTCTTCCTTTTCATCGCCGTTCACCTTTTCGTCTTTTTTCTGTGGATTCTCGGCGATTTCACCATCATCGTCGTCATCGTCATCATCGTCATCATCGTTATTGTGGTTGTTATCATGGGAGCGTGCGTTGTCATCCTCATCATGGACATTTGGAGCGTTCTCATGGCTCCTCTCGGGTTCATTTTCGATATCATTAGCAGTCGGTATCGATCCATTGGTAGCTTCATCCTCATGAGACATTTTACTGTGCTCCTTATTTGCTTTCTCTTGCCGCTTGTCGCAATCCATTTCACTGACGTCGCTCAAGTCCTCATGACTCATATTAATAGCGCCATCTTCGCGATTCTCTTCTAAGCTACCACCAGCGCTAGATGCACTCGAATTTCGAGAACTTCGAGATTTTCGCCTCACCGGCGAAATAGACTGATTACGAGAGACAGCACCCTGTCTCTGGCCGACACTCTCTTCACTGCTCGATCGGGAAGATGCTGGCTTACTGGGCGTTTTATTATTCTCCTTGGCGCTGCCACCGTCTTCTTCATCGCTCGACGACGACGATGACGATGAGGATGTTGAGCCCGAATTCGATTTCGATGATACCGAACGACCTGCTCGCGAAGACCGTGAGCTTACACGTGATACTGCCCTATCACCACCTGACTGAGGGCTAGCCGATCCAGATTTCGAACGTGGCTGCTTTGGTGCCTCGGGACTTGATGCACGTGAATTATTCTCTGAATTGTTGTCATCTGATGAGTCCGATGAGTTCGAAGCCGACGAACCAGGGCGTGACTCATCTTCTGAGTCCATTTTTGTGCCACCGCCTGATGCTGCCGATTAAAAGCGAATCTCGTCGTATCAGCTTTTCAAACGGGATAATCTGCAGTCAATTATAGAAAAGTTACCATTAGACTAGGTAAAGATACAACGCAAAAGCAAATGTAAAAACAATTGGAAATATTATGTATACAGAGATAGGAGGAAACAACTGTAAGCATAGAGAATATTTTTTTCAACAAAAAAAAAAAAGTTGTTTAATTTGCATTGTTTTGTCGCATTTCTTTCTTCGTCACTATTTTCCCCTGTATGTCGTCGTTTTTTTTTTAGAACTCCCTCTGTGTATGCATGTTGAGTCGATTTAAGAAGCAACGATTTAAAATACAACAAATACTTGATGTTTTTCGCGAACCAGTTAGAACACTAGATTATTTATAATAGTTTATAATGAATGCCAAGCTAAGGAAACAAATAATGCCTACCAGTAAGCTTTTGTACCTTTTCTCCCTGGAGAAGAACCTACAATTTAAGACAAAATTATTCTCTCTATGTAATACTCACGACTACGATGCTTTAACAGCACCATAACGTACGAACAAATTCTCGGGCATCTTAAGAAGGCCACTAAACTAAGAAGGAAAGTCTTGAAGAAGGAGTACTGGGATTTATTTATTAATGGGCTCTTTGCAGCTTCCAGTTTTGTCCATCATCTCAATTAGAGACTGAAACCTGAGCAACTCTTAGTTTTTTAACGATCTGACCCAAAACAATGCTCAAAGTCTGCTTGACCTTAGAGGGACCGAATCAAATCCTGAATAACCTACACCTAAGGGAAGAAGTATTGAGTTGTTGAAAAATATTTGGGTAGACAAAACTTGCCTCCAGAGTAGATGCTCATATGAAGATGTGGTAGCAGCTTCAGGGCAATATTGTATAATCCAATTGAAAGAACACAACAATTAGAAAATGTAAACATGAGAGAAGTTGCTGTGTAAGGCCAGAATTGAGTGTTATTTTTGATAACAACTGACTCAAAGAAAATCATAATTAACCAACTAAACTAGTAAAAAATAATGGCGTCCTGATTAGATCAGAATGTCGTTGCAATGTGGCTCAGGTTAAAGCAAAAAAGGCGACAGCACCTTCAATACCATGTTTGAGAAACGAAGTCTAATTTGAAACAAGCTTTAGTCTTCCACCAGAGCCAGTATCGTTTGCATTGTGGCAACAAGTTGGTTAATTCACATCTATTAGTGCCACAGATCGCCGTCGAGCTAATATCTTCTAGAAATAGCATACAAAACATATGAAGACCGCTTAATACAATGCCTTGCCTGATACTCTTGGGGAAACCACCCCATGCCCTTTAACACGACTCCCGCAGTTGGAGAGACAGTCAGTGTCATGTCATGTGGCCCCAACAAATTACTCTACACACAACCACAGAGATACCAAGAAAATGCAAAGTAGACCTGCAAAAAACTTCGCTTCGGCGGCGGCTCCATCTGTTTCATTTTAAAACGCTTCTCCTCGCCCCACACACGCACACACAGGTGCCCAGCACACACTCACACAGCCACACACAAATATGTTATCCCTGATTTTTACCTTGTTTTTCGTGATTTTTTTTTTTTTTTTTTTGATAATTTTTTCTAGAAAAAAAATTTACATCCGTTTTCTTACCTTCAACTGTTTGGATAATTATTTTCACTTTTTTTTGGAAAATCAATCCCTGGAACGCATTTTCTTGAATCAAACTCTCTTTTTTTTATCTTTACTTTACATTTAAACAACTCTTTTTCAAAACAAAACAACAAAAGTAGAGCAAAAAATATATACTTTTTGGCCATAGTACGACCGCGAAATGGATGCGCGAAACAGCGAAACAGAAGGCGACTGCGACTGTTTTTTTTTTTTTTCACTACTTTTTTTCGGAACAACGACGAGAAATGTTTGCGCTTTTCGGCAGCAGCACTTTTATTTTGTTTTTCTGATGGTGGATACTATTATTTACACAATTTTACTAGAAAAAAAAAACAGTCAAACTTTTTGCGGAACATTTTGCACGTCTACACACTCTTTCGAGAACGGGTTTTAAGATATTTTTTTTTTTGTTTTGTAAAATAAACGTAATTAGAGTAGAATTTTGTGGTAAATTTAGTTTAAATCAAATGCCACCCCAAGAATCGGTGAAGTGGCCGAAGAGGAGAACATCTTACCTGATGCGTACCAGCGTACGGGTAGAGTGTAGCGCGTTCGACAAACGAATATGGGGGTTCTTCTTGGTTTTTTGGGATCCACTTTTGTCCAGGCGAATCCTTGAGTTTGTGGTCCGATTGAATAATCACCTGAGGTGTATTTTCGTGAAGAATTTAGCGATTATTTTATCCTTTAGTGAAGCTCCTCTGGCTTTTTCCCTACGAAAATCGAACGAATGCCGCTGAAGATGGCAGGTACAGAAGGCAATATGGCCGACTATTCCATTGCTATAATTTGGGAAGGGGATTTATACTGTCAAAGTAATTATGTGTCGTGTTTAAGGAGTTATTAGTGAATGGATGCGTTCAGCAAAAGCAATTATAAGAATTAGTAGTGCCATGAGTGTGGGCTCAAACGCACTCTTCTAGGAAAATGGATATAGTTTATTGTTTAATATATTTTATTTTAATATATACTTAGAAACAATAAATAAATAATAATCATCTCCAAGTTCTTGGTTGCAGAAAATTATTAAATGGAAGGTAAACGTATGTAGATCACAAGTGTTCCGTAAAATTTAAGATAATGAACTTTGCTACTAAATAGAAGGCATAATTGACACCTTTAAGTCACATGGTTATACTCAATTCCATTCGTCATCGTCTGGGTGCGAATATGTTACAATAGTGGCGTTTTGTTGAGAAGTGAAGTAGGGTGAGCATCAAAACGATTCACACTGAAGTCTGGCACCACTGTTCAATAGTTAACAAGTAGTCAAAAAAACATTTTTTTACTAACTACAAATTAGATAAGTTATCCAAAATTATTTATTTGTTATTTGTAGTGTTACATTGGATGTATAATGGAAGTTATTATTGTTTTTAGTTTGTAACCTTTGAATTTCTTCCAAAAATGAGGAGAAATGACACATTATAAGGGTGCTACTGAATTTCAGCGATATTAGCGCCATCTAATTATTGAAAACTAAATTATTTATGTATATTCAGTGGATCTGACTTAAGATAAAGAGGTGGTCATTTATTGTCCTAGATAACAGCAAGTCGTTGTATTGTAAAGCGCACTAAAACTGAAGCCAATGGTTTCTGATGACAACAGAACGAACATAGTTGTGAAGTTATTATTTTGTCGAAAGACTATGCAGTCTGTCAATGCATTAACATAAGTTAATTAAATATTATTCAGCGTCATGTGTTGTGAAACATTTTACCACAAAACTAGTATAAAAACCCTTTTTTTAACAAAGGAAAAAGTATTGAATTTTTAGTGCACACGCTGTACCCAATGTCCTTGTGTTCAATCTCATACAGGATTACAAAAAAACCAAAACAGTTCATAATATGTATACATACTGTCCTCGAGCTCTACAAATATGCTAACTAACTAATATATTAACTTCTAATTCTTCAAACTCATCGCTAGACAATCGTGTTCGTTATCGAACTCTACTGATTTCTCTATTTCTACAAGCGAACAGAACCGTTTACCTACCAACGAAAATAGGCCAAACAAAGAAAAGTAACGAATCGCAGAGGAAAATAAAAGTTTTGACACTTGCATTAGGACAGTAGAAAAGAGAAGAAAAAAAAAACTTTTTTTCACTGCATCGAGAACTAGGAACAAAGCAAAGAATATTTTTCACCAGCAAATCCCTTCAAAAATAAAGTCCCCACACATGAGAAGCTAATTTTATGCTGTATCGAGTTTTTTAATAAAATTTCGTAGCGGAGTAACCCTCAGCTTGTGCAATGAGTGTGATTGGCAAACCACAACAAGTCAACCCCATCCAGTCAGGGAGCGCTGGCAGTTCCGTGGAGCCTCTCTCCCCCGAGAGGGTAATTAGTCCCGATGATGTTCTACGGCTGAACAAGATCACCGAGGACTATCTGTGCACGCCGGACGCGAATATCTACGAAATCGATTTCACTCGCTTTAAAATACGCGACCTCGAGAGCGGAGCCGTCCTCTTCGAGATTGCCAAGCCACCGAGTGAACAATTTCCCGAAGGATCAGTCGAGGAGGCGACTCTCGCCACAGAGGAGCTGACCCTGGACGATCCCGTCGATCCGAATGCAGGGCGTTATGTGCGCTATCAGTTCACACCCGCTTTTTTGACTCTTAAAACGGTTGGAGCTACGTGAGTAGTCTTGAAGAGAGTGTCCCCTTTTCGTATACCATTTTGTGTGTTTTTTTTATGGAATAAGATAGGCATTGTTGGTACTGAAAAAAAAGAGAATAAAAGAAAAAAAAAAACAAACAAACATTGTCAAAATAAGCCAAGTAATTGAAGGTCATGCAGGTCTCCTTATCCCAAACATGGTACTATTTATGTATCATTCTATTATTAGAGTGAAACGTGTTGATGGTGTCGCTCTTGTAACTCCAATGAGGTTTTTGTAAAAAAAAGTGAGTCAAAATGCAATTTGCGCCTATGCACCAGAGAATTTGAACGCTTGGTGATGGTGCAGTAGCCAGTGGCAGAAAGTTTTTTTATCGATACTTCTTTGGAGAGGATATCGAGTGGGCATATCCTGTTCCAGTTTATTATCTCTCGAGTCCAATTTTGAAGATCTGTTTCATTTAGTCTTGGTTTGATCATCATGGCGGGAAGACCATTCCAAATATTTATTTTCATTACAAATGGACAAACAGAAGCTCGGCACGTTGCTACGTTGCGGGAGCACATGCTTACAGCACCTTAAAATGAAACTATGATGCATTAAAATTATTTCCTATTTAGAAACAAAATTGTTATGTTGTATTATAAAAAAGAATTCGGCAAACATAATAATCTGATGGGGGTTCATTGCCCTAATTTCATCAAGCAATCGTCAATGAATAGTTCAAAACAATCCCATTATTCGAATCACGCAATACATATATCATTCCTAATATTCGATACTTATTTTGTGTTCAATTATTTATTTCAGGGTCGAATTTACCGTCGGAAGTAAGCCTGTAAATAGATTTCGAATGATTGAACGTCATTTCTTTCGAGATCGTGTACTGAAGACTTTTGATTTCGAGTTCGGATACTGTATACCGTATTCCAAGAATACTTGCGAGCACATCTATGAGTTCCCCAATTTGCCTCCAGATCTAAGTAAGTTGCAGTCTCTATATCTTATGTTTCACTGTCAATCAAATATTTTATATCTTTCTTTATGTCCCAAAGTCGCTGAAATGATAGCTAGCCCCTTTGATACTCGGTCAGATAGTTTCTATTTCGTCGAAGATCGTCTCATTATGCACAATAAAGCAGACTATGCGTACGATGGTGGTTTAGTTGTTTAAACAAAAAAAAAGAAGTAATTATTCATTTTTACCTTATTTATTTGAACCAAAAAGAAAGAAACTCATAAAGAGAAACAAATCAAACTACGAGTATCAAAAATATATCTGTATACTGTTCAACATTGTAGGAAATTGAATGATGATCTCTTTTGGCTAATTGTGCATCGTTGAGCATATTGTTAATAATAAATTTTTTTCAATTACCTACTAAAATCACCCTTGCCTTAGAATAATAATGATGAAGCTGTGTTCCGTGTTTAGTTTGTTCTCGTTTATGAGTTTTCCAAACCAAAAAAAAAGAAAGAAACCTATTTAACAAATTTGCATAGCACTTAGAAGTTTATATATTTATTTTTGTCTGCATTCCAAATTTGTGTGCTTTTATATTGTATAGTCTGTAAGAAGAAAATTGTCATTCATGACAAACAAAACAAAAGTTGAAAAAAACATCAGTTTTTGAGGTTATGAATGTTAAGAAAGTATTTTCTGTTGATCATATTGTGTTCGTTTTAATTGTATATAAGTATTTTACATTCCTTTACTTGGCTTTATGTATTTTGTATACATAGTGGGCCGATAACTCAACAGCTAGTGATTGAAGAGATTATTTTTATTCATTAGAAAGTTGCAAGTAATCATATTTCCATTCTAAAGAAGGTCAGTCAATTTTGTGTTGGTTACTACTCCTACAACCTACTGCATCGTCGTATAGGACTTATGGCGACGAGCCGCAACCATGTTTTCCTTGGTACTATATTTAAAGTTTTCGGAACACGTGACGATTTCATGGCGATTTATTTCGTATAATAATTGTGCCTATTGATAATGCGTCACTTTGATGCGAGCTTTCAGTTGTTTTACTTTTTTTGTCGATCTGTCTCCAGGTTTCTCCGCACGGGATGTCAAAACTTAAAACATGACCTTAAACATGGATAATAATATTAAATGCGGAATGAACTTCATTCTCCCTCGAATAAAGTAGGACTTGTCACATCGATAGACATTCGACCAACAAAAGCAGGACACTTGCAAAGTGAATGCGTCGCACTGTAGATCGTAATATCATTTAAAGCCTGTGCCTTAAGGTGCTTTGCAAAAGTGAAGAAACTGATAAGATTGGATTGTTCTTGCTGATAGATAGAACTGATGTCTGTATGCCCTCTAGAGGCAGCATCTTCGGCAGATAATTATTGACAGGAGTTCGTACCTGCGACATATCAACGTAGATTTGGCTCACATATTTATAACTGGCATTGATACAAGAACTTGTTAACAGAAATCGTGCAGATATTTCTAGAGTTGTGATAAGTACTGGCCAATGATTTTCCCCGCCATCTTGCATACATATTATCGCAAATCCAATTAATCTTATTCCATTCCAATGCTCAGTTTTACGTGGGACTATATACACCAGGCAAACCCTTCTTTGATAAAGTATTTGAGTAGCCGAAGAGGGGCGTTGTCAGTTATCAGCATAGACAAATTAATATAGACGGTCGTCTTCGGCCGATTTGACCACTGGTTCCCACAAGAGCAAAAGTACCACGGATTTTGAATGTATTCTGACGTTTTCGTCAAAATCAAATCGAAGCTCAAGCACGCATTCTTAATCAGCGGTACATTTCATGGGCTCAGCCATTTTCCTGTACATTTTGTTGTTGTTAATTGAATGATAGTCTGCTGAAAATGTGGTGTGTAGAAGGAAAAAAAGGGACACCACCATTGTTTTTATAGTTACGTCTTGTTCGCACGTTGGGTCACATGTATTCACAGAAAGGAAACTTAAACTCGGCGTACTTTACGAAATTTTCGAGTGGGGAACGTAACACATTCGAAGAATGTTACAATGAATGATACAACGCCTACCAACTAGAACCTTGCAGCACTTGCATTACTATTTTCTCTATAATGGCCGAATTCCCAACACTTCGCTAATCTAGCTGCTAGAATACTTTTGCGCCGGGATGACAGATTTTGTCCTAGAGGCCGCTAGATTCGTTAGCGACAAATCTGTCATTCCGGTGTTTTCAAAGTGTTAGGAACTCGGCCAATTAGAAACATTTTTTTTACAATTTGTCCCGTGCGTGTTCACAATTTCCATTTTATGTATTACTACAATAATTTGTGCGTTCTTTTAGCTGTCTTTTTCTAGTGCTGAATATACACTGCTGTTAGTTTTAATTAGTGTGGGTGCCGTGGCTCAGTGGTTAGGGCGTTGGACTACTGCGCAAGGGGTTCCGAGTTCGAATCCAGGAAAATACCACCAACGTTTTTTTCACGGCCCCACCTCTTGCGAGCGTCTGACAAACATCCAAGAGTATTTACTGTCATGAGAAAGCTTCTCAAAAACCCCCCTGCCCTTCGGATACGGCATAAAACTGTAGGTCCCTTCTGTACGTACAGAAATGTATACCACGCACAACACGCACAGTTGTGAGAAGCTAGCCCTTGGCCCTCTATGGGCTGCTTACGGCCTACTATCTATTTATTTATTAGTTTTAATTAAGTAAAGAATTATATTTATATTTATTTCTAAGCTATATTTATTTTATTTATTCTGTTCCAACCTTAAAAAGAAAACAATGCATTAAGTTTAACCAAAATACTGATGTTTTTAATATGAAATTTATTCCTACCACCGGTGGTTAAAAATTAATGTTAAAGCAAAAGATTGAGCTTATAAACAAAAAAGAAAGTACTAGATCAAATTAACTAAGCTTTTGTTCAACGTTTAACTTGAAATGAAAGAAGATATAATAATACCTAAAACATATTTCGATAATTTGAAACGAATGCATATGAAGAAAATATATATTACAAGAAAACAAGAAAAAAACTATATTTTATAAAATAAAATATTACCTAAAATCTGCATACGTATATCCACTTTATCATTTTAATAATAAAAAAAAAAAACAAATCAAAATATAATGAGCTTTTGCTCGGGGCACATTTGAGCACGGGGTTATAAGGTTTTTTCAAATTAAAAAAAAATACATACTATTTATAAGTTTATCGCAAATCACAAAAACAAAACACACATTCACAAACACATCAATGAAATAAGGATTCTGTCCACTTACCCTTTGTCCACACAAATCATGAAAATTATACATATTACATTCTATTAATATAAATATGCAAATGACTCTAAAAGAGAATAATTTTTAATGAAAATACAATAAATGTTAGCAAATTATGAAAAAAAAAAAACAAAAAAACAAAGTATATAATGTACACTCTGCCGCCCACGTGTTGCAGTAAAATTGTATTTTTTTGTCTGTTTTCATCTTTTTTTTTTTTGAAAATAGTTAAAATATTCGAAATGTCTGTTGTTATCTGTAACCCAAAACAAAAAAAAAAAAAACTATTCGGAATTGATAAAAATCTGTAATAAAAGCACGATGTGAGAAAATAAGCAATATGTTTTTATTTATGTGTTTAACTATCGAAGTGAAGATGGATAGATATACTCTTCTTCACTGTACAAAATTCTACATACATATACAACGCGCCAGATGCCTGTTCTTCGGTTTAAATGTTATATCCTTTTTAACTATCGTATGGTAAGCAATACAAGTGTAAACACTTAAAATCCACCTATTGACGGCCACATTTCAATCCAAAAACTGGTGACAGACAGACGGACATGACTTAATCGACTCGGCTAGTGATACTGATCATTTATACAAATATGTACATATATACTTTATTGGGTTTTGATCAAAGGAGGGCTTTAAAGACATAAAAAATTGGTGTTTTGTTGTGAGTATGGAAAGTGTCCCGCAGGCAATTTTTTCAAATCTGGCATCCCTATCCCACCTGCGAACGTCCGACAAATAGGTGTCCAAGAGTATTACTGACATGAGAAAGCTTCTAAAAAAATCTCTTTCCTTACTGTAGGTCTATTCTGTACGTGCAGAAATGTACACGACGCACAACACGCACAGTACACGTACAGTAATGGCCACCTTATTTATTTATTTTTTAGATTGAATACATGTGAAAACTGGTGTCACTTTCGTTCCGGCAGAACCAACGTGAAATTCTAACTACGTTGCCGACTGCTGTAGAGCACGAACCCAAACTTACAGCTCAGTTACCACTTGACATTGCTCAGAATGCCATAATAGCATTCACAGCCACAAATAACCTATAATAGATAGTCCACTCCCCCTACTCTTCCCCAAAACACCAAAAAATGGGAGAACCAAAATCCTCTCTTTATTTGGTATCGGTGAATACGTGTGATGAAAGATTTGAAGTTTAATCAGCCCATCTACAGTTCCAACAAAAGGATTATGTAGCTGACGTGTTAAAATTGAATTCTTAACGAGGTGAAGATCCATTTTGGCAATTTTTTTTTGTTTACATTTCCGATTAAAATTTAATTTTCCTCGCAAGGGAATTTGCTGCAAAAGCAAATAATTACAATTCTGTCCCACTTTGATCACTAAAAAACAGGGAATTGGTGATTTAAATTTCCTATCTGCCCACACTAAACAAAGGTGGTGAGCCGTGGCGGCTGTGTTTGGAAAGTGCGGTGGTGAAGTTATGATGTTAAAAAAATATTTTTTGTATAATAATTTATAAATGTGTCGAAGACAAATAAAAATATTTGTATTATGAAACTATGGAATTGTTGTAAGTTTAAGCGCTTTGCTGTTCCATTCAAGTTCAACATCAAACCACACAGCCTCGCACTCCAACAATAACATCACCTATCTATTTATACTTAACAACACAACCGCCAGAAAATAACATAAGCTCTATATTACATCACCACAAACCATTCATTACAGCGTTTATATGCAGGATTGAAGTCAGGTTCAACCCGGATTGAAATTCAAATAAACACTTTGGATTGAAATGGAGTTGACTCAACTCGACTCAGCTAGCAGAGCTGGGTTATTGTTGCCGTACAAGAAATGAATTTCTCTCGTGCGTACTTGGTGTTGTGTCCGCACAGTTTGGTGTTGCTGTCAAACAGCATCACTTGTTTCATATCACTTAATCAGCCATAGCCTTGTTACTATTGAACTAACGTACAGAGTTCACAGTTTACTACATACATAGGTAAGCTAGGACGTATATAAGGTTTGTTTTGGAAATCTTACACGAAGGACCAAAAAATATGTTCTTATTTCTTGTCATATGCTAAACGCGGTTCCCTTCTCTTCAAGGCCAAGGTTTATGTGGAAAAGAACTCGAAAAAATTGGATAAGATGTCGAAGTCTTTTATCCTCCTTTTGCGCAGTCTACTCGAATGCTCTTTCTGGACGGGGAAATTGCCTTTTCAAGTTATTCGTTGCAAGGGTCGTCAACAGTAAAATCAGGATTTGAGACTGTTGGTAACTGATTTTTTCTTACGTACAAAAGCAATTCAACCTCTTTGATAGTACCTTTCTGCATTGAGCATTCCGTAGCTCGAGTTTAAAACAAAGTAAAAGTCTATAAATGTTTATTTATTCATTTCTTTGTACAAAAATCGATTTCATGTAAAAGTTATGAATTAACCTTTCCCAGACTTAGATTTCCCATCTTTATTTAGAAATTCACCAACAATCGCAACGAATTCCTTTTGTTTGTCGAGATGAACCCAATGACCAGCATCTAACCATTTTAGTTCAGCATTTGGAAAGATTGCCTGGATTTTGTCCCAATCGTTGGGACTACAAATAACAATTGAAATACGATTAATATTCTATCTAATGATGGCGAAATGCATTTAAATTACTTTACGAAAACGGACTGCTTTCCAGCTAAGAATAAAGTAGGTCCCATGAATGGTTCCATATCGCTAAAATACTGAGTAACGCGAAAATGTTTAACGTTTGAACTTAGTCCTTCAATATTTGGCCGCCATATAAACCTAAAAGTTGTATTTTAAATATAAGATAAAATATAATATATATATATATATATATATATATTTTGAAATATAAGATAAAAAATAACTTAAAAATCTGTCATTCCAATTATGTTTGTCGGAAATCGAAAACGACTCAAGTCGACTGTCGACGTCGGGGTCTATACAAAATCGCCTTAATTACGTTTTTCGGTTTCGACTAAAACTCGTCATAGTTTCGTTGTCGAAAATAAATTTGGATTTGAGTCCTTTTTAGACTCCCGACAAACGTAATTGGGGTGTATACTCATACTCTCCAGTTGGCAATTTTATCAAGTTCAGCATGATAAATTCAATGGATTCCTTGTCCTTAACGTTCTTATTTAATAGCAATCTTGCGTACTCTCGACCCTCATCCGCGGATAGTTTTGGTGAAATTTTCATTTTTTTTATTATATTAAAGATATCCTCCATAGCCTTAAGGTTTCGCGGAACAGAAATGGGTGATATGTCTATGATAACCGCCTTCTCAACCAATTCTGGCTGTTGGATAATATGAATATAAAATGCTTTAAAAGATTACGCGACTTTCACTTACAAAGTTCATAGCAAAGAACATCATTGTTCTGCCTCCCATGCTATGACCCATAATGGATACTCGTTCAAGTTTTTCCTCCTCCATAAAGAAGGCTATGTCTTCGGCCATGTGAGCTGAGCTGTGTGCAGCAATGTGTGGACTGTCACCGTGATTTCTAGCGTCTAGGTTGTATATCTGTATACTCGGAATAGAAACTCATCACATTGCTTTTTGTAAATGGATTTACCTTTCTCTTTGTCTTTTTTTCTAAAAGTTTACATACTTTTCTTAGTCCATCCATCGATTCAAGAAAACCATGCATGACTACTAGCGGCGGTGCGTCTGGGTTTGTTAAATCTGAATTAAACACTTCAACAGCCATCTTAATTGGAGTTAAAATAGAGTAAGTGTTTATGAATGGGATAAAGTTCCATTTTATAACGCTGGCACTTCTTAGGAGGAGGGAACTACAGCGAAGAACCCTACATAGGAATGACATTATGAATAAAAATTTGTCAAAATAGTTGCTTCATAATTATAGGCTGACTTCGTATTCGCAATATACTTAGTTTTTTTTATCAGTCAGTCTAATAGTGGAATTTGTACAAAATTGAAGTATGTACTTTCTTTGAAGGACCATATTGCGTTATACACTATGAGGCCACTCTCTGAAAAACGACATGTGCCTGCAGTGCCACCTGTTGAGAAATTTTCAACTCTTCTTTTTCCTAAACGAGTAGCAATAACGAACAAACACGCAGAAGGAAGTATCCAATTTGGTCTAGTCGTTTTCAAGTTTTAAGCATTTGAACAAACCACGATTCATTTTTGTACATACATTGTATATGTATATAGAATATAGATATTGTACGATAAATTAGTTTAAAGTAAACACGTATGAATTCAAAAGCAAATAAAACTCGATGAAACTCAACGAAGACTCATGCGTGTAAAGTCGCAACCATAATTAGATTAAGCACTCGATAGCTAATGTCTGCTCGCGCGCTGTCAAAATCCGACCACATCCATAGTTGAATTAAGGAAACGTGACCGTATGTCATATCTTTAAAAACGAACTTAAGACGCCTGAACTATTAATGTCGGATATGACGGCAAAATATAAGTGATCAAACGAACAAATATAAAAAGATACAGACAACGACAGAAGTGCTTGTTCGAATAAATAAAGTTTTAAATAAAGTTTAAATATAAAAAATTAAGAAGTTTCATTTAGATGTAGAAAGTTTTTAAACGAAGTAACCATTCTCAGACCACAGAGCTCCGTACGAAATGTGCAAATGAAACCGCTCTCTACCCATGGATGCAAAAGTGAACGAATCTCGACGAAATTGAGCGAAAAGTCATTATGGGTCCTGTGCACAAATTATATACTACATTCATATGACTACGTATGGCAGTGTCCAGAGCCCTAATTCAATTATCGTTGGCCCATAGTGTTTGTTGGCCACTAACTTAAAATGACAAGGCGAAGCATATGACTTCAATATTGAATTTTTATTTTTTATGGTTTTTTAGGCCATTAGCATCCCAAGAAGAAATTGAAAGCGAACAAATTGTGTTATTTGACAGCACTATTACTCTTATTCGTAGTCACCATGTTGGGCCTCGGTTAAAGTTATCCCTATTGTATTACATCCTATATCACATTCACACATCATTTTAATTTTTTAAGAAAACCGTCACAAGATTCATGAACTTTTCTGGCTGATCAAAATGGACCAAATGAGAAGCGTCTAGCCACTTTAACTCAGCCTTTGGGAATATTTTCTTGATTTGCGGCCAGTCATTTGGGCTGTAAAACACAAAAGAGTTGTATATCTATCTAACGGTTACTTAACATATCATTATTACTCAACAAAATTAGACCTCTTTCCAGCAATAAACATCACCGGTCCTTCGTATGGCGGCAGATCTTTAAAGTGCTGGGTAAACCAAAAATTGGAAAAGTTCTCATGCAGTGCTTTAATATTGGGTCCCCACACAAACCTAGACGATATTTGTTGAAAATGACGAAATGGTGTAACGTTTGTACATTACATACTCTCCATTCTTGAGCTTTTTCAAGTTCAGCATGATAAAGTCAACAGTCGCCTTGTCTGGAACCATTTCTTTCAATTGTTTCGTAACAACTGGTCTAGCTTCGGGCATTGATAAATTTGGAGAGACTTTTATTTTCTTTATTCCGTTTAAAATAGACTCCTTCTCCGCGAAATTTTTGGGAAGCGATAACGGCGATATATCTACGATAATAGCCTTCTCCACCAGTTGTGGCTGAGGGATGACCAAATTAAGGGACATGGTTGCAGTGGTGACAAATACTCACGAATTTTAAGGCGAAGTACATCATTGTCCTTCCGCCCATGCTGTGGCCCATAACACAAACCCGTTTGATGTTCTCACGCTTCATGAGATCGCGAATATCAGCTGCCATGTGAGCTGAACTGTGTTCGGCGGTATGTGGGCTATTGCCATGGTTTCGAGCGTCAACATTATAGATCTAAGCGGTAGCCTTTACAAAAGGTCTTGTCTTTGTAATTCGAGAATATGACTTACCTTTCGTAGGATCTTATTTTCTAGCGCGCGAGCTATCCCTCGCCAGTTCTGCTTTGATCCCAAGAAACCGTGCATAATGATCAAAGGTGGTGCACTGTGGTTGGTCTTTTCCGAGGAGAAAACGTTCATATCCATTCGAATGGGCGTAATGTCAGAGGAGAAATATGTCCGCGGCATGTGCAAGAGTTCATTTTGAATGGCAGTTCTTCGGGACGTTGTAATTGGTCTTAGAATTTTACTAAAAATTTTCATTTTTGACTCGAATAGGTAACACAAAAAATTCCGACTGTTGTCATTCTTATCAGCTGAAGTTCAACCAAAAGTCACTTCCTGTCGTGGGGATTAGGGCTGAGTCAATTGTGATTGATTCGATCGTGTTGACCCGTTCACACGAATGAAATGGCATTCACACAACTATAAACCAATACCCAGGCACTTTCAGTTGTCTCGGTTATGTAGTAATTTAAGAAGAAAACAGAAGTATTGGAAAGGAAATTGGTTTTCTTTTTCTTTTTTTGTGGATATGACATTAAATACCTACGTACTTGTCTCATTTTCGACAACATGATATGTCAGCATAATGAACGAAGAACGGTCCAAAAATCTGATTGGGATTAATGATCGTCGTTTTGCATCTGTGTCTATCATTGATCGAATGAAAAGGGTCCGTGCGCGTAGTTTTGCACTAAAATTCGTAGATAATTAAATTTCGAACAGCGGGGGTAAAATTCTCTCAGAGAGAGCTAAAATTACGAAAAAGTAAACGAACGGGTTGAACAAGAAAAAGTTGAAAATACACTCGTTTGACAGCTTTGACAGTTTTCATAAACCAGCCCACAGAAATTTCTTGCACTAAAATTCGTAGCATGGGGAAATTTCTTTCTCTCTCGTGAGCGCTCTCTTCTGCGAAAAAATACGAGAATTCTCCGTACGCGAACAGCTTTTCGTAAAAATTCGTTAATTTTCGTAAAAATTCGCTGTTTTAAGAGGGTACTCGAACGGACCTAACATGTGCGTGAGCTCCGATTTTATTTTGCCGGAAATGTCCGAGCACATTCAAAATCGGTGGTAGTTTTCCTCTTGTGGGAGCCTTCGTTCAAATCGACCGAAGACGACCATCTGTATTAGTTTGTCTATGCGGCAGTGTCAATAGCCTTAATTCAATTATAGTTGGCGCTTAATGGCTGCTTAAGCCACTAACTTAAAATGACAAGATGATGCACATGACTGGTTTTTTAGGCCATTAGCATCCCAAGAAGAAATTGAAAGCGAACAAATTGTGTTATTTGATAGCACTTTTATTCTTATTCGTAGTCATCTTGCATATGTTGGGCCTCGGTTAAAGTTATCCCTATTGTATTACATCCTATATCACATTCACTCATGACTTTAAATTGACATAATGACATAATTGATGACATAATGAATGGGCATGGTTGCAGTGGTGATAAATACTCACGAATTTTAAGGCGAAGTACATCATTGTCCTTCCACCCATGCTGTGGCCCATAACAGAAACCCGTTCGATGTTCTCACGCTTCATGAGATCGACAATATCGGCTGCCATGTGAGCTGAACTGTGTTCGGCGTTATGTGGGCTATCGCCATGGTTTCGAGCGTCAACATTATAGATCTATGCTATAGCCTTTACAAAAGGTCTAGTCTCTGTAGTTTCAGAATGTGACTTACCTTTCGTAGGGTCTTCTTTTCTAGCGCACGGGATATTCCTCGCCAGTTCTGCTTTGATCCCAAGAGACCGTGCATAATGATCAAAGGTGGTGCACTCTGGCTGGTCTTTTCCGAGAAGAAAACATCCATATCCATTCGAATGGGCGTAATGTCAGAGGAGAAATATGCCCGCGGCATGTGAAAGAGCTCATTTTGAATGGCAGTTCTTCGGAACGTTGTAATTGGTCTTAGAATTTTACTAAAAATTTTCATTTTCGACTCGAATAGGTAACACAAAATATTCCGACTGCTGTCATTCTTATCAGCTGGAGTTCAACCAAAAGTCACCTCCTGTCGTGGAGATTAGAAGAGTGTACAGTCCGAGCGGAACTATAGCTGTTGGTTTGTGCAGAGGCTAGTAGTGTTGACTTGGAATATCACGCATAAAGCAAAAGGAAAATGAGAGCGATTCCCGATTTCATTTTGTGTCACATCTAAATAAGTCCACCTTGTCAAAAAGGGATGTTCAACGCATTTTCAATTTGTTAAAAATCGACAAACACTTTTCTGATTTTTTATTGTTGTAGCGAGAATGAGATCTTTATTATGTAATAGCACCGACTGGTATACATACATATATAGTTCAAAACACAGAAAAAAATCAAAAAAACTACGGAAATCCACTTTATATCTCATCCAAATTCACAATCGCACAGAACTTTCGTACATATTTGGAACAAACCTAGGCAGATGGGCATCGGCTCAAACCATTCGTACATAGGTGAACTAGGTTTTGGATTTTTCTTTAAGGAGTTGAGTTAAAGCAAAGGAAAAAGGCTTTAATAAAAAATATTTTTTCTGTTCAAATTTCCCTACATTACCGACTTTTCCATGCTGCGTTTGCATATCAAACTGAATTCCAATATACAGCTGTTTTTGACAGTAGTTCCTTGTCACTTTTCGCATGTCAGAAAAAAGAAAAGAAAAAAAAAGACAAAACACTTTCAAAGAAAACAAAACAAAATTGTTTTTTTTAATAAATTTGTGATTAATTTATATTTAACAAAAGAATGGCCAACGATCGAGAGGTCTTACGCATTGTCTGGGAGGGACAGATCCCAGTTTGTTTCCAAGCCGATTCGGACGAGATAGCAGGTCTACAGCAGCCGAATCAGTTTTATTTGATGGTCTCTCGACTGAGCTACCTGCCACTGGTCACAGATAAAGTATGTTTTTTGCCATTATATCGTAATTATGGCCTCAATATTATATGTTTTTTTTGTTTCAAGGTGAAAAAGTACTTCAATCGCTACATAGCAAACGATCAGCAAGATGGGAATGTTTGGTTCGACTACAATGGGATCCCCCTTAAGTTGCACTACCCAATAGGTAAGTGTGTGGAAGGTGGTTATAAGAGGGTGAATATGTTGTATGTTTGTTCAAAAAGCTTTGAGCGCGGATCTAAACTTTGCTTCAAGGTATGGTGCGAGTAATTGATACCGCGGTACGGTCGGCGATTTGCAGTTTGTCCGCCTTGGCGAATATGCACCAATCTGTGCTTTTTTGATGTTGTTGGCTGAAACAAACTTCTCGACGACTCTTTCAACATCGTTTTGACTTATCTCAAAACACTGCTGAAGGTATTAACCGTCCAAATTATCGTCAAAAATCGAGCTTCCTCTTGCTATCAGCCTTCTAATTCCATGGCATTCCAAGCAGAGCTTGTGATCTCCTCCAAGAGCTCCAACACATTTCGCCACAGCATATCACAACCTCTGGATCAGTGATTACTTCTTTAGCTGCTTAGCTACTAATAACGGAGCGAATATAGTTTGCGAGACGGACCGGTTGTAATATTCTCAGTGGTTCGGAGATATTGCCAGAAGCCACGTCAGTGTTCATCTTGAAGCGGTCTGCGTATACTGCTAAACCATTTATTATGTGACTCACATTTCCCTACTATGGTAGAGGTTAAGTCCAGCTCCATGATTCGCATTATTTGACTTCCAGTTAACTGACTGCATGAGAATGTCTACACGACCAGCATTTGTGACCATTCCAAATTTATTGTACACCTTTTTTTTAATAATATTGCCTCCATTTTCACAGGAGTATTATTTGACTTACACCATTCCGAAGAAGATGAACTGCCATGGAATTTGACAATTCATTTCTCAAAATTTCCTGAGGACGTGTTGGTGAAGTTTGCAACCAAGTAAGACAAAACACCCGGAAATAAACAGCTTATTTTATTAATCCGTGTATCTTTAATTTTCTTTAGAGATGTATTAGAAGCGCATTTTATGTCTTGTTTGAAGGAGGCTGACGTTTTAAAGCACCGAGGGCAGGTCATCTCGGCCATGCAGAAAAAGGACCATAACCAGCTGTGGTTAGGATTAGTAAATGGTGCTTAACCAGCTACAAACTGTTTATTTCGAGGTATTTTAAACTTTTTTTGCACTATTACAGACAAGTTTGATCAATTTTGGGCGGTTAACAGACGACTTATGGAAGCTACGGGGGATCACGAGTCTTTTAAACACATTCCTGTGAGATTTTATAGTGAGGTAAGATAAATGGGGTTTGTAGTTTGGAATGTACTTAAAAACAAACAACAAACTCATTTATAAACTGAATTTGGTATAAGAACATGTCTAAAGCCACTTAACGAGCCGTGAATGGTATAAAGCCATCACAAATCAAATATCGTTTAAAAAGTATTGCATATTTTTTCGTCGATGAGTATTGGTGGTGCCTAGATGTATGCAATGTATTTCTCTTCGCCGCGAAATTACCAAACCACAAGTTTTATGGTAGATATTCATTTAGGTACATAGCAACATCAACTTTGACAATCGCAGCAAACATTTTAGAACCAATGATTTTCAATAGAACGTGTCGCTAGAATCAAAAAGTATTTATCCATAAAAGTCGAAAAAATTCCTAGGACCGCCGCGTATCCTGCCATCCTGGGTAAGAGGGTTCCATTGCATCGCTTGGTTAGCCATGGATCTGTCACCCTTTCGGAGAGTGTGACCAATCCACTGCTACTTTCGTCGTCGTATGGTTGTCTATAGGTTCATGGCCCGTTCTCTGATAAAGCTGTTCGTTAGAGATACGGTTTGGCCAGAATATCCTCATCCATGAATTGATGAGTTCGGTCCCAGGCTGATCATTTTTGTTTTTGCCGAGTTGATCTTCAGCCCAATGACGCGATTATTCTGTGAGACAGAATGCATACATCATCGGCGTAGTCGAGGTGCTTGAGTTCAGATGTAAGAGTCCATCGAATTCCTCCATTTCCTTTTGATAAGGCTGCATTCAGCACATCGCTAATCACCAATAAGAACAGTATTGGTGAAAGTATGCAGCCTTGTCGAACCCCACTTTGGACTTCGAATTCCTCGATGAACCTCAGCTGTTCTTTGTAATTTTGCATTTGAAATCGTATTTTGTCATGATAAGTTTTGGAATTTATAATTGAATTGGTGGAGGAGTGGAGTGGAGTGGGAGAAAAGTATAACAAAGGGTATTTTTTAGACTGATAGATTTTCTAATAAGGATAACTTTAATTCGTTAATGACTAATGACTTACTCGAGAAGCATCTTAAATGGAGGATTTATTAGGAGCTTGTTGTAGTGTTTCCACAAGACATTGTAGTTCCATAAGTACTGTTGCTTTCAGAATTTATGGCTCCTGAGTCTCTGTATTTATGAAACATTGTTTCATGTTTATGAAATGTTTATGAAATATTTAATAAATGTTTCAGAAATATTTGGCTCGGTCTGGACGCACCTTATATATATAAATTGATTTTTTTTGAAATAAAATGATAAAGCTAAGTTCGTATAAATATTTTTTAATTTCATTTCATTCATACGATTTATTTGAGGGACTCACAACACAACTAGAATAATCCTTTCATATTTGAAATTCTTCCATTCACTTTAAATAAGTTGTGCTAGTGAACCTAGTGTGCTGTGGTGTGTAGAACGTCACCCTGCCACACCTTAAAATTTTGCTATCAAACTAAATATCATCTTCAGTGCTATTAAAAACCAAAATATCTCGTGTTTTATTTACAATACAATTCGCAATTGTATTGTGACTTACTGCTTGCTTCACTTGCGAAATTCTTTAAAAATCAATCACCTCTACTGAGGACTATTATCATGTGAATAGCAAAATTATCACATGATAATTTAAAAATAAAACCGAACATCTATTTTTATCGTCAGCATTTGTCACACTACTTGAACGCTAAGGGAGAATATTTTAGTTTCTTCCCGCAAATAGACCATAGAAACACACCAGTGTAAGTCTATGATGCCATTGGCGGTGTTTCAGTGATCTGTGCAAGTAACAATGCGACAAGTAAACACGAAATATTAAAAATAGCACTATTTTGCAATAATGATTGATATACGTTTTGTATTTGACTTATTCTTTTTTCAATTATCGATTCAAAAATACTAATAGAGATAACTGTAGGACTTGCGTCTGATGAAGATATGGATAAGTTTTGAATAACATAAGGCATTGCGCAAAATAGACTTATCACATTTAGATCAAGACAAGGATTCTAAGAGTATACTTTTGCCAAGTTCTGGGTTTTTATGCATCTGGACATTGGTTATTCCTAAGCCTTGGGCTGTGCAGAAACTCAGAATATTAAATTGTCAAAATCAGTCAAATTATATAAAAACTGACATTCCTAACAAAAATTAGGTCCGTTCGCGTACTTTTTGCACTTAAATACGTAGCATGGGGAAATTTCTTTCTCTCTCGTGAGCGCTTTCTTCTGCGAAAAACTACGAAAATTCCCCGTACGCGAACAGCTTTTCGTAGGAGGGTACGCGAACGGACCTATTAGCTCCAGAACTAAGCGCATTAGAAAGATAGAATTTAGCTTTCTGCTGTACTTAAATCTTACCTTCAACTTTACCTTTTCAATGCGGTTCATGTAAATGAATTATGTTTGAACCAGCAGTATTCCAACTTACTCGATCATGCTTCATGAAGTAGTTTAGGGTTGGCTCAAGTTTCTTGTAATATCTTTTTTTTTTAACACAATTTTACACAGGCTTTTAACCACTGTATGATCCATAATTCTTTACTTACAAAAAAGCAATCAATGCTTTGAGCTCGAAAAAGTTTTTCTACGAATAAGGAGCGTCTATCTTAAAGACTGGAAATTGCTGTACTATACCACAGAGAGACCCCAAGGACTTCTGGGTCAGCACAGACCAGATGAAATCTCGTCAGTAAACAGGATATTTAAGATGATCAGCGGAAGCTAAACCAAATAACGAATAGCCACGGTCTTAGTCTAGAACCAAGATATTCTCTCTAACTAGAAATCGAAAACCAAACATCCTCTAGTTTGGATGTAATAAAACTTGAAACAGAAGTTGTAGCAAGATGAAAGATAGGGACTAAGTCATCATTGACTAGAAGGAAGTACTCCTCTCGTGGTATCACTCTATGTTTTTCGTGTCCATTCAGAAACTGCTAGAATAAATTGTTTCTTATATTTACTTTTCAAAAATTCTCGCTTTTTGTTAGCTGATTTGCTTTTGGTGTTTCAAAGAGCCTTTGGATTTTTTCTCATAACTTTTCCCTCTTCTTTTTTTGTGAACCAGTGTTTATCGCTCGGCGCTTGCTGCTCCATTTTCTTATGTCTATTTTCTGCCACCCTTTGCCATTAAACTGACTCATAATCATACATCGCACGATCTTGGCGGTCAGTTGGAGTTTCCATTCGAGAAATTCCCCGGGCAGGCAACTTTTCGGACAATAGAGGCATTGGTCTTCCAGCTGTATGGCATGTGAGGCTATCCTGTTGAAAATTAATGTCATCCACGTCCATAGCATCAAAAGAAGTTTTCCTCATTGGCCAAAGTCACCGCCAGCTCAAAAACCACTTTAAACAGTCTTTTTTTTTAATGCAGAGGTTGTTCCACTACATATTTCTCTTGGGTTTTCAAAGTCCCAGAGTATAGATTCGTATTATTTTTTGTTGAAGAAAAACTAGACAGAAAGAATTGAGCCTAGTAATGTGCTTACCTACATCTAAAAGTGCCTTGAGGATAGATGAGAAGCGAGAAGAAGAAATTTAAAGAATTCGTGTGGTATAGTTTTGAAACTCGGGTGAAATTTAAGTTAAGTAAATGAAAAATCTATCTGAAATGTCACGAGCAACTAAAGTGGGTAATTTAATTTTCACATCCGCCGCACAGCTGTGTTTAATTTTGCGCCAAAAAACAGAATCACATTTTGGCGCAGTTTAGTTAGCAGTGAGTGCCGTGGCCGAGTGTCTGACAAACATTCAAGAGTATTACTGTCATGAGAAAGCTTCTCAAAACCCTTCTGCCCTTCGGATACGGCATAAAATTGTAGGTCCATTCTGTATGTGCAGAAATGTATACCACGCACAACACGCACAGTTGCGAGAAGCTAGGTCTTGGCCCTCTATGGGCTGCTAATTTATGTACCATGTTTCAATATTTCTTCCCCGTGGGTGATCTCCAAATTATTGGAGAGAATTGTATGTGATTTTTGTATTCAATTCTAATTCGCAGTTTTTATTGATTGTTTTACAAATAATTATTATTTGTGAGTCAATGGTTAATTTTTTAGAAGTCTTTGTAAGAGGTCGGTAGAATAGCGCCGAGGATCCAATCTATGAATAGGTGGCTGGCAGGAAATTGTATGCATTGTATTCGTTACATCTCAAAAAGTCCAATAGTCGCCAAAGATAGCATTAGAAAATCGAAATACTTCTGCAGAAACGAACTGTAAAATAAAAAACAATAAATACTGAAAACGTCCGAGGAGTTTCATTGAGAAATCTTTGTCCTTTCTCACTTGTAATCGTATTTTGTTTTGTCTAACCTAAGTTGCCTATCTATTGTTATGTAGTACACACTCGTACTCATATGTATTACCAATTTCTTTGAAAGTAAACATAATCTCTTGACACGGTTTTTCTTTCAGGATGGAACCTACACACAAAAATTAATAGCACCGCTCAACGAATCTGGACAAAAACAGACAGTTCAGGATCTCTTAGCAGAATTTTCAACACCTGTTCGACACGCCGGTAAGTCTCCTGTGTATATATGCATGTACGTATGCATGCCACACCATATACAATTAAGGTGATTTGAAATTTCCCAAAATCCCTATAGTTTGTCTCGAAAAGTGTCCGCATACAATTGCAAAGTGTGCAAGTTCTTTTTTGTGCAAAGGATCTCCTCTACTTGTCAGAGAATATGCCAGGCGGTCTGGAACGATTTTTCATCCATTGATATTGGTCACACAACAATAAAATGTTATTCAATGGCGAAACATTTTTACAGGTATCATCAGGATCGCAAGGTATCGCTCTCAGTGTATACATTCATCAAGACCACTCATTGTCAGGAGGGCATAGAAAAAATAGGGAATGCTTCAGAAAGGCACGTTTTTTTTTTTTTTTTCTTTTGGTGAAAATCTCTGTTTGACCTGCGGCGCCCTTTAATTTAAAGGCAAACCCCGAAAACGTATTCTCCGATCGGACAAATGAAACAGGTAGGATAGCTGTGCAAGAGTCCTTAACACTCGACAATGGTCATGCGAATAATAAGGTATTTGCATTGAGATAGACAGAGAGAGGACGAGAGAGAGTTCCTTTGAAAAGGAGACAATTTCGGGTGCGTCGGGTTTCCCCCAGA
Organism: Chalcosyrphus nemorum; assembly: GCA_949716465.1. Lineage (NCBI taxonomy): Eukaryota > Metazoa > Arthropoda > Insecta > Diptera > Syrphidae > Chalcosyrphus > Chalcosyrphus nemorum. The sequence continues at coordinate 36,374,372 of OX454332.1, forward strand.
TGTTTTAGTGGAAAGGTGTGAAACTGGCTATTTATGGATAATTCAAATATGACGGGGTTTTCCAACTGAAAGGTGAGAGAATGATAATAAAAATCTAGGAGAAGAACCAACAACAAAGTGCGATATATAACACTTGTGTTATTTGAAAAAGGTCGTTGGAGGAGATCTATGTGTTTCCTAAGATGGAATCATTGCTTATCAGTGCCTTGTGATGCTTATAAATGTTTATCTTGTACGGTATGGTTGTTTTTTCTTTTTTCTTTTTTTCGATTTGTGGAATGTGGGAGGTGTGACTACACACAACTTGTTGATTTAGAGATCAAGGAGGAGAGCTACAGGTACCATGATTATTTGGTCTTTTTTTTGGGGAATGTGTGCATACATATTATATAGTCTGTAGAGTGGGCGGATCTCTTAAATTCAAATTAGTTACTTTAAATACTGATAATAGAGGGATTCATTTTTTTTTTTAGAGCAGTGTTTGAACAGTGGTTGCTTTTTTTGGAGGTGCTATTCACTTCCTACACGATATCTTGAAGTGGAGGGTAAATGGTGTGCGCCATGTTGTTCTTGGGTGGCTCCCTTTTCTAATCAAATAAGCAAATTATGTCTAAATATTGGTTGTATTCTGCTCTTTGTTATCTTTCTTTTTGCCGGCAAATTTGTGACCTGGATTTATGTAGCTGTTCACAATGATTTCTGGCATTTCTACTAGACCGCCTTTTTACGTAGAGTTGGAGCATTTATTTTGATAGCGACTAAACAGACCGTTGTATGCCCTACGAATATCTTGTTGCATAGTTTTGATTTGTAACTTTTTGAAAGTATCCCTTTATAAAAATATATAAATAAATCTAAGAAATATGGCTCCCATACTCATGAGTATAAAATCTACATGCAGGAGATAAAGTTTAACTAAGTACTTTGTGTAGGTTATTCCGACGGCTTTGGGCAATTTGAATTTTGCAGCATTTTCCAATTGTCAATCATCACAATATGACATCTATCATCATGACTTCGACGTATGTATTAGATTGTCCTGACGGAATGAAGCAAGTTTCCGCTGTGCTATATAAGACCCGAATGTGGCCTACCGTCGGTTTTTTTCACTCCAGAGTATGGCTTTATCCAAAGAAGGAGTCGGTGCTGGCATCTTTTCAAAAGATCTGGACATTCACTTCTCTTTCAGCCTTCCTAGCTACTGCAGCGTTTTCAAAACTGAAGTCACTGCCATTCGTCAGGCAGCTGACTGGCTGGCCTGAAGTGCAGTATCAGTATCGGATGTTGTCATATACATCGACAGCCAAGCGGCCATCAAATCCCTCGGATCCAGCACAACGAGATCCAAGGCAGTGAAGGACTGCACAACTGGACAGTACAACCTCACCCTCTGTTGGATACCGGGTCACTGTAATATACCAGGGAATTGCGAAGCTGACGAACTGGCCCGACGAGGCTCCTCAGGTCTAAACAGCATAAACTTCATCGAGGCGCCAACGTCCTATGCTAAATACCTTGTCCATGCCGACGCGGTGAGAGAAGCCAACCATCGGTGGCAACAGCTCGGCCACTGTAACACTGCAAGGCTGCTTTGGCCCACGCTGAATGAAACCAGGTCCATTGGACTTCTAAAACATAAGAGAGAAACCCTCTCCAAAATCGTAAACACCCTCACCGGACACTGTGCCATAGGAAGGCATGCCCAAAGACTGGCCATCCCCTGCAATGACTTCTGCAGAAGTTGTAGAGATGAAGAGGAAGACGAGACAATCGTGCCCCGCACTTGCCAATATTAGAAAGGCCACACTAGGTGAATACCTATTCAACCATGTAAGAGATAGGCTCCTTCATAATAAAAAGTAAATGGTTCCCTGAGTAAGAGGGTGACCCACCCACCCTTACACCTCGACAGCACAATGGACCAACTAACTAAGTGCATCCTCATCAAGGGCCGGTTTCAACCAACCAACCAACCAACCATGGCTTTATCTGACAGTTTCATGTTGTTCATATAGAACTCGACCTGAGTGGACAGTGTGTGGCTATTCTGGAGCTGCCTGGAATCAAAGCATTATAGATCACTTTATAGTTTTTCGATGCGCGTCCTTTTACGACTCTTCCAGAGCTTTTGGCTTTCGGAGCAGCATTAATACAAAAGGACACCGCCTGGGTGTGATGCAGGCACTTCATTTGTATTCTGATAGTAGGTAAGGGACTCATGCTTAGTTCTTCTACTTGCCTTTTGGGGACGTTTTCTGACCATTAAATCCAGCATAGTGTACATTACTAGGAAGCGGGATATCACTAACTTTGGGGATGAAAGCAGCTCAAAATCGCTGCAGAGCCGCTAACAAGATGGTGTGTCCTATTTTTGAAGCCCTTTACTTTCTCGATGTGTGAAAAGTAAAATAAAAATATTCCATTGTCATAAAGCCCAACAGAGTCCATGTTTGTTCTTAAATGTCCATTCAGTCAATTCGTCAATGGGTGTCGATGAAAATCATCTAAAAAAATTCACGTCTGACTTTTGGTCCAACTGAAATTGTCCACGCGTTACGGTTTGGTGCAATTTTTCGGCGATGAACTGATTGGAACGCACTCATCCTTGCGATTTGACGCATTAAGGCTTTGAGATTGGATTCATTACATCCAGTCTTCACGAGACATTATTTCAGTCAAGACTCAAGTCGTGACATTAATATGTTTTGTTTAGACTTGACTTGCAGTCGGACATCTAAGACAGCCTTTTTGTCTTGTCTTTTCTTTGGACATCAACCCTGACTGAAATTTGACATTTGAAGTTTGGCAGTCGTTTTTTATAAGAAAAAAACATTTGTTCTGATTTATTAATGTTTTCCAGGTGTGCAAAGATGGCAGATTTTTGATTTTCACAAACAAAAACAATAAGTTTGTTGATTTTTTAAAAACAAGCGAGCTTGTTTTGCTGTTGACGACATGTTGAAGAATGAAAAGTCATAACAAAAATCGCCCATCCAATGACATAAAAGTCTGGCGGACTAGAAGTCTGCAATTTTTCAGACTTATGGAGACACAATGTTACGGACAAAGTTACCTGGTCGACTTGTCTCGGAAAGAAATGGCATTAAATGGTTGGTTTGTTCCAATGCAATATTTCAAATGCCAACAGTGTTTGAGACATTTAGTATTTAGAGCGTCGAGTACGACAACCTAAAGGCTATCACTTTTAGCTATTAGTGGGTCGAAAGGGTTTTCGGCATGAATGTGTGACTGTGCTTTACAGATAAAATTCTTTTCTCATTAGCACTGCACTTTTCTTAAATATTCCTGGATTGTATGCCTTTGCTAACGCTCAATGCGCTCAACTATAAATAAATTTAGTGTGCGATAGCTTGTGTCATGGTTCTTCCACCCCCAACTTAAAATCTTTCATTTACAAAAATAACTACAATCATACTCGTATCACTCGATGAATAATCTTCTCGCACACGTGTATTTTGCTGGCGCATTCTGTAGCCACACTTATCAACGTTTCACTCGAAATAAATTTGCAAGGACGTTGCTTTATGCTAATTAGTTAGAGAGAATGCGGAAGTTTACATTTGCAATCAAAGCTCAGTTTTTTCTTTTCAATTAGGTCTATGCTGTAAGTACACTATTGGAGAGTTTTTCTCTTTGTTAAGATTTTGAAGAAAAAAAATAAAATGTATAAGCAATTAGGAAGGAGAAATATGTAGGTATACTATGTTTGTAGCCGAACCTTTGTTCTTTATCTGAACCTCTTATCAATCAGGTGGTTTTGTAGTGAATTCCCGCCGATAACATGCTACAGCTGCGGATAGTGCACACACAGGTTGAAATATAATGTTGAGGTGTTATGTGAACTTCCTTTTTCACACTTTCATCTCTTTGCCTGATCCACCGAATCACACCTTTGAGGCGCGCGGTATAGCTATTATTCTCTTATCGCCTGTTTTTTTTTCTTCACACTTTTTTGCTGCTTTCCCTTGACACTTTCCTTGTTTTAGTTTTTTTTTCTGTTCGTCTTTCTATAGAAGGAACTCTTAAGGTCACTTTAGAGTGGTGTTGCAAGTCCTTGATGAACGTGAGGCATTTCGATCGTTGCGCAGCATCCTCTGATGTTGCCGATGAAATTCCTGCAACTTTTTCGACTGCAAAATGTATAATTCATTTGGAATCAGTAAATATTATAAGCATCAAGTGGTATGGATTTTATTGCACCCAGTATTTGAGTAATCCGTGATTTGTTTGAAGGCTACAATCCCTTGGTAAATTCCTTGTAAGTCTGAAGAAGAATTTGCTTTTTATGTGAGTTTTAAGCAAATGCATTTGACCAATTACACGTATTTTCTAGGACAGAATAGGAGTCTTCGTTTTTAGTAGGCGGAATTTAACAGGAATTGCTTGAAAGAAAAGCAGTTGTAAAGAACATTTCTGCAAAATGGTCAAACCTCCTAAAACAGCGAATTTTTACGAAAATTTACGAATTTTTACGAAAAGCTGTTCGTGTACATAGTATACGCAGAAGAGAGCGCTCACGAGAGAGAAAGAAATTTCCCCATGCTACGAATTTTAGTGCAAGGAATTTTTTTGGGCTGGTTTGTGAAAACTGTCAAACCAGTGTATTTTCATATTTTTCTTGTTCAATCCGTTCGTTTACTTTTTCGTAGTTGTAGCTCTCTCTGTGAGAATTTTACTCCCACTCTTCGAAATTTGATTATCTACGAATTTTAGTGCAAAAAGTACGCGAACAGATCTATAATTGAACCGAAATTCAGCATGAGTTCTGTCAAAGTGTCAAAGTTCTCACAAAATGTCTAGAATATGCGAAAAAAAATCACTCTTTACATACGAAGCCAAGACTCAGCGAAAAGGTGGTGAGGTGTTTGTTTATATATTTTTACACAATTATGTACGGCATCTTTCAGAGTTAATTAACTTTTGGTTGGCCCTCCAGACGCAGTAGTTGCCTCTCTCTTTCATTCAAACAAAGTCACCCCAATTTTTGAATTCGAATACGAGTGTCGAATCCAAGCATAGGGATTAGATTGAGGTGAGTTTTTACTTACTCATTCCTAAGGAATTTGATTCATCCTAAAATGGTGCGTTACGTCCTAAATTCATTCCCAAAATGCTTGATTCATCCTGAAGTTGTATGCGTCACATTTGCCTTAAGTACCTCACTGTTCTAGCTTCCTGAGTAAGTATATTTAACTGCATTTGTGCATTTTCTAATAAGTTGCCTTCGCGCTGCAATATTAGCTGTCAATTTCTCCTTCGTATAGTGACGTCTATAGGTTTGGCCCGTGTCAATGGTTAAGTTGTATAAAGCCAAATGATTTTGGATTTAAAGAGATAAATAGGCTCTAGGACCTAGTCGGCGAGTGATTGTTTCGATATAGGTTAGCGCAGATACAGATGGGCACCAGCTCACTTACGCCTAAAAGGCCCATGGTGATACCACCGGATCTACAATAATCACAGTCAATTACTAAATACCAGGACACCACAATGAGAGACAGAGGACCAGTACAAATAGATTAACAGACACAATTACACTTAGAAGAGGTTCTGCCACTGGGTCAGGAGAACCAACCGGAGCTTTTAATAAAGCGTAGAAAGTGCTTGATGGGTACACGAGTCAGGTCACAGAGGTCATCAAAGAAGAAGGACCACAGGTGGAGGTTTCTTCTTGACGCTAAGGCAGGGCAGTTGCAGAGAAGATGAGGAATCGTTTCTTCTTCCTCCTCGTCCCTGCAACTCCGACAAAAAAGATACAAGATATTTTCATTATAGGACATTGGCAAGTGTCTGAGTTCTTGATGCAATGAGCCATTAGGACGCTTATCCAGAGATTAAACTGCCAGAGGCGCAGGGTGGTTTTAGAGCCTATCTCGTCGTAACTATTTATGCTAGACACGCCTATGTGCTCAAATTTGTGAGGAGACTAATAGACCGTATTTGAGGTCTTTGGCTTTGTAAATACATTTAGTGAATGATGCACGGTTTGCACCAACTTTTTTTTAACAAAAATTCAGTAAGAAGCTATAGAGGCGTACGAGTTGCGTTCAAATGGAGCTGGAGAGTACATAATAGACTAGTCGGCCAAGAATAAGTTGATTTATCGAGTGCTATTTGTGATAGATCAGCGATTGGGGCAGAAATTAAACTGTCGCTATTATGACGACGTCGTTGCAAAGTGTTGGCCCTGATTCTTGTAGTCAGAAAGCATAGGAGAGTGCTTGTTTTATACATTTTAGGTTGACTTTATTGAAGGCTCCTTCGGTATCTAGAAATGTTATTAAATTTCTTGTAGGTGTAGTGATTTGTCATTTATTGTGACGATCCCGTGTAACACTGATTCAACTGATCAACCCTTTGCAAGAGCGTGGGGGCAGATGAAAAATCCCTAGGAACTAATTGGGCGTGAAGACTTTCGAAAGTCCTAAGAAGAAAAGACTGACTGATTGGTCTATCATGGCGGGACATTTGTGCTTTTTGTAATAAGTTTTCAATCGGAATCTGCGTTGTTGGAATATTACTTACTTACTTGAATCCTTTAACCCCTCGGGGGGCATAGGGCGTCAACAACGCCTGCGCGCCATCTTGTTCGTAGTTCTGTAACGCGTTTGAGCTCTCTCCAGCTCATTCCCAAAGAGCTCGATTCCTCATCGACTGTTGGACCATTAAGCGCTCAATAATTAAAATGTCAATCGTTTGCGATGACATCTGTCATATTTTGCTTATCTAGTTGACAACGGGTACTTTTCAAAATTGTGTTTGATTATTTCTGTTGATATTATAAATAAGACAAGGAGAAGGATGCTATGTCAAGTGCAACAACTTTGTTCTAATCGGAGGCTAAAGATTGTTTCCAACGGAAAACATAGCCGATTACAAATATAAGACATAGCTACTGGTCTTCTTACTAAGATATCTCTATCTCCGTCTGGATATCTCTATCCGATAAAGAACAATTCTTTTCTCTTTTGTTGTACTCTTTGCTTTACTTTTCTCACAAGTCTATTTACTCTGTTGTTGGTTTTCACAACCTGCCTTACCATTACGGCCATTTTGAAGGAAAAACAAAAAGTAACGATAAGGCAAAGAACAAAACTATATAAACGTTACACAAACAGATATAAAGCAGGTATATAATATAAAGTGAACAGATTTAACATTGAAATGATGCCTCATAAAAATTAGAAGAAAGAAAAATAATGTTTACCCGTGAAGATAGCGATAAAAAGGCGCTGAATAAGTCATCACTCTGATGACTAGACTATTGTGATAAGTGCGATGACTCGTAACTTGACCGACCGTCAATTTGTCAAGTAGAAATAGTCTCTATCGAGAAACTTTACCCCCAAGGACCTTCATGGCTAAATATGGTCACGATTTATAAAAATAGCATGCAAGGATAAACTGGGAAAAAAATAAGCTCTTTAGCTCGTCCGGGGATATGAAAACCTTGCCCGGATCTGTAAGTTGTCGAACACGGTTGTCCCCCCGGCCGGTTCAAGTGATGAAAATAAATTCCCTGCAAGAAAATTGACGAGTCATACCCAGAACCAGCGCGCCGAAGAAGAAGAAGAGCAAAATAATTAATGGCATATAGGATTGCAAAATCCGTCCTACTATAAGGATGACTCGCGTACAATTATTGAGTTTCCTTCGTGTACATTTACAAAGTAGAACGGGCAGGCATTATTTTTGTCATTTAATTTCATATTCAGAGAAGGATTAGTCATACGCAAGGGCGGTGTATTAACATTATGTGCTAAGACACTGAATTCTAAATCATTTTGGGGGGATGAGCATATACCTAAAATTAGAAGTACTACCAGATAAATACAAAATAAAAAACCAAAGTTATGTGTGGCGGTGTTGTTTTTTGTGCTCCTTTTATGATGGGTGAGTTCCCCTTTCACTCGGTTCCCAGAAACTAACGTCACGTCAAATATAGCGATTACGTTTTGAGGCTGATTTCATTTAAATAAATCAATCAAATCGTGCATAATTTTTATGCTGTAGCACTCCCTCCATTCTCTCAGATACAATTCAAAATCTATCAAAAAGTTTCGATACATTTACTTCTATTATTAAATTCGCTTCATTAGAAATCACAACCATAGATAGTCGTATCTATGGCGTCAGCATTTGATACTTGCAAAAATAGACAGATGTCAGTTTGGTTAGCGCCTGATCACGCCAAGTGTACCCTGACACACTGTATCTTCTTGACAAATGCTCCTGAGTCAAAGAAAACTTTGAAGAGCTGTTGGGCTTTCTAACTTGGTTGACACTTATTCACATCAATCATTTTGGTATAGAAGGAGACAACTTTTTAGTTAAAGCTGTCATATGTTATGTGTTCCATAAATGGTTGACACCAAGGTAGAGTAATTGACAAGTCATGAGACTTGAATTGTTTTGGATAGGTTAGGTTGGATGCGTGGGCTGGCGGGAGGATTTATCTACGCAGCACACATGTCAGTGCTGACCTATTGCGGAAAGGAATGTTGTCCTGGTGTCATCTTGTCTTCCTAACACACACAAGCATCCTGTAGAATGTGCGAATTCAATGACTCTTCCGTTGGGTAGTTAGTGGTGGTTTCTTCCTTGTGTGTTGGAGACCAGATCAGTTGCATATTGGCTTGATTTCTCAATAACTACGTTATCGTCTCAACGACTGCAGAGCTCCCTCTTCTGTTAGCCACAGCCTTTTTCATAAAATAGAGTGTTGTGCCCGGATTCCCAAAGGAATCTCTCGGTTCTAGATTTATCAAACGTGGGCCATAGTTTTCTTGTGGTGACGTAGGTTTCTATGGAGTTCCATTTCTTTTTTGCTTATCTTGTGGCTTCTTTTAAGTGTACTGCTTGCAGAGGAATCGATTTGTTCTGAAGTCGAACCTTGGCTTTCTAGTTCGCCCGCAATCTCATTGCCTGGCATTCCCTTGTGACCAGGAATCCGAAAAAGGATAAACTTGTGCTATCCGCCTTAACTTCTTTGCGATATCACATAACAAATTTCGATTTTATTTCTACGGCAGTAATTGATTGATTTGATCCACATGTTTGTCAGACACTCAGAAGAGGTGGGGCTGTGAAAAAACTTTTGATGGTATTTTTTCTGGATTCGATATTGGAACCCTTTGCTTAGTAGTGACACGGCACCCACTTTTGTTTCTCAGACATTTTCTTAAAGTTTTTGTGACTGACTTTCCCAGTCGAACTCATATTTAACTCATTTTGCCAAATTGAGAAGCTTCCTTGTTTTCTCCTTTCACCACGGAGATGAAGACTTAGACTGCCTTTTTTTCTGAGAGTGCTTTGCCAGCGGCCCTTGTAAACACGGCTCGGCCCTAAGGTCGATGACAATTAGGCTTTTGTTAGAGAAGGCTTCCAGTGTCATGATATTCCTTTTATCTACATTGAGCGTATAGGAGTTGCAAGCTAGTGTAACGTCAATTGCTTCTTGTTTATTTTGACTGCAAAAGTTGGGGCATTCCCTCTATTAACTGTCAGAATATTCATTATGACATTGAATTTTTTTGCTAACACATCCCGTGGGTTTGTGTCTTTGCTGTCATAAGTACTGTAAATGTTGTTCCTTAGTATCGCACCTTGTAGCAGGTTCAAAACTACCGCACACCTTTTTCAAGATAGTACTTCATCCAAGATCTAGATTATGGCTATCGCTTTTACCTAAAGCTTTATTCATTTTAAGCTTGGACTTTCACATCCCTGTCATATGACACCTGTCAAATCTATCTGTCATCCGTTATGACCAATGCTGAAACTGAAAATATAGCCGCAGCTTAATAGCCGCGGAACTTCTAGCAAAGTAAGTAGCGACGTACGTATTTCTCTGCGTCATGGTTGAATGAGAACCAACACTGTTTGGCATGAGATTGAATACATTGATGTGAGTGACATGTGAGTCCAATAGAACGATGCAAACGAATCTGTTATAGGTACCTACTTTATGTTTATTTTGTTTACTTTTAAATCCTAACAGTATGAATAACCCTGTATATTTGGGAGAAAATTTCCAATGACATTGCCTACGTCAATGTAAAAAACCATCGACGATAACTTGCTTCGTTCTACGACTATACAAATTTTGTTAAGCCATTATGCTAAACGCCAGCTTTCTACGTGTCGCTCTCACCAATTTTTGTACAATAGACAAACCCAGATGAGTCAGAAAACCAATCCTACGCAATTAAGGCCCGTCGTAACGCACCCCGCTCATAGGGTATCATACAATCCCGCTCTGAATGAACTTGATTTTCCTCTTACGTTTGTCACCACCACGTATGTACGTACCTAACCTACCAAGTTATAACTTCATTGCGCGCGCTCGCGCGCACGGATTAAATCTGGCGCCGGAAAGAGTTAGGTGTCCGCTTGCTTGCCTGACTTGTTTCATTATACATACATATTTATTTATTTAAATTTAAAACTAGCACAAATGACTTCATACATGTTTTTACGTTTATTAATAATTCCAACTGGTTTATGAATAATAAGGCCAATTGAACTGCATATCCAACCTACGATGTGAGATCGGGCCCATTCGCCCTCTGCTGTCGTCAATTGCACCTCATTCATACCACAACGCCGCCGCCGATCATTTAAGCATCCATCCCTCAGTTGTATAACTTCAGAGAGAAAGAAGAAAAAAAAAAAAACATCACAATTCTATCTCATGGATACCTACATAAAAACCAATTCAATTGACGAATAACGTGATATGAAAAACCAGTAATGAAATGCTAGCGCAAATCCGCCGCTTTATTTCAAACAAAAAACCAGTTTATATCAATTTAATTGTGTTGACTATCCACGAGAGAAGGTATCTGTGTGTGTGTGTGCGCACACCACACATAGTTGAGATACTTTTTTTTTTTTAAGCCAAGAACAAATTATAAAAAAAGGGAGAGAATAAAAAAAAAACAAGAAATATTTCCAATATCAATGAAGAATCAGAAAGATTTCGAAGAAAAGGTAAAAAAAAAAAAAAAAAAAAACACAACCAACGCCTGGCTTTTGTTGATTATTAAACGCCATGCCTACAGCAATAGCAGCAGCAGCAACAACAACAACGCCACCAACAAGAAAACGCCAACGATCAGCGATCAAACGAGCTCTCTAACCCAATATCGGATCGAGTCGCACAAACCATGCCAGACATGACGGCACCAGTTTGGAAATTTATTGCTTCGGTTTCATTGCTTCTCCCGCTTATTCAGCACAAACGGATCACGTGTTAAATTCTGTCAGGTAAATGGTGTTGGTTGTGTTACTGATCGTGTGCGGTGCCTATGTGTCCGTCTCTGTGTGTGTGTGTGTGTGTAGTGTTGGTGCCGTGGGGTCATCCCGCTGCGTCTCACTCCACGTCAGGTATCCGGTGTGTGGTTGAGCTGATCGTGCCGCTTTCCGCTGCTGCCGCCGCACACCGCACATGATACTGGCAAGAGTTCTAAGGTGTTCATTAAAAAAACAAAAAAAAAAACAAAAATACCTACAGAACGACGTTGTCGTCGTCGTAATGACTAGTGGGAGTTGAATTGGAAGCCCAAGTGGGAAAAAAAATTTAGATAGTCCGCAGTATTAGCCATAAATTAGTTGGCAATTATGGTTTGCGTTTCGCTGAATTTACATCCAACTGCTGCTCGGTGCCTGCCTTGGTAGGGAATCATTTTATGCGCTAAATTTAGCCACCAAGAGAGAGAGGGTAAAAATTATAATAAATCAGAAAAAACATAGCGTTTGTGTCAGAAAAATATTCAAACATACAAGCGGGATTGCCTGGTTTTTTGGCCGGGTGCGCGCCAAGTCTTCATTAGTCACCCGCTCAGGCGTCAATTTTAACCAAAAAATTCGTGAGACTGTATGACTAGTCTCTTTACTTGTCAAAATTTGTTGGGTAAAATGAAATCTTCGGGCTAATTAACAGGCTTTTGTTAAATAATTTGTAAACGCCGCATAAATGTAGCCGATTGGAAACACCGCCGAAGGTGAAATTGCTAATGTAAGTGAGTAAGTTAGTTGGCGTCATTGGAAAATTTAAACTGGAACCATTCGGAGCCAATGACGCTGGGGCATCTTTGCGATGACATTGTCCGACGCAAATGACCGCAGTGTTGACGTAAGGCATTATAGTGGAGATTCGCATTAGTTATGTAATAATTATAGCGCTGTGTGTTGTGCGATTCGACCTTTGAAAAACTCCTTCGTTCTTACTTATGTAAAATGTTTTTTTGAAAACTTCAAAGAAACTATATTTTCGAGTTTTAATAAAAAAAATTTGGTTCGTCAATTGTTTGTAAGTTAATGTATGTATGAACCCATACATTTAAGAATTGTCAAGTAAAAGTCACAACAGGCCAAGAGTGTCGATTAGATCCCAAGTCATCTTACAATATGCAACAATTGTCAGTTAGTGTAGGACCATGCCTAAGGACCAAGCATTGAATTCGCAGCTTAATTGTAACTTTTTTTTTTTTATAATCTGCACATGCCATATGAATACCCTTTTACTGATTAACAGATTAACAGGGCACGTGCATTAGTTAATTTGGAAGAGAGAAAGGATAGGAAAGATTTGTTATAGTGTCTCTTCAAGTTACTTACTTACTTAAATTGCTCCCGACCCTTGTAGAGTCCCTGCCTGAGACATCGTTGCCTTCCATCCTCTGCGGTCCCGAGCACGCTGCTTCCAGTTGTGAAGACCAAGTTTTCTGGCATCTGCGACAGCTTGGTCCTTGTACCGGAGGTTCGTTTTCTTCTTCGCCGCCTCGAACCTGGGGGCTGGAATTCGAAGATCCTCTCGGCTGGAGCATTGTTGCCCATTCGCTCGATGTGGCCGAGCCAATGTAGTCTGCGTATCTTGGCTTTTTGGACTACATCCACATCCTCCTCCATTCGCCCTCCTCGCATAAGAGACCTAATATCCGACGGAGTATTTTTCGCTCGAAGGTGCCCAATATTTGCTCAGCTTTCTTACTTATCGTCCAGCATTCGGCTCCATACAGCAAGACTGGTAAGATGAGCGTTAATTTGGTCCGTCGAGTTAGGAGTTTTGAACCCAGTTGTTTCGCCAAACCGAAGTAGCAGCGGTTTGCTAGGGTTATTCTTCGTCGGATCTCTACAAAGGTGTCATTTGTAGGATTAATATTTGTTCCGAGGTAGGTGAACTCCTTAACTACCTCGAAATTATAGTTATCAACAGTGACGTTCTGCCCAATGTTTTGTATAGATAAATTTTTGTAAACTTCGTCTTGTCCTCATTCACTTCGAGACCAACTCGTTTCGCCTGCTCATCAAAAGCCGTAAACGCCTCTACGACGGCTTGTCGGGATCTTCCGATGATGTCAATATCGTCTGCGTATCTCAGCAGTTGGACGGATTTGTGAAAGATAGTGCCTTCCGTGTTGACACCTGCCCTGCGCACTATCTGCTCCAACACGATATTGAAGAAATCACATGACAGCGCATCTCCTTGCCTGAATCCGGTGCACGTTTGGAGGAAGAGCTCCGAAGAGTTGTTTCCAAATTGCACAGAGCACCGCGTGTTTTCCAGCGTTACGCGACACATCTGGATAAGTTTTGTCGGTATCCCGAATTGGGCCATCGCCTGGTAGAGCTCAAGACGATGAATGCTGTCATAGGCGGCTTTAAAGTCGATGAAAAGGTAGTGGGTTTCGACTTGAAATTCGTTGGTCTTTTCCAGGATTTGTCTGAGTGTGAAAATTTGGTCTATTGTCGATCTGCCGGACCGATAGCCACACTGGTACGTGCCGCTGTATCTTCAAGTACCACATATAAACCAGCATGAACGCTGTCTTTACTCTCAGCTGTTTGTCTAGCTGACGCGTTCGATAGCAGGTTATACATTCGGTGTCCCTGGTGAAAGTCGCTTATACTCTGGAAAAGTAGGCAAAGTTTAACTGTTGGAGTTTGTATCTAAGAGTCCATGAAACTCCTTCGTTACCCGTCCACAAGGAAGTTTATATCACATACGAAGTACTCGTAGCTAATGAGAGCCGATGGGAAAAATATTGATTAAAGGTGGTGGACTTCGAACCCCTCAGACAGTCTTTCTTTGCGCAATACCAGACACGTGAACCCATCGTTATCGATAATCGCTTATTAAAAGCTATCCTGCTCAAGGCGTACCAATTAAATGCCCTTTTTATCCTATTCAGTGGGTGCGTGACTAGTGATGCGCATCACTAGTCGTGGCTCAGTGGTTAGTGCGTTGGACTACTGGGCAAGGGGTTACAAGTTCGAATCCAGGAAAAAAAAAGTTTTTACACGGCCCCACCTCTTGCGAGCGTCTGCCAAACATCCAAGAGTATGTACTGTCATGAGAAAGCTTCTCAAAAACCCTCTGCCCTTTGGAAACGGAAAAACTTTAGGTCTTGCCTGTACGTGCAGAAATGTATACCACGCACAACACGTACCGTTGTCAAAAGTTACGCCTTGGCTCTCTAACGACCTACAATACCATGTCGTATCCAAAGGGCAGAGAGTTATTTCTCAGGACAGTAGAACTCTTGGATGTTTGTCATAATGCCCAGTAGGCCACCACACTAACAGCTAAAGCACGGAGCGCCAGTAGATAAAAGAGTTCTTCTGTTTTCTAAGTTTGCCGCGGGAAGACCATGGCTCTCCTACAAGTGTGGTGTCTATGTTTCTCCCATCACGAGGTCAGCGCTATCTGCATTGATTCGATGAAGCTTTATTTGGACATTGCTTAGTTTGCTTTCCAATTCTGCTTCTCATTAATCTCAGTGAAGGGTCGAACCTTGTACTGGGTCAACAGTAGACTCGATTTGCAGGCATACATACCAGATCGCAAATTCCTACCATTTCTAGAGCCCGAAAATCATTTGTACATATATATAGTACTGACACATTATGCATAGACGTATCTACCAATAGTCACTACAAAATTCATTCGTACTTTGTTGAAATACATATATGTATATTTCTTGAGAAACAAAGTAAATCATTTTGCGGTTAATCTCCATTTCAATACTCGAAAAAATGTGGTGAAATATGTTCGTCAAATCTTTCTAACGATATAGCTTGCCAACTTTTCTTTTACTCACAAAAAAATTATCGCCTCGATTTTCTTGAAAAGTCTCATCTATCTCAACTGAGCAAGAGGATGTTTGTTGAAAGAAATCTCGTGGAATGAATATTCTCAGAAGCAAAAAAAACATTCTATTTGATGATACAAGGAGAAATTGTTTATAAGACTTTTTTTTATACAATTTTTCTGGCGGTCCTTTTCTAACTTTGAACGACACTGAAAGCAAAAGCATTTCTTCCACATACGTCATCTTAGATTTTAACTTTAATCGCGTAATTGTATTGGAAAAAAATCCTCTTTATTTCGAAAAGATACCTACCATGTGATTCATCTTCAGATAACCAGATAAGATTTCAAGAATTGTTAGTAATGTTGCGCATGAGAAAGCTTATGTATTTTTTTTTTTTCCAATGACGCGTGTCCAAGCTATGACTTTGCTATTCTTAGTATCTATTTATTTTAGTGATGATATAACTGTTTATTGGTGATGAATTTTTACTAGTATTCTTATGAAAAGAGTTGAAATATTTTTGAAGCAGAATTCTTCAAACTTGACATGCATTCTGTAGCGAGATCCTGGGATACGGTTTGGTCAGAACATCTGTAGCGAAATCCTGTAATCGATTAGGAGTTTAGACGGCGAAATAGTGCTCTCAACGTAGTCAAAGGTGGAGTTCATAGACGGTATAGCTGACAACTTGAGTTTTTCTGGGATACCTCTCCTGCGCAAGGCCAACCAGATAGCATTTCTATTCAAACTGTCGAAAGCCTTTTCGGGCTGCCCTGACATACCATATTCCAAGAACAGGTCTAAAAGAACTAAATGGGCAAACGCAACAGGAACGCTCATATTCGCGAAGTTGATTACTGGTTTTTGTTGTTCTTCGAACCGGTCTCTAGTCTTTACGGCTTTAACCGACCCTCCAGGTTGTACCCTGGGGCCTGTACCACAAAACTACAAGTACTACAACTTAAATTTGACAACTGTAGAATGAAAAGAGCATCATGGCATGGCATAGCTACATACAACTTCAACAGTTGTCAAATTTCACTTGTAATTGTAGTACTTGTAGTTTTGAGTTATCGGCCTTTGGGAGTAACAGCCACTGACACAACAATGTACCTATAATTTAAAATCTCTAAAATCTCGTAATACGGTGATAAGTAACGCAAAGCAGCGATAGCAAAAATTCCACGAATCTTCGAAGTCGTCCATCGTCTTATCGGGTTAGACTAGGGACTTTACGAACCAAATGTATTAAATAACACTATCATGGAGGACAACTCACAGGTCCATCATGGGAAGTTATCCGCTCATAGAATTTTCCTTCAAAAAATTGATTGCTGCTCGCTCCTTGTGGCATTTTTAGAAAAGGTTTTTACACCACGCATACTCTAATACTAATTGAAAATTATTGAGACATTGTTCAGTCCGCATCGAATTTTGCTTATGTGGTAGAGAGGAGGCTCGAAATTAAGGGGACCCTCCCATTTTCGATTTCAAATTTTAACGATTTTCAATGGGCTGGCAAATGAATATAAATTATTTTTTAGGCTTGTAACTTTGCATACATTTATTTGAAAACTTAAAAAAGGAGAAAAAAATTTTACATATTTTTTTTTTGTTATTGTTTCTTGTGATCAAACAAAAGTCCTTCTTTTCGGCGGCGCATGTGATTTCCGCTCACTGGAACATCTGAAACCGAAATTCCAACGGGATTAGAAAGAGTACATGTTTGGCTCTGGTATGAACTAGGATTATTATTTTCGCACAAAAATTAACAAAATGGCGGACCTTTGGATATTTTTTTTTGACAATCGCCTTTTTTTCAGCCACAAATCAAGTTAAAAAGTAAAGAAGATCTTCACCGATTTGATTTATCCTAGTTCATACCATAGCTACATATATATATATAGAATAACGTATTAAAATTTGGAACCGATTGGATTACTGCTTTTTAAGTAACCTCATGCGCCATTCGAAAAAACACTGTTTCGAGAAAAACGCGTTTAAAGTTTTGAGAAGCAAATTCTTGGGTATAAAACCTGCCACCATAAATCGGCTAAATCTTCAAGAGTTTTGGAAATTTTCACTTGAAATTTTAAATGAACATTCTTGAATAGTTATAGGTTCGAATTAAATAAAAAAAATCAATTTTTTTAAACCGAGAATGGGGGGGGGGGGGTCCCATTAGATTAGGATGTCCGAAACAAATTTCTACAATTTTGGAGCAAACAAAACTGACCAGAAATCAGCTGTCAGCTGTCAAAATAGTTGTAACTGCAAAACTGTGCTGCCAGATAGAAGGGAATGGCAGGCATTTTGTTCAACCTTTTAATTTAAATGTTAAGCAATACGAATAAGTGCCAGATAAATGCAAGAATGTACGATACTACTACGGTACACTCTCTTAAATGACACGCCTAACACTCGATTGCACTACGTGTGGAGGTGACCTTAAAACGAAGGCCATTGCAACACGTGCATAGTTTACTTTTGACATTAATCTTGTTGCTAACTTTCCTTCTATATGATATAATGACATCAATTATTTCCCTCTCATCGGGCCAATATATGTATATTTAATTGTTTACACTGTTGTTGCAGCTATTGCCAAATTGTTGACATTTAATGTGTGTTGCAGCTTCTTAGATGTTGTGATGTACTTATATAAACAAAATAAATGTTATGAAACAGAAAACTTATCTAGAACGTGACTTTGAAGGCACGTGCAATTTGCTGCTCAACTTTCCCTTAAAACAATTTTATTTCTAAATTAGAAACCGGTTTGCAAAATAATTTAAAGACGATTAAATAGCAAACAATTGGGGGGACATTTGCATTTGCATCAGTAATTGACGTCAATAAATAGAGAATATTAAAACTATTTAGGGAATAGGGGCTTGGCTTGGCTAGTCGACAACCAAGAAGTTCAATTGGAAATAAATCGAAAAATATCTACCGAGTGTGTAATGTTCTCAACTTCTGGTGTTTTTCTTTTCTTGTGTTGGACGAGTACTATACTCCCAAAAATAGCACCTACCTGCAGCAGTAGTGCAAGTTGTATTTTTAAGAAAAACCATACATTCATCTGGCTAAAGATATATGGCACATTGTACAAACAAACTCGTAACTTCTCACACGTCGTGTTGTGTTCTGTGAAAAACAAAGAAATGATGCTCCTCTTCTAATCTGTATTAAATGATTTATTTTAAATAAATAGCGTGGTGCGTTTATAAACGTTTGCTGATAGAATACAGAGCACACAAAGCAGAGGTTATACTTTAGCGCCAATGTGATTTAATGAAGAATATAAAGATAAATATTTTTGCGTGCAATTTGTAAATGATTTATTTGTTTTAATCTAGAAAAAATATCATAATTTTGATTTATAATTAAGTTAGTACTATTACTATGTACTTGGTTATCTGATAAATAAGGAGACTAGATTTTTATAGAGGCCATAGCGGCGCCATGTTGTTAATGAGGCAAGTCTTGAGGGGTGAAAGTAAATCATATAAATTTATGTATAAAAGAATGGCACCTATTCTCTTTCTACAAGATGGCTTAAAGACCCTACTTTTTAAGCAGTAAGTTTACTCGACAAGAAAAATAATTGATTCGGTTTACTGATTCTTGTATGGCGCTACAATTCGGAGTGAACGTGGGCCTCAACCAATAAGCCTCTCCATTTAGTACGGTCTTTAGCTAATTGCCTCCAGTTGCGCACTTCAAGTTGGTCAATTCGACGACTCGGGTTTGCTTCGAAGACTCTGCGGGCTAGAGCGTTGTTGTGCATTCGGTCTACATGTAGGTCGATTGCTGTACAGCTCGTATAGTGTGTCGTTGAATCTTCTCCTCGAAAACCCGTCAACGCAAATGGGACAGAAAATCTTACGAAGAATTTTTCTCTCGAACTTACTTACTTAAATCCTGTATCCCCTTGTGGGTCCTAGGGCCTCTACAACGCTTACGCGCCATCGTGTGCGATTTATGGAAATATGCCTCAGCTCCCGCTAACTCTTTCCCAGTTGCCGTGCTTTCTTCTCCACTGTTCTGTGCCACGTACTCCTAGGACCGCTGTGTATCCTGCCTGGGTAAGTGGGTTCTATTGCATCGCTTGGTTAGCTATGGACCTGTCACCCTTTCGGAGAGTGTGACCAATCCACTGCCACTTTCGTCGTCGTATGGTTGTGCCTATAGGTCATGAACCGTTCTCTGATAAAGCTGTTCGTTAGAGATACGGTTTGGCCAGAATATCCTTAAGATGTAGCGCAAGCACCTATTGACAAACATTTGCAGCTTCCTCGTGATAGTCACGGTCACTCTCCAGGTACCACATCCATATAGCAGCACGGACTCAACGTTGGAATGGAACAGTCGTAGCTTGGTGTGTTGGCTAATTGCATTACTTCGCCAAACTGTGGATAGCATTCTAAACGCAGATTTTGCTTTACCTATTCGGTGAAGGTGCATTATTCTGTGAGACAGAAGGTATACATCATCGGCGTAGTCGAGGTGTTTGAGTTCAGATGTAAGAGGACTCATCATATGTAGCCTTAATAATTGCTATTAATTTATCCGGAATGCCTCTCCTGCGCAAGGCACTCCAAATAAATTCCCGATTGACACTATCAAACGCCTTTTCAAAATCGATGAACAGCAGGTGAAGTAGTGATCGATATTCAACACACTGCTCGATGATAATCCGCAAGGAGGATCCAGATCGGAAACCTGCTTGTTTGGAGCCGAGTGTGTCTTCAAGCTGGTCTTTGATTCGCTCCAAGATTATTTTAGCTATTATGTTGGCCACAGCAGGCAGCACGCAGATACCTCTCCAGTTTTCGCACTGCCTTAGATTACCTTTTTTAGGGAGCTTGACGATCATTCCCTTCTTCCACTCATTCGGAAAACTCTCGGCTTCCCATGTTCTCCCGACAAGTGGGAACAGTAGCTCGGCCGATTCTGTTGGCGCAGTTTGAAAAAGTTCCGCGGGTATGCCGTCAAGTCCTACTGCCTTGTTGGTTTGCAGTGCTTTGATCGCAGTAATAATATCTTCCTTACTGGGGATTGTGGTGCGAATTCGGGAATTCCTTTCTACGGACATTTCAGTCTGACTTGGGTGCATATTGCTGGCGAATACTCGGTTTAGAACCGAAACAAAATGATCCTTCCATCTCTTCAGTTGATCCTCATCCAATACTAGCAACGTACCGTCTAAGCCTTTCACTGGGTGTTGAGTAGAGCTTCGTGATTCTATAAACGGTTCTGCTGTCGCACCTTGCTGCTGCTTCTTCTGCTTGCGTGGCCAGCGCGTTGATGTAATTGAGCTTGTTACGTCTCACGCTACGCTGCACTTCTCTAGGATCTTATGAGCACAATTGTCTATGGAATATTTCTTCAAGCTGTAGGCTAATTACATGAATTCTTCCCAACTTATAAGTACAAAATGCACTCAAGTGATACTGCAATATGTATTGGCTAACAATTACCGAGTTCAATTATGAAAATGCAATAGATGCAATACATAGATGGAGTTTTAAGGTCCATTAGCGACTTATGAATACGTACAAACTAATATTTGCAAATTTTGACATTTTATTTACAGCAACTTATGTAATCGCAGTAGTCTGTCAACTTGTGACTCATGAATAGAACCAACTTTTTCTTCGTCCCTGCAACTTCTATTTTCTGCTCTTAAATATACTAAAATTGGTTTGTTCGCAGGTCGCTGAGCATGTGAATGAACCTTTAGTTTTCAAAGATGCCAATTTTATTTTTGCTTCTCACAGCGGAATTCTTTTCATAAACAAGTGATGCCACACTTTGAAAAGCAGAATCCGACGGATGTTGGTTGGGTTAAGTTTTTTCCAGCCCGTCAAGAATGAATAAGAGAGCGAACAAACTCCCTTCTTTGTGCATTTTGTTGACTCTTTAGTGATCTCTATCGGGGGATGATGATGTATCGCTAAAATAAACGTGCATTCAGTCCTACTAAAAAAAAATATCATAAATTGTACATACCATACCATAGAATCATCTTGACTAAAAAAGGTAGTCGTAAAAGTAAAATATACTTTCTCATGAACACCAACAAAAAAGGGTACTAAATTGTATGATAAATAGGCACTTTCAAAAAAATCCCACACTTCCTTTTAAGGGATCTAGAGGCGGGCCCAAATTAATTTAACAGCCAATGGACATCTATTGTTGGCTTATAATAACATGCCCCCATGATCATAAATACTCTTCTATTTTCGCTAAGTTATTGTTATAACTTCGGGCCAAATAACTCGCCGTTAATAGGCTACACATGACTCACATGATTTGTTTGGTTATGAATAGTACAAGTAGATGACTTCATTTAAGGATAGATGGCAGTAATAGTCGAACCAAATTTGATCTTAAGAAATCTAATACGTGAACAATATTTCATTTGTGAAATTCCATTTATGCTAAAAACTTTGAACAGATGATTAAACGAATCTAAAATTTTTCTTTCTGAAATGTCAAAATTCTACTAGACAAGGTCATCAAGAATTCTTCGGGTGTCAAACGGAAACGGCGAAGGCGCCTTACTCATGTAGATAACCCACGTTTATTGTTGAACTCTGAGAAAAAAAAAAAAACAAATTTATATAAAAATAGATGAGACACTAATGTTGTTCAAAACGAAACGGCATTCGAATTTTCTCGAGACGTTTTGTCGCCATAACACACTATAATAATCTATTTTTAAAAACCAACACGAGTCACTTTAAAAGTTGGCGGCGCCAACTAATGGAAAATAATAAAAAGAAATATTCCTAAACGATGGAAGATTTCTCATGTTAAAAATATAAATTCAAAATAGCCAAAGCAACGTATATAATATGTACGTTTGGACGCATTGAACATCCTTGTTGGTGCTTTCTTGACGTAAATAAGTTTTCGTAGATAAATTTTTGGTAAAAAAATTATTGAAATTAATGAGACTTTTGGTTAATAAGACTAGTTATGATGAACAAATAATATTTGGTCTATAAATAAAGTTTAATTGGTGTATAGATGCTTGTAAAAATTGTGCAGATATTTTTAAAAGTGAAGGAGAGATATTACTCAGACTAAAACTCGAACTAGTATGGTTTGACAGACAACTGTAATTTTGCGGATAATTTTGGAACCATTTTGTGAAAGTTACATTTAAAACCTCAAGGAGCGAGATGGGTAACTTTGAGACTAGATTTTTGAGAGGAAATAAGCGACTCAACAGTAGTTTCGCAGACAACCTCTCGGAAAAGGAAATGCTGCGCTGAAGTAAGTACTCAGACACATTTAGTCTGTGTACTGACAAAGGTGTCTGATATTTTCTCGCCTTTTGAAGGAATTCGAAAATGTGCTTGCAGTAACATAATCAACAATTTCAGCATTAGCACCTAAAATCTGCAGGATGATTACAGCAGGACAATCACGGAGGAAGAGATCCGCCTTCTTCACAAGCTTAATCCCAGAATTCTAATATGCTAAAGTCTCTGAAAGCTTCAACAAGTTGTAAAAAGGTTTTTTTGTAAGACACAGTAAGAATGCCGCGGATCTTTATCTACATGCGAGGGCTGCCGTATAGTCAGCTTGTGTCTAGGAGAATCATGCCACAAATTTGTGTTCATAACAAATCCAATCGTCAGTGGAAGCTTTGAGCGAAAATGCATGAACAAAATTCTTCCAAGCCTTTTCTAGTAACCTCATCGGAGATCTCATTTCCCGCGATGTTAGTGTGACCCCGTGCACCTGTTAAGAGCTGTTCTTTGGAGGTTCGCGTCAAATTCAGGCACATATTTTAAAGAGCTTTTCCAGTGATAAGCCCCATCTGCTTCCAGAAGCACCCTTAGACTAACTGAGAAATTACTCATTTGGAAACTAGACTACATACTTTTGGCCGCACTTACCTCTCCTAGAGCCCAGTGGCTACACCTTAAAAAAGGCTTCATGAAAGCAACTCTTTACTTTTCCTTTCCTTTAATCTAAAAGTCTCGTCGGTCATATCTGTTCATAGGAAGGAAGTCTGGCTATGCACTTTGACAGAAAATGAAAGACAATCGTTAATACGCAGGCAAAATTCAGCCATTTTCTTCAAATTAAATCCGCAAAGTCTGGGAGTTTCGTCTAAAATTAGAAAGATTTATTTGACAGTAAATGAGAGACACATCTGTCCTTTTGAAGACAAACTGTAAATCATTCTATGCAATATAAATTCAATATGAAACTAGATTTAGAGACTAATTCGCCATTTCGCAGACAATTGTCAGGCATTTTCCTGAAATTAAATTCGCATAGCCAAGGATAAAGGTTACATTTGGCTAGACTAATCGGAAGAGCTGTCAATTTGCAGCAGAAAACGCTCATCGATAGGAGCTTCTATGAAACTCATCTGCCGTTTCGTAAGGATATAACATAGTCTGAAGCTAAATGGAATTCCTTGACAGCAATTTACATGCTCAACTGTCACTTTTCAGACTGCCAACCATCTATTTTAATCCGAAAAAGCATTTCCTTTTGAATTTACTTCCTTCGATTAGTTCAATCGTTCTTAAGCTATTTCTGTTGATTACGAAGCAGCAAACGCATTCATAACATTTTGCACAAATCAAACACTTAAAGTCACCTTTCATTCTTTCAAAAGATTATCCACAGCGATAGCGTACACAAAATATTTTTGAGTTATTTACCACTCGTGTGTGACAATTGTTTAATAGTGGCACAATGTTTCTATTTTTTTTTTTTATTGGTATTTTGTGGCGCTATGCAGCTAATCTAGTCAACATTTTGTCGATATCTATATAGCGTCATCATTATTAATAACAGTGAGTTCTCGATATTTTTAAGAACATGACATCAGCTGAAATGATTACCGAATTTATAAGCTCACCAAATAAAAAAAAAAAAAAAAAATAAGGTTGTTAATTTATTTTGCTCTGATTACGAGGCCTTGATAACGGGCAACACCGTCTTGTGGCACATAAGCCATTACGGATGAAGAGTACTAAGAAGTTATTAATATTGTTATTATGTCAACGAACTGACAAAGTAATCTCAATAACAGTCAGGAATTTGGTTTTTCCATTTTATTTTATATTTTCTGTGCGCTTTACTCGAAGAACCTTTGAGTTCTCGAAAAGTGTGAGAATATTTTGAACTTCCAAATGATGGCGCCATGGTGAGAACCTTCTAAAAATTGAGAAATATGTTTTCTTATTCGTAAGCTCAAGGGGAACTTATCATTAGGTTATACTCCCAGAAAATAAAAAAAAAAAATTAGGAAATTGTGGATTAATTCTGAACAAAGTCATAGTTTCTTTGCGAATATACCTTAAACGGTGAATGGATCATCATTCTAAATTTAGCGCACTTTGTCTGCACAAAAAAAACACAACTAGTTCTGTTTGTAAGGCTCATTTAGACAAATGGCTGTTGGTAGAGTTTATGCTCGTTCCAGGGCAGATTTCTTAAGTTTTTTTCAAAACTTTTGGCGGCAAATTCTTCATTTCTTTATTCCTGCTACTGTACCGTGTTGTTTCTCGAAGCGATTGGCAAGACACAGCAGTACTTATCAAGCTGTTGTCACAAGACCAGTGAATTGACGATGTTGAACCAGAACCAACCAAATGGAAACATTTTACGCTACATCTTAGACGTTAAAGTATTAAGTAAAAACTCCATTTAAGATGAATGGATTTTAAAGCTTGGGTAGTCAAAATATCATTCTAAAGTCTTAAGCAGATCCTTTGGTACCCGATTAAGGACGATATTGTGACCCATGTGATGTTAATGTATGAGCGAGCAAATATAAGAGTAAAACTCTTTAGTCCTTTGCATCACTTGATTATCTGCTAGAAGGAAAAGTGACGGACCCAAATGTGCATCATTTATTATTTGCTTACGATGGAGCTGTCATAAGTGAAGATCAAACGTCCCTGCACCGAGGACATGATGTTTAATTAAATTAAATTAAATTAAATTACTCCAAAACAACTGGATATTGACCTTAGTGACGAAGTGATCCGAAACCGCGAAGCCTGCCGGTGGTACTTCCTGAGATCAATGCAGCGAATACAGTACAGCGGGTGGGTTAGCGTCGTTGTACTCCAATCTATAACCTCGCCGTAAGAAGAAGTTAAATCGATAGAACTAAATTCTTTACAGAAAAATATATTAATTTTTTAGCTAAGATACAAATTTTGGCTTAAGACTAATCTGCTTTTTGGTATCCTCGAGCCTTTGAATGAATGAGCCTGTCACACTGAATGATTTGTCAGTGTCATCGGCATCGTCTGAATCTTAAACACAACGTGGGGGAAAGAAGACGCTCAGTTTAGCACGCGGAAGGATGAACTGTTTTTCTGAGGTTCCTGTGTCTTGAAGAATGCCTAGTCATCCATCGGAATCGGGATTAATAGCGAGAAAAATCAAATTAGTCGTTGGGTAGTCTTAAAGAATGAACATAATGACAAAAAATTGACAGAAGTGTGTAGTCGAGATGATTGTATATTACTAAGCGAACACTACCACTAGAGGAGTGGTCATCTTTCTTGAGTCCAACGACCGAAGGATAGATATCAGGGAACACGGTGGTTCTAGTTCGCAGACCTGCAACCTTCTTCAAATACAGACATTCTAAGGGAGTTGAAATACCATTGGGGATGTTTGCGTCTAAATGTTTTTCTGAAGAAGGAGGGTCAACTCTAGAAAAGGTAGAAACATACCTCACGACCACTTTTACCAATGGGACTCAGTTAAGCCAAAAGGGACTCATGTTTTTTAGCTTGACTCAGGGACTCATCTTTTTTAGATTAGGTTAATTTTTTAAGAATACAAATAAGTACGTTATATAATATTTTAAGTGAATTTGTTGGTTCAAGCGCTTCTCTTTAATTTTGCAGAAAAAAAAATAATTTTCAAAATATTGAATAGTGTGAACTAAGCTTCCATTTCCTTTCCTGGATGCTTTCATTTGGAGCGTTCAAATTCAAAACACATTAAATTATTTAACTTTATTTTCAAAATGGCTCATTTTATCAGCCTCTGGGACTCATCCTGCGGTAACACCGCTCACGACAGTCCCTAAACCTAAACAAATCTATCTCTCTGCTCACCCGAAATAGACTCAACTTATTGACAAGTACTTAAGGTGTCACATTAATATTATTTTCTAGCGAGTCCTTGTAATAATGAGTATCCAACCCCATCATAAACATGTTAGCCACCTTCACGTACGTGCACCTGTCAGCAGACACCTAACAATTTTCATCTCCTTCCTCTCTGGCTTCTAATAAACAAAAAAAAAAAATTCCTCAACGTACCTATCGAACCTTGAGATAAATCAAAACTTTTTCAGAATATTAATTTCATTTCTCGCCATAAGATTTATGTTATTTTCTAACATTACAATTTGTATATTAATTTTATTTCGAAATTTTCTTTTCAGTTGGTATTCGCACACACGGCATCGATATTCATGTCGACACACCCTTGCAATGGATGTCCGAACACCTGAGTTACCCGGACAACTTCCTTCATCTGTTCATAAACTATGAAAGTGTCTAGTCGTCCCACTGGCAGGCTATGCTCCTTCTCTTCGCTTATCATTCAATCTAGGATGCGCTTACTCATATTTTGTGTGTGCTTCCTTCATTTTTTTTTAAATATATTCTTCAGCTTGTCAGCACATTGTTTTATGTATGTATACAGTCAAAAAAAAAAAAAATGTATTAAAATTAACAAAATATTGTCATAATTTACGCTAAAAAGTATAAATAAACGCCCAAAATTTGACTTGACTCGAAATTTACTGTTTTTTTGTTTTGTTTTATGAATAAAATTTAAAATTCAAAATTTTATTTATAAAATCAGTTTTTTTTTTTTGGTTTATGAGTTTTCTGTTCCTAGAAATTATTTAGGAGTCGAGGTGTGTGAAAGGCGGGAGGACTTAATAATTTATAACACGCCACGTTGAAGCTGTTCGTCATTATAGTCAGGTGATCGTTAATTAGGTTGTCGTCTGTACTTTATGCTTTGGAAGGTAAATCCTATGCACATAGTGTTAAAGTGGGGTTTGAAAACAAAACAACACTATAAAAATAACAGGTAAAATTATGTCTGATTTTATGTACATTAATGATGAGATGTAGTCTTTTTATAGCCTCTTCTCATAGGTTAAATGAATCGAATTTAATATACAAATGAAAGCTTTATGGATGCGAAGCCAAATACAGTCAGTAAACGGGCCCGCCCACTGTAAAATTTAATTTGTTAAGCTAATATTTTGTATAATTAATATTTGGAGGTTGCCCTCTAGATATTTAAATGGACAATATTGATTTGGGTAGCACATATGTAGGAGACGATACTAGCGGAGTTATGGTCAAGAGCCCTAAATTGTTAGACGAAAACAAGCAATTACCCCTTCAAAATGTCCATTGTCGCGGTTGCACTCTCATGTTGGAGCAGCAACTACTCCAGTCCCGATTCACCAATTTCTGGCAATGAAAACTCCTTGATCATGGTTCGGGAGTCACAGTAGACGTGTTAACCAACACCCACGACTTTACAGTTGAATGTTAATCTTTCCTATGAATGGGATCACGCAATCGTAAAAAGATTTCCGAAAATCATGCCAATCTCTTCCTAAAGTAATTAGATTCTAATTGTTTACTAAGCACTTCAAACGTAACCTGACCCATTCGACATTCTCGCATCGATTCGCCCGAATTTTCCACCGGATGTTCACCCGACGTGCGCCGACCTATCAGCTATTTGATGATTCTGTACACGCTTTTGCTGTCGCACATATTTGCTGCTACCTATGCTTGTACAACCAGATCAATAAGGTGTAGTAAGCCTTTGTTATGCTCCTCTGTTCTTTGAGACACGTAGATACCCTAGGTCATTTTCCGTCGCAGGTGCACCTGCAATAGGAGCTTTTATTTCCTCCGGGTTTGGATTGGATATCATTGGCTTCTACAGTTGGATAGATTTTCCAGGAATTGAATGAATTTTTTTTTTGATTTTATGGAAATTAGCTCTTGTCTGACGTTTGTCTGTTGAAATGCTCGTGCCGACAGAGATTTGGAAGATGCAGTTTAGTCGGAATCATGGCTATTCCAGCTTCAAAAATTATCCAAGACTATGGTCTTACATAGCTCTTGATCGCAGCTAACAAAACCAATCAGTCGGTTAGGTATGTATCTGGGTTATAAGCTAGAAGTATGAGAGAATCTGGATAAAAGATCGAGGGCAAGTTACATATGTAGACAGTCAGAAACAAGATAAAATGACATACCTAGAAGCAAGTTATGATCCTCTGCTAATTAAGTAGGCATTTAGATATGCAAGGATTGAAGAGGCTGATTGATTGAAAATGCAGCTACTTGTACCCCCTACAAGGCCTTTCTTTGAAATGTGTCTCATTAAATTGAGTAGAAAAACGACTTGGAAGATAAGATCATAAACGCTTGACGAGGGCAGGACACGTGTATAGGTAGGAACTAATGGTCTTCTCTTGTTCTTTGTCCCAACAGTCAGCCAGAGCAGCATGGCGATAAGATTTGGACCAGAAGAACTTCCTTAAGGCAGCTCGACAGCTTTGCAATTCGTTGGTATGTAACATGGTACTTAGCAAAGAGCTAAAGGGCACGGGTGATATATAGTTTTATAGAGAAGAAGCAATACCGAAGAAAGAGTTGTACTCTCGTAGACTTTACGCTAGGGAAAACACCTAGAACTGCATGAGAGAGCGGCGAGGACTGGGGGTAGGAGGTGGTGTTAGTCCCACTCTATTGGCATCTTTGAACAATTCTAGACTCTTACTAAACATTTCTTTGTTTCTGAGCTATTTTTACTCTCTTTGTCTGAAATCATCCTAAATTCTATTCAAGATTTTGGTGCAGCAATTTAGCGAACAAGCAGATATGATTTGTCAGTCCCACGCTGTCTGAACCTCCCGACATGCACTGCATTTTGACACCATCCGAGTCCAAATTTTCATAAGATTCAGCAAATTTCACTTAATTTCCCGCAAACATTTTTGCCGAGATCGAAAATGTTGCGTGACCAAAAGCAATTTCAAAAGAATGGTTAAATTTGCATGACTTTGCACAGAATTTTGTTGACAAACCCAAATATTTTCATGTAATCGTCAGATTTGTTAAATAATTTTCGTGCATGCATATGTAAATATCTATGTAGGTACATATGTACTTTTTTTTGCAGTTAAATCGCTTTGTCAACAGTTCGCCGAATTGCAAATGTCGCACGTAAACAAGTAAAAATGCAAATTTTACTGCCAAGAATTTAGCCAAAATGCATCTGCTGCAGCACGGCATAGAATCGGCGCGCAAAAATAGCCACACCTACTAAAACGCATTGCAAAAATAATATAACCCCACTATTGTTTATTTCTTATTTTGCCATTGCAGCGCTGCTGCTGCTGCTAACTAATTTCAATTTCTTATTAACAAACTACAAGAGTATGACACTGCTGCTAATGATGTCTTATTCGGGGAGATTTCACCATCAGGAGGAAGTTTACATTTAGACGAATCCATCTGAATCCCAAAACGTATTTGTTGGTCGACAACGCACACTGTAGAAGCAGAAAAAACACACATCTTCATGTGCGTAGTGTGCGGTCGCTTAAAATAAGACCATCAGCGCTTAATAAAACCAACAAAAATGTAAAAAAAAAAGCACTGGCTTCGTTTCTAAATATATCGCGCGCATAAACAAATAAAACATTGCGCGCTGCCACCATGCACGGCAGCTATAAGTTGTTGCATGCCATGTACACTTTGATTCAAAGGCATTACATGGATCCGCAATGAATGTGCGCCGCTGCTTATTACTGCTGCCAATGCAAAGAACAACGCGATAGATTCAAGATTCGTACTTGCCACTCTATTAGTAAGTGTTTCTATGCACGAAAGTATCTAAGTGTATCTAATGGAAAAGGTTCAGTTCACTGCGGCACATACAATCTTTATAAAACAAATACAAAACTCAATAGTTATTGATTTATATTATTTTCCTCACAAAATGCTGCACTCATGACAATCAAGAAGACTGTTGGGTGCGCGCTACGCGATAAGAACGCAAGTCGTAGAGTGGCCTCCTTTTTTCCCCTGCATTTATAGATAAAAAAAAAAAAACTAAAACTGAAACTGATTCACCGATGCATTTAGTGCTGAGCAAATAAGAACCGAGTGCAGCGATCTCTGAACGGGAGTAGGTTCTAATTTACTCAACGCCCAATAAATAACTGCTGCTTGTGTTTGCTTTATGTGACTTTATTGAATTGGAAGTGCCAGACGTTTCGGCGCCCATGTTCTCCACAACGACAAACTGTCAATGTCGCCTTATCTGTTCACGTATAGAGAGGGTATACTTTTAATATAATATGTCAACCGCTTTTTTTCCGTGCTACTCCAAATGATAAGAATGAATGTATATTTTGGGTCTACACAAATAGTATAACCAATTTGTTTGCATTGGGTGTAGACTGTGTTTTGCTTTAGATACTCTGTAAGATTGAATGGGAAATTTACTGAGCTTTGTTTTGATTTTGACCAGGGTTTCTTTCGAACTTAGGTTAGGTATGTGGGTTGGCAGAAGGAACGAAATACCTCCTCCGCACTCAGGTCAGCACTGAGAAAAAGTACCCCTTGCCCATTTTACCCATAAATATCTGTAACAACTTCCCATGGTTGTACTTACTTGTTATCCGTGTATACAAACCATCCTGATGTTCTGATGAAGTTCAGTTACATGTCGGTATTGACGTTGGAGAGTTCTCCTAGATCCTGAAAGAAGTGCTTGCCGAGGAAGTGGGTAGTGTCCTCTATAACCTCCTCATCGCCGCATCGTCTACAGAGTTCTTCTTCCGTCCATCTTTAGGTGGTACCGCAGAGTGTTGTGACCCGTGGGTATCCCCACGAGTATGGACAGTGAACGTCTGTCCTTGCGGATAATTCTCTTGGTCCTTGCTTTGTCAAAAGTTAGCCATAGTTGTTCTGCAGTTTTGCAAGTGTCTATGGACTTCCATCTCAAGTTCACCTCTCTCATAGCCAGTTTCCCTGCTTCAAGCCTGAGAGCGCAGGGCGGAGTGCTTATGGAGAGGTCGGTCAGTTCAAGTGGGTCCGATGAAGCTTTCCTTGCTAATTAATCTGCCCTTTCATTTCCCGTGACGCCCTCGTGCCCAGGGACCCAGCAGAGTAGAACCTTTTGCTGTGTTCCAAGAACCTTAAGCTCTTCGCGACAGCACTTCACAAGCTTGGGTTTTTATTTTATGGCAGTAATTGCTTTGATAGCTGCCTGGCTGTCGATAAAGAAAGTGATACCTTCTGGCGGTATTGCTCTTACGGCAGACCCACAGGTCGCTGCTGTCACTGCCAGGACCTCCGCTTGGAAAACACTGCTGTGGTCTGGGAGTCGTATAGATCTGGGTATACCTAGTGATTCGGAGAAGATTCCGGGTCCTACACGGGTGTCCATTTTTGATCCATGAGTGTAAATAGCTATGGATTCGGTATTTTGTATGTGGCTGTCTTTCCATTCATCTCTGCTAGGGTAAGCTGAGGTAAATGGTATTTTGAAGTCAAGGTAAGGAGTAGTGTAGCCTGTTTTGGGTGTATGGCCGAGAAATCTGCCAAGGATGGTCGCGTGCCCTACTTGACTTCCAGCACGCGGTCTGACTTATTCTTGAAGCACTGATGGCTGCTGTTGATCTCGTGTAGATGTCTAGCGGAGGCAGGTTGAGAACTTAATAGTAAGGACCTTCGAGTGACAGTCAAACGAAAGATTGGAAGGGTTTCCATTATGATGTGTCTCCAAAAAGCTTTGGGCGTATCACGTCAAGGTAAATTTACAAATTTGTCCTTGCTCTAAGTAGACAGAACTTAAAACTCTTTATAGCAATCAGAACTGTTTTGTCTGTTCTTTCTAGTGTCTCAAGCTGGAGTTTCCATATCAGGACACCACAATAAATCTTTTAGAGATCCTTTGTTTTTTGGCTGCTGCTATTTTGTAGTCATTGTAAGCTACGTTGAGTTTTGAACTTTAAACGGAGGCTGAGCATCTCTACTAAGCTAACAAACTGGCTAAAGGATTGTGTGGTAGTCAACTGTCACCATGATAGTATAGTTTAGAATTCTGTCTACATCAAGTTCTTGTTGTATATAGGTCGTGCACGATTGCTGGCAATGAATTCTAATCCATACCTCTTCTCGGAGATCCAAACACTTAGATAAGCTGTCGTCTATAAATTTAGTGGTAGTAGTCGTTGCCATCTTCAAAATATATACAGACGCTGATAGTGGAAAGCAACTTTTACCTGCATGTGTCTTCTACACCAGAGCTAACTAATGGTACGACTTGCCTCTCTTCTCGCATCCCAGCTTTGACATAGGGTGTTCGCAGAGCCTTACAGTATGTTTTTGTCTTTCTATCGTTGCTCTACAAGCTCTACAAAAGCAATAATGCCGTAGAACTTGATTCTGGAATGAACAGCGCCAACTACATCGACTTAGCTATTTGTGGAAAGGAGCTAGGACTACGAGAGATTGATGAGAGAAAAAGGGACCTGTGCAAGGTCACCTGTGCTGTGACATTTCTGTCCAACATAAATGGGTTTATGCTACTGCCTAAAGCCAAAGTTTAAAACGTTTTGACTCTTTTTTCAAGTTGTTGAATGCATCCTGACATTCGGAGGCCTACATAAGGACAGTTAAAGTTTTTTTCATAAACTTTCCATAATAGATTTTCCATAATCGACTGAACAAATTGTATGTAATAGATACAAAGTCCTGTTTAATACCAAGGCTATAGACCATTTAAATGCAGTCCAAACTATTGAGGATAATGACAAAGGACACATTATCCATGCAAAATTCTTAAGCTATTGTAAAAGCTGATTGAATGAACTGCCAGGCCATAATGGAAGTGAGAATTTTCCCAACAGGATTTTCATCGTCGGAAGATCCCGGCAAGCAGGCTATTGATGAGCAGGCGAAACGAGTTGGTCTCGAAGTGAATGAGGACAAGACGAAATATTTGTTATCAACAAACAAAAATTTATCTATCCAAAACATTGGGCAGAACGTTACTGTTGATAACTATAATTTCGAGGTAGTTAAGGAGTTCACCTACCGCGTGACAAATATTAATCCTACAAATGACACCTTTGTAAAGATCCGACGAAGAATAACCATAGCAAACCGCTGCTACTCGTACTTCGGTTTGGCCAAACAACTGGGTTCAAAACTCCTAACTCAATGGACCAAATTAATGCTCTACAGAACGCTCATCTTACCAGTCCTGCTATATGGAGCCGAGTGCTGGATGATAAGTAAGAAAGCTGAGCAAATATTGGGCACCTTCGAGCGAAAAATACTCCGTCGGATATTAGGTCTCTTATGCGAGGAGGGCGAATGGAGGAGGATGTGGATGTAGTCCAAAAAGCCAAGATACGCAGATCCAGCCAAGAGGATCTTCGAATCCCAGCCCCCAGGTTCGAGGAGGCGAAGAAGACCGAACCTTCGGTACAAAGACCAAGCTGTCGCTGATGCCAGAAAACTTGGTCTTCACAACTAGAAGCAGCGTGCTCGGGACCGCAGAGGATGGAAGGCTACGATGTCTCCAGGCAGGGACTCTACAAGGGTCGGGAGCCCTTTAAGTAAGTAATTAGTTGTTTGTCAGAGCAAGGTTTTCATCAAATCATCGATAAATTGGAATTGGATAGATCTGTTACGTTACGGTTACTGAAGATCATTACCACGCGGACATTTTATTTTCTTTTATTTTATGGACGACATGCTTCCATATGATATGAATACCCTTTTACTGTTTAACAGGGCACGGGCGTTAGTTAATTTTGGAAGAGAGAAGAAGGGATAGGAAAGAGTTGGTGTAGTGGTATTTGAAACTCAGGTGATATTAGGTTCCAATGTTTATTCTCCATGGGTGGTATCCAATTCGATTGGGGAGAGAGTTGTGTGTGATTTTTGCATTCGTTTGAATTCACAGTATTTTTTTCGCGTTCTTGTTGAAATACACGAAGTACTTTCTGAGCGAATTATTTAATTTTAATACTGTGAAAATTGAATGGACTTGGTCGGGAATTGATCACCAAACCTCTCATTCAATGACCGAATACACTACCACTACGCCGTGGCCACCCACATATTTAAAAATTGTTTTGTTTAAAGTTCTCAGAGGTAACAAAATTACCATTTTATGTAAGACATTTTGTCTTTGTTTTTTTAATAAAATATCTCTTAAGGATCTTGGCATCTACATACTAAAAGCTGATCATAGACATTTTAATCCTGTTCAGAAAGGTCATAGGTATTTTTTTGTCAATGGAACTAAATGCCGGGGTCAGAGTTACGTCCAACGGTAAAATAAAGACATTCCAAGCATTCCTTCGATTGAACAAATATTTACCAAAAAGAAAAGTATCAATCTGTGTAGGTACATAATTCTCTAATTAGCCTTCAATTCAGAGATCTCTTACCTACCCACTAATTTCTTGTGTTAACTTTACATAATTCTGTTTTAATAGATCAGTTTTATAGGGTAAACCACATGACTTCATGCGATATATTCTTAGTTTGAATGAATCATTCCATAAACCAAATCCACACTAAACAACAAACAAAAACCAGAAGACAAAAAACAAAAAAGAAATATATAGAATCGTATCGGACCAGTCCACCGAATATTCCAGCAGACAGGTTGGAGTCAGTGTAGAATGCCGGGGCGCACATGGGCGGCGGCGGGTAGGAACGCACATATAAAAACAAACATACCTACACATGATCGAATAGATCGATAGATGTATCTTTGTTGTTGTATATGGCTCTGGCCTGAGAGAGCGGCTATACGGAGATTTCTTAAAAGGGTACAGTTTCAAGTTCTTTCATTCTCGAACTGTTGTTCTGCGCCTTCCACTTTTTTTTTGGTTTTTGTCTTCCTTCTCTGACTTTGTGGATTTCTTTTTTTTTTTGTGTTTCCTTCTAGTGCTTATAAAGAATGAAAATGTTTACAAAAAAAAAAAAAAAAAGAGAAGAAAGAAAGAAGAGGACAAAAAAGAATTCTTCTAAAACTCCAGTTTCGTCCGGAACCGAAGCAAGTTCTCTCTGCATGGCACATTGGTTCTGAAGATGTGATTCCTCCTCTTATGGCAACCACAAGAGCCCCCTGGGGTCTATTGGAACGTTTTTTTTTTTTCCTGCTTTTTATTACATGCGTGTTTGAGGAGTATACCCGGTATATACATACCCTATATACAGTGTGTTGGTATAATTTGTTTTGGAACCACAATGCTTCATAAGTTTTTTTAGTTTTTTTTTTCTCTCATTTTGTTTTGCTTTATTTTCCCGCTTTCGACAGCGAACTGCGCCACCGCTGCCGTAGCCATAGTCGTTGTCGAGATCACTTGAGAATTCTTTTTAGGATCTTGGTTATTTTCCGTAGATCCATGATCGTGTTGTTTATCTGTCGAATGCCTTACCCATGGTGTAACTCCATATAAAGTCAAACATAGAACGTGTACATGTATATGTATGTGGATGCAGGCCGCCGACAGAAAACGCACACTAGTAGAACGGACTGGCGACGCTATGTCTCGAATGACGATCTCAAATGCCGTGCGCTGGGTTTTTCGGATTGCAAGTGGATGCTTCCTTTACTTTATTTTTTTTTTATTGTTTTTCTTTTTTTTTTTTTTGAATAAAAGAGCACATAAAAAGGAATAAAGACGCACGGATTTGAGACTTGAAAGTCAAAAAAAAAAAAAAAAAAAAAATGAATAATCGGGTGCTAAAACTGAACGCGGTGGCGGCGATAGGAACGATCAGCATTTTCGGATTCAGGTTTCAACATCTTGAGATCATAGCCAATGGCTGGATGATATTTGAACTGGATGCATGCGGTTTTCGAGATTTTGCTGGATTCTCTAGCACATGGATGCGCTTCTTAAAAAAAAATAATGTGAAACATGCTGCGAATATTAACTTTGAAAAGGGATCAGCGTTGGTGTGGGAAAAAAAGATCGCTAAGACACTTGTGGTCCTTGTGTTGGTGAATCGAGTTTAAGTCAGCTAGAAACGGATGTTGGATTCATATGACCCACTCTTTAAAAGCACCTGAACCAGCACGCCTACGGAGGAATAGATACAGAAAACTGCGTAGGTTCAGTTTCAGTTGGAACGAGTGACCAATGTTGAAACATGCAATGGTTGTTGCTCCACTACAAACACATGGTGTCCTTGATTGCGTAAGAAATTTAAGATGATCTATTTTTTTTAGTCTTATACATGTATCTATTAACGAAGAAACTAACAATTTGCTGTCAATCTGCTCTCACGTTCTGAAGATTGGTAACGCAATCTATAATTCGTACGACCGAAACATTCGTGAGAGTTTAACCTCAAAATTCCTTAATGTGACTAGGTACTAAAGTTGCTGTGAATATTCGTCAATATTCGCAAGTCTTTGAGCCGTGAATGGACTTTTAAAGCTTGATAAAACAGGAAGCTGGAAGCGGGTCCATATCTCATGCATCTCATCTACACTGGTACGTGCCGATTAGTGTGTTACAGAAAGGTTTTAGACGTTGAGCACACAATACGTTGGATAGGATCTTATATGCGACATTTAACAGGGATATGCCTCGGTAGTTCTTACAAGACATAGGATCGCCTTTTTTGAAGATGGGGCATATAGAGCTGATACTCCAGTCGTCGGGCATGCGTTCCTCCACCTATACTTGGTTGATGCATGCACCCTATCAAGACATCACCTCCGTATTTAAAGAGTTCAGCTGGAAGCCTATCAGAGCCAGCGGCTTTGTTGTTTTTCAATTTTCTGATGGCTTCAATATTCGGTGGAGGCGTTGGTTCTTCATTGACTGGAGGTCTTGCCCTATCACTCTCTCTATTTACTGCTGTTAAGTAACTGCTGGAAGTGTTGCTTAAACACATCAACAATTCCCTGTGCGTCGGTGATTAGGTTGCCGTCGCTATTTCGAAGAGCCTGCGTTCCGGGCTTGTAGTCAGCTGCCAGCTGCTTGGATTCTTGGCTTTTCGATAAAAAGGCTCTTAGTAAGAAGACTGATATTTGGAGGGCTCACAGCTCTACTGAACCATTAAGAGATTAAGTCAAAAATCTTCCATTAAATACTGAATTGAACATTTTACTCGTACTACGTTTACTCTTAACTACATATGCTCAACAGATACAGGTGTCAAAAAATCTAATGAGTTGATCAGTCAACAAACAAAGTACACTAAGTTGCTTAAATTGAAATGACATCATCTCGCAAATAATACGCTCAATGAATCTATGAAATCCCTGAACTCATAGATAGTAGAACGGTGAAAGTATTTGTTTAGCCGAGATCCGCATATCACAGATCACAACCCTTGTGCACGTAAGGCGTTCGTAATTCTCGGAATTTTCAATGCGATGCCTTCCATCGTTTCATGAGGCTCAGTTTATTACTAAAAACGGCAAAGTATTATACGTGACCAGTGACACCCAATCCAGTGTGCTCCAATTCACAAAAAAAAAATACTTCCTAACAAAGCATATTGATAGCGAATGTGTGTCTTCATAAGGCGCGCACTGACGTCATTCCGCGAACAAAATGATCGAAAGGGTTCTATTTTTTTTTTGGGTTAGTTTTTCAATTTATATTTTGTCTTTCTTTTAATTGTTTTCTACTTTTTTGTGCTATAAATGATAACGTTATGAATTCCATCGATTTTGCTCTTCCTTCGACTGCGACTGGTGGCGGCGGCGGCGGCTTATCGCAATAGAAAAAGTTCAAATGTACAATAAATTGTTTAACTTATTGTTTGCACTTATAGAGAGAGCATTTTTAAAATTAGATCTATTTTTTCTGTTGCAACGCAATAGAAATAAGTACATATATGTATTTATAAAAAGATTGCAAAAAAAGAAAAATAGGAATAAAGTTACGCTATCTAATCTGCAACTAGCTATAGATGATGAAATCAGAAAGCTAGAGACGATGACGACTGAAATAGGCGGCACCGCCGACACTCTACAAACAAGATCACACTATGATCATATCTGACGGATAAATCGCGAGAAGAGAATATTATTCAGCTCTGCCCCTATGCGAACGCGACTAGGCATTCTGTAAACATCCTGGATGCACGTGCCTGACGTGCCCGCCGCCACATTTGCTTTAATGTTGCTTGCTTGATGATTCAGCGAAATCAGCTTCTAGTATACATAAGTTTTATTCTCATTTTGATTTTTTATTTTTTTTTTTAATTTAAAATTTTAATGGATGTACATATCTATAAGACGATGAAAACTATCGATCTTTGTGTTATCGGATCTCGATGATCAATTGTGCTTAGTTGAATGTGCTCAGTTCGTAAGCGATGGCAAATATCGCTTTATCGTTTCTAAGAGAATTGCTTTTAATTACCAAGTTTTAGTGCCACATAAAGTAGGTACTCGTAGTAGCAGCACAGATGAACGATGATGTGTATTCCTTGAATCAGCACAGACGAGGAGAGTGATGAGATGATACTGGTGTTTTTTGTGAAATTTCGACTTAGCCTTTTGGTAATTGCAGGTGAAATTTGTATCTCACTAAATCTGTTTACAAGTAATTTGTCAGGCCTGTCACCGATGTTCACCACTGTATGAATAGCATTAGATACATTTGCATATGTATCTAATAGGTTTTTTGCTTTTTGTTTTATTCATTTCTAAGCATCAAACTAAACCCGTTTTTGGAAATATATTACAAACGTGTGCCTAATTCTTGTATACGATAGAATATTTGATTAAGTTTTTTGTGTTTTGTGTTTTTTGAGCAAATATCACAGCACTTATAGGTTATGCAATGTGTTGTTTTTGTTTGAAGAGATTTATTCATCCGCTGCTGGCATCGGTTATGCTTTCTTTCCGGTGGTCCACGCGCTTAGCTTACGTAAGGGGCGTCTAGTTTTTTGTTTTGTTATTCGGTGTCGATACGTTTGTTGATTTGAATTTTTCGAAATCGAAATACGACTTGGAGCTGGCTGATTTCATATTTGTTTTTGGTTCACAAGTCCAATGCCCTAAAAGAACCTTGTTTCTAAGCTCAGTGATGATGATGATGATGATTTTAGAAATCAATTTCATTAAAGTCGTATTAGTAAGCTATCTCCGTGAAGAGATCTCGTCATCTATGATATTTTCGTATGATTTGTATGCTAAAACCATTAAATTAGTAATTTGTGAGCCAAATTAATGTGTGCTGACAGATGATTAAAGTTTCGGCAATATTTTAGCGGTGAGCTAGCATTTGCTATCGATTAATTAAGTTGATCAAGAAAGATTGGTCAATGGAAAATAGTGAATGGAAATACACAGGGTGCGAGAGTTCTATTCTCTTATAATCAAATACTTTAGACACTCAGACTGTCACTGTCTGTACATTCGTAGGGTAAGCCGCATGGACCATTAAACTACACGCTTAACGATCGGCAGGACTTGTATGTCGATAAATCAGTTACAAAGGGCAGCTTAGAAGCTTGTGTTTGCCTATGGAGGCCTACTTTCACCTCAGATAGTGGGCCTTCATATAATGGCTCACAAACTATAAGCTGTGGATATATGGGCAACTAAGAAATAAGCTCGGCTGGCTACAAGTCCGGAACGCAGGCTCTTCGAAATAGCGACGGCAACCTAGTCACCGACACACAGAGAATTATTGATGTGTTTAAGTAACACTTCCAGCAGTTGCTTAACGGGCAGCAAATAGAGAGAGTGATAGGGTAAGACCTCCAGTCAATGAAGAACCAACGCCTCCACCCAGTATTGAAGAACTTAATTTAGCCATCAGAAAATTTAAAAACAACAAAGCCGCTGGCTCTGATAGGCTTCCAGCTGAACTCTTTAAATACGGAGGTGATGTCCTGGTACGGTGCATGCATCAACCAAGTATGGGTGGAGGAACGCATGCCCGACAACTGGAGTATCAGCTCTATATGCCCCATCTTCAAAAAAGGCGATCCTATGTCGTGTAAGAACTACCGAGGCATATCCCTGTTAAATGTGACATATAAGATCCTATCCAACGTATTGTGTGAACGTCTAAAACCTTTCTGCAACACACTAATCGGCACGTACCAGTGTGGCTTCAACCGCGAACTCTATGAGCTGTACCAGGATGTGGATGTAGTCCAAAATGCCAAGATACGCAGACTACATTGGCTCGGCCACATCGACCAAATGGACAACAATGCTCCAGCCAAGAGGATCTTCGAATCCCAGCCCCCAGGTTCGAGGCGGCGAAGAAGACCGAACCTCCGGTACAAAGACCAAGCTGTCGCGGATGGCAGAAAACTTGGTCTTCACAACTAGAAGCAGCGTGCTCGGGACCGCAGAGGATGGAAGGCTACGATGTCTCAGGCAGGGACTCTACAAGGGTTGGGAGCTCTTAAAGTAAGTAAGTAAATAAAAAAATAAGCTCGGAGTACTTCTAATACCTGCGTTTAACTCAATATTGCAGGACAGGAAGTCGAGAAAGCAGACCATTTTGAATACCTAACAAAAAATGTGGTCTCGGTCAACTGAACCGAATCCGTGCAGTAGAATCGGGAACCCAAACGAGGGCTGAAAGTAGGTAAGTAAGTACGCAGCTATCCATTCCACTGAACCTTACAACTGAAAATTTTACCCAATAATTATCTTATGCACTTTAGCGTACTTTCAAGATTTAAGTTTTCCAAATCACTTGAGTTATTAGTATTGAAGAATACAAAGTTTATGCACTCCACAAAGAAGGTGTGAAGTTATACAGGCTAGTCCTTGCAATGCACCCCAATAGCAATGACGGCCATCACAGGACAGAGATCCTTCAAAATGATAGCAAATAAGAAGAAACAAGCAGACGTTTTATAACTGAAAATTAGATCATAAAGAACATCATAGGTCCGAAACCAGTTATTTTGGGCTGAGTTTGAGGTTCGATAATACTTCCGCGAAGCTCTTACGTGCCGTGCATCGCTGCTTTGTGGAACGATTCCATCTCTCAGATTCCATCAACAATTGCACTAGTCTTCGCAGTCTAAATCTATAACTTTGAGACGGTGTAGGTCATATATCCCAAACTCATACTGCATATTCAAAGCATATTCCTGAAACTACTTATCTTTCTTCTGCTTTTGGGTCTGTGTTCACTTCCATTCTTGGGCTGTAAGGAGTTTAGCAGCTTTTTCCTCTATACTCAGTCAGTGTCTGTTTACTGATGTATCGAACTGTAGCTTAACATGTTGCTTATTTCGTACGTTGGTGACTTGAACTTGCTGAATCCACTTCCTCCCATCATCGGTTTCATGAGCTCATAACCTCATACATATATGTCTTTCTCCGATTTCGGAAACTACTCGTCCACTTCATCTACAGAAGATTCTAGTTTGTGCATTCTGTCGTCCTTAGTTCAGAACGAATGTCCAGCAACCAATAAGCACAGTCATACGAGTATAATGAATGAAAGTGACAGTGACAGATTTTTTTTTTCGAAAAGGTGACTGGTTAATAGCTAACAACGCCATGCAATTGACTGACTTAGGATGGCAGGATATGCATATGGAATTCTAAGAAGCAAATGCCGGCCGGCAGTCCAGGAGAAAACACCGGAATTGGGGAAGAGCCGAGGCACTCAATGGAGGATCCAAAAGATGATATAAGCATACTTATGAAGGTAAAATTATCTGAATTGGCGTGAGAGCGTTGCTGACTAATTACTGAACCGGCTGAAGACGCTGTGTCCAGTTCGAAATATATCACGGTCTAGGTATAAGTCCAGTTTAAACGTTTGTGTTTTCTTTAATCCAGTAAGAACTCCCTTGGAAAATTCGAAAGAAGTAGAAGAAATGTCAAAATTCATTGACGTATACAAAGTTCTTTATACATATGTACATACTTCTGATCACCTCTGCAGAACTCTATAATTGAGTATGGAATGTGCCTAATGACAGTCATGGCGTTTGGAAAATTCTAGGAATGCGTTATCTACCCAAAGGTTTACCCAAGTGATGTAACAGAATATAACATTCGAACCCGCGTCGAATTCAAATGGTTGACCACTCAAAGCGCCGCTACAATCCCTTTTTCCGACTCCCATACTAAAAGAATGATTCTTATTTATTTTTTTCTAAATTTAGTTCAAAAAACCTCAAAATCGTGCATCCGTTCATGCCCATTAGGTCTTATGTACATTTTTTTTTTTTGGTTTCCTACCCTCAGTATGTATGTATGTACCTAACCTACCATCTCCTGGAATGCATTCAAATTCCATTCAATCTTTCTTTTCTGTTCACATCAAATGCATTTTCAATTAATTATCAAATAATGTCTCTAAAACACAATGGTAACCCAGACCCAGGTATGACCTTATCGGCTACAGACACCACTCACTTTGTTCAGGGCCCGAGTCCGACGAGTCCAAGAACCCACCACCAACACCACCTGAAATGAACCAAAGTAAAATAATTATCATTGGATACGATACGACGAAACGTTGAAAGTTGAAAACAACGCAATAGTATCGGCAGACAGTATGTCGCCGCCACCAAACGAATTCGAATCCGAAACGAACGAAGCAAGAGCCCACAAAGGAGAGAAGGAAAATAAATAAATAAATAAATAAAGGCCAACATATTCACGGCAACGGCAAACTAAAGTAAAGTCGACCGACCGTTGGCGAGGGCGAGGGCGAGGACGAGGGCTAGGGCGAAGAGAACGCTCGACCAGAGATGGAATAAACGACGAACGCAAGGAGTACACGTTCGCCACCAATCATAATCCCCCGACGCCTATGGATTCTCAGAAAATTCAACAAGTTATCGCCTTACAGTTTCTATAAATACCCCGAACTCGAGTACGGCTGCATTGATCCACACATAATACGTTGGGTGAGTGCCAGAACCAGCCGTTGTCGTCGTTGTACCGAACACAGGCAGCAGATTCACATACACACACACACATGGAGCATACTGCTTAGAAAGGAAACCAAATGAATGAGCTAACATCGGAATTATCGGTGGTGCAGGTGCGCGGTGTGGAGGAGAACGAGGAGGTGGACATCGTCGTCCACGTCCACCACCAATATGAATGCAACCCGCGAAGCCCATGTCCATAACGTATGCACTCCCGGCTGAGAGGCACACCACACATAGATATGTACATCGTATGGCTCGTTTGATCGGCGACGGCGAGCTCTACTAGCTCTAGAATCAAGAATTGCAGTCATGGCTGTTAGTTGTGGCTGGCGGACATTGTATCTATAGGCATCGTGAATAGAATGGAATGAGTTGAAAATACTGTGACTCGGATAACTACCTGACAGTGCAAGTGAACATGCAGAGGAGATGAGTATCGATGACCACATGCGATTAGAGGAGGATGCCAGAGAGTGCCATCGCCGCCATGGAAGGCAAAGGCTGCCTGCTCTATTCAAAGTGTACGAGTATACAGCCCAGACGAAGAGACGGCGCACAGCGTTTAGGATTCTTTTAAAGAAAAAAAAAAACATAACACACATGAGTATAGGGTGAGGAGGACATTGTTGGGCCTACCATGTAGGTATTAAGACGGATGAGCCGATCATAATGGAACTTAGTTAATTCATTAGAAGTGGGGCTAGATTCTTGGGAAATTTGATTGGCTATAGGTAATTTTATGGACCACTCGTTAGATGTGCAAACACTTGCGGTCATTTCTTCTTGGCTTCTTTAGCAAGTGCAAAGTGCTAGTGCCTTGATCAAAAGCATTTGCATGAATAGAAAAGAAAAGAAAAAAACGCGCCAAAAGCCATGTGTCTGGTTAGGTTTGGCTTGTACTTCTCAACTTGCATGGCACGTTTTGATACAGCTGGCTGCTAGTTGGGATTGTAATGTCTGTCTATCTTATATACGGATAAGCCTTGAGACTGTTCGCCAAACTAGGGTTAATGACAGTTATTGCTGGAATAACTTGAGGGCGTACTTATCAGTCAGTCAATGACCTTGGGTATACCCTTTCTTTGTATACCGTGTGCGTAAGTTCAGCAGCCAATTAGTTTGGCAATTTTGATAGTACATACAAGAGTGAGATCTTTTGTAAAAAAAAAATGATCTTTGGGAAACTGTTTAAACTACATAGTCCTTGTGTCCTCTATAAACGAGATAAAGCAATAGACGTTGCCCAAGGTAATATATTTCAATCGGATCACCAAAGCTTCTTTCTCCAATCATCGCAGCACGTCATGAACAGCTGTCATGTCAGAATCTAAAAACGTCTGTACCCGTACTATCGTACTATGTGATATTAAAGTTCACTTACTACCTTTTTGCATCCAAATTTGTTTTGTCATTAAGCTTACTTCTTCTTTTGTTAATTCGCCAATTTCCTTTCACGTGCTTGTTTCAGTTTATTGGCCATGATATCGATGGACATGACGCCAGCTACAACACCCGTTCCCGCTTTCATTTACATTGTTTTATTGGCGCAAATAAGTCTACAGACAGTTAATAGTCTCTGTCTAGTTTCACTGTATATGGGTCTACCAAAGCTTTGGACTTTGTCTCCTCCATACATAGTTAGGGTACATCCTTAAGTTCAGCCTAGGCATATTTGTTTAGGTTAGGTTAGGTAAATGGGTGCCTTGTGACAGGAAAGTCACTGCTCTCTTAGACCAACAATTCGGGTCCATTGTGTCCAATCGTTTAACCCTGAAAACGCT
The DNA here is from genome assembly GCA_949716465.1 of Chalcosyrphus nemorum. Classification (NCBI taxonomy): domain Eukaryota; kingdom Metazoa; phylum Arthropoda; class Insecta; order Diptera; family Syrphidae; genus Chalcosyrphus; species Chalcosyrphus nemorum. Next base: position 36,419,264 of record OX454332.1, read on the forward strand.
CTAAAGAAAGTCCGCTGTTAGAACCACCAAGATAATATGAATCTCAGGAGGTCCATCAGCTCAACGTTGCCTAAGTCCTTCAGCTCCTAAGAGATGAATAGATGAATGATGATAATGAATAGATTCGAATCTTCGTCTCTGTAGCTTCTGCAATAATCATTATGCAGCACATCGAGTCGCTCTAGCGGTTTATTCCTAGGGCCTCACAATAAAATCCGGCTCCTCTATCACTGTCCATCTTAGAACCGTCGGTATAGAATGCCAGCAGCTGCTTTTTATTCTTGATTCAGTTCTTCCAGTAATTTCTATCAGGAATTTTTGTATCGAATCTTCTTTCGAATGTTCGCATCGGGTTCATGTGATAAGTTTCCGTCATTGGCATATTTGCTTGCCTGTTTCAATTGAATTAGTTGGCCTTCTGTGTGCAAGTTCATCTATGGACCTTTGCTCAGCTAAATCGAATTCTGTTTCAAACAGTTTTTAAATTCTGAGATCGCTTAATATTTTACCGATTTATGATCTATTATGTTTCGAAACAATCACAGTAGTGTTGACATCCACAAAGCCTATAACTTCTATTCTTCATGGTCTCAAATGATATTCCACAGGACTGATCTTTGAAGTACGCGTTGTACACATTGTGGTGTTTGCTGCGTTTAACATTTTTTCCTATTTCTAAAGTAAGTAGCTTTAGTTTAGTATAGTTTATCCATCCCCACTTGCTCAATCAAAAAGGATCTTATTGTCTATTGTAACTATGGCATAATACTCCTTTATATTCTACCGCCATATTCTTACTCTACTTTTTCAAGTTTTGAAAGTTTTGAAATACAAATTAGGGACATTATAAATGCATGCTGCAAAATGGTAGGATAAACGATATATACATATGTTTCAACTTTTAAAACACCTTTCTTTCACGACTTTTAACAGCAAGCAAAACTTACAAAACAAAAAGGGTATCTTAACTGTTTCGAGTACAGCCATTTCCGGAAATAACACTTGAAATGCTATTCAAAATTCCTAAGCTTATTGTGAGTAATTTGTGCATTATGAAATACACTTTCTTCTTATCGCAAAACTAAACTTCAATTTCACACACCAAGATATTGGAATGACGTAGAATATTCACCCAAATCACAATTATCAACGTAAATCAGCCTGTTTGGTCGCGTATGCTTATAATCAAGATTATAACGATGATTCGATTCAATTTAAAGCCATAAATGATTAATTGCTTACCAAGAAGGGAAGCAATATTCCAGAATATGTGCTATAGTACTTTAAACCTTCCGATAAGATACTCAATCCATTGGACGTTTTCGTTTCTTGACGTAATACCCAATGCACCTTGCCCCGAAATTTTGCGAAATTGAGGCGCCTGCCGACACTTGAACACTTAAGTGAAATCATTTTTATTTTCCATGAAGTTTGGACTTAACAAATCAAACTGTGTATGCACTTGAATATGTAACGCGTAAATGGGGAAAAAACAGAATGTGTCACGGTGCAACAGAGGCTTTTGTTGGACTTCTAACGAAGGTGTTTGTATTTGTTATCGGTTGCAGAAGTGGTCATTTATAATGATTAGGTATTTTTGTCTTCTAAGAAGCACTGCACTTGTTGTTTTCTATTCACTTAACGGTACTAAGAAGCAGTTTAAAAGAGCCACCAACTCTAGGGACCTACTTACAATATGGTGGCTTATAAGAGTACCTACATATCTGTTTTTCGAAACGGCAACACTTTTTTACAGTGACGTCGTTCAGAGTGCACCAAAAAGCTGGGTAGCGTAATATTGCAAAAAAATCCGACTAGGTCAATGCACCATCATATGTAGCAATGGAGGCAGTGTCCATCCACTTTATGGACATTGCGAAAAGGTCTTGGTACGAGCTTACAAGATCCATTTCGTGCAATAATTGAAGCCGCTCATACATTCGGTAATCATCGCTTGGTCCTCGTTTTCACAAGAAAAAAATTCAGCGAATTTTGTTTGAAACGAATGTCAACACTCAAAATTGTCATATGATTACTGACTTTTTTGACTACATAAATGCGAAAGATCTCTGGCTTTAACAAATGGGCGTAACATGTCACACAGCGCACCACAATGAATTAATCGAAGAAAACATTCGGTGAGTGCAATAGATCTGAGAATTTGTCTCTCAAATCGGTGTATTTACCACTCTACACCAATAAACAAGGGGAGATGAATGACTTGGAATGACGACCCTATGACATATAAAATACTTTAGTCAAAGCGGTTGTGCAAGAGACTAGACCTATCCAAGTATGTACCTATTGAAAAGAGTTATGAACAAAGTCCCTGAAAGTCCAAAAGTTCCAAAAGTCCTTTGGAACATAATCAATGACTTTGCTAAACCAAACACATCCGCAAAATAAAGTCCTCTGAGGATAAAACAGTGACTATGTACAACTATTGGCTAGAGGTTGCTGTCCAAATAGCCAGCCGAAGAACAGAGGAGTACTCCTATTTCCGGTTTGAAAACAAACAACGAAAGCCCAGGGTTCAAAAGAGAGAGAAGAAAAACAAGCCAGGTAGGATAAGACTGCTAAAGGCAGATGGGCATCACAAGCTAATTCTCATCATTAAGGCCTGAAGAGTAGTCTCCGCTCAGGAACGGAAACCTTCAAAAATAGCTTTCCCAATTTGGAATCTCACTTCTGCCAACAATGTCCAGATAAAGACGCAAGGTAGGTATATGTATATTAAGGAAAGATGAACTTGGCAAATCCGCAATCAGATCCTTTATAATGAGCGTGGAAGACGAGTTCAGAAGAGTTGAAAAGCTAAGGAGAACCAAAGCGGCAAATACTGGCAGAAGTAGAAGAGCTCCGAGATGCAAATTACTATTCCCAATCAAAAAAAAAGCCTGGCTGTAAACCTCACCAGAGTAGCTTTATACACGATCTAGCCATTATCAGATCCAGCGCTCCATACGAAAGGTGCGAATGAAACCGCTTTCTACTTGTGAAAGCAAAAGTGAACGAAACTCGCTGAGACTAGTTGGCCCTTGGCATTTAAAACTTAAGCATGTCAGGCATGTTAACCACATAAAAACTTGCCTTGTCCAAGTCTCAAACCACCTTCAAGGAGGCTATCGATGGTCTGACGCAAGGAGCTACTTGGTCGACACTGCGCAGGAGAAGCGTCTCAGAAAAGTCATGTGGCATAAAGTGGCCCGTGCACGACCATCTACGCCAAGGAGTTATGTATATTGTTTGGAGCAGAGTGTGGTAGTGCATTGGACCACAACTCCACTGGGAACTAAGCCATGCAGCGGAGATCACTCAAACACAGTGCAGAGATCCACGCAAGATCAAGCGCAGGCGTTACTGATGCTCTATCCCCTCTAAGGGATGAAAGGAATAAAATAAGTAAAATTAGTTATGCACTGCTCGAATTCTCCAAACTTTTCCAGGCCAATTTTGAGCTCAAAATTAAAAACGTTTGAATGATGATTTCACGACAATTCAAACTTCAAAAGGTGACGACATTTCGTCGAAATTAAAACAAAATGTCATCCCTTAATTAGCTATAAGTATACTAATTCTGCTAAAAGAATAAAATTTAGCATTTTACCAAGAAATCTAGGCTAAGCCTCGCTCTATCAATCAAAATCTCATACACCACACGTGTATTTATTTAACAATCAAATCAAATTCAAATCCAACAAAACTATTATCTTTTGACTTTCGCGGCATTGGGCTTTTTGTTTTTGTTTTAAGCTAGAAAATATTAGCACTTAAATCGCAAAACTAGGCACTAATCAGTTTGTTATTGTATGGGGCCGCGTAGAAGCTGTTCATGCCTTATGTAAACAACAAAATGAAACGAATTTCTATCGACGACAGAATGTCTAGGATGGCACAACTGTATAGTGTCTGATGTTTTTGTGAATTAGTGCCTCCTGCCTTGCAACAGGTAGGCACCACACGAAACAGTTCAATAACTTCCGAGCAATAAAACTAAATTTGTTTATGGGTTTTTCCCAATACAATTTGTTATATGGCTTCTTAGGGATTATGTACCTAAATATTATTGAAATAGGATTTTCGCCAACAGGTAAGTCGGATGGCGGCTCTGGAAGGTGTACACACTTTGTACACCTCTTGCGAACCGCAAAATAAGAGAATAAAACTATATTGATTTATGATCGTTTGTATGCGTCTTTATTACGATTATTAGTTTCCTTTTTTTTTTTGTGCCAAAAATATAGTAATTTAGTGAAATGACACGCGGGTAGATGGCGCAAGTAGCTAAAGGTATGATTTAATTGATTGTAGTGAGGCATTGCGATATCTTAAGAGCTATTAGGCAAAAGAAACTGAAATAGTCTTACTTTGTTGTTCATCCCAAGACATAACATCTCGTTTTCTATTATCGAACGATTTGACAGATTGCAAGCTGTCACAGCACAGCATTGGCATTCGTGTCTCCATCTTACTAGCCTTTCAACGCTAGTGATGCCCTCTTACGGCTGCCGAAAGATCAGTGTACTTATCATTCATGTTATGTCTTTGATTCCGTCGGTCCCAGAGGTTTGTATTCGTCGGTCTTACAGTATTTACATATGCGACTTTTAGTCTATCAATAAGTATTCAGCTTTTTTTCCATTCATATTAATTGGACGATTTTTTCCAGTAGGGTCCACCCTATGTCGGCGTCAATTATGTACACTGTGTATTGACGTATTGATCTTTGTGCAGTTCTTTCGTTAAAAATGATTTTCAGGATAGGAGTTGCCTAGTAAAGTGTGGGTTCCGTGGCTCAGTGGTTAGTGCGCTGGACTACTGCGCAAAGGGTTGTAAGTTCGAATCCAGTAAAATACCATCAAAAGTTTTTTTCACGGCCTCACCTCTTCCGAGTGTCTGACAAACATTCAAGAGTATTACTGTCATGAGAAAGGTTCTCAAAACTCCTCTGGCTCTCGGATACGGCATAAAACTGTAGGTTCCTTCTGTACGTGGAGAAATGTATACCACGCACAGCATGTACAGTTGTCAGAAGCTAGGCCTATGGGCTGCTAACGGCCTAATATATATTTTTTTTAGATTTGCCTAATGAGGCTTGGAAAAATCTCGCAGATAAATTTTGCCGTCATTGCTCAAAGTTCAATCCTTTAAATAGATATGCGACGTTATAGCCGCAATGATGGCAACACATCCGTCCAGCGAATGTCAACCTTCGCACATGCGCTCTACTTAATTTATGCACCTCTACAATGAAAGGGCACGCTACACTACTAAGTCTAACATAACATAGAATACAGGCCACTTTATCGCGACCTTGGAGTTGGAGTTTATCGGTAACATGCCATCGAGCAATCGTTTTTCCTACAAAACCAGTAGAGTATTTTCCAAGCTTATCTTTGGGGAATATTTCTTCAAAGGACTTACAGTTATCCTCGGTTTGGATATTAGCAATGTTGGAAAATTCATTAAAAAATCTAAGACATTACTTGCTCCTGGTCTAAGTGAATCTTACCAAACTTTAAGCAGTTTGACTGTCAGATTGCCAACATTATCAGCTCTGTTCAGTTTACATTGTTCACTCCATATGGCATCAAACTCAATCTACTGCACTAACGCCACTTTAACAAAGTCAATATTTATAATGGCTTACAATTGCTACTGGTTTCGTTGAGAATCGCGTGCTAGCTTAAATGACGTTCCACTCCGCTGGCAACTTGATAAGCTCAAGTTTTAATTGTTACTGCCGAGGCGATCTCTTTTCGATAACATCTTCCGTCGTCAGCATCACTCGGTCGGTATGACTCTAATTTCCTTTGTAGTGCAACTTAATTTAATAAAAGTCATAGTTGCAGTTAAAACATTGCAGAATTAGGTCATCAATATTAAAATAGTAATGCGAACCCATTTAAGATTACAAACAACAAAAAGAAAACTATCTTTTGTAAATGTATTTGTAGATTTCTATTGCTTATCATATCAACTAACAACTTGAATGTATTTTCCCTTTTTATTAATAATAAACTCATATCTAATCAACTTAAACATTAACCCGTTTTTGTTCTAATTGTCTTGAAGGCTTCCTCGATATTATCCATCAGATATCATAAGTCAAGTGTTGTCTTTTTAAAATTGATTCCATGGAATAATATAATTTAGTTTCGATTGGTTTTGATTAAAATCTATTACATTGCTATTGGATAAGAGTTATATTTAGTAGTCGATTGAATGGAGCATTATCAGTAGTTAATAGATAATTGTGTCATCATTTGTTTATGAACACGCAAGATGATTTAGAATGACGACATACTAGTACAAACGATTGATATGTAGGTTGTTTTATGGTAAAAAAACATCTTTTTTCGTCTCAATGTTGGCTATTCTTAATTTTTGAATAAAACTTGTATTAAGGAACAAATGTTGAGGCTTGAACTAAATTTATTTTTCGTGTCAACCTGCCGTCCGGTGGGCTGTGTTTGGTCTTCTTAGGCTGCAGTTATACATAGGTGTAGATTCCTGACTATTTAATTCAGTATTCAGTGGAATGTATTTGATTTGGAAGAAGTATCAATTCCCATTTCGACTTCAATGCTTGCTAATCTTAGTTGCTAACAATTAGCTATCCTTATTCGTTCATCACACCTTACTAAACATAGGGTCTTCAATAGAATACTCGCCGGCACTCACCGAACATTTTTCTCTCATCATTATCATAGTACCGAAAATACAGAGGATTAGGTAAATTTGATTGGCCTTAATTTGGACTCAGTTGAGTTAGTAAAGTTCTTAGAGAACAATTTGGTAAGAAAGTCCAAACGGGTTAACACCGTCATAACTCTCCTATGCAAAGATGGTTTGCCAAAGATTGGTATTAATCTCAAAATGCGACAAGCCTCCAGAGCAACTGTCTACATATTGAGAGATTGGAAATGCGGTAACCCCAAAGCGCCTTATTGGTTTCATGCTCTCAAGAAGAGAAGCTTGGGTATTTGCCGACAACATTATTGCAAGCATAATGCAGGAGCTACGGCTGGAAAACCAAACACAAAGAGCCGAAGAAGAACAGAGCCATATTCAAATCGCTAAACACCAAAAAAATTCCTTTGAAAGTGTGCAAAATTATCAAACATCATCAATTTGAAAAGCAGACAAAAGAAATTAAACAATGTAGTTTTAACATCAATTGTCAAATTCACCTTAAACTAATAAGTACTGTTATTATTTTGCTGCTGTGCTAGATACACTACCAGTTGGCTTATCAAAACAAAAGTTTTGACATTTTAATATGGAATCACATGATCCTCTTTTCATTGATGACTTCAGTAGGTCCGTTCGCGTACCCTCCAAAAACAGCGAATTTTTACGAAAAGCTGTTCGCGTACGGAGAATTTTCGTAGGTTTTCGCAGAAGAGAGCGCTCACAAGAGAGTAAAAAATATCCCCATTCTACGAATTTTAGTGCAAGAAATTTCTTTAGGCTGGTTTGTGAAAACTGTCAAATCTGTCACATCAGTGTATTTTCAGGATTTTCTTGTCCAACCCGTTCGTTTACTTTTTCGTAATTTTAGTTCTATCTGTGAGAATTTTACCCCCACTCTTTGAAATTTGATAATCTACGAATTTTAGTGCAGAAAGTACGCGAACGGGCCTAATATTACAGAAGACGTCACAAGCTACGGCTAAATTTCACTTTCTAAATTTCCACTGTTCATTCTGCTTAACAATTACATATTGTCAAAGTCGCTATCATATAAGACACCATTTCCATTAGTAGCATCTTCTGATAGACACTTGTAGACAGTTGGATACCCTTTGGATTAGTTTTAGAAATGATACAGCTAAATGTAAAGTAGTGATTCTAATATTATTACATCTTCTATCAAAAAAAAACCTTAGCGCCAATTGTTCAACTGACAGTGTGTACACTTACAACCAAAACAACCCTCTTCATCTAATTGGCAATTTAAATGCTAAATAATTTAGCACTTACATAAAACCCCCTAGACTTTTATCTTTTCAATGTCAATCACGTATGTAGTATCCAAATGGTCAATAAAAAAAAAGAGAAAAAACGACCACTTCTTACGTAACCCTATAAATCACATCTTAGAAACAAAAGCCATAAGATTGAACCTAGAATGACGACCAAAGTCGAATTGAAACCTTTCCCTATTCTCCTCCGCCGCCGCCGCCGCCGTGCATGACTCTCGATTAAAATTGAAGACAAATCCAAAATGAAGTGTTTTCCATTCAATTCTTGCATCTCCACACGCACGTTTTTTTTTACCCGTCTTTCTTTTTGTATTCTTTTATTTCTTTTGAATTTTGTTGTTGCTTTTTTTCTTTTTTTTTTCTTTTCTTTCTTTTCCAACAAAATGCATTTTTATGTTCGTTTTCTGCTTTCTTTGAAATTTTAGATATGAAGGCACATAATTGCGACGTGGTGTCTGGTACAAGCGCACAAACTGGCGACATTCTGTCTGCCCTGATCAATGCGATGTTGCCGAGTTTCCTCACACCGAGAAAAAAAAATCCAAAAGATACTTTTGACTTGAGTAGGTATATGAAGTGAATTGATTGTGTATCGATAGAGACGATGACTAAAAAATCAAATAAACCATAGATAGATAGGAATTGGAAATAATCTAGAATACAGAACGTTATTGTTGAGGTTTACTGATTGATAGATACTTTATCACTGTAAGTGGCACGATATAAATCCGGAATGCCTGAAATGTGACAACCCAGCGAAATAAAATCTAAACTTGTTTTTTTTTTTGTTGGGTTTTTTTTTTCTTACTTATCTTGCTTTTTCTTTCTCAAAGGCAAACCGAACGAATATCAATACTGTAGGCGTGACTGAGTAGAAAAATACCAGCGGCTTGGTGTATGCGTCAGGTTTATTTTATTCTGTTTTGTTGTTGTATGATTTCCAACAAGGCAATGGGCAGCATACAAACAGTAGGTATTCGTATTGGTAAAGTGGTTGTGAGTTCAAATGAATCGTGTGTGAATCGAATGCAGTGCACTGTATGTGCACCAGAAAGAAAAAAAACCCACACCACCACCCTACCTCCTTGCACCCCTTTGACATTCCGATACGGAACAAGAACAGAAAATAAAATAAGTGTTCTCATCGAATTCTGGCTCGCTCTCTCTCTCTCTTTGTGGTGGCTGCTGATGCACAAGTGTGTTTGGGGACAGTGATGTCGCTGGTGTTGTTTTCAAAGTACGGCAGACGAAGGGGAAGAGTACTAGTACTGTAGTATTGTACAGGCTCTACCCTCTGTAGCACTTTTATGATATTGACAATATGATTTAGTAAAGCTAAGGTCTAGAAAGTGGACCAGAGGAGGTGGTCCGTGAAATTTATTTCTTAAGGCGGTCCATGCGTGGGAAAGAACCACATCCTGTAAAAGGTGGCAAATTTAAAGGGGAAGACTTGAAAAAAAAACTCCTAAGCTTAAGGACAACATGACAAGTCGACGAGCCTAAATTGTTGTACGCTCTAGTGGCATATTTCACCACCTACAACTTACAACTACAAATTTGTGCTTGTGGACCTGAACTACAAATCTGTAATCTGGACCTTGTTTCACCGCAAACGATTGTGAGGCACAAATATGGTAAAACGTTCCAAAAATTTTGTTAAAAAATGCTTGTACATAAATACAAATTTGTAAGTTGGTGATATAGGCCACAGATGTCGAACGACCATGTCTAAGGAATGGATTCCATAACGTATACCTGGTGAGCTCTGATTTCTACCAGCCTCATTCATGGGGCTCTGCTTCGGGCAAATAAGCCTTAGTGACAAAGTTTGGTGGAAACTTTCTTTGGTGTTCGGACAGGTGAAGGTGCGTCATTACCTTAAGCGCCACCGGACAACGCTATCCACCAGCGAGAAAATTGGCGTCATCCTGCCTCTGAAATGAGTTATTTAATCTTTCGTCATTGTAATTTTCAATCGGATGTGGTTCCCTCTTCACAAATGTTGTACACTTTTTCTCTAAACCATTTATAAGGGTGAATTTGTCCTCGGAGGTTGGAATATGGAAGCCTGGTCTTTTTACTTGCCTAATTACTCGTGACTCCTTTTTGATTCAATTTTTACGAGTTATAGATACATACGTAGTTTTTTTTTCACCAAAATAAAATAAAATTATGATCACGGGGTACCTATGGTGACCGACCAGACCAGACTTGAGCGGGTGTATGTATTCTGATAATAAAACAATTATACGAGTATTCTACAGGAACAGTTGAGTGTTTTCAATATTAAATGTCCATTCTTCCGAAAGCACACTGCCTTCTTCTAGTTGTCTTTTTTGTCAATGATACACTTTACAAGACACTGATCATCTTGAGAAAATATGCTCTTGATATTTTTCCATAGACGCCCTCAAGGGAATTGAAGACCGAATAACATAGAACTGTCGGAGTTGTAGGGACGAGGAGGAAGAGGAAACGATTCCTCATGTTCTCTGCAACTGCCCTGCCTTAGCGTCAAGAAGAAACCTCCCCCTGTGTCCTTCTTCTTTGACGACCTCTGTGACCTGACTGGTGTACCCATCAAGCATCTTCTACGCTTTATCAAAAGCTCCGGTTGGTTCTCCTGATTTAGCGGAAGAACCTCTTCTAAGTGTAATTGTGTTTGGTAGCCTATTTGTACTGGTCCTCTCTCTCTCACTGTAGTGTCGTAGTTTATAGTAATGAGCTGGGGTTATTACAGATCCGGTAGTATCACAATGGGCCTTTTAGGCCTAAGTGAGCTGGTGCACATCTGTATCTGGGCGCTAGCTGCCACGCCAACCTAACCTAACCTAACATAGAACTCGTTGCCCGGTCATAGCTAGTGAGAGGTAGGAACTCATGTAAATAGACACATACATATGTATGTATGTTCATTGTAGGTATAGTGTAGTTAGAAGCTTTTTGATTTGCGTCAATGTACGCTATGTAAGATTCCGAGTTTGGCTGCATAGTCTCCTACCTATCAGTCACATATTACTTACTAGTATTCTGAGTACATTTTATCTATCCTACTTATTATGTTGTAATTTTTTCCATAAACGTTACTGCTGTGAACTGGATAACAGATCCAATTCATTTTGAGTTGACCATCTTCTTGTACCTAATAGTTTTGGAAATAAATGCGGATTTGGACTATATTTATTTAAGCGCTATGTTTCTGGTAAAAAAGACTGGCATTGCCCAGGAGTCTAACTCATTTAATGTCTTTAGTACAAGCTATGTGCATACAAGGACCGGCGACGTCGCTTTAGTTCCTGAAGCCTGTCACAATGCTTTCAGACAGCATCAAAATTGAATGTGTGATAACATATATAAGCTCCTTGACCATGGACGAATCTTTTCCAACAAACTTAATTTTTTTATCAATACCTATGTAGATATTCTGGAATGTGTATAGCAAATTATTAGTATTTTACACGTTCATCATTGAACATCCTTTGTTCTTTGATAGATACTCTTTACATAATCCTAATGTCAATCAAATGTCTTTCTATTTTCATTCATAGATTAGTATAAAAATCGAACGAATATTAACAACAAAATATGTATGAATGCCGACACGAATGCAAATCATACTATGTTACAACAAACGACAACACTGTCTATCTATCGAGTACCTCTGTATCTGAGTATCTGAGTATCTGTGATCTCTCACCAAACTAATACAGCCACCGAGACCGAACCAACAAACAAAAAAATATTATGTCTAAGAATGCCAACAGAACAAGTTACTACTGTGCTGCTGCGGTGAGGAGGCAAAAAGTAACACAATGTATCTCTGAAATACAAAAAAAAAAACATTCTATCTATTATCCGCATGTGCGTTAGTATATATAAATCGAGGGTGTGTGTGTGTTTATTTGTAGCTGTGTTCTCCTGCGGGTGTAATAATAACACAAGAACACCATACCATCACTGTGTACACACATACACTATGTATACAACCAACAACCAGACGACGACAGTCAGTCTCTGAGGTTTCGTTCGGTGTTCGTTGAGATACAATCCGCTCAAGTGTTCAGTATTTAATAGACAGCGATGAAAGGGAGAGGCAAATCGTGTTTTTCGTAGCAAAACCCCCCATTATATTATTATTCGTTGTTATTAATTCTAAGTTAGTTGGAAAGGTGTCACAACGGCAAGAACAACTCTCCAAAGAAAAAAAAAAAAATTAAATAGAACCGGGCATTAGAACCATACAGTCTAGAAGTACCTATCTAACGTTTAAACATTTATTTTGAGTTCGATTTATTGATTTGACTCTAGTTCTAGTGGATAGTAGTGTGTTGCACAGTTTTCTTTTTTTTATTTTCATCCAAAGAGAGAGAGATACTTTTCTAACAGTTTTCAAACTCTTGTGTTAACTATAATAATCGTGTGCCACTATACTAGACTTATAGTGTGACTATATATAATTGACGACGGTTTTTTTGATATTTTGTTCAACTAGTGAAGTGTTCTTTTTTTTTTTTTTTTGTTGGAAACTCAAGTGCCTAAAAATAGCCAATATAAACGAAAAATTTTTTAAAAAAAGGAAAAATCTGCAATAATACATAATTATTTTAGTCTTTTAAATGTACAAAACGTTTAGAGTATAATATAATACATAATTTTGTAACTTGTAAAGTATGACAAGCGAATCCAGTTCAATGACAATGAAAAGTGATAATGAAAGCAAATTAGTTAACACCACCAGCAACAGTAGCAGCAACACTAATAGCAATAACATATACTACAACTGCAACAAGTCAACAACAACAACACAAGCAGCAACAACAACAACAACGAGCACAGTAATATCGACGGCGAATTCCGCAACGCTGAATGATTTGCCATCGATAACGCTAGCGCCATTTTCGAAGATCAAACGTGAGCCATTGGATTCTAGTGACTATACGCGTATACCGTCATCATCATCATCAATGATTACGAAATCAGTTAGTAATAGTAATTCACAAGTGCCAACAGCCGCCGTCGCAAATCCAACATCGGTAAGTGCAAAAATGGGTTCGAGACGTATATTCACGCCGCAATTTAAATTGCAAGTACTCGAGTCATATCGCAACGATAGCGATTGTAAGGGCAATCAGAGGGCCACAGCCCGGAAATATAATATACATAGGCGCCAAATTCAAAAATGGCTACAATGCGAGTCGAACTTGCGCTCATCAGTGGCCAACATAAGTGCGAATAATGTGAAACATCAGTTTCATAATATCACCCATCAGATGCCAATTGTAACAACAGCGGCGTCTTCGTCAATACACACAAATAGTAATCATCATCATCATGCCCAACATGCCCACCATAATCAACAGTATAAAGCCATTAATAATCGGCTGTCCTTGGACACAACCAGACATAGCGTCGCTCTGACTTCCATACCGACAATTCCACAATCGAAAGCAGCATTAGCAGCAACCCACCAAGGGGTAGGAGATATAGGTGCAGTGGCACCATTATTATCACCGTCACCCTCGTCGTCGTCGTCCAATACAATGAAAAGCCTACACGCACCTACTACATCACCCATCCTCCACAATCATTCTCAGCAGATTCTAAGCAAGTCTGCTGCTGAGTCAAATGCAGTGCAATGTAGCAGCAGCAGCAGCAGCAGTACTAATAACAGCAGCAAGGGTGCAGTGATTGGGGGGCCAATACCACTACATACACAATACCTGCACGACAGTATGGGTATTCACACACCACCTGCTCTATTGACAAGTGTGCCAGTATCGGTACCAATAATTACACCACATCCGCATACACACTTGCATGTAGCCAATTTGAAAAGCCATCATTACCACCACCTTCACATGGAGCAACACCACCACCATCATCATCATCATCATCAGCATAACCCATACAATCAAGTGCCACAACCGCCGCCGCCGCCGCCACCACAATCAAGTGAACGACGTCCGCCGTTTATGCCGTCAGCAAGTCTGCCTGCTTTACCTACTTCTACTTCTGCTTCTTCATCGTCGTTGTCGTCGCCGTCGCCTTCGTCTCCTTCGTCGTCGGTTGCCTCACCAACAATGACAGCTGTTGCTCTCTCATGCACAGACACTATGGCAACTACCCCCGCTGTTGTGCTGTCGTCTCTAGCTCAAGCGGAAGAAAATCGAATCGACGAGTTACGTGACTATCAGACGACAACGACAACAGCAGCAGCAACAGCAACAGTGGTGGCAGCAGAAAATCGTTATATGAATGAAAATGAGTACAGGACAACACATCATCAGCGTGCTTTTGAAGGCTTCCACTACTACATGCCACTGCATATGCATCCGGCGGCGGCAGCGGCTATGATAGCGCCAATCGATTTGTCATTGGGAACGAAACGGCTCGTCGACTATACGTTCAGGGAGAATAACAACGACTACAAGAGGTTGGGAGGAATTGAAACCACGTTTATTGATGAAACTACCAAGCATGAGGACGAAGATAATGAAGATTCACAATTGAATGTGGTCGATTCGGATTTCTCAGAATCGTCGGTGGTTGATTTGACATTGAGGAAACGTAAAGTTCTTATGCCAACAGCGTCATCAGATCCAGAAACCATTTCGGCTGAGAAGCATACCAAAATCTCTACAGAGGAGGAAACCGCCGATAAACCACCACATGAGCCGGCGAAAACCTTTAAACTCTTCAAACCCTATCTCCTAGGAGATGACTCCTCAAAATCAAGTGACAAAGAAACCGCTAATAAAATCTGCAAACAAAAAGATCCCATCATTTGGAGTCATCATGCCGCATGTTTATCCCCACCAAGCAGTCGCGGTAGTAATTTTCAATCGCCCCCAGCTACAGATGCCTATCCATTTCCAGCCGGGAGTCCTAATTTTCAACCAACAATCAATGCAACCAACGCAGCTAGTTTCCGTTGCCCAAAGGGATCACCTGTATCCGGTTACGAGTCATCATCATCCATCTACTCTGATTCAGCTTCATCCAGCGATCACTATGCCCATTCGCACGCCGTCGCCACCACCACTACCTCCGCCACCACCTATCGTTTCGACCTCAAGGTCCATAACATCAACGGTGACCTCCAATCAAGCAAACACCAGCTGATATCCCCAACAGACGGATGCATCCCACTCCCGCCCGCCACCCACAATCATGTCCAGAGATGGTTGGACCAAGAGTCTGGTATTCGACAGAGCATTGCTCTTTATGTTTAAATTCTTCAAAAATTCTTGTCTTGCGTCGATTTGAAATCGATGTCTTTCTCTATTATTATTATTATTTTTCATCTTTGTTTGTATATATAGCAATACTGTTAAATCAAATGATTTTTAATGTTAAGTTTAAAGTTACATCTAACCATATCACTTATTAATACTGTTTTAGTGGTTTACAATTAAAAAAAAAAATATCAAAACTAATTTTACAATTGAATATCATTATTGAGGCTTTATTCAAATTTTAATGAAAATTAAAACAAAAAAAAATTGCCATAAATTATTTCTTATTTAGATTTAATAACACATTTTTATTCGTTATAATTTAAACTTAAATAAAAAATATACTTCCTTCGAGTGCGGAGAATTGGACTTTCTTAAAAAGAAACAAACTTAACACACACACACACACAAATACACATAATATAGCTTTATATTGAAGATTGTTAATTGTTAACTAAGGAAATTTATCAACTATCAGATCAAATAAAATAAAAATTCAGAATTTTGTGATACTAAATCAATCAAAAGAAATATTAAAAATTTAATTTTAAAGAAAAGAAATTATCTGTCAATTATAAATAAAAATAAATAAAAGAAAACTTTTATATTATAGGAAAACTATTTTATATACATATATATATATATATTAACAAATTAAATGTAGAACAGTATTTTTGTATAAAAAAGAAATCTAAATAATATACAATATATGAATTAAAATTAAAAAAAAATATTTGTAATTTTTTTTTTAAATTTCGAAAAGAAAATAATTTATTTTCAGAATTTCAGAATGTTTAACATGAATGAATGAAATTCAGGAGAAGTATCTAGGGAGCTACAAAATACATATAATGCGGACTTTATATTTTTGGGAAGATAATTTTGGCGAAATATGATACCTACCAGTTCGATCAAAAATTAAGCTCGCAGGATTTCTCCGAAACTTAAATTGAGCAAAATATTGCTCTTACGGAGTTCGCATCGTTTTTAAAACGGTAGTTTCAGACTCCATTCTTATGTAAACATGAAAGCTTTTTGCATTTGTGCAATTTAAATGAACTCAGCTTTTGGAATAAAATTGGGGAAGTAAGATATGAGTAGTTTTGACAACTTTCTATACCTAGGAAGTGTGGTCTCGGCAAACCGTGAAGGCATCGAACTAGATGTGTGCAGCAGAATCGGGAAGGCCAAAACTGCGTTCGGCTTGCTGTCCACCATCTGGAAAAGCAATGTTATCAGCTTAGAACAGCGGGACGCCCTAGGCAAACGTGGCGCAGAACAGTCGAGGAGGAATCGAGCTCCTTGGGGATGAGCTGGAGAGAGTTCAAACGCGTTGCAGAACTACGAACAAGATGGCGCGCAGGCGTTGTTGACGCCCTATGCCCCCCGAGGGGTTAAAGGATTCAAGATTCATTTTAAAGGGTACGTCGTACAGACCGGGGAAGGTTTACATATATAAGTTGTGATGCGCTCAACAGAATTAAGTCCACTTGCTAGATTTTATTTCTTGGGTGGAAAAGAAGTCAGACGTACTTTACCTTCGCTCAATACAAAGTTTTGAATTCTTCCAGTTCTGTCTTAAAAGACGACGTGAATGCGCTCAAACTTTCATTTGAAAATTGTACTGAAGTTACTCATGTGTTGCTCAACTACCCACGATTACTTCTTCTTGGTTTCTCTTACGATCTGATTGTGGAAATACAAAACTTATTTTTATTATTTTTTTTGAAAAGCGACATTCCGTCTTAAAATGGCTGTACATCTATACCGTGATGTAAAAGTCTCACTTTGAATTCTCTGTATTTGACTCGAAACTCCAAAGTTCCAGGTTGAAATGTTCAGTTCATAAGGAGATAATTAACATTTTCCAAAGATACGTCCCTCTTAAGCGCCGTGTGGTCAAAGGATGGCAAAATCCTGTAGTGTTGGATGATATCCCTAACGCCAGATCTTTCTGTGTAGAAATGCATATGGATTTTGAAAGGAAAAGAAACTTTCTGACCAACTTACATAGAAAGGGCTTGTAGAGGAATATGTCAACCAATCTCTAACAGTAGGGGTATCAAGCAAGCAAAGACTAGAATACTGGCTATGATGGCTACGGAAGCAGCAGCAGCTATGTATTACACCAGAAGCATTCAGTTTATAGAATCATCAAAGCGAAAGGAAAAGAATCTATCTGACCAACTTATATAGAAAAACTTCACGCCTCATTCTACCTCTAATGCTAGAACAAACATATTTATGAGGCAATCTGAAATGTGACCTTAAGCGTTAGGTTCGTTTCTGCTTATTATACCTTGTGGTCAGATCTAAGTTGTTATAAAGAAAGTATTTTGCCTTAATGGTTAGTTTTCCAACAAAAATCAAAAATAAATTTAATTATGTTGGAGCTTGGTTCACTTGGTGTTCTTCTTCTGAAATCCTGTATCCCCTTGTGGATCCTATGGCCTCTACAACGCCTACGCGCCATCGTGTGCGATTTCTGGAAATATGTCTCGGCTCCCCCCAACACTTTTCCAGTTGCCGTGCTTCCTTCTCCACTGTACAATTTGAATTAGCTCCCAAATGAACTGTATCATCTAAGAGAATGAACTAAATCCCACTACGAAAATTGATGGGAAACAGTTCATTCCGACCATTGGGAGCTAGTTTCATTAGAGACTAGTTAAGTGGGCTCTTAAGCAGCTAGAAACTATAACCTACATTCTGCAGATTTCAGATATAAAAAGCGTACCTACATTAAGTTTGAAACATGGCTGACATTGAAGATTGGCAACTTAAAATATATTGTACATAAAAGTGATCAGCACCACTAGCGGTATATATCTGTCTGTTAGAAAAAATAAGAACCAAAGTTAAAGCTTGCAGTTGTTCGGTAAAAGGCTACTCTTGGTCTACATGTCATTAGACAAACCTTGATAAAACGTAATTATAAAGTGTCTACTCTATGTTATATACTTAATGTTTATTGAGATGTACCTGTCTCATCTAAATAACAACCAATTCCAGGTTATGAGACACCTTATCCTTAAAACTAAACATGTATATACTCTTCTCTGAATTCTATAGTTGATCGATTTAATTTTCTATAGTGAACCTGTTAAAAGATTACTGCACAGCAAACAGGGATTAAACAAAAACATTTCGTTCGACCCAGGATTTTCCCATCATAAATATCCATGTGTTCCGGAATTTCCCACATGGTGCTATATCGGATCGGGGAAATTCCCAAATATTTAGCGATCCTGTGCTGTGCATTAGAATTGAAGCAAACGCGACGGCCCACCTGTTTCGATTGCTACCTGTGTCCTTTTTAAGTATTTGCACAATTACTTCCCAAATTCAAAGGTGTTCCTCCTCATAGCTGGATTCTAGCGAATCAAAAAACACCGATGGTATTGATCGATTTCGGAAGACGCGACATCGCGACAAATACTTTAATTTGGTTATCCATAAGCGGACTATGCCCAAGTTGTGTGCACCTGCAGACTTTGAATAAAGATACGACGTAAAAAAAAAAAAAAACAACAACACGAATGATATTAGCTGTTAAATACATAATTAAGTCGATGAATTTTGATGTATAAGGCACAAACGTAGAGCGAGATACAAAACAAGAAACCACGAAGAAGAAAAAAACCAATGAAACAACAGTGATCCCAAAATGGTGACATATCATGACTGACACCTGATGTATATTTTATGGCTCAAATGGGTTGTCGTTACAATACACCTTTCGAATTTCATTAACAATTCCACTATCCGCCTTTTCACGAAATTTAAATATGAATTTAATGTGTTTAATTGCTTGACTCATCTTGAATATCAAACTTTTGCAGAATTTTACTCCAAGAATACAGTCAGCGAAAAAATTGTATCAACACTTGAAATATGTTCTTTGCAATAAGATATGATGCATTTGGATCAAGGGGTTATTTTGGAACTTTATGTGTCCGAGGTTTTCTTTATGGGCAGAGTTACTAGCTTATGTCGATTTAGAGGAGCTATATAGCCTTAAACCAGGGGTAACCAACCTTTTATCTTCAGTGGGTCGCAGTGGAAGGAAACAAATACCAGCGGATCAAAAATGTGCAAGCCACTTTGACAAATCCTTCCGGCGTGACACAAACAGTGGAAGGTTTACGTTTAGTTTGCCTTTCTCACGTCAACCGTCAAAATTAGGTGAATCTAAGGCGGTAGCCCTGAGAAGATTTTGGGCCTTGGAAAAAAGACTAATATGCAAGTTTTATGCAGGAATATCTCCAATTGGGACACATGAGAGAAGTAGACATAAACGGCATTAGGTCACCTCACTAATTCCTTCCTCACCATGGTGTTTTAAAACCCGAAAGTAGCCAACCACCAAGCTAAGAGTAGTGTTCGACGCATCCATGAAAACGTCATCAAACAACTTCTTGAATGATTTGCTACTAGCTGCTCCCACAATACAAGACGATGCCACTCAAGTAATAATGAGGGGAAATGCAACATCAAGAGTTCAAGGAGGAGCTGGAGCATCTGTCGAAAGGAAAATACGTCAGCAGTCAAAGTCCACTGAGTAGTCTATCGAATAGTTCTTCGCGTAGGAGTACGCATAGACGCAGCCGATCTAGACTGCTATGGCACTAATGCATTCGCTATGCCAGAGCCAGGCCTAAGTTAATGACGCAAATCATGTGAAATTTGCCGGCGGCGCGTATTCAACCCGCCAGACCCTTCGAGTGGACTTTTTCGGACCAGTGTGGATTCACTTCAAAGTCAGAAGAAAACAACCGCGAAACTATCCAGCATGGAAAATAATAACTGAACGCTACGATAATCCTCGGTTATTAGTGTCATCTTGGATATCAAAACTGTTGTCCCATCCAAATGCAATGCCAGATCCATTCGAATCTTGCATGATACCATACAAAAATGTTTGCTGCGGTTGCAAGGTTTAAGGGTGGATACGAACACCTGGGATCCGATTTTACTTAATCTGTTTCTAAAAAAGTTAGATAAGGATACCCATACAGTCGACAGCTTTCAAGAAATTTCTAATATTTCTCGAGAATCGGTTCCAGTCACTTGAAGCACTAGAAAATAAGGACAAAACGCTGGAGTATCAACCCAACAAGACAACCTTTAAGACGTCATCGGCAGTGGCATCTCATTAAACAAATTGCTGAGCATGTAATGGCAATCATCCTCTGTACAAACGCCAGCAATTTTTAGATCTACCATCGTCAAAACGAATGAGGTGGTCTCTGTGTCAACTGCTTGAGGTTCGGGCAATTTGCAACTAATTGTAACTCTGGTAGTTGTTTAAAGTGCCGGAAGAAACATAACACGCTGCTGCATCAAGAGACAGATAGTACCAATTCGTCTAAGACTTCAGGGGATGCCAAAATGAGACCAACAAATGCATCTACCGCTTCCAGCACAGTGGAAAGCACGTTATTAAACCAGCGTTGATTTTACTGGGACCTGCAAAGGTTACGACTGTCGGACCTAATCAAAAGGCTATGTATTGTCGAGCATTATTGGACTCTGGTTCTCTGTTTCTCATCAGCCGCAGCCGCACGCTACCATGCGATACATGGACTCTAGCTCGATCCTCCCTGCTGCTGGAGCTGCTGCAATTCGAGCTTTTAGCTGTTTGCGTTCGTTGATCCTTCTCCAGGTATCCTCGGAAAGCCACGCCCTATGGTTTCCCTGGGATCGACCGACAATCCTTTCAGCACCTGATGTAAAAAAAAATTTCACAGAACACCAATAATCTTGGATGGTGGCGGGCAGTGAGCTGCTGATTGTTTCCACTCCACATGAGAGATCCCTTAGTTCTTGGCGCACTGTAGGAACTCTCAGTCGGTTTACGTTGAACGGCAGCAGTGCGTAATTGGACAGTAGCTATCATAAGATGGTGATCGTACCAACCCCATGTCCGCTGCTCGCCTGTTTCGGACGTCTAGAAGACTACTTCTAAAACAGCAACTGATGGCGAAATGGTCAATTTGGTTGGAGGTTGCTTGCCTGTCAGTTGACACCCAACTGATTTTATGGCAGGTCTTGTGCTCAAACATGGTGCCACCAATTACAAGACGATTTGCGCTGCAGAAGTCAACAAATCTTTCGCCGTTGTCATTGCGGTTGCCTAATCCGTGCCGTCCCATAACATGTTTGAGCCCTTCGTTCTCGCTGCCTACCTTGGCATTCAAGTCCCCCATCACAATGACAATGTCGCCGTTGGGTGTTGCATCATAAACAGCTCCCAACTGGTTGTAGAAGGTCTCCTTTTCTTCCTCAGACGAACCATCTGTGGGTGCTTAACACTGTATAATGGTGACGCGACGTACTCTCGTCCGGAATCTGGCCATTAAAATCCTGTCACCGTGAGGCTGCCAGGAGATTAGGCCTCTGCGTGCTGTAGGTGTTAACAGCAGTCCAACTCCATATCCACGGGGCTTCCAGTTGGTCTTCCGGAATAGAGTAGTACAGTGTTACGCGTTGGGGATTGGTACTCACCCGCTTACTCCCAATATGTCCAGCTTATATCGCATGAACTCATGCTCTAGTTGAAGGAATCCTAAAAGGTGACAGGATAATATGTATATACTTTCCTGGCGTGGGGATCCCAAAGGAAAAAAGGCATGATGAAACGACGTCTTTCTGGTAGTACCAGGCCAGGACTATCGGTTCGTATGGGTTTGTTTTTTCGATGTCCTGAACAGATTTACGCTCTAAGTGCATGATGTATCGCAGATATTATCACGTTTCTTGATGAGTTCTGCGACCGAGAGCAGTTTTGGCAGCACTTTTCAGCCTTTTAACAACCAAATTCGGACCACACTCAGTAACAGCGTGGTTTCTATATCCTACCCTTGGTTCTCGTGGCACTGCCGTAAATCATTTCATCGCTAGGGGCGAGTTCAGTTTCAGGTATTATAGCCTGGTGAGCTGGGTAATGTTATCACTACTCTCTTTTCTGATTGCGGCAGAGTAGCTTACTACTTCCCAAGCATCGTCGGTTCTCATAGTATCTAGAAACTCACCTTGTTATTGTCCTGCTGGCACACTACTTCCATTGGGAGCCTTAAACAATGTCTATTAGTACCATTGCAGCTCAAGCCGTTGATTCTGCAAACTGTCCTCTCTTCTGTCAGTCTATTCTGGTTTATTCCTTATATATGTGCCATAACTCTTGACAGGGCAGCCATTGCCTTTTCAGTTGCACGTTGCATCTATTGTAAAGGTAAACTCTGAATTTTTTACTACGTTGCTGCACTACTTTTGTCTTTCCCTCTGCTAGTTGTGACCTTATGCATACCACTCAGTCTTAAATCATCCCGAGCGCTTCATTGCAATCATACACTTCAAGAGATTGGTCACCATAACGATTGTTATGCCATCGGCGAATTATTTTTCGAAATCTGGGGACTCTAAGTCATTAAGATCTACAGTAACCTAGGGGTAACGATCTTCGAGGTCGTAGTGCAATATATCAGTGAGAATATTTGCACAGTTAATTTATTAAATCCCTTCAACAGGGTACTATACGACAGTTTTGACTTGGTACCTACCTTCTACAATGAAACGTAATATCCTTCAACGAAATCACATTGTAAAACATCGATTTCTGTAAAGAGAATTTACTTTTCTCTAAATTCACACTTCCCATTGGAAACACATACTTAAAAGTTATAGAACTTATACTAAGTTATAGAACTTATACTAAGGCAACGTTCCAAGTCGCTTATAATCTATTTTCTCGAGTTGAACTAGTGGTTTAAGTTGCTCGGCAAACGCTCGCATTTCGTCGCCAATAGCGTCTTGCCCATTCGGAGCCAGCACAGACAGTTCTACTAAATAACTCTGTGAAATAGGTTCATTCATCTCCTGCTTACCCGGGGTGATCTTTATGATCTTCGAGACCGTAATCTTCATTCGTCCTCGACGGAACATGTAGCCTAAGAATGAGACTGATGACACTTCGTCCAAACAAGTGAAGTAAAAATTACTAACCTCGACTAACGTACTCAAAATCAATGCGACATCCCAGTTCGGTGAGAAACTCCAGAACAGTCGATGTACAGCCAACATCTATGCTGGAACGGACAAGCGTTGGCCTGACGCGATCCAACTCAGGTTGTCCGATATATCGTAATTGGAAGGGAGTATTCTTGTCCATATCAAGGGCACGTCGTACGCGGAGTAATAAAGGTTGCATTTGGTTGGCAGGCCGCAGGCTGAGGCACACTTCTAGGTCGTGAAACTGCTCCGGACCGGCGTCGACATTGTCGCAGAGGCCCTTAAGCCTATCGATTAGATTATATTTAGGGATACAGTTGGAATACATGGCAAACAAAACATACCTATGAAGCAAATGGTCAACAGCCGAGTCGAGTATGGACCCTTGCAATAGATATTCCTGGTTTGGGATGATTCTACTCTGCAAAGCCTGTGACAGGGACTCTTTTGTCGATGTAACTTGCATGGTTCCTGTGTAATAAGTTAATAAGTAATTAGTAATAATTAGTAATAAGTTTGTCTGTGTCCAATCTCCAAGCGGCTGGCCGTATATTTTTGTTGTGACATTTGCTTGGCATTTGACAGTTGTTCAGGAGATGTAGTTCCCCGCCGCTGTTAGTATGGAATTCAGTTCGGTTTGCGGGGTTAGTCACTCGCAGTCATTTTATTTAAGAAGCTAACAGAAAAAGTATGAGAAATACGAATGCAACTAGATATATTCAGGAAAACTAAGAACAAAACAATAATCTTTTGATGACAAAAACAAAATGAACTATCCATTTAAGCGGGAGAACTTTCCGTATACATTCCGCTATAATGCCCAAAATACAATACCGCCTGGACCTCGGCTAAAATGGCACAGCTTATAGTATGCTTATTGAGCATTCCGAATGCCGAAAAATAGGCATAACTATTTTAAGGGCACCGCCACTAGAAAATGTTTTGTCTGTAGCTCTGATTGAATGTCAAAATTGGTATCTCATTCCTATTCGCTAGTTGGCTGATATGTAAACGGATATTTATTGTATAAAAGGTCCGTTCGCATACTTTTTCCACTAAAATTCGTAGATTATAAAATTTCGAAGACTGGGGGTAAAATTCTCTCAAAGAGAGCTAAAACTACGAAAAAGTAAACGAACGGGTTGAACAAGAAAATGCTGAAAATAAACTGATTTGACAGATTTGACGGTTTTCACAAAACTAGCCCAAAGAAATTTCTTGCACTAAAATTCGTAGCATGGGGAAATTTTTTACTCTCTCGTGAGCGCTCTCTTCTGCGAAAAGCTACGAAACTTCTCCCTACGCGATCAACTTTTCGTAAAAATTAGTAAAATTTCGTAAAAATTCGCTATTTTAGGAGGGTACGCGAACGGACCTAAAATGTGCTACCCAGTCACAATGCGTCAACAAAATAAAACGTCTGAAGGCTTCCATTATCTTTCTTTGACATTTCATTTTCTATACTTTTTTGAGGTTATGAAATGTTAGTTTTTAAAACATTTTTCTCGATTTGTTCATACATTTTATTATGAAATTCAAGTAAATATGAATAAAATAATAAAAATATTCAATTTTCGAAATATTAATGTCATAAGCACACGATGTTTACAAAGCAATAGTTCATTGGTTGTGTCAGCGTCTAGATATATAAATATTCCACAAAAAAGAAGAACTTCGTGGATACCTATTGTCAGAGGATTTTGCTCCAAACCCGATGATTCTAATGCCACCACTTCGATACCATTAGCACAAATATCCTCCAAATTGAAACTAGTTTATACCTGTACTGTTTGTAATACTCGGAGCATGGAAACAATATCAAAAGTAGCCTACGACAAGGGTGTCGTGATCGTTACGTGCAAGGGCTGTAAAAACAATCACCTAATTGCGGACAATCTCAACTGGTTTACGGATCTAAAGGGAAAGAAGAACATCGAAGATATCCTAAAAGAGAAGGGTGAAACTGTTCTCAGGATAAGTGCCAATGAAAATGGAGAATACATATTGAAGTAGGGCTGGTAAGTTGATGACTTGAGATGGGGTAATTGTGTGATAGTTTCATTTGAATTCGGATGCAATTTTGGTTTAAAGATCGTCCAGTGTAACTGCTTTTGACTGGCTGACTGTTCTCCGCGTAGCCGAAAGTGGGATTATCATACTAATGATAGGTGAGCTTAATGGTAACGTGCTGCATTAAGTGACATCCGATGATAATGTTATAAGTGCCCATTTAGATAAATCGTACATACGTAAATCTTGGTTCTGTCACACAATTATTCTTACATAGACCTATGCCTTTCCAATTTTGATAATTGTTTTTTTTTTTTCTTCTTTTTGTGTTTAGGAATTATAACCTCATTAAGACTCTGATATCGTCAAAAACCAGGACACTGACGGGATTCTGTTTTCAAAGATACATAAAGCATACATAATCAAATCAAAGAAGTAATATGTACATATTGGTTTTGTTATTCAATATTTCATTATTTCACGGCCAAATATCACTTATGACATTGTAAATATTAGTGACGCTTTCTTATAAATATATTTGTTGTAAATAATAAACTGTAAAAGGATTTGTATACATAATCGTAGACACTTAAATGATAAATATATACAAAAAGGATTGAGAATCCTAAAATTGTATCAGTTTTGTTTTCTTATATACGACGTGGAATGTGCTCAAAGTACATTGTATATTTGTTGAGCAGCGATGCATCGTAATGTCAAAAATATTCACAGATGGAACACTTATAAGGAATAAGTGTATCTTAGAGAGATTGTCCTAGAGAGGATTTGTCTTAGAAAGGGTTTGAAATCTTTTATTAATCGTTTTCATTTGAACAGTCTCCTGGATGTGAGTACAAATCTCGATGTCGGTAAGGTTGTAAGAAGTTTTTTATTTCTATACAACTTTCAAAATAGGTATCTTCTTACGTAGCCGGCTTTTGAGACCTGCAAATGGCGAAGATGGTTCTACATAACCTTATTGAGTATATGATTAATTATACCCGATTTGCTGCGCTATCCACAAAAATGTCGATTGTGATACACTGTGGGGCAAAAATGACTCAATTAAATAATAGTACATATAAATACAATAATTGAATAATTACTGAATCGTTAGCATTGAAATGGCAAAAACTAATCCATCTTTATCAAGATCTTCATCGAGGTTAAGAAGCTATACGCAGAAGCACTTTGACTGCGCTTCCAAAAACGTTTCACGTCAGCTTTAGTTGCTAATCATTTATCAGACAATCAATTTGAGTTTGGTAGAAGAATATACAAGTGTTTAGTGAACTCACACACTGTAAATGGGAAAATTCTCAGCATTGCGTGAAATTAGCATTCAGTTCAAAGAAAACACAAATTTCCGAGTATCAGATCAGAAGAGCGTGTTGTTCTAAGGAAACTGTTATCAATATACCCAACAGTGACTAGTTTCCGTTGATAAATCTAAAAGAAAAGAAAAAACATAAATAACACCTGGTATTCCAGCTGCTCACTGATGAGATGAGATTATTAAACAAGATCGTTCTCAATATAATTTTTATTTTGACTGAGTATATATACATATATGTACGTGTATATACGAGTATATAATTTTTTATATAAAACATTTCTTCGAAACTTAGATAAAAACTTAATCAATTAAGGATTGAGTACAAAAAAATGTAAGTATGGCAAACGAGAACTAACCGAGACTCAATTCCGAACCAAAATGTGTCATCATCAAAATAAATGTTCCAAGGGAAGAAATTTAAACGTTCTTTGGTCTAAATTTTACAAAAAAACAAAAGCAGTTAGTTTAATTTTTTTTTCTATAGATTTTACAAGTCTAGAACGCGGATTTGATGCTTTTAGGAAGGCTAGACGCGTTTCGGTTTGCTGACAATTGTATAACTAAGTCCGTTGTAGTTTCTATGGTCCAGAGTCATCTCTGAATCGTTGAGCATAGTTGTTGAGACATTACTCGTCTTTGATTGCGATGTATTGGCAACCTGGGGCCCGGGTGTGCTTGGCTTGCGTAGTACTCCATAGCCCAGGTAACTGTCATCGGCTATTCGGCATGGATGTGTATCTGGACTAGCGATTAGTTCGTATTCATTAGGCACTGGAATGGTGGCTGGTTTGCGGAGATTTGACGCTGAAGAAACTGTCACAATGGTCTTGTAACCACTGGATGTATTATTGTTTGGCGACAGAAAGTCCAATCGGTCGTATGCGGCTTCTGTTTCGTTATCATCGCTGTCGATGGTTTTCGTGGAGGTGTCTTTGGATGCGGCTTTATGGCGTTGCGACTGGGTTCTTTGCCATGCGAAATCGATCAAGTCGTCTTCGGGTGTGTGGTTTCGTTCGGTATGCTTTACCTCGCCTAGGCCGAGCGTCTTCCAGGCGTCGGTTATGGTTTCGATGCTTTCGTAATCACGCTCGGCTGTTTTGCTGATCTGAGCGCTTTCGTTTCGAACAGGCAGATCTGGCGGAGAGCATGATACACCAGCGATACTCTTCACTAGGTCTGGTGATGACGGTTTAAGGATAACAGTGGATCCACCAGTCTTATTGTGATCGACTGAAGTTGTTATTGAAACTGGTTCGTAGTTTTGGAATACTTTGAATTTATCACAATTTTGCTGCTGCTGCTGCTGCTGGTTGGCGTTGTTAATCAGGGTCTTTAGCTCGTTGGATTGCAAAGATAACGAAGACAATGGTGTGGTTGGTGCGGATGATAGTTGTGATGTCTGCGGTTTGTCGGTGTTAAGGGGTAGAAGTTTACGGGGTGGTTTGTTTGGAATGCTTTTCACGATCGGCGGTGTTATTGCGTTCTGAATGGACGAAGTGCTCGAATTAAAGGAAATATTATTCAATGAATCGCTCGATGGAAGAAAACTGCGCATTGAGATGACACTGTGTGTAGAATTCAGTTCAAATTCACTTCCATTGGGATTCTGGGGTGATGGTGGCAATGGACTTCTCGAACCAGGCTCCATTGATAATGCGGCACTCAACTGATTATCGCCACAATCTATGCTATTAAGACTTTCGCCACTGATCAGTTTCTTCATTGACTTCATCTTTGATGACATACAACGAAAAACTTCTTGGGGATTTGTGTGATCCAGTGTGAACACTCCCTCACCAGTGCTGCATTTCCTGCCGGCTTCGAAGGTAAATTTTCCATCACGATAGCCGTATTTTCGAATAAATCTATATGGCCATTTAGCTATGATGTTGCTTAGATCTTCGGCGGATTTCAATTGAAGCTCCGTGGCAGTTAAGTGTAACATATATGATTTTGGCTCCAAATTGCAACGTATCGACGTTTCGGACGGAATGAGTTTTACTATGAAGAGACCATCACCGTAGGAGCTACAATAAAGATCGTTATCTTCTTCGATTACAGTACTTCGGCTTAGTGTTCCACCCTTGTCACGAAAGGCCACCGATTGCAGAGCATTCAGCCATTCTTTTAGATCCTCATCTGTTAGGGTATTCAGTGTTAGTGTTCCAGTCATTTTAACAATTTGTATTAGATTAGCCGGCGGCGGCTCTTGTGTTATTTTAACGCAATTCTCAAGCGTGATGATTTTCGGATTCTTATCGTCCTTTGACTCGCAAATTTCAAGACGCTCGATGCCATGACGGCTGGATTTGAACAGCAGACAATAGCGTTGGCAGCTTTTCTGTAATAAAAAGGGAAACAAATTGTTATTACGTATTTAGAAAATTCGGGAAGGGCAGATGAAGCTGTAACACTATCGAAATGGCCTAACTTCCCGCTACAAGACACAACCATTCATAGAAAGTCGATGAAACTTATTGCTTAACTACCACAACAGGTCCATATACCTTCCATCCGCTTGTGTCAACAGATGTTTGAGTAAGAATGTATTTGTCCTCTGTTTGAGGTCTTGTATTAGGTTCCTATTTGTCAATATTGTTGTCGTTGCAATTTAAGTTTTAGCAAGCCTTTTGTTCTTACTAGGAAGACCTCTCTTTAGTGAGCACAGCTTAGCCTAATTTTCTATAACACAGAAGTCTTGAAAGAACAAAGTATTGAGTAACGAAGCTCCAGAACGTGTCAAAAGGAACCTGCATAGAAATAGGTCCAATACTTGACAAAATTTGTCACCCAACACCCAAAAATCTCATATCAAACTACAGCAGAAGGATGTATGTAGATGTTGCACTGGTTATGACAGAGTTATCGACAGGAAACAAGATCATTCATCCAGAGCTAGAGCTGTACCAGATTAATTTAAAGCATTGCATGTACCTGCACTATGGTACTGTCACATGCCGGTACCAACGTCGCTAGGAAATATATCTGGTTTGGAATGTATGACGTCGTCGCTCTGTTTGAGAACAGAGACACACGTTTCAACATATAGAATGTCTTAAAATAAATAATAAACAAGAAATTCAAGTGTTTTACGAGGGAAAAAAACAACAGTTTGAGTATCCGCACTAAAACACTTGTAGGAATCCCCCCAAAAATATCGAATATCACAAATCTCGATCGAGGCACATTTATTCAACAACCACAATGTGCATAATTTACGCAAGAAATAACAATAACATGCTCACAATCGTAGTTAGCTAATAGGACAACTACAGATCAGCGCTCTCTATTAAAAATCGAGACCAAGAGAGGGAGTGTACTTGTACTTTTTGACTCGCAGAGATTATTTTTGTCTTTTTTTTTTTTTTTGGGTAAATTTACTGAACAATTTGAGGAACAAAAGGATCATTTCATAATTCAGCAAAACGATCACAAACCTTTTTCGATATCCGGTTGAGCGAGAATCCCGATTGAGTTGGAACGTTAAGGAATCCAGCAAGAACAGGTTGTTCGGTATCCATGTCTTCTTCGATGAAATTCTTCTCCTCAGCAGCTGAAGTTCCTGTCCATTTGTCCGCGCCCGAATGGTGGATCGCGAATCTATAGTCAAATGCTAATAGATAGATTTTTGTACACTTGGACTAAGCTCGTGTGTTTTATTTGGGCACTGTGCTAACAGGCTTAGCCAGCACCAGCCACACACATACTTATAGGTGTAAATTAAAACTTGTTTTGGCACGACGAACGAAAATAAAATACGGAACACGGTTTGGGGTACGATCATGAACAAAAAGAAAAAAAATGTAAGCAATTGTGTGGCTGATTTCACGTCGGTTTAGGGATAAAAATATCGATTTTATGACACTTGAAGGAATGTTTTGATTGAGTATAAGATTATTGAATGGATATTGGCAGTTTTTTGGCTGGGATTTATGTTGTTAAATTGAAATTTTATATCACCGATGGATGAAATCCAATCTAACAACTCGTCTCTTTTTATCTGAATCCAGTGACACTAGTTCCCTCATGCGGCCATCGGCGGTAGGTCAGTGACAGGACAGTGATCACCGCCGCTCTCTTAACTTTTATTATCCAAGAGAGAACAAAACAAATAACAAAAAGTTTAGTAGCTCTGTTTGATTGTTAAATAGAGAACAGTTGCTTGGTTATCATTTCACCTTGTCACCCCATCAATGAAGTTCGTCTCAAACAATTTAGTAACAAAATTATTCGTATATTATATTATACAAGCATTTCTGGGAATGAAAAACAAAATAATTTAAAAGGTGTAAATGTTTAATATTTTCAGTACAAATAAATAAAATAAGCCAATGATCAGTTTCAGCAGAGAGAACTAATTATAGTCTCAGGAAATTGAAAATAAGATGACAAGAACCTTTTGGGTTTCTAGCATTTAACCTGTCAAAGAGTTCTGACATGTGATTGTAATATCTAAATATCTAAAGAAGGTATTTATTGTTTTATTTATGTGTATTTCCACTTTTTAATCGAAAGTACTCTTTTTCGCGCTTAAGATTAGTGCAGTACAAGAAAAAAGTTTACATGCGGAAGTTAAACTGACGATTGCTTACCGACTTTGAAAGTATTGCTCGGAGATGACTGATGTAAGTAAAACAGGGGTTGCAAAGTTTTTCGTCTTTGTTAGGAAGCATTTGAGAATTCTTTAAGCAAACAGCTCTTTCTATTAGGGTAACATTTCTAATAGTAAAACTAAGAGCGTCGAAATGAAGAGAAAATTCTGGTTTAGGTCTTCATTTAAAAGAAGACTCGAGTATAAACATGTGACATGAACATCAAACTTTCGAGATTTAATCCAATTCCACATTAGCCTTAATAACAGACAACAATCTTTTTAAATATTTGGACTATTCGGCGAAATCTTTTATTCTTTTATTCTGTTATTCAGAATTCCTTGCCCGAATAGGCCTAAATTTTTATAAGTTTTAATTATTATTAGTTGTACCTACCCGCAAATAAGCATGAAATTTACTCCTGTACGTTTCAGAGAGTAAAATTCTGGTAAAGCTATAGATAGACAAACACCAGCTGTGGATAGTTTATATTAAGAATTGGCTAAAATTCTCTCAAAGAAAGACAAATCTCCAAATATGTAAGGAAACTGGTTGTTTGAAAAACCTTACTCTATTTTGTATTGTTTTACTTCAATTATTTTGCCACCCAACAACACAACTAATTGACAGTACAAATATTTTTGCCCAATGAAGTTTCTTGGACTAAAATTCGAACCATGGGGAAATTTCTTACTCTCGTGACCTCTCTCTTTTGTGAAAAATTACGAAACTGATGTACGGGAACAGTAATTCGCTATTTTTCGTAAAATTTCGTAGATTTTCGTAGATTTTTGCAGGTTTTGTCAATACGGGAATAGACTTACAATCTTAAACCAATGCATGCAACTTCAAAATATATGCGTTGAATGATCCATTGGATCTACTCGAGAGTCGATATACATAATTTAAGAGAAATTTGTAATGGAAACTCTTAAGACTGATCAGCTGACTTGTGTCAAAAGCGATTTAGTAACTGTCATTTTTACTATTTTTGTATTTTCGATTTTCGAAATCAATTTTGAGTTTATGTTTTGATTGTTAGATTTGTTAAATGTTTTTGCCATGGAGTGAGATTATTACTTAAATAAACTGAAGCTTCATTCGTAATTCGTAAAATGCTAAATGAAAACCAAGGTCAGCACATTAGTATAGAGCACAAATAACCTATGTATATTTGTGGTATAGAGCATAGGTATAGAGTATGCTTTTGGTTAATGCTTGTGTGAGTCTATTCGGATAGTTTTTCAATTTTTCAAAGACTCCTTTATTTTGCGGCTTATAAATTACTGAAAGTAAGACAAAACAGCCAATGTTTTATTCATGAATAAAACTCAAGCTCACTATTAAGAAAAATGCATTCAGCTGCTCGATTTCCGAAAGTTGGACGCAAATATTTCATGCTTTTTTATTAACCGACTCCCACAGGCCCAGAGTATGCCCCTCTTAACAGTGCAACACATGCATTTCTCACTGAAACAATACAATCCTAAAGAACTATCCAATGAAAGTGATATCCTTACATAGAGCTAGGATGACTGAGATGCAATTCATAATAGTTTGTACATCCGTGTAGAATTGGGAGAATCTTTTCATTTATCTGCAACAACTTACAGAATCGACTTCTGCTACGCTCTGGCACAATAGATTCTAATTCTTATAACCGATCAGACATAGCAGCACAATGATACGTTCCGAAGAATCTCATTATGCATGTATGTATATCTACAAAAATGCAATTTATTTAAATTCTCTTATGTTTCAACAGGCTAATTGAATATGGACGAATTTCTATCGAAATTGGATGTAAATGCTACTGCTGATATTGACGAACTGCCAAGCCAGTTCGCCCGCGTGCTTTCATGGATGTATATTGATCCATATTCCAAACCTGATACGTCTAAGGTGAGAGTATTACTTCGAGCTGCCCTCTTTCTCCACGGAAACCTAGAAATTCATGGACAAACTCTGGATCAGAAATTAAAGGACTGCCGATTGATTCCAAAAAATGAGTTGAATTCTTTGCTGTCAAAGTTTCATGCGGGAACACTTCTTACTGATATCTGCGAACAGCTGCTACAAACCATAACTGGTCCCAATCACATACTAGAGATACAAGAATTTTGTCATGATTTTCTTGACGCTGACCAATATATGAGAATACTGTCTAAAGCTCGAGAAGCACGCACCTTACACATCACCGAAGATCGAGTGGCTAGAGAAGCAAAGTTTCTCATCATAAAAACTTTTCAATTGCAATCTGCTGAAGAAATTGAAGCAGCTATTAGGCGAATTGTAGATAATGTTGAGTTCAATATACTCGCTTGGATAATAAGCTTAGAAGAATCACATACGTACTTTGCCATTAAATGTCTTATTGTACAGAAGGAATTGTGTTCACTTCTGGAAAATGGATTGGTTAGTCGAAAATGCATCGCTTCCATGTACGAAGTTAGTGCCATAGATGAGGATGGTTTGAGTATTTATTTTAAGTGCCTTACAAATTCAATGTTTACCAGTAGTTTAATGACATTCTTTATAAAGTATTTAAGTACCATTCAAGCATCAAATCCTGGTGTGGATCAAGCGAAACTAATGGAACACGAACTGGCTCATGTGAGCTTTCTTATTGCTGGGATGTTATCGAAAAAGTCTGAGTGTCGATTAGAATTTCATAAGAGACTTGCTGCAACGTCTGTGAATGTTAATGTTCTTCTTAGTATTAGTCACTTGAATTTTGTTTACAATTTTTAAATAATAATTTTTTCTTAAGAATTGTTAAGACTGAGTGTAAATAAATCGTCTTTGGAACATATGTTGTTTTGTTGTTATCTGATAAAGAAAGTGTTACCTGTTCTAGTCTGGCTACAGAGGTACACGAATCAATATGAAGAGGCGACAGTGAAATGGTGTACAAATTTATACTGCTTGGTTGGTTGAAAGCGTCTGACTGTTGATAAACTTACATGTGTACATACGAGAATATTGTGTACCTACTAGCCGCAAAACAGTTCAGACATAAACCTAATCCATTGCTAGCAGCACCTGTTGCTTCACTTTGGACTCCCCTACTAAGCAATGGAAGAACCTCCAATTATGGCAGAATTCAATCATACTGGATTCCCCTTATGCATGCAGAGACACAAAAAAACCCAACATATCCTTACTTGCCCAGCAAAACTGACAAATCTATCACTAATTGCAATGTACATCCCATCGAAGCAGTCCGTTTCATGGGCTTGGACACAACAGATAGACAGTTTCCAAACACTCGTTCCGTAATTTGTGCCGCAGAGAGCAGCCACGATTTTGGTTTAAATTAAATTATTCTTTGGAAAGAAATAACAAAATCTGTAATAGAAGTTCCATTGGAACTTCTGCTTGCTAGAAGACTGAAATCGTTGCAAGCTGGCTTCACCATTCTGGACCAACAAATGCTCCCTTTGAGGGATCGTATCGGATTGCATATGTCATCATTTAAATAAGAAATACCTAGTAGACGAAAGGTGCGGAGAGGAGGTGAGGTTCTGGCTCATTTTTTAATTTTGTTCTCACCCAAGAAAGGATTGGGCACGCTCCGCGTACTGGGGACTAAGTAGTCAAACGTTTTTGATTGGTCGAGAGATTCAGCTTTGACTGCAAATTAAGGCATTTCTCTTTGAGGTAGTGGACTGGATTGGATTTAAAGGTAAAGCAGCCCATACACAATTCAACTTGATTGTAAACTGAATTGTCAACTGAATTGATGCTTGGCCACACACTACATCAACTGAATTGATAGACTGCTTATACAGGCAACAAAATATTTAATACAATCAAAATACAATCATTCTGAAGCGGATCGTGTAATAACATATCTACACAACTCATTTTTCCACAAATATACTTGCTTGGCTTAATCAAATCTGCTATTGATGCTGATGATATAGGGTATAAGCTCAGCCACTGGATATACAGACATTCACAATGAATGAAATGAAATTTTGACAGCTAGTCGACCGATTTGCCCACACACGATTCAATTGAGTTGAGTGACTTGACAGTCAACTTCAAGAAATCAAAATCTTTTGATTTTTCATCAACCGTCAAATCGACAAATCGATCAAATGACAAAGCCACACACGGTTTGATTTGGGTAACAACCGACTGAGTTGACAACTGAGTTGAATATTGTATGGAGTGCTTAAGAAAATTGGAGAACAAGTATTGAAATCTAATGCCACCTACGGGTATGTTCCACATACCACTACACCAACTCCTTTCTATTCCTTCTTTTCTCTGCTGTATATCAGTAGGCGTATAAATATCCTTTTTGAAAAACAAAGCAAATCGCTCCTTCTTTTGTTTGGCAAAACTGCTAGCACAGAACGCTCAATTTGGCAGCTTTATTTCTTAGCGACTGAATATTAGGCACCTTTGACCAAAAATACTTCACCCGATAATAGGTCCCATTTGCGAGAAGGATGAATGGAGTGGAGGGCCTTTATGAAAAAATCTTTGAAAAATATAAGAGAAAACACAAATGGATTCGTTGGCAACTAAGCACTCTCCTTGAGTTCAAAATTTTGTTCTGTGGCTTGTTGCACATCTCATCTAACTTGTTAAAGAAAAATTCTCCAAGAGAAGTGTTCGGATTCTAATTTGTAAAACTTTAAAAATTTGAACCTTTAAAAAATGCTGCAGAAAAATTTGTAGTGACAACAATGATCTCAGTTATCTTTATATGCATGCATAAGAGATTTATAGCAACCTTATGCCAGCAATCTTGGCTCATTATACCCTATCCTAAGGGTATATTAAGTTTGATACATAGTTTGTAACATAGAGAAATATTACAGATAGACCCAATAAAGTATATATATAAATGATCAGCATCACTAGCCGAGTCGATTGAGGTATGTCCGTCCGTCCGTCTATCCGTCCGTCCGTATGTCACCAGTTTTTGGGCCTTAAATTTTGAGCTAGGTTGATGAAATTTTGTATACGAGGTCTTTGGAAAAGTAAGCAATACAAGTGTAAAAATTTTTAAAATCCGCCCACTGACACGCCCACTTTTCAGAAAAATCACTTTTTTCACTATTTTCATATGAAACTCGAAAAAACTTACTTGGGCAAATATGTAGATATCCCACTTTTTAGGGGCGTTTACTTCAAAAATTAATTTTCGAGTAAAAATATTAGTTTATAGGGCAAAATAGAAAATTTTGTCAATACATTTTCCACCGCCCACTGACACGACCAAATAAGATAGCGATAGGGTATCATACGATTCGCTCCAGGCGGATTGTAGCATTTTCCACTGGTTTTTATTTCCACTGGACGTTAATTCACAACTGTGCTTTGGTTTACGCATAGTGTTTTTTCCATAATTAAAGAGCATCTTTAAGCTTTTGGTTTGATGGTTTCAGTTTTATGTTGATTTGTAAAATGCAATTAAAATTTTGCCACATATGGATTTTCAAATTTCGGTCAAATGTTCATGTAAAATTTATATTTAATGCACATGGTGTATACATTTTAGAAGGAAAGCAATTGCCTTTGAATAATTAAATGCTAAGAATCGACTCTATTTGGAAAAACCAATATTTGGGTGATTCACTGAATATTTTTAATAATCATGTGGGAGATAAATAATTCATTTGGAATGGGTCATTGGATATCCT
This sequence comes from Chalcosyrphus nemorum, assembly GCA_949716465.1. Taxonomy (NCBI): domain Eukaryota; kingdom Metazoa; phylum Arthropoda; class Insecta; order Diptera; family Syrphidae; genus Chalcosyrphus; species Chalcosyrphus nemorum. The sequence continues at coordinate 36,456,095 of OX454332.1, forward strand.
AACCCTCTTTACTGAACTATGTCTTTTCTTAACATAGACGTAGTCTGTGGACGTAGATACAAAAACCTTAACCACCCCAAAGTTGTCACTAATGGCCTTCTGGCCAATGTTATCCATGATCATTTTTTATTTGTTAATAACACTGCTCATGAACGAGGACTTGCTTTGTTGTTTATCATTTGGTATTGGACTGGAATGCACGAAGTCATTCGAAACACTCAATGACCTCATGTAACCAGTTGGATATTTAAAAATAAATTTATCAAAAATGTAAAATTGAGGGGCAAGGGGAGGTCCATCAAGTCTTCGATATCAGAATCCGGAGTTCACTTCCTTAAACAATGCTGTTCTGTGTGTTTAACTAAAGAAAATCTGTAATTAAACGCCTGTGCAGCTGAGCTAACTCTAAGTTTATTTCTCTTCAACTCTTCTACACCTAGAATAATCACTAATATACTTCGTATAGTGATGTCCAAAGGTTCTTAGGCGATTTTCTGATACAGTATTCAATTGGGTATTCAACTATTATTGACGAAGCTAGGATTATGGTACATACATATGTAGTGTCCAGGTTCTGCATTTATACTGATTCAACGTAAGGTGAGAACATTGCTTCCGCTGATTTAGATTAATTACAGAAGGACCAGTCTTAGTTGAATCTCAATTTCTCTCTCTAATTTCTTTGCGAATTAATTTTAATTGAAAAATTCTATGACTACAGTTTTTTTATTATTCTAGGAGAATCTTAAAACAAAGCGATCAAATCATTGGACCAAAAGCATCAAAATAAGGAAGGAGAAGCCTAAACCAACTTTCCATCAACCTAAGTTACAAGACAAAGCATCCAAGTCACCAAAGCTACTTCCAGTGCAATCTCAAGGCAGCCAAATGGGTTTGCATGGTGCTATGTATCAGTTAAAGTTATTTATGTTATTCCTCTACCGTGGTATCTCTCGTGAGTATTCATTTCGCTTGGGAACAGAAATAAAAGAAGCAAAAAAGTTCGACGATCTAGTATTCGAATACGACAATAATCAGAGAAAAGAATATCGTTTTGTGCAAGCCAAACACAGATTTGACGAATCGAAAAAGATTACAATCGACCATTTACTCACAGAAAGTGATGGCGATTTTAGTTTAACCAAATACTACTTCTCGTATACAGATTCAAAGAAAGAAAAGTTCTTTAAAAATGGCACCATCAAAGACGTTACTATTTGTACTAATATTGACTTTGATTTTGAAAACCTCCGATCTGAAAATATTGAAATCATTGATATATTTGATGAGGATGATATCCTCCATGTTAAAATTTACTTTAAAACAAAACAACCAAAACGTTACCAATTTAGTAAAAACATTATTTCATTATTGCGACCAAAATTACAAAACTATAATCTAACTAGATTGGCAAGAAGGCTGTCTGAGTGTTGAAGCATTTTTAGATCATGCAGATGAATTTACTGATCGACATCTTGTTCCAACTATCAAATCACTACAAATACAAACGGAACAAAAAACTCAAAAAAAAGGAAAGTGGATCAGACATCTTCATATTTCCCGAATAGCATATTCATATGAATAGGTATGGAGAAGGTGAACACTGAAAAAATTTAGGGAACTAGAGAAAGAAATCAAGAAACAAGGCCAAGAAACGATAATCGGATAAGTATTATCCATCATTCATTTTGTCATAACTCATAACTTGCAATATTTTCCAATAAATCTTCTAAAAGAGATTGACTAAATACAACATAAATTGTATAGTTATGAAATGATACATAAACCATCAGAATTCATGTGTACTACTGACGACAAGAACACCCGGATCTGAACACCCTGAGGTCAACCCCATCAAGGCATCAGCAAATAAATTTACAAAGACAAGTAATTAACAAATGTATGAAATATAATGCCAGTGTAAGCAGTTGGGCCCCTATTGTTGAGCCAACATATTTAAATATTATTTAGCCACTAGTTATACGATATTATTAAGGAAAAAAACAATTTTCAATACATATATCAGTTCAATAAAAGAAAGTTAAAAAGTTAAAAATGTACTACTGACGAGTAAATACACAAAAACATGAGAATTAAAAAGAAGGAACTACTACCCTTGTTGTCAATTTATTGCCTATACTTTTTTTTGTTTTCAATTGTATAAAGCAGACGTCAAATAATAAAATAAAACGTTATTATTACTATTAGATGAACGGTTAATAAAAAGAAGTCTCATGGGAGGCCAGCAAGAAGGCATAATCGATTTCGAGGTCTGCTTCAAAATTCTCGGAATTTAATGGATGACAAAATTCAAAAAGTAAACTGAAATTATTCTAGTTCTATATTCTCTTTATTCTTTTTGTTTCTAGTTTTGTTAAAGAGCAGACATTGCAATCAAACATTTTACTCTCTGGATTTCGGTGTTGGTGCAGGAAATCTGGTTGGCCAATCAGAGACTAAATTAAACAAAACAAAATAAATTTTGTAATCACATTTAATATTATTATTATTTTATTTGCAAATATAATAAATGGATTTGTTTTGGTATTAAATATGGATAAAATCATTCCAATGCTTACAAGCATAGCATTTTTCAAAAGCGTTTGTTGAGCTAGCTTTAACCGTCGGCTTTAGGCTTAATCTTCTATGTAAAATCCTCAATTGTGCAATGTTTGTGTATTAAATGCACAACTCTATGGTACCCAAAATAATTCAGCTGTTTGCTTTGATTTGAAATCGGCACGCCTGATTATCTTGAAATAGTAAAGAGTGTATGGAAACATTTTTAAATCTAGTTCTTTAAAAACTACCAGTTTCTTCATGTGTAATGTGGGTGTGGCCCGTAGTGATTCCCTCAATGATGAAATTATGTTTTTAGCCTTTCAGTTCCAGGTTCGTAAAATATTTCTTATGCTATATTTTTTTGTGATGACAATTGGCAATGGACGTCTATATGATGCTCGCCTCTCTTATGAGTTTATTTATGCTTCTAGCTTAAGTGCGCAAGCTGAAATGTACACAAGAGGTTCCACTTGCTTTGCTATATCCTCCATCCTTCTCTTGTTAATTCATCATCTTTCTCATTCTTTAGTAAATTCTAGCTTTGCCTACGAAATAAAATTTATCGCCATCTTGTGCAAGACATAATGTATTAATATATATACATATATGTATATAAGTGCACTAGGCGTGAATCACAGCTGCCATTAGATACATAAACGAGAAAAATCTTCTCGTTTCTTTTCACGCCCTTAAGTGGGGGTTCAAAAATAAAGCAAAATGCATGCATGCGAATGCATTTTGGTCTAGACAAATGGAAATGGGAGGTGTTCTGCATGTTTCTCCATTTTTTCGTTTGTTTATAGGCAGTGATGGGACTTCGATACTTACAAATGGTGGTAAAAAACTAGATAAACAAAATGGTTTGAAAATGTTAAGGACATCTCAAGAATTGACACGTATTTAAGTAAGTAAATGCACCCTTTGAACGAAATTATGGGAGATATTTTGGAATGAAAAATGGAACTTAAAAACAATAAAAAAAAAAACAGCAGAAGAAGAATCCGAAAAGGGTACAATCTTAAATAAATTTGGGTTTTCAAAACCAAAGTTCTCACGACCGGTTTCCATAAACAAACATTTTAGCTTGAAGTTTATACTGTTTCGGAAAAATTCAAAGCAAAAGAACCAGTAGAAATTCCATCAATGATCTTACGTCATTTATTTGTTGACTTTACTCTCCCAGCCACACAGTATTAATATTTTTTTCTCTTACTCCAGATAGCCGATCGACATGGGTGTAGATACAAACTATCAGCTTGTGTTCATTTAGTCTGTCCCAAGAGCTAGCTAAATGAAGTGCTAAATATATAATACTAAGAAAAACCACTTCAAACTGTGTTATAAAATTTATCTATTTATCAGTGAGTTTAATTTTGTTTTCAAGTTATTAATATGAGCACAAGTAAAGTGTTTAGTATAAGTAATATTTATTTGTCGAAAGAATAAGTAAAGTACCGGCTTATGATTCCCATTCCAGCATAAATCGTGGAATTCCCATGTGGTTTATGGTATACTCATCAAACAAATGTTCATAAGGTACACAATTAATTCAGCTTACTGCCACTGTTCCGATCAGTGTTGTCGTTTCGTTATTTTTTGAACAAAGTCGAATTTAGAAGAAACAAATTACGTGCGTCAACTTTTTTTTTTACTTACCCAATCCCATAAGCTTAGAATATGTGCCACATAGAAAAATATTGAAGATATACCTTCTCGGAAAACAACTCAGTGCTGTGTGTGTCATAATAGTAGATTTCTGAGAAATGCTCAAATTTTAAAATAAATGATTATAAAATAGTAAATAAAGAGATACATATGCATATTAGTTTACAGGCTTCTTTTATTTAAACATCGTTTATTTTAATGAATCACAATGCTATTTAGATTTAATTATTATGCACGTCTTATTTTTAACATAATACATCTTCTTTAAGCTCTTTGTGTCATATGGTTACCTATACAAATTTCACTCAAATATTCCCTTGCAGTTGTCGTTTCCAATGATTTTTACGCCTATTAATCTTATTCAAATCAAAATTCAAATTCAATTTACTGGTTCGAATTAGTCGAAACAGCAAGATTCCAAAGCGCCTACTAAATTAAATGTTTTGGCTGATTCATACGACAATTTAAAAATATATTTTGTTTGAATTTTGTTTATTTTAAATTAATTTTACGCAAGTCATTTACCAAATGTGTTGTTATTAGTCGAAAGATGCATATCCATTGAGAGTAAAAAACAAACATTCTACTCTACTGTCTAGACCAGTGGTTCTCAAGCTACTAAAATGTAGTATTCTTTAACATATACCTCTTTCAAGTCCTTACATTTTTCTCAATGATATTGTAACATTCACAAAATATGCGTTTACGTATGCGATGACCTCTTTGTTCAATTAATAGGTCCGTTCGCATACGAAATTTTACGAAAATTTACGAATTTTTACGAAAAGCTGTTCGCGTACGGTTCTCAAAACCCCCTGCCCTTCGGATACGGCATAAAAATGTAGGTCCCTTCTGTACATACAGAAATGTATAGCACGCACAATACGTACAGTTGTGAGAAGCTAGGCCTAGACCCTCTATGGGCTGCTTACGGCCTAATATTTATTTATTTTACGAATTTTAGTGCAAGAAATTTCTGTGGGCTGGTTTATGAAAACTGTCAAAGCTGTCAAGCCAGTGTATTTTCAACTTTTCTTGTTCAACCCGTTCGTAATTTTAGCTCTCTCTGAGAGAATTTTACCCCCCTCTTAGAAATTTGATAATCTTCGAATTTAAGTGCAAAAAGTACGCAAACGGCCCTAATGTCTCAATCATTCAAGCGAAAGTTTAAGCTAAGGAAGTTGGCCAAATTCACTGAGACTTTGTGGATCCACATTCTCTCAACAGTAATGAATCAACTCGTTTCGCTTAAACTGCTCCTACTAAGGTATGTGCTTACAGTCTGTGTTTATGATGAAAGAATACCTCATAAGTAAAAAGCATGTCATTATTAGTGTGATTTTGGTTTTTAAAATGATAAAGCGCTCTATTAGGAGTAAATCTCCAGCATTTTACATGATGCAGCTAGAGAGGCTCGCCTTTCCGAACTACAAGATCTTACATCGGTACAGTTAACTATAGATATTTGTCTCGTCTAACCATACTCCATTTTTGAATCAATATATTTGAATACTTCTTAACAAACCATCTTTAATAGTGTTGGCTCTCTCTTCTTCATGGTTTTAATCAACGTCGCTGTGTGCATTAATTTATTTGCTTCCCAGTAGGCGACTATAACCTTTTCATCGCTCCAGAACTTGAAGCCCTTCCATCTGCGGATGCTTTAAAAGTAAGTATAATTTGTTTAAAATTGAAAATCATCGGCTTACAGCGCACTTTATTTACAATTTTTTTTGTCTGTAATCAACAATTTGCATGGAAATCATTTAAAATTTATTTTTTTTAGGTAGAATCTAAACGCAAAAGAATAAAACCCAAGAAATCGTAGCCATGAAAGAACCAACGGATACATTCGAAACTACAAATCCACCTCATTCTAGGATTCCGAAATCATTGGACCAAGAGCATCAAAATAAGGAAGGAGAAGCCTGTTCAAAAGATGACTTCAAAATATTGGGCATCCCCTCAGGATCGACAATATCAGGGCCCCAAGGTAATACAACAAAGTTACAAGACAAAGCATCCAGGTCATCAAAGCCACCTCCAGTGCAGTCTCAAGGCAATCAAATGGGTTTGCATGGTGCTATGTATCAGTTAAAGTTATTTATGTTATTCCTCTACCGTGGTATCTCTCGTGAGTATTCATTTCGCTTGGGCACAGAAATAAAAGAAGCAAAAAAGTTCGACGATCTAGTATTCGAATACGACAATAATCAGAGAAAAGAATATCGTTTTGTTCAAGCCAAACACAGATTTGACGAATCGAAAAAGATTACAATCGACCATTTACTCACAGAAAGTGATGGCGATTTTAGTTTAACCAAATACTACTTCTCGTATACAGATTCAAAGAAAGAAAAGTTCTTTAAAAATGGCACCATCAAAGACGTTACTATTTGTACTAATATTGACTTTGATTTTGAAAACCTCCGATCTGAAAATATTGAAATCATTGATATATTTGATGAGGATGATATCCTCGATGTTAAAATCAATATAAATTACTTTAAAACAAAACAACCAAAACGTTACCGATTTAGTAAAAACATTGTTCCATTACTGCGACCAAAATTACAAAACTATAATCTAACTAGATTGGCAAGAAGGCTGTCTGAGTGTTTTCTAGAGAATAAGTCCATAAAACACCATGACGTCAATGATATTTTTACATTATACCATCTTGCATTAGCCGAAGAGGTTATTGACGTGAAGAAGAAAAAATTTCGTGAAACATTTATTCAAAACGATCCATCGTTATCGGAAAATGGGCGAAAATTTCGAACAGTATTCATAGAAGAACTCAATAGAAAAGCAAGCAACAGTCTAAAGCTTGAAGATATAAATGAAGCACTTAAGGACAAACGAAAAATAATTCAAAACAAACAAGTTGGCCTGAATTTGTCTAAGAATTTTGAAAAAGGCGATCATCAAATCTGGCCCGATAACTCAATACCCGAAGAAGATATAGATGATTTTTTAAATCATCTTGTGTTCGCTGTAGGACAGCCGAACGAAGAGGAACTGGATAAAATTATAAACGATGAGATCGGTAAAGGATTCGTTTTCGATTATATAACAACTGAAAATATTTATAATAAATTTTTTATAACGAACTTAAAGTGGTTACTGAGCAAAGAAAGAGATAGATTCCTTTCGTATACCGAAGGTAGAGAGTTTTTAGAAAACGCCAAAAATCGTATTCCAATTTGTTTCGATGTAAGAGATCCGATCGATTCGTTTATAGGAAGGCAAATGGAGCTTAAGAAGTTGCACGAAATATTGCAAACTAGATATATAGCGGTTATATCACAAACAGAGAGCATAAAAGGATGCGGTGGTATTGGTAAAAGTGAACTTGCAAGAAAGTACGTCTATGACTACAGTGAGGATTATAACAATAAAATTATATGGATTAATGCCGATAGCCATTATAGTCTTCAAGAATCATTTCGAAGACTAGCCCAGTATAAGTTGAGGATTCCTTCAAGAAATATGTACGGCCAAGAGAGACCCATAAAATCCATAGTCGCAGAAGTGTACGATTTTTTCTCCAAAGGTAAATGCCTATTTATATTTGATAATGTTGAACAGCAACAAACTAAAGGCAATTTCGCTTATACAATTGATGAGTACTTACCGACATTAAGTTTGACCAAGAACAGGCCCTATATTCTTATAACTTCTCGCCTTTGTGAATGGTGTTCAATAGAAATGATAATTTTGAATGTCTTGACGGAAGAAGAATCCATGGAGTGTATGTTAAAAGCTCTATCTATCGAGGAGAACTCTTCTCAATCAAATGACATTCAAGAGCTGGTAAAAACTTTACACTATTTTCCCCTGGCCTTGCAACAAGCAATTGCATACTTTAAAAAAAGAGATATTGGATTAACCAACAATACGTCTGTTGGAACTGATTACATACAATCCTACTATGAGGATATAAAAAAGATACTGGACTTCAAGACTAAAAGTGCGACAGATAACTTATACACAATCATAACGTATTCAACTTGGAAAATGACAGCCGATAAAATTAAAAACAATCCAGAATGTGGCTACGAAGCGGCAGAGATCTTAAATATTATGTCCTATTTTGACGCAGACAATGTTAATGCAAATTTATTTTTGGATTTAGTGAACAATAATCCAGAGAAATTAGAATCAGCCATTCAATTGCTGAAGCACTATTCAATGATCGATTTGGGATCCGAAGAGGGAGAACTAAAAATTCATCGTTTAGTACAGGAAGTCATAAAAATATATTTAAAGGATCAAGATAAGGAGAATGAGGTTCTGGAAAAAGCCTATAATTTGCTTAAATCAAACAAGTATCAAAATTCAGAGAAGCAACTAGCTTTGACACACAAAGACAAATTCATATGTCATGTAAATGAGTTAGGCAAGAACTTACCACCGGCTTTGCAAGAATTATCATTACTTGTAAATGATTTCCATAACAAACACGTTGCACCAACTTTTGAAAAGATCGTAGCGCATACGGGCGAATTTACAAATCAACATATTAGACCAACTGTTGAAAGTGTCATAGCAACTACAGATGAATTCGCTAGACAGCATGTTGCACCAGCTGTTGAAACTGTTATAAGACAAACAGATGAATTCGCTAGACAACATGTTGCACCAGCTGTTGAAACTGTTATAAGACAAACAGATGAATTCGCTAGACAACATGTTGCACCAGCTGTTGAAACTGTTATAAGACAAACAGATGAATTTGCCAGACAACATGTTGCACCAACTGTTGAAGCTGCTATAAAAGAAACAGATGACTTTACAAGACAACATGTTGCACCAGCTATTGAAACTGCTATAAAAGAAACAGATGAATTTACAAGACAACATGTTGCACCAACTGTTGAAGCTGTTATAAAACACACAGAAGAATGCGTACAAAATTCTAAGGAGCATTTAGAGTCCGTGTTCAATGATATAGGTCGAGGAATATCTAAAATCTTCAAATGAAGAATTTAAATAAACTCTAGTCTATAGTTTTATGAGATATCACTAAATATCACTAAATATTTTCCTAGATATTAAAAAAATTTCAAAGCTAAGGACTTTTTAATTTCTTTTCAAAATTTAGATGAAATTACAAGTCTTGCGAGCCTGTAGTAAAACCCTAGAGCTTAATGAATCTTTTATTCTTTTATAAGGTTACTGCAACTGAATAGAAATTTTACCTTAATATATTTGCTTTGCAGTTTATTGTGTATTTTAAAAAAATCAAATTTAAGGACGAAGAAACAGTGATGTTCTATGTTATAATTGACTTTTGTTTTCTACTTTCTCAACTATTTAAATACTTATAATAATGTGAGATTATGCATTTATTATAATTGTATAACTAAAGAATAAACCATTTTTATGCTATTGTATTATAAATACAAATATATGTATATTATCCACACTATCTACAAATATTGTGTTATATTTTAAAACAAAGATTTTAACTCTACAAGCCGTCTGGGGCGACTATAATTCTTGTGTTTCTGATGTATAAAAAAAAATATTTTTAATATATTTTTTCAAGTAAATTGTCAGTGTATTAATTCTCCGTGAATAAATTCCAAATATAGAAAATAATCAGCCTTATTTTGACATTCGAATTTATTCGAAAGTGAGTCGAATTCGCATAGACTGTATTTTGACTTTCGAATGAATAGAAATAATAAAAAATTTATCCAAACTTTCGAAAGTTCATTGGTTGTGCGTATTTTAAGGTGCTGAATTTATTTAAGTTTATTTTGCGTTATAATTCGAAAATGAACCTTTTTCATTCGAATCTCAAAATACACAAAAATCTTTCGAATGAATAGAGACATTCGAAAGAATTGACTATTCATTCGAATCTCAAAATAAGCATGAATTTTACTGTGGCGTCAACTATTTGGCACAGGGCTGGGTGACAACAAGGAATACGAATAACGTCTACTTCACTGGGAAAATATACCACCTTTTGATGAGGTATTATAAAATTCCTTGTCGGCGGTGGGGGGAAATGTAGAGTGTTGCCAGGTTGTTGTTTTTATTTTACGTGTGGAATTTGTCTTTACTGGCAACTACTGGTGGTGAACAAAGTTCCAAAAACAAGGCTATTAGGTATGTGGAAGCCTGCACAAGATAGGTGCAATGAATTTCATTTTGTAGCACTTTTTGTAAGGGTAAACAAATATATATATTTCTTTCTATTTATGACAACAGTTTCTTAACATTAAAGCTTGATAAACATAGCGTGCTTTGGCGTTTTAATTGGTAGCCTGTAATTTAGTATCTCTTTGAATTAATGTTGCCTTACATAGCACCTCTGTGCTAATCCATTTAATAAGTTCATAGGAACAACATTGGAAATGGGTAAAGTTTGCTTCACGAGCAAGAGATACAATAAATTAAATGCCATAGTCCCATCATCAAACCTAGCTATGCACTATAGATACTTCTTTGTGTTTTATCAGCATTCACTCATTATCAAAACCACCATAATTTGAATTCTAGGCCCTTGGGTTTGTTCGTTACTTTTCTGTGTTTGAAAATTGTCCTTGAAAAGAATCTATTACACAATAATACCCTTAGCTTTAAAGCTTACGCGCACAGTGAGCGGCAGACAGCTTTTATTAAAAAACTTATAACTAAACTCTTAAGCAAACTATCTTTAGTCATATTTAGCTTTTCAAGTGATAGCACACAAAATGAAATAGATTCGACTAAAGAGGCGTTCGAAAACACCAATCTCGAGTGCAATGTTGAATATGAATACAATTTCTGTTGAAGTGGTGAATATAAGAAAGTGCAACAAGTGATATGACATCCTTTTGGGATTTCCTTGGTGGCAATAAGAATGCCGAACACAATTTGCAGGAAGGACTTTTCCAAATTGTCTCCCAAACATGTGGCATTCTTGTGCAAGTGAATAATACTAATAACATAAATATCGGTCGAGATATAACGAATATAAATGTCAACAATTTGAGTACAAGTGGCGATGAACCACATTCGGTGTTAATTAACGCAACGGGTAAGCCCACTAGGGGGCGAACTTACGATGTAGGTCCTAGTACATCAGCAGCAGCAGGATATCATCGGACTCGTCGACTAAGTCGAAGAGAGAGTGCCCGAAGGCTATTTGCCGACTATAAAAATTGTTTATCGGTAAGCAAAAATCGTTTATATGTGTATTTATTTGTTAATTGCTGACTAATGGATAGGATATTTAGCGGATGGGAGCGTTAAGGTTGCTCTACACAAACAATTTCTGTATAGTAAGTTATGGGCTGTCGTTAGAATATTCGTATACGTTCAAATACTCTGTAACTCTGTCACAAGTTTATCGGTATTGGTTTACAACCATCATGACTACTCCTACCTTTATGTGTATGTCTGATTCATAAATATCATAGTACCTGACGTTACTACGTTTTTACTGTCGCGTAAGCTTTTACGAATTTTATTCCTGCGAGTCACGTGAATTTATGGTGTTTCCCTGTAATCAAATTGATTAAATATCGCAGTTTTATTGGGGCTGTAGTCTAACTATCAAATAATTCGAGTTCGATTGATGATGGCATTGAAATATTAAGCCAAAAGGACACCATTCTCTATGCCTATTAGAATTTTTTTTTTCAGCAATTGGACAGTGAATGGTTTTATGTAGTTATAGTAGAATTTTACTTCTGTATGCTGTGTGGAAGCAACGAACTCATTTTTTGTCCTTGATTCGCGGTGACGTTCTTTACATTCTTAACCACCCCCTTTAATTTAAGTAAATATCTCTATATTAATGGGAGATTTCCTTTGAAGATATGCTTTGCTACCATTTGAGTGGTACCTTGGCCTTCGCTTATTAGTGTCAAAAGGTTGGGTAGATACCCATCTTTCCCCGGTACTAATATTTCGTGTGAAAATCAACGAACTTCCTACCCATACCATTTCCTACTACTCGACATCAAATAGTTTTCTAGGTGTGAATAGAGTATTTGTGTTAGGAATTTGGTAGCAGGTTGATGTTGATGTGTTAAGCAACTTGTTTGCTGAGTTAGAGTCATATCTAATCCATCCTTTTGATATGAAAGTATTCTATAATTATGCATATAAGTATGATCACAGTGAGAGAGACTATATAAAAGCTTATGTATTTCCCTGTCCTCCAGACATATATTCCTCAAACGGAACCATTGCCACTATCAAATCACATCGACCGCTCTGCAAAAAAAGTATACACAGGTCACTGAGTGCCATCCGACATTAGATATCTTAATAAAATCAACTACGCTTGGTTCCGATGAATTCAGCCATAAATCTACCTTCTGTAGTTGGTAGGTACTTTTTTTAACTTAAAATTAATAACAACCGGTGTTTACTGCAGGTGACCCATTAGCATACACAACACTAGGAAGTCTTGCATATGAAATAAATATAACTCCGCTATCAGATTAATCTAGAAGGAAAAGTTTTATGTTTCACTTGCACGCTTTGTGAAAACGAAAAAAAACAGGATAGCCATATTGAAAGTTGGCTAAATTATATAGTACCCTATTTTTGCCTTAAAGTATTGCTCAAATTATTAGAAATACATTGGAAGGTCTAAGTTAATTCAACCTTGTCTTATGTCTTGTGCTAAACTTGAGACACTCTTGACGTACTCCACTTTGGACTTTAAAATCGTCCGGCGTAAGACGTAGCGTTTGACTGTCATAGCTTTAATAATATGTAGGTACGAGTCATTCTGGAATAGATCTCCTGCCAAGATCAATCAGATAGTATCTCCATTCAAGCTAGTGAAAGCCTCGATGAAGTTGATAGTCAGTATCTGTAGCGGGGATTTGAAGTTTAGATTCCCACCGTTTAAGACGGCGATTACCCAGCTGAGGACTGGATCTATAAACACTGATTTTGAACCAATCCTCGAAAGTTCATTAGCAGAAACGTTGCTTCGAATGTCTTTGAGAGCAGAATGGATCTGAAAAGGGCTTTTATAGCTACGTATCATTATCATTTTCTATCTTAGAAAGAGTCCAATCAATTGGTAGGTATAATGGGTAATGTAACATTCTTGGATATATGTACTTTCTTGGTCCCATTGTAGCCATATACGCGCACCATTCCAAGTTCTTAGAAAATCTTACAAATTATTACGAAAACCTATTTGAGTATGGAAAGTTTTGGTTTTTTTTAGAAAAGAGAGTACTCACGAGGGAATAAGAAATTTCCCCAGCCACCAATTTTTATTGCAAGACTGGTTTGTGAAACTGTCAAATCCGTCAAGTCAATAGGTCCGTTCGCGTTCTTTTTACACTAAAATTCGTAGATTATCAAATTTCGAAGAGAGGGGGTAAGATTTCCTCAGAAAGAGCTAAAACTACGAAGAAGTAAACGAACGGGTTGAACAAAAAAAAAGTAGAAAATACACTGGTTTGACAGCTTTGACAGTTTTCATAAACCAGCCCAACAGAAATTTCTTGCACTAAAATTCGTAGCATGGGGAAATTTCTTACTCTCTCGTGAGCGCTATCTTCGGTAAAAAAAAACTACGAAAATATGTACGCGAACAGCTTTTCGTAAAAATTCGCTGTTTTAGGAGGGTACGCGAACGGACCTAATGTATTTTAATTTTTTTCTTTTTAGAGAGAGAATTTCACTCATCTCTTTGAAATTTGATAATCAAGTTCTTTTTTGTGAAGAACTATAGGGTATACCTAAATATTTCCGTGAACCTTAGTACAACAACCGGACAGGGGTTAATTTTTGTTTTCTATGCCCGACAAAAATGGACAATGTCCATTTACCCTATTAAATTATTGGCTATAAAATGCTTCGAAACAAACAGTTACATCAGTAGGCGCTTCTGATGTCCTCCTGGACAATTAAAAGAAAAGCAAACATTCAAATTCAAACATATGTACATCACTATACCATGGCTTTGTTCCCCATACATATGTTTCGTTATGAATATGAATATGAAACACACACTACCAAGTATTTTTAGAACACGGTCAGTACTCCGTAGTTGCACTGCGACACTTTTGTTTGGAACAGCTGTCAGATAGTGCCACATTGACCGCTCTGTAATAGAATACATTCAGCATTTGCTTACGAAGTACATACTGCTCAAAAGAGTTGAACGCAAAAAGTGCGATTTGATAACACTCTACATTTGATTAGTTAAGTTAAACAATCTGTGAATTTAAACAATAACAGTACGAATTGATATTATAGCTTCTATACAGTAGGCAAAAGTGCCGGTAAATGTGTGTAAATTTATTTAAATTTTCGAAATGAAAATCAAACTGAGTTCAGATAGTATAAATGCTGAGAAAGTGAGTTGTTTTATCAATTTGTTCTTAGTGCAAATGGTTCTTCTTTATGTATACGTCTCGGTGATTGTTTTATTTGTTCTTTGCGGTAAAATCGAATGGATTTTTTCCATTCCGAGCTAAGTTGTTTTTACTTATTTACATAAGTAGATTGTTTTGTGGTTAATATCGAGTGTGGGGAGAATCGTAAAGACAGCTGTGTTCAAAATGATTTTCACAGACGATCTTACAGAAATGTCAGTGGGAATTACACGTGTTGCGGGCACAGCACTTTTAGCAATCAACTGTGGGAGATTATGAATACATGTTTGAAGCAGTGTTAGAATTTAATTTAGAAAAAAACCGTGCATTTTGTTATATATGTACGTACTATTATTCCGTCATTTATTAAAAGATAGTAAGTTTATTCGCGTACCCTCTATGGCGACATATATAACTGGAAGCTTGATTGTTGGATAGTTTTCAACGATCAGTTGAATAATAAAAACGGATTTAAAGAGATGTTTTAATTAAAATGAAGTATTTTAGTAAGGAAGTAAGTTAATTCTAAAAGTGATTAGCATTATTTTGAACTTAAAAAAGAAAAACGCCTATGGTTGGGGCTTAATTTTGCGCACCTTGTACGTATGGAGCCAAAAATGAACAAAAACTTGACGAAACTAAGTGGAAAGTCATAATAGATGTAAATGTAATATACTAAATGCGTGCAGTTGCATGACAACGTACGACAGCGTTTAGATCATTATTGGGCAATTTCTACTATAACTTGGCTTCTTTGCAGTCCATTCCTTAAGTAGCCCATAATAGACGTACTTATGTGCTCGAAAGCAGTGGTCAAATAATTATGCCAGTTATTTTTGTAGATTGTTGTGAGAAAACAAATAATATGATTCACTCTGAACTCATTTGAGTTGTGTGTCAAGTTTTTTTTTTTTTTTATAATCTGCACATGCCAAAGGGGATATGAATACCCTTTTACTGATTAACAGGCCACGGGCGTTAGTTAATTTAGAAGAGAGAAGAAGGGATAGGAAAGAGTTGGTGTAGTGGTATTTGAAACTCAGGTGATATTAGGTTTCAATGTTTATTCTCCATGGGTGGTATCCAATTTGACTGGGGAGTGAGTTGTGTGTGATTTTTGCATTCGTTGGTAATTCACAGTATTTTTTTTCGCGTTCATGTTGAAATACACAAAGTACTTATAGCGAATTATTTAATTTTAATACTGTGAAAATTGGATGGACTTGGTCGGGAATTGATCACCAAACCTCTCATTCAATGACCGAATACACTACCACTACACCGTGGCCACCCCACGTTTTTTATACAAAAAAGCGAAAAGCCATAATAGTCTTGCATTCCAAGTTCCAAATTGTATGCAGCTTGTACGTTACAAAATTCTTTCAGAACTCATGTGAGCTGTGTGTCAAGTTTTCATACAAAAAAGCGTAAAGCCATGATGTTACAGTACAGCCCCAATGCAGCCATGTGCTTTTTATGTCTGATTTAGCACATTCAACAGCAATCTTGTTCCCAGCGTGGCTAGGGACCTATAGAGTATGTTAACTTGTTTCCTCCCATACATGTTGGGTAATTTCAAGTAATTTGTAACAGTCAAAGAGAAGTCTGAAGAAGTTATTCCAGGAGCACATATTTTAAATGCACTTCGTAAGCAATCTGATTTTTAAGTTTTAATAATGAATACAGAAGATTTATTTTCTTTATTCCAACATGTAGGTAATGTTTTTTGGACTTTTTAAATCATTAACTTACTACTAACAATTAAGTTACAGCTTGTACTAAGCTCAATAAATAAATTCTATAAAATCACATGAGAGTAAGTGCAAACACTTTTGACTTAGTATTTTTTTTTTGCTTTATACAAAGTCCAAAATTACGATTATTTTATTTTAATATTAAATATTTACTTTAAAAATTCAATTGCCTTAGGGACACTGCTTCACCGCTATGCTACTTTTCCGATAAATTAGCAGTTAAACTCACGACAATGCTGGAATAAAATCAAAATCGCTTGTGACTGTCCCATTGGCTTTCATTTCAAAGATGTGCTGTACGTTTCTCGTTCTCTACCGCTATTCACTTCAAAGATTCCATCCAAGTTTTGTTTTTTCTGTATCTGTTGCTTATTTTTTATAACTTGTTCATTCTATTTGTTCAATTTAGAATTATTGATTTATGGTTCTAAAAAAAAAGTCTTTTGCATTTTTAGACTGTCCTAGATTCGAAACCTTCTTCGGGCGATGATGACTCCGAGCTATGGGATCAAAATCATATGTTCAGATCGGGAGGTCAACGTGATTCGTATAAGTGCACAATAGGAGTTGTGACCTATAGTATACTGAATTATTTTCTTTTTTATAATTTCACAGATGGAACGGGAAATGGTGTAAGCCATCATGCATTCCAATTACTATTATACTCGCTCTCATAGTAGTCGTTGTGTTGCTTCCACTACTTGAACATACAAACGATAAGACTCATCATGGTAAGCACAATGGAACAAGCTTAATATGCAGTGATAAGTGCAGGTAAGTCGAACGGCAGTCCTTAGAAGCACCCAGTTTAAATCTGTTTAATCGTAGAATACAACTTGTGGAGAGTATCCCTGAAGGACTGAACTTCTCGAAAAACAGCCCACATTTCATGTCAACCTATGAAGCCTGGTCTACGCTACTTAATCTAACCAAAGACTCTTTAGATATTGGATCCTTGTATTGGACTCTTCGAGGCTCTGACATATACAATCACACATCTGCGTGGCAAGGCGAAAGGATCTTTCAGCAACTGCTCACCGATGGAATGAAAAAGAAATACCGCATTCGTATAGCACAAAGTAGTCCCACTCGAAATGATCCTAATTTAGATACGGAACTTCTAACCAAACGAAAAGCTGCAGATGTACGTTCGGTTAATTTTCCACGTTTATTGGGCGGAGGAGTCCTGCATACAAAATTATGGATTGTCGATGGACAACACTTTTATTTGGGTAGTGCCAACATGGACTGGCGTTCGTTGACACAAGTTAAAGAGCTCGGCGTTTTGATTACGAACTGCACATGTCTATCGAAAGATTTATCGAAGATTTTTGAAGCCTATTGGTTCTTAGGTCGCAATAATTCTCTTGTACCACCCCTATGGCCAATGGAGTACTCAACTAAGATCAATGTGAACACTCCTATTGAGGTTACATTCAATGATGTTGAAAAATTGAATAGCTTCTTTTCGGTAAGTAGGCGAACCTAAACTCTATTACTTATGCTGGTAAAAACTTTTCTTTTTCATTTAGAGTTCTCCACCGCCGCTCACTGCTAGAGGACGGACAAATGATTTGGATGCGATCCTTAATGTCATACAGAATGCAGAAAAATTCGTACATATAGCTGTGATGGACTACTTTCCACTTCTGATCTACACTCCGAAGATTAAGTAAGTTCCCAATTCCTTCAATAACATTCTAATGCTAAAGTCAGTAAAGTTTCCTTTATTCTTCATCTTCTCAAACTGAGAGCCTTTTATATATTTTGGGAAACTTACATCAAACATTGTTTTTCTCGGAACTGGTGAGCTGACAGTTTTGTAGAGCATTAATTTGTTCCGTCGAGTTTTAAACCTCAGCAGCTTATTGCTGGGATTACCACAAGGATTCTATAGGTAGGATTAATATGTGCTCTGAGGTACATAAGCTCCTTAATTATCACGAAGTTGTAGTTATCAGCAGTGACATTCTGCTCAAGGTTTTGGAAAATAACTTTTTGTTTGATGGTAAAATATGCTTCGTCTTGTCCTCATTCACTTCAAGACTAACTAGCTTTGCTTGCCCTTTAATTTGAATGTCTCTACGATGACCTGCCGTTAAAGAGGTCTCTTGACAATGCATCCTTTGCTGCAATCCGGTCGGTGTGTAGACACAGTATCGACTTGTTACATTTTTACTGGCTGGCTATGGTCGTTGCTGCTCGAAAATTTTCAGAGGTGAGCAGTCCATAGTGTGCCACATCTTACCGTTCATTGCTAAACGCATTGTACGCGGTTCTCTTTTAACAAAAGAAACGCACCCAAAGGTAAGGGCGCTCCATCACACCATTACACGTGTGGAGTATTTAAAATTTGATTTGGAAATATTTGCTTAATTACTCGACTAAGCAAAGCGTATATATAAATACTAAAATTAATTTGATCAATTTACTTACAGATATTGGCCATATATAGATGACGCAATCCGAACGGCAGCAATTGAGAACAAAGTTGCTGTAAAGATGCTCATATCATGGTGGCAACATTCTCGATCTTCTGAAGACCACTTTCTTACATCTCTCACAAGTCTAGCATCATCATATCCAGGAGTTGATATTCAAATCGTAAGAATAGAGTCAAATACAATTTTATAGAAATCAATGTATTTCATCTCTTATTTCAGCGTCGATTTATTGTACCATCGGATGATGATCAAATGAAAATTCCATTTGCACGAGTTAATCATAATAAATATATGGTAACGGATAACACCGCTTATATTGGTACTTCGAATTGGTCTGGGGACTACTTTACGGATACAGCTGGAATCGGCTTAATTATCAGGGACACCGCTTACTATCGTGATGACAATGAAACAACTGTAGTCACTCAATTGGCCAGCGTCTTCGAAAGGGACTGGAACAGTCCTTATGCTGTTGAGCTTATTAAACCATAAAATTTATAACGTACTTCCTGAAGGTTGAAATTTACATATATTAGATAACCTAAGTCACCTGTGTTTTAGCAGTATTTCTTAAATTTGAATCCTTCTTAGATGGTAGTAGAAATAAGTATTGAATAAATGAAAGTGTGCCTTGAAAGAGATATTCTTTAAAAACTTCTTTCGTCGAATTATTACATAGCCCTGATAACTGGCTTAGAAATTAATTTGGTTACAGTAGGACTGTCTTTATCGTCACCGAAGTACTCATTTGGGCTGAGTTCGAAAAGGTCAAAAAATGCGCATCGTGAACGTAACACATCACTGCCTATGTGATGCGTTGCTACGAAGTTTTCATTTTGCGATGCATCACGATGCTTTACAATCTTTGACATTTTGGAACGGCTTGTGCAAACAGTAAAAATGTCTAAAAAATTAGCAGCGGTGATACATTCCAAGGAACATACATATTTTATTAACTAGTTACTAAGCTTAAAATAATAAATTTCTTTCGAATGGCGAGATGCTTCCATTTTTTTGCGGAATAAAAAAAATGCTGTCAACTTACATCGCGTCACAATAACTCATGATGCGTTGGTTGCTTTTGTTTGCGCAGCGGTTTCTTTCATGATGCATTTTATAACACGATACATCGCATCACTGCTATATATTGGCGTTTTGGAACGCATGACGTTGCAGTACTGCGGGGTTACTGCGATTTAGAACTCAGCCTTGTTTTCAGAATTCTGATTAACACTCATTGAACACTATCGTCTAATCATCTATTTTTGTATAAAGATACTAAATGTACTTGGGGTTCATAGTAAATAAATACCAAAAAGTTTACAGCCTCACCTCTAGCAAGAATCTGACAAATTTACAAAAAAGTAAACAAAACAGAAACAAAAAGTGAAAAAGCCTCTAATTTGACATACATATCTACCTAAAGAAATTTCTTTCAACAAATTTGGAGCATGGGGTAATTTCTTTCTCTTTCGTGAGCGCTCTCTTCTGCGAAAAAAATACAATGCTCTTCTCCGTACTCGAACTTCGAATTCGAAATTGGTAAAATTTGGTAGGCCTATTGGTGTTGTAATTGGTGAGCACAAATTTCAAAGACTGGGGGTAAAATTCTCTCAGAGAGATCTAAAACTACGAAAAAGTAAACGAACGGGTTGAACAAGAAAATGCTGAAAATACACTGATTTGACAGATTTGACATTTTTCACAAACCAGCCCAAAGGAATTTTTTGCACTAAAATTCGTAGCATGGGGAAACTTTTTACTCTCTCGTTATCGCTCTCTTTTGCGAAAACCTACGAAAATTCTCTGTACGCGAACAGCTTTTCGTAGAAATTCGTAAATTTTCGTAAAAATTCGCTGTTTTGGGAGGGTAGGCGAACAGACCTATTGTCAAATAGTTGTGTTGTTGTGTTGGGTCACCCAACTTGGGTGTAAGACAATACAAAGTAGAGTGACGTCTAAAAAGAGGGCCGTTTTTTATTCAACCCGTTTCCGTACATTTTTGGAGATTTGTCTTTTTTCGAGAGATTTTTAGCCAACTGAAATTTATAAGCTGCGAATTTTAGTACGAAAAGTTCCGAAACCTATCTTGACCTGTTCGATTTAAAAAAAAAGGGTAAAATACTGCCTCGCGTATATACTAATTTAATAAGCTCTTATTTGTCTAATTTGTCTCTATTATTTCTAACCGCGGAATATTTTACGGATCTTTAAAGATAAACTGGCCTCAAACTATAACGCCTTATTGTAATCAAACCTTTAAAAGACTAGCCAGGCACTTTCTACGGCAAAATTAGAAAGTATTGTTGCAAAGGGCCATTGTAAAAAAATCTTCATTTTAATTTTTGGATCTTGTTATTCATGTTTTTTGTCTTTGCTTAGGATCTCTTGGCCATTGTTATGAGCCAAGGTAGGGCCACAGAGGCAACTCCTGTGTAGGAGAGGAGGGCGGCGGCATGCTTGCGGTCGCTCGGCTTAAGCTCGTCGGACTGGGTGGTTCTTGCCAAACTCTCTTTACACCACCTACTCAATAACAAAAAAAAACATGCCATGAAAAGATAGCTAACTTAGGACAGAAGAATAATCTAAACCCTAATTCCCTAACATGACTTCGGACGGACAGAGATTTATAGGAAGGAGTTGTACTCAAAGACCTATGCCAAAACCCAGGAGAAAGAGCGGAAAAGGATACGCGAACCAACCCTAACTAAACCTAAACTAAGCCTAAGCTAAACTAAAACTATAAATAAACCCTAGAACTAGCTTACCTTAAAACTAGCCTAACTACGACCTTCCACGCAAACACCCTTTTCACTGTCTCTCCAAGATAATGGTTCGTCAAGAACCCGAAGCATGCCAGATGTTAATGGCTACAGGTTGGCCAACCCACTCTTAATGTCTAATGACACTAACCAAAGCCATCTTCTTGGCCAGATGTTGTAGAAGATGGCCCCATCTTCATCAGGATGTCTTTTTTGGAGAAAATATTATTCACGGCTAAGTGTTTGTCAACAGAAGTCTTGTTACTACCTCTAGACTAAATTGAAA
This sequence comes from Chalcosyrphus nemorum, assembly GCA_949716465.1. Lineage (NCBI taxonomy): Eukaryota > Metazoa > Arthropoda > Insecta > Diptera > Syrphidae > Chalcosyrphus > Chalcosyrphus nemorum. The sequence goes on from OX454332.1 coordinate 36,477,920, forward strand.
TTGACTATCTCTTATGGCTTACATTTCCTTCCACAGAGTTTCCTGGTCAGGCAATTACAAGGTTTTTTCTTTCATTTACACTGTCGACGATGAGCTCATTTTTAAGGATAAAAGTGAGAGAGCTTGCATCTTGATTAGGATCGCCTCCTTGACCGTCTTAAGTTAGTTTGAAAGAATCGGCATAATTTCCAAACCTTGTTATTGTTATTGATACGAGTATATGCGTCAGGTCATCTACCTATTCATGGAAAGAACAACAATTAACCCAAGAACAAACCCAAAACAGAGTACTAATACAAAAGTTATCCAAAACAATTGGTACTTTAACCTCCACAGACAAGTATACGTACATTCAATTCTAAAGAATCTGATGAGTTTACTTGCCCAATATCAGCACACTGAAGTGGTTAACAACACGGAAATAAGACCTTGGAAAAAATGCATCAGTAAGCGGAAAAGTTCTTCTTACTCATGTCACTTGTGTTTCTACTTGTTATGGGTCAAAGAATACAACAAGCAAGCAGAAAAAACAACTCTAAACCAGGTGTACATAGTGTTGCAAAACAAACAAACTGTCCACTATGAAATTGTTTCCAGATAGGTGGAACTGAATTTCATACTCAAGCCGCATTTAGTAACACTATCCAATTGTACAAGATACCATGTTGAAGAAGCTTAACGGAAACATTACAAAGTCGTTGTTTTACCTAAAAAATAACTTCTTAGGCATCCTCTTTAAGACATGTGTTATAACAACAATGTCCATTTTAATTTACTTAGTTGTGAGTGTTTTTTTTTACAGAGTGTATTGCTTTTTGATAAAATATATCTAAATTTTTCAATAGTGCATCCTGAAACAGACGGATAATGCGAGATCTAGTGAACATATCGATGCATATCCCATTGAAAATTCTCAAAAACGTAAGGATTTTAGACTTGGTGGAGACAAACCTTGATATTAAATCTATAATTTTAGTGATGTTAACCGAGATTCCATTGAATGTGGATAGGCCACCCTCTACGACGGAAGCTATGACAACAAATAGGAATTACATACCACAAATGGACGACTATGTCGAGGAAACACATACATTATTTCCATTACAGGAGCAGACGACTACTCCGATGAATGCCGATCAAAGGACAACAACTCCATGTCATGAGTTAGAAACAACAGCAGACACAAGCATGGATACTAGTCCAAAGCCCACGTTGCCTTTTAAACGATCACTCTCTTTAGATGAGCTCCTAATGTGGGAGACAACAACGGAAAATTTGAATATGGAAACTACTACCTTCGAACCCGAGGAGCAGAATGTAGAACTACAGAATGAGGAAGAAGAAGAAGAAGAAGAAGTGTCTAGGACTCCGATGACATACACAACAACAGAATTGTCACAGATAACCGAAGATGAAATTGAAGAGACCACTACTGCAAGTTCCACACCGTGCTCAGATGTTATTGAATCCGATGGTCTTTTCATGGACAATTGGTCATACTTTTTACCCACGGAGCAAGATTATAGTCAGATAAACTCACCTGAAGATACTTCATCCGAATTAAACGATAGTCTTGAGGCAGCCGAGAGTATATTTCTAAAAGAAGACAATGAACTTGGAACATTAGAAGCACCGTTGCTAGAGAATGACTCATCAAATAGTTCAGAAGTCCCAGTAGAAGAACACACTTCACACTTAACCGAGGATATAGAACCAAGTCGTGAGGTTTTCAAATATGGAACTTTCAACAAAGAATCTAGTGACAACAAGTTATTCTCCTTAGAACTGCCTCCACTTCTTTCACCTACGCATCTCTTCAATCTATTCGGAATGGATCACCTTCCTGCCCAATCGAATATAAAGCCTAGATGGTGGCCAAAAGCTAAAATAGCACCAGTTTCAGCCAGTCGGCCCGTGAAAGGTCGAAAAAGCCGCAAGAGGCATGCAAATTCAATTCTTCGCCCGGTCGAGGACTTGGAAGACAATTCAAATAACTTTCATAAACGGAATCAATTTCAAGGACTAGACACCCTTCTGAATATGAAACTCAAGGATTCAGTGGGCTTTTTTCAGAGATTATTTAGCAATTTTCAGCAATGATTTTGTTGTTTGTAGTTCTCTGCTATAAGTGTTATGTAAATGTGTAGACTATAAATAAATTTTGAAAATAATTTGCAATCAAAAACATCTGCTTTTTGTATTCGATTCTATTGGTAACAACACAGTAAGCAGATACTTTTACACGAATGCCATTGTACCTGACTGCGAGATTTCGAATGTGATATACAGCCAAGGCTATAGAATTTCCTTGGGTGTTATCAATTTATAGTACAAATAGTGATGATGATCATTTCCTGCTATAGGAAATTTCTTTGCTGATACCTAATTTGTTCTAATAAAGTTCAGGGTCCGCTTTGCATAGAAGATCGTTGTGACGGCTAAAAGATTTACTGACGTAAACAATAAGCCATGCTAGACATAATGCACACGAGTTAATTAATTCTGACGTGAAAGATACGAGATAATTGTTTCTTCTTTTTTTTTAGATTTTAGAACCCACAGCTCTCAATGTTGCATGATGAAATGTGCTGGTTATTTAGCAAATAGTAATTCCTTAGTGTCAGAGGCCATCTTTAGCAGAAAGTAACAGCTGCAAAAGAGTTCGTTAGGTCTATTGGACATATTCTATAATATATTTGAGGACTTGAATACAGTTTGTGTTGTCATATTCAAGGGAAGCATCCTTCGAAACCCGTCAAAAGAATCTCGCAAAAAAGGTAGTCCAAAAAACAACTGGATTACATAAATACAAAGGCACAACATTTGATTGGCTTCAGTGACGTAGTAATCCGAAACCTGGACGTTGGTACTTTCTGAGGTCAAAGCCACAGGCGGAGCAGTTGAAATGAAGTAAAGAAGGAGGGTTATAATCCTCTTGGCTACTAACATCCATATTTGTTAATGCAAGGCCAAAAGGTGTCAATGTTATGGTGCTGGGGGAAGTGGATGGCGAATTAGTCAGCCACAACAAAGGGCCCAAACATGTTATGGAAAGACACAGTTTAAGCACAAATTCCGCCATAAAGCTAGCTGCGTGTTAATGTACTAGCAAGCAACCTTGACAAACCTTCACACAAGAGTCTCATCAATGCCATATGCTAGCAACAACGCAACCAACGAGCTTGATGGCAAATGCCTTTGAAATATAAAGCGTAACCGTTTTTGTTTCGTCGAAGTGATGGAAAGTTTATCATAAGATATGCCATCGAATCACCTGTTGAAACGACTCGTCTGATCACGAGACTATTCTCTTGCACTTACTCCAGCAGGGATGATTGAAAAATGGATGCTTGTCAATTGCACGATTCATAGCTGTTTACACTGATGGGTCCAAAATGGATACGGGAATAGGTTCTGGCATTTTCTCCGAACCGCTGGAATAGCTCGGTCAATAAGCCTCCCAGACTACTCCGTGTAATGGTTATTATATACTTTTATGGGCATCACAGCTCTGACCTGAGCCAATTCTCCCCGCCAGCCCACGTACCTAACCTTACCTTACTGTGTCATATCCAGACAGATGTGACGAAAATACTACTGAAACAGCGGGTGAAGAAGAAGATAGTCTTTCAAAAATAGCTAAGGCACGTCAACTACAATAGGTCGGCCAACAACGATTCAGTCTAGAGTATCTTTAAGTCACAACCTCCAAGCTCGAGATCACAAAAAAGATCAATCAATCGGATGCCTAAAAACTTGGTCTTCGCAACGAGAAGCAGCAGGCAGAAACTCTCCAATGTCCGGGGGCTCTATTAAAAAGTAAGTAAGACGTGTTTCAATGAATTTGGAAAGCATGACTTCCGATTCAAATTCTTGTTGATCATTGTGCGAGGTCTGCTCCAAATACACCAAGGCTTCTACAGTGTTTGTTTTTTTTTCTTTTACACTTTATCTAACTACGAGTAACAAGTGAAGAATTATTAATTTACAAAATGTGGCGAGCAATAAAAAAAAAATACATAAATGAAAAAAAGAACACTTTAACATTGATAACACCATCCATAACCGCATGTACAGATTGGCTTCTTATCTGACTAAAAAGACTGCCATACGCTGTAGTGTCAAAAGTTCATTCTGATAATGGTCCAATTCTAAAACTATATTAATCAACTTCGGGGAATTGATTTTTTTTAAAATCTAGTTTCATTCTGAGCTCCGGATTGTGAACAACACTTTAAAAAAATGGCAAAAATCGCTCTTGTCTTCTTGTTCGCTTTCTGCGTTTTCCATGTAAGTTTTGGATAATATGACCAAAAATCATTTGAATTGTATACATAATAAGACATTTATTTAATTTTTATTTAACAGCTTTCGGCAGGAGCCCGCATTGTTCGCGATGTAGAAAATGCCGATGCCCAAAAGGTTCTTGACAACACCTTACAACAGCTTTCCCAGTTTTTCGAGACTACCTTTACAAAGGAGAATCTTGAGGTAGTTTTTTAAACTTCAAACACTTTTATTTAAATTAAATTAAATATTTTTTTACTTTTTTTTTTAGAAAATTGGAGCCAATCTGAAGCAGTTCGGTGATCAAATCTCCGAACGCGGAAAGGAATTGGTCCAACAGGCTGATGCTGGAATCAAGAAGCTGCAATCACCAGCACCACAACCATAGATTTACAATACATTCAATCACCTTATAGAAACGTAATGTAATTTTCAAAATGCTACTATAAATATCTTATCTGGATCCTTAAATAGTTTAAGAAATATGTTTAAGTAATAAATATGCAAAGATTTTTTAACCCCACACCTTCACGTGCTTAGGCGTAATTTTTGAAAAAGATTCTAAGACTGTTGTTTGTCTTACATTGTTTGGGGTACATACATATATATTTCTGGTTGGCGTGGAATATAAATTTAGTTGCATAATTATGCCAACACGGGTTGGGGTCTTGTTAATTAAATTTTTTTATCACATTAAAATTAATAGAAAATAGTTGTAGGTTTTACGGGTTGGTGTTGACCTTTTTTAAGCTGGTTTCATAGATCTTGAACCATTTTTGGGAATACTCGAAGTGATAACGATTTTCGGTAGATGAACCCAAGATCTAAGGACATTCTACTCATGAGAAAATATGGAGCCAAATTGATACCGACTTCCTAACTGGACATTGCTCTCTCAGATATCACCTCTGGTTGGCCTTGTCCAACCAGACACATCGAAATAGTAGTAAAGTATTTACATCGACATCTGAGCTAAAACTATCTTTAGCTCCATTATTATGATTTTGTATTATTTTATATTTGCAATAGCCAGCGCGTTACGAAGTGGTGCTGTGGCTCATTGGTTGGACTACTGTGCAAGGGGTTCCAAGCTCGAATCCAGAAAAATATATAACATCAATTTTTTTTCATGGCCCTACCTCTTCCGAGTGTCTTACAAACATCCAAGCATTCAACGTGTTGAGAGAGCTTCTTAAAAACCTTCCTGATCTTTTGATATGGCATAAAAATGTAGGTCCCTTTTGTAAGTGCAGAAATATATACCACGCACAACACGTACAGTTGTGAGAAGCTAGGCATTGACCCTCTATGAGCTGCTTATTACTTACTTACTTTAATCCTTTAACCCCTCGGGGGGCATAGGGCGTCAACAACGCCTGCGCGCCATCTTGTTCGTAGTTCTGCAACGCGTTTGAGCTCTCTCCAGCTCATTCCCAAAGAGCTCGATTCCTCCTCGACTGTTCTGCGCCACGTTTGCCTAGGGCGTCCCGCTGTTCTGCCTGCTTGGGTGAGCGGATTCCACTGCATAGCGTATTTCGCAATGGAATTGTCTTCGCGCCGTAGGGTGTGTCCAATCCACTGCCACTTTCTCCTTCGTATCGTAATGTTTATAGGTTCCTGGCCCGTTCTCGTATAAAGCTGTTCATTGGAGATATGGTTCGGCCAAAAGATCCTCAAGATGATTCTTAAACATTTGTTTACAAAGGCTTGCAGCCGGCGCGTGTTAATGGTGTCCACTTTCCAAGTACTGCACCCATAAAGCAGTACCGATTCTACGTTGGAGCGAAACAGTCGTAGCTTGGTTCTTAAGCTGATAACATTGCTTTTCCAGATGGTGGACAGCATGCCGAACGCAGCTTTGGCCTTCCCGATTCTGCTGCACACATCCAGTTCAGTGCCACCACGGTTTGCCGAGACCACACTTCCTAGGTATAGAAAGTTGTCAACTTTCTCGACTTCCTGTCCGGCAATGTTAAGTTGCGCGCTGGTGTCAGAAGTGCTCAGGGCTTTTGTTTTGGCTGTGTTAATTTTTAGCCCTACTTTGTTTGCCTCAGCTTCTAGATTCTGGACCATAAGATGGAGGTCCATTATCCGATGTGAAAGTAGACAAACATCGTCAGCGTAGTCTAGGTGTTTGAGGTAAGATGTCATAGTCCAGCGAATTCCATGATTTCCTTCCGTCAATGCTGCACGGAGAACATCACTGATAACCACTAAAAATAACAGCGGTGACAGTATGCATCCTTGACGTACTCCGCTTTGGACTTCAAATTCTTCTGACACCTTGCCATTGTGCAAGACGTGACACTTACTGCCCTCATACGTAGCCTTAATAATAGCAATGAGTTTTTCTGGGATACCTCTCCTGCACAAGGCCAACCAGATTGCATCTCTATTCAAACTGTCAAAGGCCTTCTCGAAGTCGATAAACAGCAGATGTAGCGGAGACCTGTACTCAACGCATTGCTCGATTATGATCCTTAACGTATTAATATGGTCGATGCAGGAGGATCCAGCACGAAAGCCTGCTTGTTCGACGTCGAGAGTAGAATCTAAATGCTCCCTGATCCTTTCCAGAATTATTCTTGCAGTTATTTTGGCTACGGCTGGCAGAACACAAATACCTCTCCAGTTTCCACAATCCATCAGGTTTCCCTTTTTCGGAAGTTTGATGATCATCCCTCTTTTCCACTCCTGTGGAAACTCTTCGCTATCCCAAGCTCTCCGTATTAGCGGATGCAGCAAATCTGCCGATATATTTGGCGCCGCTTGAAATAGTTCGGCAGGGATGCCATCAATACCAACCGCTTTGTTTTTCTTGAGGGACCTGATCGCTGTTATGATTTCGTTCTTACTGGGAGGTGCGGTGCGGATTCGGGAATTTGTTGCTACGGAATGCTCATTAAAATTTGAGAACATATCGACATCGCCTAAGTGGTTTAATACTGTGGCGAAATGTTCTCTCCATCTAACGAGCTGATCCTCATCCGAAATCAGAAGGCTGCCATCTAGACTTTTCACCGGGTGTTGTTTGGAGCTCCGACCACCAGTGAGCTCCTTGGTGATACTATAAACAGTCCTACTGTCGCATCTGTTCGCTGCTTCTTCAGCCTTTGAAGCCAGTGTGTCGATGTACTGACGTTTGTCACGCCTCACACTACGCTGCACTTCTTTCTTCTTCACACGATATTGGGTTTCTAGCTCGGTTTTCTCCACTGCTGAGGCGGCTGCAATCCGAGCCTTTATTGCTGTACGCTCTTCGATCCGTCTCCAGGTATCTGCTGAAAGCCATGTGCGGTGGTGTTTCTGCCTCTTGCCGACGTAGGCGCTTGCCCCCGTTGCAAAAGCATTTTTCACAGCATTCCAGTGGTCATCCATGCTCTCCTGTAATGATCTGCTGATTACTTCTGCTTGTAAGGCAAGGTGGTCCCTGAACTGTTGGCGCACTTGGGGAACCTTGAGCCTGTCAGTATTATACCTGGCGTTGTTTAGCAAGTTTGAGCGGTTACTATTGACAGATGCAGTGCGAAGGCGTAAATGAGCTATGAGCTGCTTATGGCCTAATATAATATTGTATATATTTTAGCACATATTTTGTAATGTACCTATAGAAAAATATTGAATTTACTCCAATGAATCTATATCTATATATACATACATACATTAGCCCGAAACTCAACGTCCATTTTTAAGTATTGCTATTATTACTTAACCAAGCGAGATGGATTTTTTTGCTTATTGTTCCCAGTCCAGGTTTGATCCACCCTATCACCCGGTGCCCGCTTGTCGTTGAGTTTCGGGACACCCTGTATACCTGCATAAAAATGGTGTGAAAAATGTATAGTAATTCATCAATTGAGTACGCATGAACCAATTTGGCGAACTTTGGAGAACTTTTTTATAAAAGAAAATTTTGGAAAAACCTCGAAATGTCGGGAAATTGGAAAAATCGAAAATTGATTTTTTGTATTAAATTTTGTGTGCAATTGAGTGCACACGGAGTGGCTTGTCGAATGGAAAAATAGAAAATTCTTAGTGGAAAACTCGGAAAAAACGCAACAAATTTGATTTTTTTAACGAAATTTTGCATTTCATCGCATGGTTTAATAATTTTGAACGATCTAAATGTGGAAAATTTCGGATAATTGTTAAATAGTACATACACATTTCCGCAGTGAGTAAGGAAAAGGCAGAACAACTTCTGCCGGGCCAGCTAGTATGGTAAAAAATAAATGATCAGTGCGAATAACTTGGTCCTCACAAATTTTGTGATATGAGTCTATGAAATTTTGTATACAAAGTTTTAGAAAACCGAAGCAGTACTAGTGTAAAATATTTCAAGAGCTGCCCAGTCACACGCTCAGTCTTCGAAAAAAATATCACGTTTCAATCAAGATTAGAACAAACTTCCCATTAAGTAGACAGATTAAGGAGTAGGCTCACGTACCTACTCATTTGAGACCGAACAGCCACGAACAACTACTGTCACTAAGACTTCCTACCCACGGTAATGAATTCAAGTGGAATTCCTACCAGCATTAGCAACTACAATTAGCAGTCTGAGACTGGGATAAAGTTCAGCGGAATTTTCAAGTAGGGTTCCAACTCCAATCATGGACAAGGGGCTGGAGTTATTGTAGAAAGTGACAGCATATGCAAAATAGAAGAATTTATTAAGCTATCTATCTTTGAGGCCGAGATTAGCCACAATTGGGATGTTTTCTTTAGTGATCAGAGCGTTTATAGAACGTACTTTGGACAAGATTACCACATGGACCTCTGGTTGTTGAGTTCGATTCCTCGTCGACTGTTCTGCGGCACGTTTGCCTAGGGCGTCCCGCTGTTCTGCCTGCTTGGGTGAGCGGATTCCACTGCATAGCGTATTTCGCAATGGAATTGTCTTCGCGCCGTAGGGTGTGTCCAATCCACTGCCACTTTCTCCTTCGTATTGCAATGTTAATAGGTTCCTGGCCTGTTCTCGTATAAAGCTGTTCACTGGAAATACGGTTCGGCCAAAAGATCCTCAAGATGATTCTTAAGCATTTGTTTACAAATTAAGGCAGCTTTGGCCTTCCCGATTCTGCTGCACACATCCAGTTAAGTGCCACCACGGTTTGCCGAGACCACACTTCCTAGGTATAGAAAGTTGTCAACTTTCTCGACTTCCTGTCCGGCCATGTTAAGTTGGGCGCTAGGCTTTTGTTTTGGCTGTGTTAATTTTGAGCATTACTTTGTTTGCCTCAGCTTCTAGATTCTGGACCATAATCCATCTTATGGTCAATTATGGTCCATTATCCGATGTGAAAGTAGACAAACATCGTCAGCGTAGTCTAGGTGCTTAGGGTAAGATGTCATAGTCCAGCAATGAAACAGTGCAAAAGAACAAAAGAATAAAATACTTTGTTCCTGATTGATATGGACAACAAATTCAAAGTAATTGATAAGAACTGTCAATAATTACAAGTTTGTCAAAACACAATTTTATTTGAACTTTTGATCCATATTGATGTAACGCAGTAGTATCTCACGTTCATTGTGCCGCATCATTTACGTAGGAAGTAGTGATAACAACCTCTAAGTTCTTTATCAACAATATTGACGTACGTGTATTGAATAGTAAAATTCCCAAGTCAAATGAGTGCAATTTTACTCTAAAAGAAGACGTTAACCATACTCACTTATTCGTTCAAATCTCGAGCAAAATAGGGCGTTAGGAACACATGAATGTCTGTTATTCGACAGCGTTTAAGATGCCTCTAATTAATTTTCGAAGATCTTAGTTTTTAAGCAGTAAACACTACGCCTCCGGACTTTGATGGCATTTCAGAAGCAATATTTACCCTTTCCCTATTCATCTCAAATTGCACATATGTATAGGATGTTGCCTAGTCGAAAAATTTCTCCCCAGCGGCAATGCTAAGTCGACTACTGGTGAGGTAAAGAGGTATTATGTATCTGGTATACTATAATATAATGCACTAAGAATAAATGAAATGGGACCAAGTGAGCAAAGTCTCACAGCATAGTTTGATTTGTTTTATCGTGGATCTAGTTAAAAGTCTAAAAAAGAGATAGGGAAAATCAACACACAGGGCTTAAGAGCTACGGATTTTAAAAGAGTGGTTAGGTTAGGTAGATGGGTGCCTTGTGACCAGAGGGTCACTGCTCACTTAAACCCACAATTCGGGTCCATTGTGCCCAATCATTTAACCCTGGGAACGCTGTAATAGGGTCCGCTGTTAGAACCACCCAGATAGTAATATATGTAAGGTCCACCAGCTCAACATTGCCTAAGTCCTCCAGCTCCGAGAAGAAATGACTGCCAAGAGTTCTCTTTCTTCTAACAGATAGGGTAGTACAGTCACACAGCAGGTGACGAATAGATTCGATTTCTTCTTCGTCTCTGCAGCTTATACAATAGTCATTATTCAGCACACCGAGTCTTTCTACGTGAAGCCCAAGACACAATGGCCGGTAATTACGCCAGAAACGACCAGTGCGTTATGACGACTGATTCTATCCAGAGCTGATTATCTCTTCTTGCTAAAGGCCGGCAATAGAGCTCTAGCCGTTACGCATGTATCCAGATGAATCCAACGTCTGTTTGCACGATCGATGGCTTCATCTTCTACTTTTTTCTTAACAGAGCTGACTGGGGCTGCTACAAAGGGAAGGGCTCGCGATATGTGCAGCGTCGACCCTTTCCTAGCAAGCTCATCCGCCTTCTCGTTTCCTTCGATATCCATATGCCCTGGTAAAAGAGTGACGATGTTAATCTTCAGCAGAGAACATATTAGGTAGCACAAGGAATGGAACGACGTGCGACGTGCTAAACACTAATCTAAGGCTCTCACTAAAAATAGAATATCACATTCGTTTTGTCTCTACATCCTTACTCCCGCAAAATTACTGCCGGAACACAATAGTGGGCCTGTATTGATAGTAATTGTCAAAAGTAAAATACAATGCCCCTAAGTCGAAAGCGCGTCCTTGTGTCGGTTTTAAATATTGTTAATCTTTTTAAATTGTATGGCCCGACTAGTTTGACAGTATACTACAAAAATAAAAATAAAATGGAAGTCATTTGATATGTGGCGGGTTGACCATATAAAATAAAGAAAATACTCCTCGTAAATTTAAAAAAAATTATTCATTTAATGTACGTTTCTGATGATGTGATGAGCCGCCATCTTCCAAAGGTCACCGACCACTTGCCTACTGAACACAACTTCAACATGGGCTACAAGTGCATAATACCCGGCAGAACAGAATGGACACAACGGGTGGTCTACACGGATGGTTCCAAAACCGAAGAAGGAATCGGTGCTGGCATCTTTTCAAAAGATCTGGACATTCACCTCTCCTTCAGCCTACCTAGCTACTGCAGCGTTTTGCAAGCCGAAGTCACTGCCATTCGTCAGGCTGCTGACTGGCTGGCGGTTAGTGCAGTATCAGTATCAGTATCGGATGTTGTTATATACATCGACAGCCAAGCGGCCTTCAAATCCCTTGAATCCAGCACAACGAGATCTAAGACAGTGAAGAACTGCCGCGTATCTCTGAGCAAGATAGTTGGACAGTACAACCTCACCCTCTGCTGGGTACCGGGTTACTGTAATATACCAGGGAACTGCGAAGCTGACGAACTGGCCCGACGAGGCTCCTCAGGTCTAACCAGCATAAACGTCACCGACATCGAAGCGCCAACGTCCTATGCTAAATACCTTGTCCATGCCGGGGCGGTGAGAGAAACCAACCATCGGTGGCAACATCTTTGGCCCACGCTAAACGAAACCAGGTCCATCGGACTTCTGAAACATAAGAGAGAAACCCTTCTCCAAAATCGTAAACACCCTCAACGGACACTGTGCCATAGGAAGGCATGCCCTAAGACTGGGCATCCCCTACAATGACTTCTGTAGTAGTTGTAGAGATGAAGAAAACGAGGAGACTATCAGTCACCTCCTATGCACGTGCCCCGCTCTTGCCAACATTAGAAAGGCCACACTAGGTTAATACCTATTCAACGATCTAAGTGATGTAAACAATGCCTGTACGGCTAAGATAGGCTCCTTCATAATTAGGAGTAAAGAGGATGACCCACACACCCTTACACATCGGCAGCACAATGGACCAACTACTGGTGTAAGTGCATCCTCATCCAGGGCCAACCAATGTACGTTTTTTCCACATATATGTACATACATCGTCCATGTAAGCCTTAACAGCTTCTGATTGTAAAAGAAATGCATATGTTTGCTTATTTATCAAGCTAGTATAAGATGTAGGCTGACTTACATGTGGACATGAGGTGTAAAGCTGACAAAACAACAAACGCAGTAACCTGAGGGCATTGCAATAAAAACAACACCTATTGCTTCTGCTAGCCATCTTCGTGCAATCATTACCCATAAGGGCTCTGAAAATAAGCCATTCAGATAGGTCGAACTCAGGTAATGTAAGTCATACAATAATCCTACCAGCACTGACTACATCCTACCATATCTGGACTTTTCTCTTGTTAGAGTAGAAAATGCTCATATACCAAAGGCACTCTCCAAAGCTGTATACAGATGTAGGCTGGAACAAAATGGACACTGACATAGTTTCTGATATTTTTCTGAATGGCTATGGAATATCAAAATGAATCTAGCTCTCAAACCATTGTAGTGTCTTCCAATGTGAAGACTACTGAGTTAGCAAGAGGGAGATCGACATCAACTATAGAATCTAGAAGAGTTGATGTGAGAGTTTGTATTCTATCCAACTTGATCTTTCTAACACCCTATGCATACATAGTATTGTGGCATGGTACAGTTTTCATCCTATACTTTGGCGAGGCTTGACATGAACACATAACTGACTTCCTAGATAAAGTACGGATAAAAAGCGGTTTTTATTGGAAAAATTAGAAGAGTATTTTCTATTTTATTTTTTTATTTCAACTTATTTGTTCAAAATTGACTGATAACTTGACGATCGGTTCAATTACTATTTCCTTTTGAAACACACTGATGAGCTATGACAATCAGGGGATTTTTTTTTCGCTTCTTAAATTAAAAAATAAATAAATATTCCTCCATGCGCACATGACTCTTAATTATTTTTTAATGCCTACATACAAATGTTTAATAATAAATTATTATCAACAAAAGAAAGGAAATGTCTGCAGATCACCCAAGACGTTGGCTGAAAGATGATTTAAAAATATCATCCACTTGCGTGTCCCTGCAAGCATATCATTGCATGGGGTGCACCCTTTTTTCGAGATTATTTACATAGACGTGCTTCTACCTACTTCAAGGAGTTATTTTTTAAAAAAAGATAAGAAAAAATATCCAGGTTTGGTTTCTTTAAATATTTATTTTTATCCCTGAGAAACCGTGTACGAAAATATACAAATAAAAACATATCTCTTCGGCAACGGCAACGGCAACAACAGATGAATTTTTTTTTAAATACTAAACCGATCTAGCGATATCGCTTCACACAGCTTATTACTCGGCTGTGCTGATTAAGATGCTTGACCTTTGGAAGATCAATAGTGATACGGAAATCTAGACGAGACAATTTTATATGGAGTAGTGCATAGTAGACTATAAAATATTTTTTCCGTATTCGGCACCAATCAGTAATTTTTGTTTTTTTTTTTGTTTTCTTGTTTTCTTTTTTTTTCATGTAAATGTTGCCCTTTATAAGTGCAGCAACGCAGTGTGTTTCGAAAACTGCTGCTGACTTTTTAAGTAATCGATTTGGTTAATGTTTTAGTCATGAAGAATTTCAATGAGGTTTTGCTGTGAATAATTCGTGGAAGTGTCGGCTGAGATGATCTTAAACTGATTTGGGATTTGAATTGATGTTAAGTTAGGTTAAGAATTTTATGGCACAGACTGATACTATTTTACTCACTAGATGTCAGTACATTTTCTAATCCACAGATTTGATTTTTTTTTAAATCTATATTTCCACCTTCTCAAGGTGCCTTTAGGGAACTTCTTTGAAAATTAAGAGTGGGAGAACACAAATAGAACTAGAATAGAACACTCCGTCTTCAAAGGCTAACATTTGTAGGAAAGAAATTGATATGAAACGAAAACTTCATATAAGAAATGAAAATTTCTTGACTACTTACTACGAATATCGACCGGGTCTGCTGAATAGTCAAACAGAGACCGTGTAACTAATGCGCTTGCATATAAAACGGGAGAATGGTGGGCATCCTCTGTTCGAAAATGGTCGGTTGAAAGAATTAAGTTTCACTGAAAGTTAAGTTTCAAGAAATGAGCAAACATGCTGGGCAATAACTATAAACTGCGCAAAATGATCTGCTGAATGTCGAACAAGAGCCCCTGCAATTGAAATTGTTGAATCTAGAAAGTGAGGACTGTGCCTCAAAGTGACCTTAAATTCATCTATACGGACAGCAAATATTTTGAAGACAGTCTGCGAATGTCGCCTATTTCTGGAACTGAAGGATTTGCATTAAAATTGCACTGCAAAAAATTACAGCGTTTAACAACCGAGACAGGGGCATTGCAATTGCAGGAAACTTGTGGAATACTGAGGCACATTTCTAGAAACTATACGTCCGCCTCGTGAGCCCTACAGGGTACAGAAGTTTACTGCAGAGGAGCAAATGGTATCGGATTAGCCGTACTCCAGAGTGTGCAAACAAATTACTCTATAGGACGCCTTAGACAATCGTGGCACAAGGAACCATGTCATTGAGAAAGAGTTCTGCAATCCGTTTGCAGAAATTCGAAGAAAAACAAGAGCAGTCCTTAAAAGCCATATGACTTCCAAAATTGAAGAGAGTTAAGTCAATCAGTTGTAGTGATTAAGTTTGAATTGAATGCGTTACGTTCCATATTCTGATCATGGAGATTGAACATTTAAAAAAAAAAGTATTAATGTATGTCGTGGCTTAGTGTTTAGTAAGCTGTTCTTCTGTATCAAGGTTCGAATTTCGGTTCCTCTTCCTTCTGACAAGCATTTAATAATTACCAGAATTCTTCTCAAAAACCACCTGTTTTCCGGATATAGAAACCAGCTTTCTTAGCAACTCTAACTAACATAGTCCTTCCAATGAAAAATATTAAGCACAAACAAAATATGGTTTGGAAACTATAAAAGTATATAAGATCTAAAATACAGTGTAAAATATTTACGAAGCCTCAAAAAGATAGAAATTTTAAACACTTTTTGATCAAATATAATTAAACATTTTAGAATCACCCTGTACGTTCCATTCACATATCCCACACACGGCATACATATGTTTGTGTCATGTATCCCGTGCATATAATTGTTGTCATATTCTTCTTTTCTTGCTGATAAGTGATTCAATTAGTCGGGTGTCGAATATAAAACGTTTTTCATTTCGCCTCTAGAAGTTAGTCTTGTTTTGCAGTTACTCGTAGTCGGACTAAATCGTTTTAAAATGGCTGGAAAAACTTTTGTTGTTGTTTGCGCACTCCTTTTCGTACAAGTATGTTTAACTACCTAAAGATTCATTTTTGTGTTTGAATAAATTACTGACATCCGTTTTGTTTTTCTTTTGATTTTTTTTAAAGCTTGCCTCAGCAAGGGTTGTCCGTGATGCACCAGCACCAGCATCATCTGAAATCCCATCATTGGCCGATTTACTTGCGAAGGCGGGTGATGTGCTGAAGGAGGTTCAAGGCAAAGTCTTCGAAGCTGCTGGAGTTCAAAACCAAGAACAATTCAATCAATTTGTTGCCACTGAAACCAAAACCTATGCTTCAAAGTTAGACACTCTTGCTAAGGAGCTCAAGCAAACTGTAAGTTGCCTATTTAACATGTATAAACATAAACATTTCATAAATAAACATTTTTCAACTTATAGACTGACGAAAATGTTGAGAAAATTGGAAACAGTGATGCTGTGAAGCAACTCCGTAGCCGTGTTGATGAAGCTATCAATTCCCTGAAGGAGCAGAATCCAGAGACTGCCAACAATATTGTTAGTTGATTTTACCATAAAGGACCAAAACAAAATTAAATGCCAATTTAACCAATTTGCTTTTTAGGATCAACTAACCAAGACCACAAAGAGTCTGATTGAAGGTATCAGCAACATTGGAGACTCTGAGGCTGGCAAGCAAATCAAGGAAATTGGAAACAAAATTTTGGAAACCACTGTTGAAGCTCTGAAGGATGTCAACAATAAGATCCAAGAAACCGGAAAGAAGGCCTAAAGCCTGAATTTGATCTAATAAATAATTAAATTATTCCAAATCCGAAAAAGATTATGTATTTTTGTTTAAAAAATCATGCTTTCTGATTCAAGGTGCAAAGATGAAATGACATTTAACTTATCAGCTTTATAGTTCCGCTTGGTATTTATAAATACTTCTCATTATTAAGTCATATTTCCATTCTTATCTCCGAAGTAATTATACTTCAAGGAGAGACACCCAAGGATTACTACAGATTAAAGCTTACAATTTTTGAATAAAAATTGTTTGTATGATGCAACTTTGAAATGTTGTGTCATAGTTTTCCGTTGCCAATTGATCGATGGGACGGTTGCAAAATTGAAGAAGAAAAATTAACAGATTTTGATTTTCCGCGAGTGGTTTGGTTCATTGATTAGCTGTAAATTTTAAGAAAAAAATATCACATCACTAGCCTATCTTTTATGCTCTTTTTGAAATTGTTGAATCTAGAAAGTGAGGACTGTGCCTCAAAGTGACCTTAAATTCATCCATACGGACAGGAAATATTTTGAAGACAGTCTGCGAATGTCGCCTATTTCTGGGACTGAAGGATTTGCATTAAAATTGCACTGCAAAAATTTATAGCATTCAACAACCGAGACAGGGGTATTGCAATTGCAGGTGGAATACTGAGGCACATTTCTAGAAACTATACGTCGGCCTCGTAGGTCCTACATGGTGCACAAGCTTACTGCAGAGGAGCAAATGGTATCGGATTAGTACTCCAGAGTGTGCAAACAAATAGCTCTAACACAGTGAAATTTGTTGAATTTTGCATAGGCTGCGTTAGACACAAAATTTTCCTAAAAACAGCACTATTTATGGGGCTAATTTATGTAGAAGAAAAATCTAATTCCCAAAGCTCAAAATTAGGTTTATAAATATTTATACGTCACCTTTGTCTCATGTGTGCTATTCACATTCGTCAGAATGTTTCTTTTTTCCACAGAACCTTAAATAAGTAACTAAATATTTACAAATCACTTGATTTAATGCATTATTGCTGTAAAACCTTCTACTTTCGTATGTGTATTTAAATTTACAGGTATTTATGTATATAGTGCGTCTCACGTATGTATGAAAATAGATACTTGTGCCTTTGCACAGTGGAGCACATTAAAAAATATATAAGCGCATGTTGGACTTCGTATCAGATTTTCTGGATTTTTCGGCGCCTCGAACTTTAAGGTTTCAAACTTTTGCTTACTTTCTTACTTATTGTCCAGCAATCGGCGCCATGAGCGTTTTATAGAGCCCATTCATTTGGTCTGGCGAGATAGGAGTTTTGAACAGTTTTTCTGCAAACCAAAGTAGCAACAGTTCGCTTAGGCAATTTTCGCCGGATATGATTGATCATATGCTTCAGTGATTGATTAATTTGCAACAGGAAGTGATTCAGGCCCAAAAGACTGTACATTTACAAAATGCTTACTTATAACAACGAAGTTCAGTGAATAAAATACTTAGTATGTCCCATCGCAATAAGCCTCTGGAAGTTTTG
The DNA here is from genome assembly GCA_949716465.1 of Chalcosyrphus nemorum. NCBI lineage: Eukaryota > Metazoa > Arthropoda > Insecta > Diptera > Syrphidae > Chalcosyrphus > Chalcosyrphus nemorum. The sequence goes on from OX454332.1 coordinate 36,495,947, forward strand.
TCCAAGAAACCGGTCAATAGTATCAGAGACATTTTTCGTTTCGTCATAATGATTAAATAAATAATAATTATCAATAAATCAATAATATATAAATAGAAAGAATTTATTTCGTGATTTGGCGTATATTGTCCCACTGTGCTACGCAAGAACTCAATATGTAACCAGTATAGGACAAGTTTCTTAGTCATTTTATTAGTTCTTAGTAAATTATTGTTTATAGGTACTGTCTAATTAATAAGCAACTTAAGAACAAAGTTAATTTACAAAATGAACTTTAGTTCATATGAGGAAACTTAACCGTATTTTTGCTAGTGTACGTGGTGTCATACGTCAACGCATAAATCGTTTAGACTTTCATTTGTTTGCTTTTGTAGTGGAGATCATTTAACACTTGAAACAAGTGAGTGTAACATATTATTATTTATAATAGAGACGAAGAATGTTAAAATTGTTGATTTCTTTTTTTTTTTTTTTACTAAATGTTTCTTGTGTTCTACAATATTCAAATCGTGAGTGCTGTATGTTATCAATTGAATTTAAAATTAATATTTGATTGCTATTTTGATTCGCAGAGAGCAGAGCAATTAGAATTCAATCAAGTGCATAGTGCTTCAGACGTTTTTTTTTATTTGTCTTTTCATTTCATATTTAAGAAAATAACCGTGTTTTATTATCACCCAAGATCTATGTAGATCACACGATGAAAACAATCCAAATCCACGAAAAGTTTAGGTTCTGAGTTGTGTTAAAAACTTCTCTTAGAATGTCACATTTTAAAAGCTCATTAAGCATAAAGTTGCCATGCAACAGAACTATTTTCTTTTTATTGGAAATTTGATGCGTTTGTTTTTTTTTAAGAAAAAAAAATTGGCGGGATTTGCTGTGGCAACTTGCCTCAAATGGTTGCTAATCCTTTACAAGGTTTCAGAAATTCGAAGTTATTACTAATTGTTAATTACTATTTACGGAATATTAATTTATTCATGCCCGGTTTCAGCTGGAGCTTAAGCTACGGTTTAACTCATCTTGGTGTTTCACAGTGTCGGCTTAAGGGGTAAACCCTGCTCAAGTATTGATAAAACTTAAGCTGCCGATTTTTGTGGCTTAACTATTGGCTTAACTACTGTCAGAGCAAAATTCATCATTCGATGTTACCAGCATAAGCACATTACCTCTGTTTAATGTAACTACCTACTCTATTTATGAACATGAACATAATCCTGCAAAATACTATTGTTTTACAACATTGTTACATCACTTGAAACTTTTATTTCTGGTCCACCGCCCGTGGCATACCTGCAATGCTCGCTTTTCCTCCACATACATATTAATTTGTTGACGCCTTTTTAAAATTACCGTGAATTTTTTCACGGCATTGAATTCAATTTAATTTTTTTTTTAATTTTTCCACGCCATTTTTTCTATTTGACAACTCCGATCAATTCACAGTAGTTAATTACCCAAATATTCACAATAACTTCTTATATTTGGCTTAGCTAAGCCACAACAACGTTTGGTTTGCAAGTAATATATGATATGTATTCTAATTTGACAACATGAATATTTGACTATCATGGACAATTACACCACAGTCATGATCATGAATGAAAATGTGAGACCTAGTGGGAAATAGCATGAACTAGCTATTCGGATCTCGAAAAGAGGTCTTGATATAGAGAAAGATCTCGTACTGTTGTTGTAATGCATAGAAATCAATGATCCATATGGATCTTGGATAATAATAAAACACGGCTTTTAATCAGCTATATTTTGAAAATGTATGTGCTCGCCTAACTTACTTTACTTATACTTATGTTCTGAGTTGTCGTGTTTCGACTGTTCTACGCTGTTCTGTTCCTCACATTTGGTGACCCTATACCCTCTTATGACTTCAGCTGAATTAAAGCAAGGTAGTGGTCCTCCTTGGTTGATCATTAGATGGTCAATGACCATCTCGAGGAGAGGAACTTGGAGGCCTCACTTACAGTTCGTACCGTCTGGGGGGAGTGTTCCCGAGATTCTTTGACCTACTAAAATTCTACACCTCGGCAAGGAATATGGTCAAGTAGAAGATATTATATTTAAGTTATGTTATTAAATTAAATACTTTTCAAACGAATATCTTGGCCTTTCAACTGCTAATGTCTTACATGTTGGCCTATGAGCTCTCTTAAGTCAAAATTAGGCACTTGCCAAGAATGTGTTTTTGTTCATTCAAATTGAAAAAAAAAATATATTGTCGGCATACGAGTTAATAACTTTACTTTTCTATAACAAATGTAAAGCGCATTGTGAATACCCATTTTTGCATTTAGGAATTCAGCCAACGTTGAAAAAATAATAGTTATAATATAATAGAAATAAATAGTTCCAATTCCCAAACACGTATTTCATATTATGTATATCGCCGCAGAGATCATCTCTTGACATGATAAGTCAGTCTTTGTTTCCGGTTCTTTTGAATACAACGTGTATCATTTATTTTGACTGATAGCTACGCGTATAATATTTTGAACAAGGAACAATTAAAAGAAACTCTGAATAATATTTATTAAGTTATCGCAATGTACAGAAGCCAAGACATCGGTGCAAAACAAAAATGTGGCGTGAACTAGAAATTTGAAAATAAAATTGTAAAATTGTCTTTTGGTGTTAAGCTAATAAACTAATGGTGTTCATGTATTAGTCTATGCATACATCAGTATTTATTCCTAATATACCTACATTATATTCTTTTTTCCATGCTGATAAATAATCCAATTAGTACGGTGTAGAATTTATTTTGCGGTTAGAAATTATTCTTATTTTGCAGTAACTCGTAGTCGGACTAAATCGTTTTAAAATGGCAGCAAAATTTCTTATTGTTGTCTGCGCAATCGTTTTCATACAAGTACGTTTAAAATTCCAACAGATGTTTGATTTTTGTATTTAAATTTTCTTTTAAATTTATAAAGCTTGTACGTGGTTCACCAGCACCATCATTTGAATTGCCATCGGTGCCCAATTTCATTGCGAACGTGACTAGTGTGTTGAAAGAAATTCCAGGCATAATCTACGGATCTGTTGGAGCTCAAAACTATGAAAAACTTAAACAACTTCCTGATAATGATGCTTTGATTGATTTGAAGGATTGGGAAGATAAGTTGGAAGGCAAACTAAAAAAACGCCTTGAACTATTACAAGCACATTTACATATGATCTGTTATGCTGCAGATAAAGATGATAATATTCTGTCCGTAACAGTGCCTTCACCGCATATTTTAAGTGCTCGTATACTTAATGTCACCTTATTTGGTGTAATCAGAGATATTTTCTCTTAGAAAAAGAAACAAGTTTCAACCCAATTTTATATTCTGTATTTCATTTGATAAATATGTAGGTATTTTATATAAAAAAAAAAAAACTTAAATAGAACACATTTTTGCGGCTTTAAATTGATTGTTTACTGATATGAATATTTTTCTGAAGAATAAATTTCCTTTACTTGGAGTTTTATTTAAAATATTCTTTCAACTGTAGACAAGGCAGTTCATAATTATATTTAGTTATCAACATATATTTTTTGGTTTTCTACCTTCATTTGGGTTTTTTTCATTTTTTCATATAGCGGATGTCGATGGTTTTGGGAGCAACTTGCTTTTCAATATTGTCTCCTATTGACTGCAGGCGAGCAATTCATCTTCCGATGGAGTTTTTGTTTGATATTATTTGTTTACAATGTTCGGACATAGTGGTCCGTCGAGTAGCGGAAAAATAGTTGGATGAACCTGCAAGGAGCTGCGCAGCATGCAGGCCAATATCCGGAGGGTGCCAGCTGATACTCGGCACAGATCGTATTACACCTTAATCCGATCCATGAGTTGGAGATAAGGGAGAGGAGGATGGGGTGTGTCAAAGGTAGGGATGACGATGTTTTATTGCTCCGATCTCGTCTAGGGAGTTATCCTGAGATTCTTTGACCTACTAAAATTCTACACCGCGGCATGGTATAAATCAAGTAGAAGATATCATATTTAGGTTATGTTATTAAATTTGAATAATATTCAAATAAATATTTTGAGCTCTCTAAAGTAGATTGAATATTAGTATCCACAACGGTAAAATTAGGCACTTGCCAAGAACGTGTTTCTGTTCATTCAAATTGAAAAAAAAATACATTGTCAGCGTACGAGTTAATAACTTTAATAAAATATTTTCAATAACAAATGTAAAGCGCATTGTGAATACCCATTTTTGCATTTAGGAATTCAGCCAACGTTGAAAAACGAGCTTTGCTATCTTTATTTTGTTTGCAATTTTTTGCTGGTTTCTTTTTATTGCCGCAAACCAATAGTTCCAACTTCCAAACACTTATTTCAATTATGTATATCGCCGCAGAGATCATCTCTTGACATCATAAGTCAGTCTTTGTTTCCGGTTCTTTTGAATACAACGTGTATCATTTATTTTGACTGATAGCTACGCGTATAATATTTTGAACAAGGACCAATCAAAATAAACTCTGAATAATATTTATTAAGTTATCGCAATGTACAGAAGCCAAGACATCGGTGCAAAAAAAAAAAAATGTGGCGTGAACTAGAAATTTTAAAATAAAATTGTAAAATTGTCTTTTGGTGTTAAGCTAATAAACTAATGGTGTGCATGTATTAGTCTATGCATACATCAGTGTTTATTCCTAATATACATTATATTCTTTTTTCCATGCTGATAAATAATCCAATTAGTACAGTGTATAATTTATTTTGCCATTCGAAATTATTCTTATTTTGCAGTAACTCGTAGTCGGACTAAATCGTTTTAAAATGGCAGCAAAATTTCTTATTGTTGTCTGCGCAATTGTTTTCACGCAAGTACGTTTAAAATTCCAACAGACGTTTGATTTTTGTATTTAAATTTTCTTTTGAATTTATAAAGCTTGTACGTGTTTCACCAGCACCATCATTTGAAATACCATTGTTAGACGATTTCTTTGCGAACATGAGTAGTGTATTTATAGGGACTGCGAGCAAAATCTACGAAGCTGCTGGAGTAAAAAACTACGAAGAATTCAATCAACTTACTGCCACTGAAGGCACAGCCAATGGATCTGTTATTTTAGATATTTCGAATGGCCTTGTATTAATACTTGAACACTACTCAAAAGGGATGCCTCCTAAGACCGTAGTGAAGGGTGAACCTTATAAAACTAAATGTTATGAACCTGGTGACCGTAACACTATTGTTTTCGAAGTAGATGGAGTTTTCCCTGATCGATCTAAACCGTAAGGAACCCGGATATCCTTTATTTTCGTATTATCCATTTTTGAACAATTGTTTACTAAAAAAAAATTAAAAGAAGTAAACTGATCGGCTTGTCCAATATTATAAAAACTATTGTTTGTATTTGATCCTCATTATCTATGATATGTTATTAATAAATACATTCTCTAAATAAAAATAAACAGTTTACATTTTTATTTCAATAAAAAATGTTCTTTTTACATGATTCTAGAAACCCATTTGACCTCGAATCCGACCCGGTTATAGGAAAAGGTCAAATTGGAGCGTGAAAAGAGGCTTTGTTCATCTGGATACATGCGTAACGGCTGGAGCTCTATGGCCGGACTTTAGCAAGAAGAGATCATCAACTCTGGTTAAACTCAGTCGTCATAACGCACGGGTCGTTTCTGGCGTGATTACCGGCCTTTGTGTCATTGGCCTTCACGCAGAGAGACTCGGTGTGCTGCATAATGACTATTGTAGAAGGTGGACCTCCTGAGATTTATATTACTATCTGGGTGGTTCTAACAGCGGACCCTATTACAGCGTTCCCAGGGTTAAATGATTGGGCACAATGGACCCGAATTGTGGGCCAAAGTAAGCAGTGACAAGGCACCCATCTACCTAACCTAACCTAAAATCACGTGCTGGACTGTGCAGTACAAACTCATTGAACAAAAAGAAAAAAACTTTTGCACGATATTTGTTATCCTTAAACACAAAAACCTGTAACTTTCCGCACTGTAATTTTTCCGCAGTACAGAGTCACTGAACAAAGCTAAATAATGCTTCATGCCTCCTCCAAAAATAAAAATATCTATAGTCTGTCCAACATAAATTGTCAGTACAGGGAAGATAGGGATGTTTGTCTCTCATTCGCACTCGTTTGTTTTCCGTAAGGTGCTACTCTAACAAAAGCTCTTATAGGGTTGCCGCAGTATCATTTCAAACCAGGAAAAATGTGAAAGAATATTATGTAGGGTTACCGTCCTGTTTTTTTAGATTGAAATTTTCATTTAATTTGTTTTATTAATCAAATATAAAACAAATAATTCACGACTTAAAAATATAAATTGCACAATACTTCTTCAAAAAAAACAATTTGAAAACAGTTCTTAAAAAACTACCCGTCTTAACACCCAGGGATAAAAAAAAACTGTATCTATTTTTTGGCAACGAAATAAGAACTCAAAGACTATCCCCCTGTATTATGTTTTTGTACGAGAACGGAACTAAATGTCGTACATCCTGTAATAAAGCAATTAATTCTTAAGTCATACATTGAAATAAGATAAAATACAAGAAAACCCAGTCTTGAAAAATCTCGACAATTAAAAATCACTTCCTGCAATAAAGCAATAAAAGTTATGTACATACATATGTACATATCCTTCTTCTGTGTTCTGTTCAGATATGCGCAAGGATATAAGATGACCAAATTGACCTGCTTCTGTAATATTTTATTGCTTAAAAATATTACAACTATGCAATGTTGGTCAAAAATATTTTTGTATATACACTGGCGGCATTATCAAAGAATTTTTTTTGATTCATGAGAGGCGAATCGGCAAAGGTCCAATTTTTTATCCATTGAAATGCAAAAATTGTCAATTAATTTTCCTATAATGGAAACAAATTATATAGAATACTGAAAAAATTTATATTATTCACTCACTGCATTGCTTCAAAGTAAAAAGTAAACTTCCTATTTTACCAATTGCGTATTTTATGTAGGTAAAACGTAATGAAAATTGAACCCAAAAAGAGAAAAAAATGTATGCGTACCTACAAAGTGCAAAACATTAAAATAGAATAGAAAACATCTTACAATTTTGTAACTGCATTTTAACGTATTTTCAACACATTAAAAGAAACATGATGGTAATGCTTATCAAAAAAGAACTTTTTTCAAAGCTCTAAAACCAAAAGCTCCTTAATAGAAACCCAAGGAAAAAAAACTGAACGAGTTACAAAACGGACACTGGTAACTCTGAATGAACATGAAAATAAATAGGGGTTGAAATGCAGCAGCCAATCAGCGCACACCAAATGGATATTCACAGGCGGGTATACACATTTTATGCGGGGTTCCTCTCAATTTAGTATGGTGCAAAAATATGACACGCTACTGATCTCTCCCATAAGACGTGTACTGACAATTTATGTTGGACAGACTATACATTGGTAGATACAACCCTAAATATTATTGCACGTTTGGGTTCCCACTCACACAGTAAAAGCCAGGTTCAACCCGGTTTGAAATTCATAGAAACACATCGGATTGAAATGGGATTGACTCAACTCGACGCAGCTAGCATCATAGAAACCGCCGGATACCTGTCTTTATCGACGAGATATTTGGATAAAGTGTGTAGTTCCATTATGGCTTGACTCGGGTTGTGTTTTGGATTATAGACCCTCACCAGAGTCTAGGAAAAAAATCCATTTTTTTCTGTTTTACATTTCGAAATTTTTATTTCTCAAAAATATTTGTAAATAAAACGTTTAATTACTCATTATGAACCGAAATACATTTGTTTTACTTATTTTAATTTAATCTACACTTTGATAAACCCATTCCAGCAGACAAACATATGAAATCCGTAATGATTTTGATGCGGAACGCGGATGAGAAATTCGTTTTGAATGTTTTCGGCAATGCGGTGAAACTCATTCACATTACCGACGATTTATTCACTGATATTTTTTCTGTGAATAATTCTCCCCGACGGATTCTACGATAGGGGTGAATGTTCCCTATTGGCCGGAAAAATATATTGAACTAAATTGTTGAATTTAGTGGAATAGTGAGTAATAGTGCTACTTAAGAAAACTAATATTCGGACGTAAAACAATGGTTTTTGTTAAGAAATCAAGTTTTCAGTTCTTATATTTTAAACTTCATTCTTTTTTGTTTCGTTAGATTATAATATAGTTTTATTCAATATTTTATCAATATTCGGGAACAAAGTGGTTTATAAGCCAAATGAATTTATGATAACAACAGGATTAAAGTTCAAATTAAAGGCCGAATCACCACAATCGATAAGAAGTGAGTAAGGAGGACTAGTATACTCCTATCTTTCATGTATCGTTCAACGACCCGATAGCATAATAACATTCGAATGAAATGACGCACTATGAAAAAAAAAAACTGAAATCTAAAACTATATGTACATATGTACATATTTTGTTTTAAATTAAATTTATTTGTTCAAGAAGTAGTGGTAGTAGTTTCAATGTATACTGTAACATCTAAGATGTGATATTAAATATTCTAAGGAAAAAGGGAAAAAACTGTTTAAGAAAGACACCACTAAAACATGGCTATACTTAATATATAAGGGATTTGTAGAGAAAACGAATACCTACATTTGATTTTTTTCGACGAAAATTAATACTTAAAATATGCATCTTCCAAAAAGTGGGCGAGTCAGATCTGGTATACGAAATTTCATTGACCCGGCACACAATTTTAGCCTCAAAAACTGTCTATATTAATATCACTTGTCTACAGCGCCACCTATCGAATCCAAACTACTTACACATTTTGCCGTAAAGCCATCGTTCAAGTCATGAGTTATGGTCGCGAGTTTATAAAAAAAAAAAATCTCATAGGAAAAGCACTTTAGTTTCCGAACTTTTTAATTTCGTGGCCAGCTTTGCCAATTTTTATTTCCGTCAAAACCTTTTTCGGACTATTAGGTACATTTTGCATCCGCGAAAACTTGGTTCTTGTCCAAAGATCCTCGTGGGTGGAGCATTATTGTCCATTCGCCTAATGTTATCCGCTTATTTTGGCTTTTTGTACTAGATCCACATCCTGGTACAGCTCATGGGCTTAGTGATTGTATCTTTTCTTCATTCTCACTCCTCGCATAATGGACCTACACCTAATATATATATTCATATATACATTCATATGTATGTTATGCATACACTCACTCTCAGCAGACATAAAGCAACAAGCGTTGCCGTTTACTTTTCAAAAAATGTATCTTCATTTTGATTAAAATGTATCTAATGTATTAAAAAAACAAAACCCATAGATTTTTCAAACACCGATTCATTTGTTAACATTGATCGGTAGTATTAAAACGTAGTTAATATGCCAACCATTTTCATTAATTAACATATATCTGAACAGAAAACCTGTGAAAAGTTAACGAAAAATTACAACATTCCCACGTTGACATTTTGTTCAAAAATTTGATTAAATTGTAAGCTATGTGATGTAAAAGTCCACAAATGTTGGAGAATGTTTTCCTTCTGTTCGTCGCCTCTGCAGCTCCTACAGAAGTTGAATGGGATGCCCTGCGTGTCATCCCAAATAATAATTATGTATGTGTATATGAACATATTAGACGACAGGAATAGAGACCTAGTTTCTTACAGCTATATCTCCAGACAAAAGACATTTCATTTTTTAAATTTAGTTATTCGGCCCTTACCTAAAATCAAATAAATGATAAGTCCTTATACACTGAATATAATACTACGGCGACTAGTTATTGATTTTTAAAGGGAGATAATACAACAAAATTCATTAAAAAATCCTTATTACATCTCATGTGTTTACTATAGTAGTTTTCCTGCAGTAGAACTATGACGTAAATTGTATGTATGGAAGCACTCAAACAGTGTCATACATATTTGAAATGTACAATACAACCTTCAATTTCCGTTAGTGCACTCATTTCCATAAGTTGCCCATAATAGAAGTATGTTTTCGAAAGCATCTGTCATGTAGTTTGATTGATGTAGATGTCATTGGATGCATTCTGCACGTTATAAAATCTCATTTTGAATATTTTCCAGCGGAATGCCGAATTCTCATAAGATATGACCAAAAACTGAACGAATCAAAGCCTAAAGCTATACAAATCTCTTGTATTCGCACTGCCATTGGTCCTAAAAAATTTCATTTTGTAGCTACTGTTTGTGTTGCTGTTGCTGTTGCTGTTTCAATGTGTTTCTACTATAAAACTAGTCATTTGTCATTTGGTGTGATAGTTTGGTGTTCATCTAAAAAGATAATGGTATTCAAGTATTAGTATATACATACATTAGTGTACAATATTCATATTCTTTTGTTCATGCCGATAAATCAATTCAATTAGTACGGTGTTGAATTTATTTCGCCGTTAGAAATTATTCTTATTTCGCAGCTACTCGTAGTCGGACTAAATCGTTTTAAAATGGCAGCAAAATTTCTTATTGTTGTCTGCGCAATCGTTTTCATACAAGTACGTTTAAAATTTCAACAGACGTTCGATTTTTGTATTTAAATTTTCTTTTGAATTTATAAAGCTTGTACGTGGTTCACCAGCACCATCATTTGACATGCCATTGGCGCACGAAATCATTGCGAACGTGAGAAGTACGGTGAAAGGAATTCCAGACAAAATCTACGAAGCTGTTGGAGTTCAAAACCAGGAACAACTTAAACAACTTAAACAATTTGCTGCCACTAAAGCCAAAACCCTTGCTTCCAATATTTTGAATGGTGTGAAGAATTGGGAAAATAATTTGCAACACAGTTTTAAACAACGCCTTGAAATATTACAATCACATTTAAATATGATCTGTTATGATCTAGATAAAGATGATAATGTTCTGTCCGTAGCATTACCTCATCCGCGTATTATTAGTGATCGTATACTTCATGACCCCTTATATGGTTTACTCAATATGTATATATTTATCTCAATGTACAGAAACCAAGACGACGGTACAAAAAAAAATGTGGCGTAAACTAGAAATTTTTAAATAAAATTGTAAAATTGTCTTTTGGTGTTAAGCTAATAAACTAATGTTGTTCATGTATTTGTCTATGCATACATCAGTGTTTATTCATAATATACATTATATTCTTTTTTCCATGCTGATAATTAATTCAATTAGTACGGTGTAGAATTTATTTCTTCTATCTCCTGCAGTCTTCTGCTTATGTACCCATTCTGCGTTTTTGCCGAAAGTGACATAACTTTTTACATGCGCTAATTCATCGAAAGTTTGACTAACATGAATATTGAAACCACTTCTCTTTCTCATAATAATCATTAAACTTGCTCCCAAGACGGAACTGCTCGGAGAAGTACCCATTCCAAAACTTCAACAAATGCTCTGTCCCATTGACATAATAACACTGGTTTAATAATTTTAATTTCTCTTTCTGTCCTGTGAGTGCATTGTATATATTTGTATACCTGCAGTTGAAATAAGTGAATGCAAATAAGTTTCTTTCTTATACCAAGGTATTTGAATTCCGTAACAGATTCTGAAGAGTCAAAACAGCCATGGTTTTGATAACCGTCTTCATTGAGCATATATTTACTAGACAGGGCAAGAGACGTAACTTTTGACTTACTCCTAAGAACCATTTGATGATACCTAAATCAATCATTCAACAAGATCAGGCCCACATTCATCTGCTTGATTAAGTCAGCAATGCTAGGAGCAGCATAAAAAAGGGCCAAATCATCCGCAATTATTTTATCATTTAGTGGTAACTCAAAAATGGAATTAATTTATGTTATGAACAGCAGAGGGCCTAGTACAGATCCTACACAGGATCATTAGATGGTATCTAACCATCTCGGATAATTTAACCTCTATGGCTTCCCAGCTTCAGACACGATCTTTCCGTCAGCAGAGAGCTCATCTACAAGGGGAACTTGGAGGCCTCGCTAACAGTTCGCTTCGTCTGGCGTGTCGAGGTCGAAGGTTCATTGGTCGTGGGCGCAGACAGCTTAGCAATGTTGCTCCTTTGAAAAGCAGACTAAATTACTTCTTGTGAGCGGTTGTTGATTTTTTGGTATCGGTTCTTCTCAGACAAGTCGCATGCAGAAGCCGTACCGTACCGGCTACCTCATTCTTGGTAATCTTGCCCAAAATGAAAATACCTCGTTGGTACGCGCTTTTCCTGTGGCTGCTGGTTGATTTTTGTGGCTTAGTTGTGCGTGATGTAGATGGTTTTGGGAGCAACTTGCTTTTCAATATTGTCTCCTATTGACTGGAGGCGAGCAATTCATCTTCCGATGGAGTTTTTGTATGATTTTATTTGTTTAAAATGTTCGGATATAGTGGTCCCTCGAGTAGCGGAAAAATAGTTGGATGAAGCTGCAAGGAGCTGCGCAGCATGCAGGCAAAGCTTCATAACCCGGAGGATGCCAGCTGATACTTGGCACAGGTCGTATTAAACCTTAATCCGATCCAGGAGTTGGAGACAAGGGAGAGGAGGATGGGGTGGGTCAAAGGTTATTGCTCCGATCTCGTCTAGGGAGTGATCCTGAGATTCTTTGACCTACTAAATTTCTACACCGCGGCAGGGTATAAATCAAGAAGATGTCATATTTAGGTTATGTTATTAAATTTAAATAATATTCAAATAAATATTTTGACCTCTCTTAAGTAGATTGATGATTAGTATCCACAACGGTAAAATTAGGTACTTGCCAAGAACGTGTTTCTGTTCATTCAAATTGAAAAAAAAAAAATACATTGTCAGCATACGAGTTAATAACTTTTATAAAATATTTTAATAACAAATGTAATATAATAATAACAAATGTAAAGCGCATTGTGAATATCCGTTTTTGCATTTAGGAATTCAGCCAACGTTGAAAAACGAGCTTTGCTATCTTTATTTTGTTTGCAATTTTTTGCAGGTTTCTTTTTATTGCCGCAAACAAAAAGTTCCAACTTCCAAACACTTATTTCAATTATGTATATCGCCGCAGAGATCATCTCTTGACATCATAAGTCAGTCTTTTTTTCCGGTTCTTTTGAATACAACGTGTATCATTTATTTTGACTGATAGCTACGCGTATAATATTTTGAACAAGGAACAATCAACATAAACTCTGAATTATATTTATTAAGTTATCGCAATGTACAGAAACCAAGACATCGGTGCAAAAAAAAATATGGCGTGAACTAGAAATTTGAAAATAAAATTGTAAAATTGTCTTTTGGTGTTAAGCTAATAAACTAATGGTGTGCATGTATTAGTCTATGCATACATCAGTGTTTATTCCTAATATACATTATATTATTTTTTCCATGCTGATAAATAATCCAATTCGGTGTTGAATTTATTTTGCCATTCGAAATTATTCTTATTTTGCAGTAACTCGTAGTCGGACTAAATCGTTTTAAAATGGCAGCAAAATTTCTTATTGTTGTCTGCGCAATCGTTTTCATGCAAGTACGTTTAAAATTCCAACAGACGTTTGATTTTTGTATTTAAATTTTCTTTTAAATTTATAAAGCTTGTACGTGTTTCACCAGCTCCATCATTTGAAATACCATTGTTAGACGATTTCTTTGCGAACATAAGTAGTGTATTTATAGGGACTGCGAGTAAAATCTACGAAGCTGCTGGAGTAAAAAACTACGAAGAATTCAATCAACTTACTGCCACTGAAGGCATAGCCAATGGATCCATTATTTTGGATATTGCGAATCGTCTTGACAAAATACTTGAACACTCAAAAGGGATCCCCCCTAAGACCATAGTGAAGGGTGAACCTTATAAAACTAGATGTTATAATAGTGACAATACCACTGTTGCTTTCGAAATCAAGGATATTCGCTATTTCATATCCGATAATTAACCCATATTATAATTATGATATTTTCTATGTATTTAATAAACACATTCTTTAAATAAAAATAAACAAACCCAATTGACTTCGAAGTTTTATGTCAAGACTAGCTTTCTAGGAGTTTCCCTGAAATAACGCCAACAAGAAGAAATGGAAAAAATGTCAGAAAAGTGTTGCTATAATGTTTTTCGCAATTACGCCGAAAACCAAAAACAAGGAAATTACGCCGGGGACGTCTCCTTATCGACGAGATATTTGGATAAAGTAGTTCAACTAATGGGCAATGGCGTGTGCCTTGACTCAATGGGTTGTGTTTTCGATTTATATTATAAAATTTTTGGACGTTTAAGTCAGAATCTAGGAAAGAATCATAATTTTTTCTGTATTAGATTTCAAACTATTTTTATTTTTTACAAATATTTGTAATAAAACGTTCAATTACTTATAATGAACCCAAATACAGTTGTGATATAAGTAATCCTGTTTTCAGTTCTTATACTTCAAAGCTTCATTAATTTTTGTTTCTTTAGATTATAATATAGTTTTATTAAATATTTTATCAATCTTCGGGAACAAAGTGGTTTATAAGCCAAATAAATTCATGATAACAACAGGATTAAAGTTCAAATTAAAGGCCGAAACACCACAATCGATAAGAAATGAGTAAGGAGGACTAGTTTACTCCTATCTTTCATGTATCGTTCAACGACCTGAGAGCAAAATAATATTCAAATGAAATTACGCACTAAGAAATAGTGGGGAAAGCTGAAATCTAAAACTATATGTATATAGTATTAGTTGATCAAATCAGACAGTTTTAGCTTTTTAAAAACCTTATTCGGACTATTAGGTACACTTCGCATCCGTGAAACTCGAACCTGTGGGCTGTTATCCGAAAATCCTCTTGGTTGGAACTCAATGTTGTCGGCATATTTTGGCTTTTTGGAAATCATCATTAATTTTGAAGTCATTGATTAGAAATACATTTTCGTGAAATCAAAGATTGCATTAAATTAAATGCATTCATTAGTGACTTCAGTGAAGTAATTCAAGTCTTTTGGGTTGAATTGTATTGAAAAACTTCGGTCTATTTGCTTCTGCTGTTGGTCTAACATTATAGTAGAAACACATTGACACAACAACAGCCAACAGCAATTTTAACAGCCGATTTAAGACTCAAGGGAAGTCGGAAGCAATTGAAAGCTAATGTCAAAATTCTATGTTCAGTTTCCGTTAGTGCAGTCATAAAAAGTTATTTTTTTAGAAAAGCAATAATATAACTCACTGAAAATTAAAATTGTATGCATTTTGCAAATCCCTTGTATTCGCACTGTTTTGGAAGTGGTCGTATGAAACCATTCGACTATTATACTTCAGCCTTTAGGTCCAACGTTGAAGTTGCTGTGGTCAATGTGTTCTATTCCATTGAAGAGCATTGATCCCATTGGTCCTAAAAAATTTCCTCTGGTTGTCAAAGCTACTGTTGGTATTGCTGTGTCAATGTGTTTCTACTATAAAACTAGTCATTTGTCATTTGGTGTTCATCTAAAAAGATAATGGCATTCAACTATTAGTATATATGTACATGCATTAGTGTTTATTCCCAATATACATATGTACAATAGTCATATTCTTTTTTCCATACTGATAAATAATCCAATTAGTACGGTGTTGAATTTATTTCGCCGTTAGAAATTATTCTTATTTCGCAGTTACTCGTAGTCGGACTAAATCGTTTTAAAATGGCAGCAAAAATTGTTGTTGTTATGTGCGCACTCCTTTTCGTACAAGTACGTTTGAAATTTCAAATAGACGTTTGATTTTTGTATTTAATTTTTCTTTTGAATTTATAAAGCTTGTACGTGGTTCACCAGCGCCGTCATTTGACATTCCATCGATGCACAATTTCGTTGCGAACATGACTAGTGCGGTGAAAGGAATTCCAGACAAAATCTACGGAGCTGTTGGAGTTCAAAACCAGGAACAACTTAATCAACTTGCTGCAACTAAAGCTTCCAATCTTTTGAATGGTTTGAAGAATTGGGAAAATAAGTTGGAAGGCAAACTAAAAAAACGACTTGAACTATTACAAACACATTTACATATGAATTGTTATTCTGCAGATAAAGATGATAATATTCAGTCCGTAACAGTGCTTTCACCGCATATTTTTAGTGCTCTTCTACTTGATGACACCTTTTATGGTTTAATCAGAGATATATTCTCTTAGAAAAAGAAACAAGTTCCAATCCAATTTTACATTCTGTATTTCATTTGATAAATATGTAGGTATTTTATAAAAAAAAAAACTTAAATGGAACACATTTTTGCAGCTTTTAAGGAATTCAGTTTTGTTTACTGATTTGAATATTTTTCTGAAGAATAAATTTCCTTTACTTGGAGTTTTATTTTAAATATTCTTTCAACTGTACACAAGGTAGTTCATAATTATATTAAGTTATCAAAATATATTTTTTGGTTTTCTACCTTCATTTGGATTTTTTTTGATTTGTTTAAAAGTTGTTTAAGCCAAATAAAAATCTTTCTGTTGGACCAGACATAAACCAAATTTTATAATGCTCAAAATGTTTTTGAAGCTAATGTTTTTTTCTGTAAAGTGATTGAATATATCTGTTTACGTACTCATTCTGCGTTTTTGCCGAAAGTGATATAACTTTTTACATGCGAAAATTCATCAAAAGTTTGACTATCATGAACAGGGATGGGATTTTGTGCACCTAAAAAATAAAAAAAAGGCAAAAAAAGGCATTTCTTTAAACAAGAGACAATAAAATAAAAACTTAATTATAGTAACATTGAGCAACCATAAGTTTTTTTTAAATTTTTGGCAACAACACCCTGCGATTGTCCCTTAACAGCGCCTTGAAAGAGCTGAAGGATCTCTCTACATCAGCAGAAACGAGTGGACCCCAATTAAAACCCTCGACATCACCCACTTTTCACGGTTCGTATCGCCTTTAATAACACAATTTATTTGCACCATTATCTCTAGACCCTGATTTACAGAGAAAACGGATTTGAACTTGTTTGAATCTTTTGCGATTGTTTCTTTTGCTGTTTCCAAGTCGCCTTTGACTTTGTCCAAAATCTGCAAGACTACTCCGATCATGTTACCTTCATGTTAATGTTACGTTATGTAGCTCTATTCGTATTCATTCGATATTTTTGTGTTGAGCTGAATAGTCAATGCATAAAAAAAGGATGTGGATCCGAAAAAGTGGATCGGAAAAGTACCCATTCCAAAACTTCAAAAAATGCTCTGTCCCATTGACATAATAACACTGGTTTAATAATTTTAATTTCTTTCTGTCCTTTGAGTGCATTGTATATATTTGTATACCTGCAGTTGAAATAAGTGAATGCAAATAAGTTTCTTTCTTATACCAAGGTATTTGAATTCCGTAACAGATTCTGAAGAGTCAAAACAGCCATGGTTTTGATAACCGTCTTCATTGAGCATATATTTACTAGACAGGGCAAGAGACGTAACTTTTGACTTACTCCTAAGAACCATTTGATGATACCTAAATCAATCATTCAACAAGATCAGGCCCACATTCATCTGCTTGATTAAGTCAGCAATGCTAGGAGCAGCATAAAAAAGGGCCAAATCATCCGCAATTATTTTATCATTTAGTGGTAACTCAAAAATGGAATTAATTTATGTTATGAACAGCAGAGGGCCTAGTACAGATCCTACACAGGATCATTAGATGGTATCTGACCATCTCGGATAATTTAACCTCTATGGCTTCCCAGCTTCAGACACGATCTTTCCGTCAGCAGAGAGCTCATCTACAAGGGGAACTTGGAGGCCTCGCTAACAGTTCGCTTCGTCTGGCGTGTCGAGGTCGAAGGTTCATTGGTCGTGGGCGCAGACAGCTTAGCAATGTTGCTCCTTTGAAAAGCAGACTAAATTACTTCTTGTGAGCGGTTGTTGATTTTTTGGTATCGGTTCTTCTCAGACAAGTCGCATGCAGAAGCCGTACCGTACCGGCTACCTCATTCTTGGTAATCTTGCCCAAAATGAAAATATCTCGTTGGTACGCGCTTTTCCTGTGGCTGCTGGTTGATTTTTGTGGCTTAGTTGTGCGTGATGTAGATGGTTTTGGGAGCAACTTGCTTTTCAATATTGTCTCCTATTGACTGGAGGCGAGCAATTCATCTTCCGATGGAGTTTTTGTATGATTTTATTTGTTTAAAATGTTCGGATATAGTGGTCCCTCGAGTAGCGGAAAAATAGTTGGATGAAGCTGCAAGGAGCTGCGCAGCATGCAGGCAAAGCTTCATAACCCGGAGGATGCCAGCTGATACTTGGCACAGGTCGTATTAAACCTTAATCCGATCCAGGAGTTGGAGACAAGGGAGAGGAGGATGGGGTCAAAGGTAGGGATGACGATGTTTTATTGCTTCGATATCGTCTAGGGAGTGATCCCGAAATTCTTTGACCTACTAAATTTCTACACCGCGGCATGGTATAAATCAAGTAGAACACGTTATATTTAGGTTATGTTATTAAATTTAAATAATATTCAAATAAATATTTTGAGCTCTCTTAAGTAGATTGATGATTATTATCCACAACGGTAAAATTAGGTACTTGCCAAGAACGTGTTTCTGTTCATTCAAATTGAAAAAAAAAATACATTGTCAGCATACGAGTTAATAACTTTTATAAAATATTTTCAATAACAAATGTAAAGCGCATTGTGAATATCCGTTTTTGCATTTAGGAATTCAGCCAACGTTGAAAAACGAGCTTTGCTATCTTTATTTTGTTTGCAATTTTTTGCAGGTTTCTTTTTATTGCCGCAAACAAAAAGTTCCAACTTCCAAACACTTATTTCAATTATGTATATCGCCGCAGAGATCATCTCTTGACATCATAAGTCAGTCTTTTTTTCCGGTTCTTTTGAATACAACGTGTATCACTTATTTTGACTGATACGCGTATAAGATTTTGAACAAGAAACAATAAACTCTAAATAATATTTATTAAGTTATAGCAATGTACAGAAGCCAAGACATCGGTGCAAAAAAAAATATGGCGTGAACTAGAAATTTGAAAATAAAATTGTAAAATTGTCTTTTCGTGTTAAGCTAATAAACTAATGGTGTTCATGTATTAGTCTATGCATACATCAGTGTTTATTCCTAATATACATTATATTCTTTTTTCCATGCTGATAAATAATCCAATTAGTACGGTGTAGAATTTATTTTGCGGTTAGAAATTATTCTTATTTTGCAGTAACTCGTAGTCGGACTAAATCGTTTTAAAATGGCAGCAAAATTTGTTATTGTTATGTGCGCACTCCTTTTCGTACAAGTACGTTTAAAATTTCAACAGACGTTTGATTTTTGTATTTAAATTTTCTTTTAAATTTATAAAGCTTGTACGTGTTTCACCAGTACCATCATTTGAAAAACAATTGTTAGACGATTTCTTTGCGAACATAAGTAGTGTATTTATAGGGTCTGCGAGCAAAATCTACGAAGCTGCTGGAGTAAAAAACTACGAAGAATTCAATCAACTTACTGCCACTGAAGGCACAGCCAATGGCTCCATTATTTTGGATATTGCGAATCGCCTACTTGAACACTCAAAAGGGATCCCTCCTACGACCATAGTGAAGGGTGAACCTTATAAAACTAAATGTTATGCTGCTGACAATACCACTCTTCTTTTCGAAATGAAAGATATTCGCTGAACATTGAAACCGTAAGAAAACCGGATATCCTTTATTTTCGTATTATCTATTTTCCAACAATTCTTTACTAAAAAAAACAGTTAAAAATTGTTCAATGTTATAAAAACTATTGTTTGTATTTGACCCACATTATAATTATGATATTGTCAATGTATTTAATAAACATATTCTCTAAATAAAAATAAACAAACCCAATTGACTTTGAAGTTTTATTTCAAAACTAGCTTTCTAGGGTTTTCCCTGAAATAACGCCAACAAGAAGAAATGGAAAAAATGTCAGAAAAGTGTTGCTGTTATGTTTTTGGCAATTACGCCGAAAACCAAAAACAAAGAAATTACGCCACAACTTTGAAAAAGTAGCCAAAAAGCAAAGCGGACCACCCTCTCGTAGAATCCGTCGGAATTGAGTTTCACTTCACCTACTGGATTCCCAAGTAGAAACCGCCGGCGACGTCTCCTTATAGACGAGGTATTTGGATAAAGTAGTTCCACTAATGGGCAATGGCGTGTGCCTTGACTCAATGGGTTGTGTTTTCGATTTATTTTATTAAATTTCTTGACGTTAAGGTCAGAATCTAGGAAAGAATCATAATTTTTTCTGTATTAGATTTCAAACTATTTTTATTTTTACAAATATTTGTAATAAAACGTTCAATTACTTATTATGAACTCAAATACAGTTGTGATATAAGTAATCCTGTTTTCAATTCTTATATTTCAAAACTTGATTAATTTTTGTTTCTTTAGATTATAATATAGTTTTACTAAATATTTTATCAATCTTCCGGTAGAAAGTGGTTTATAAGCCAAATAAATTCATGATAACAACAGGATTAAAGTTCAAATTAAAGGCCGAAACACCACAAACCACTAGTTTACTCCTATCTTTCATGTATCGTTCAACGACCTGACAGCAAAATAATATTCAAATGAAATGACGCACTAAGAAATAGTGGGGAAAGCTGAAATCTAAAACTATATGTATGTAGTATTTGTTGATCCAATCAGAAAGTCGGACTATTAGGTACTCTTCGCATCCGTGAAACTCGAACCTGTGGGCTGTTATTCGAAAATCCTCTTGGCTGGAGCATTATTGTCCATTCGCTCAATGTTGTGTTGCCGGCGTATTTTGGCTTTTTGGAAATCAGCATTAATTTTGAAGTCATTTTCGTGAAATCAAAGATTGCATAATTTGAATGCGTTCATTAGTGACTTCAGTGAAGTCAGTAAAGCCTTTTTGAAGTCTTTTGGGTTCAATTGTAGTGAAAAACTTCGGTCTATTTGCTTCTGCTGTTGTCTACTATTATATTAGAAACACATTGACACAACAACAGCCAACAGCAACTTCAACACCCGATTTAAGACTCAAGGGAAGTCGAAAGCAATTGAAAGCTAATGTCGAAATTCTATGTTCAGTTTCCGTTAGTGCAGTCACTTCCATAAGTTTCCCATAATAGAAATATGTATTCGGAAGCATCTGTCATGTAGTTTTGCCAGTTAATTTTGCGTTTTTTCACAAAAATTTATTTTTTTTAGATAAGCAATAATATAACTCACTGAAAATTAAAATTGTATGCATTTTGCAAATCCCTTGTATTCGCACTGTTTTGGAAGTGGTCGTATGAAACCATTGGACTATTATAGTTCAGCCTTTAGGTCCAACGATGAAGTTGCTGTGGTCAATGTGTTCTGTTCCATTGAAAAGCATTGGTCCCATTGACGTATTAATATACACATACTAATATAATATATTAATACGTCAATGATTGGTCCTTAAAAATTTCCTTTGGTTGTCAAAGTTGCTGTTGCTGTGTTAATATGTTTCTACTATAAAATTAGTCATTTGGTGTGATAGTTTGCTGTTCATCTAAAAAGATAATGGTATTCAAGTATTAGTATATACGAGTACATGCATTAGTGTACAATAGTCATATTCTTTTTTTCGTGCTGATAAACCAATTCAATTAGTACGGTGTTGAATTTATTTTGCGGTTAGAAATTATTCTTATTTCGCAGTTACTCGTAGTCGGACTAAATCGTTTTAAAATGGCAACAAAAATTGTTGTTGTTATGTGCGCACTCCTTTTCGTACAAGTACGTTTGAAATTTCAAATAGACGTTTGATTTTTGTATTTAATTTTTCTTTTGAATTTATAAAGCTTGTACGTGGTTCACCAGCGCCGTCATTTGACATTCCATCGATGCACAATTTCGTTGCGAACATGACTAGTGCGGTGAAAGGAATTCCAGACAAACTCTACGTTGGAGTTCAAAACCAGGTACAACGTAGTCATCTTGATTCAGCTAGAGCTTTCAATGCTTTGAAGAATTGGGAAGATAAGTGGGAAGGCAAACTAAAAAAACGCCTTGAACTATTACAAGCACATTTACATATGAACTGTTATGCTGCAGATAAAGATGATAATATTCTGTCCGTAACAGTGCTTTCACCGCATATTTTTGGTGCTCTTATACTTGATGACACCGTAGATGGTTTAATCAGAGACATATTCTCTTAGAAAAAGAAAAAAGTTTCAACCCAATTTTATATTCTGTCTTTCATTTGATAAATATGTAGGTATTTTATAAAAAAAAAAATCAATGGAATACATTTTTGCGGCTTTTAAGGAATTCAGTCTTTGCTTTACATTAAATTAAATTGATTGTGTACTGATTTGAATATTTTTATGAAGAAGACATTTTCTATTAAGGACAAATCGTTTGGAAACTAGTCTAATTGGATTTAAACCTATCGAAAGGATAAGAGCCAATCGTTCGCCTACCATTAGAAGTGGGTGGGAACCGTTTGCCAGATCAGCATGTGGGTCGATGGTGTAGGTATCAATTGGTATTGGACCTTCACGGAGTTCAGATCGGTTTACAGGTGGGCTACTCAGGGTCGGTTTAGTGGTCATATACTCCGCTGCAGTGGTAGTTCAACAATTGCGTGGTAAGGAGTTACCGCCGACTCCTTTGTGTTGGAACTTTTATTTATTGAATGTTATGCAATCAGTATTTTTATGCACAAAGTGTGTGCATGGATTTATTTTTTGATTTATTTTCCTAACGGGACGTGACCGCGGTCGGTTGATTTAGTGTGTGCTTGGAATTAATCCTAAGGGATGCAACTGGATCTGATATTGACTTCAAAAGAGGGTCTTTTAAGAACGATAATTCAGGATGACAGACATCTTTTGCAAGCAGCACAAACAAAAATTATGTGAGCTATTTTTTATCATAAGTATTTCAGCCCCCAGGGGCTTTTGAATCCTCACTTCACTTGTAGAAAGAAATTATTATTCAATATACGATACGATGTGTATTTAATTTTTATATTTCGGAAGAAGTTGGAAAACGATGTATGAAAAAAAGTAGGGATAACAATCTGGAATTTATTTGGTCTATAATTTGATCTAGTGTACCTGACGTTTGATTTTTGTATTTAAATATTCTTTTGAATTTATAAAGCTTGTACGTGGTTCACCAGCATCATCATTTGAAATCTCTATGAGTACGGGAGTACTTAGTGCTTTGAAAGCGATTTCAGACAAAATCTATGAAGCTACTGGAGTTCAAAACCAGGAACAATTCAATCAACTTCCTACAACTAAAGTCAAAACCCATGCTTTCAATATTTTGGATAAGGTGAAGGGTTAGGAAACGGCGTTGGAACGCAGCATGAAAGAACACCGAGAAGGAGTGCAACGATAAACAACACATAGTAAAACGACATGTTACCTCAATATCATTAAAAGTTATCTATGTATGTATTGTATTTTATCTAGATTTAATTTAACATTTGCATTGACTTAATAAATAATTTTAAGAGTTAAAATATACAACAGATAAAGATTTAAGTTAATATTAATTTATGTATAAAATCTTCTTCTAATTTGATTTAAATTCAAATTTTGAAGAAACAACATTGAATTATTATTTGGTACTATAAAATAAGGCAAAGTGCCATCTATTTGTCTGTGAATGAAGTTACAGCTTAACCTGATAAAAGAATTTTGATCAATCTTCTTATTTAAGGCCACTGAATAGATATTTCTATCATTGTCTTTATACCAAATATACTCAAGGTCAATTTTACAAAAGTACGACTTAATTTCATGTTTGATTTAGATTGGAAAATTCCGATCAAAATTGTTAACAAGGGTATTTCGCTTATCGCCAGTTTGTTCGCATACAGCCCAACGATTTCACTTAATTTCCACACTGAGGGTAAAAAAGAGACGTGCATAAATGGACTACGACTGAAATTATTAACACACCGATTTTTTTAGCTAATTCACGCGACCAGCCAATAGAAATGTATTATTTGGATGGTTCTTATAGTATGGGAAAATATCTCTTAAAATTTACATATCCTGCTCCGGCAAGTTTTATCAAAACTACCTTCTAAGGAACTTTTTGTTTAGATTCCAATTTTTCGTTTAGACATGGGTTTAAACTATTTATAAATTGCATAAACGACGGATTAGCTTAGCAAGAATATAATAAAAACTTATCAAGCCATTGTATTAATTCATTAATTTTTTTTTAAATTTAACGAGCAATTTTATCTTTGACGTCTTCCAGTGCTGGATTGTCAACCGGCTGATCGTCTGTACTGAACTCACCCCACAATTAGCAATTGCGACAGCAACGCATGAACATACCCACCGATGAAATTTCGCACCGTGTGAACGGCATCCATGACAGCATCGCTTTTTTATTTCGCGTTCGACGGTCGAAGCAACATTTGTGTGTGAATATTTCCTCACGTTATTTAACCCGAAAAGTCTCTCAATTGAATATTTAGAAACCCCCAGTTCTGAATTTAGTTCCTAAATAAAATGCCCGTGCAATGATACACGAAGCTAGTCGCGAAATTAATTCGTAAAAAAGGCCCAAATCGCCAGTGCCACTGCGCCAGAGGTTGTGCTTCTTTGTTTCCAAACAAAGATTTTTTTTTCCCCCAACGACATCGACTTGTTTTGGTATGATTTGACATTGACATAACGTACATATCTGGTCTCTGTGCTCTGCTCTAAATAAAGAATCTTATCACCACTTTAGGGCATCGTCGTCGTCGTCGAAAAATGGCAAATCCCGATGTGAATTATAAGTCCCTAACGGAGGGCGATAGTAATCCGTTTCGTGGGAGTGCTGACCACAGCGAGGACATCGATAGTCCCAACGAAAATGAAGATACTCCGCGCACAAGTGGAATTATGATACACATCGTTCCCGAGACGAGTCGAGGTAGGAAATTAACAATATTAACATGCAATACTTACAATTATTTGTTGCAGCCCGATGGAACCACATAGAGGATCTAGATTCGTTCTTTACACGAATGTACAACTATCATCAGAAGCATGGATTCACTGTTATTGTTATGGATGAAGTGTTTCAGTTATGCGAGTTTGTATTCGTTGTTTGGCTGCTAACCTTCACTGTGCACTGTATAGAGTTTCCAGTTTTATTTGGGTAAGCTTTTGGTGAGGCTTTTTCAGGATTCTTATAGCAAATTTTTTTTTTTTTTTTTAGCGAAATACCGCCGCCAGACAACAGCACAAAGGTATCCATCAGCGATGTCATTATACCAATGGGCCAGTGCATCAAAAAATTCTCGGGGCTAACATTTTTCATTTTGTTTTTGGCAACACTATTTTTTGCAGTTAGACTTATCAAAATGATCTACCACATTACACAATATTCGGACATAAAGAAGTTCTATAATTCAGCACTACAAATTGAAGATGTAAGTAAGCAAGTACTTTCGAATTTGTGTTTCCAACTTTCTTAGATGTTTGGGCGGGATTACTAGTACTTAAAGCTGAGAACCCGAATTTTAGGCTATTATATAAAATATGGCAGTCGTTCGTTCATCGCTAGTCTTAATTCAAGATATATTAATCACAGTTGCTGTACCGCGATAGTCGAATGATTGTGGTGATTGCACATACTGCCCGTTTGTACTGTCCCCTTTAGCCTTCTTGGAGTTTCGTTTCTTATTCTACAAAATGATTCATTACCTGGAAAGTGTTTAAAACTCACTTGTCTAGCAAGTCCGCTGCTTCTATTCTAAAATTGTGTGTTATGTAAAAATGAAATACTCTAAAAATAATATCAATTCTTAAGAAACACAACGATTGAGGATGTTTTTATTATACGTAGATTTCCCCACAAAACACTTTCCAATTGCCACTTTGCACCTTCTGCATTGCTAATTGCACAAAAGTTCTTCTCCAAAAAAATACCACCGAGAGTCGAGCATGTCCCATATTCAAAGAAAAAACCATCTGCTTTAAAGAGGCTGCATAGCAAGCTGCAGTAAAATATGCACAAATGGATATCGAAATAAATCAAGTAGAAAAAAATGTTACTGAACCCAAAGTAAGGCAGGTAGACTAATAACCAATCGAAAAAAAGTAAAAAAAATTCGCAGGCAGAAAAAATAATACCGACAATTATTTTTCATCAATTAAATCGTATATAACTAAAGAAACCTTTCTGAATTTGAATGAATGAACATAAAAGAGAAAGTTGCCATGCTGACAAGCTGTTGTATCCTTTAAAGAGAGGCGAATCTTTGCACAATGGTAAGGGATAATGCTTCTATTCAAATCGAACCGAGCATTGCTGTATGGCTTGTGCATCCCATTTCCATTTCTACGATATTGTGGCCTTTGATGGATATGCGCTCTATGCGCGCCATGCGTAAGTCCACAATGCTGCCGATGTGTGCAAGATGAATGTACATGTTATCTACCTCTTGTACATGATCATATGAAGTTAAAAACTAGACTGCGTATAACTGTCAAGTTAACATCCCGATCGACATTGCATAACTTCTTTGAAATCAAATAAATTTTGCAACTAGACAAATTTATCTTCTTCACAAACATACAATTAGTAAAAACCGTCAGTTATTACCACTGTGTGTACTGTCCGCAAAATACCAAACAGCTAAACATATATTCGAGTGATTATTGACTGATGACTGTGAGAAATGTTCTCGAAACCTCTCTGCCTTCGAATAAGACAGGCAGCTATGTCCTTTCATTTATGCATAACAGAACTAGGCCTTACCTTATACATACATATGTACATAAATTTTTATTTTATTTTCCTCACCAATAATGAATGTATTTTATTTCATAAATTTCTAAAACCCATTCTTTTAAAATACAATTTCAGAGTGAACTTGACAATATAACATGGCACGAAATTAAGAAGAAAATTAGGGAAGTTCAATCGGAACAGCACATGTGTATAGATAAAGAACAACTTACAGAATTAGATATATACCATAGAATATTAAGGTAACAACAAGTCAATATACTAAATCTGCTGGAATATTTTTCGTATTTATGTCATTTTCAGATTTAAAAATTACATGGTGGCGTTAATGAATAAAAATTTACTACCTGTCCGTTTTCGTGTTCCCATATTGGGTGAATTTGTTTCCTTAAGTTGCGGTTTGACTTATAATATCCATTTCATCTTATTCCGTAAGTATAAACTTATTTATAAATGTTTTTTGTTCGGCGTAGTGTCTTCTTATAGTACCCCAGGCTACGATACTATAAAAGGGATATTTTCTCCTTCCATATAAATCTATCAGTCTATAATAATTTGTAAAAAACAATTTATTTATTTTAGGCGGTCCGGGATCTCCATTTCAAAATAACTGGCAATTAAGAGACGACTACACACAACGAAGCAATCAAGTTGAGCTGGCACAACGTCTTTCTAAGCAAATTATGTGGGTAGCCATAGCGAATTTAGTACTAGCTCCAATTATATTCTTGTGGCAATGTATCTATTTCTCCTTTCAATACGTAAATGTAAGTAACAATTTGGGGAGAACATAAGCATTTACCAGCTTCTAATGGACATTTTTTTGGAGTACAGATATTAAAAAAAGAGCCTGGAGCATTAGGATTGCGAACCTGGTCAAATTATGGCCGTCTTTATTTGCGCCACTTCAACGAACTTGATCACGAACTAGATGCACGTTTGAATCGTGCCTACGAACCAGCTGATAGATATCTCAACTCGTTTTCTTCTCCAATTATGAGTATCATCGCAAAGTAAAATATTTTACATTTTTATATTTTTTAACACACAACTAATAACTGGCCTTTTAGAAATCTTCTCTTTCTCTCTGGAGGTGTACTATTGCTTGTTTTAGCACTTGGTATCTATGATGAATATGTTTTTCAAGTAGAACATGTTCTGACAATAATTGCTATTCTATCTGGTGTCGGAGTCGTGTGCAGGTGAGTCATAGAATCCCAACAATTGATCGGTAAGTTATATATGATTTAATTTAGGACACTTATACCGGATGAGAATCGGATATGGTGTCCAGAGCAACTATTAACTGCAGTTCTAGCTCACGTACACTATCTGCCAAGTGACTGGAAATGTTATGCGCACACAACTCAAGTCCAACGTGAGTTTGGTTATTTCTTCCAATTCAAAGCGGTAAGCTTACATGATTTGTTTGGGTAAGAACAGACGCTTAAAATGAGTTTTCTTTAGGCATACCTTTTGAATGAGATTATGAGCCCGTTAGTTACACCATTTATTCTGATGTTCGTGTTTCGACCAAAAGCTTTGGAGATAGTTAAATTCTTTAGAAGTTTCACGGTGACTGTAAAAGGGGTAGGTAATGTATGTTCTTTTGCACAAATGGATGTTCGAAAACATGGCAATCCTGAATGGCAATTACCTGTGAACAAAGCCAACGTCCAAGTGGAGGATGAAGCCAAGCATTATGCAGTTGAAAATGGCAAAACGGAGCTGTCACTAGTGCACTTTACCCTCACCAATCCCGAATGGAGAATGCCACCAGATGCTAGGCAGTTTATGAAGGGCATTCGTCGCAATGCAATTCAAGATCTAATGCGCGCCAAAACTTCTGAAGCCGAGAATAACACTGCTATGGCTGAGAGCTTAGTATCATTTGGAACAATTGGCGAGGAGGTATATGGGTGCTTTTCAATTGAGTTTTGTGCATCTCTAATTTTGTTTTTGTTAGTACTCATCTGTAGCGAATTCGATATTCAACAACCACCACATTGTTGGTAGTGTTATTGGTCGATCTGTATACACTGCACGTAAACCTACAACCCATACAGTGCAGGTGCCTGGTCCTTCCAGTGTAGCTGAATCTGGACAAGCTTTTGACTTTGAACAGATGTTGCAACAAAATCTAGAAGACGCTACACTTACTGATCACGAGAGCGAAGCTGAAGATACGCCATCGGCTCAGTTGCCAAAATCCGCTATTCAAATGGATAAAAGTGTTCGCTTGTTTGGCGTTAGAAGAAGTGAAGGTCGTCCAGAGGGTCCTTCAGATAGTCTCTTATACAGGTAAGAGTATAGCCTCTTGTATATATATAGGTGCAGGTGATATGAATTTATTTATTTCTTGCAGCATCTATGGCATGGACGCACACTTAGGTTTTAATCCAGCAGATCTCACCACTGCGGACATGTGCTTAAGTACCTTATACCTCCACGAAGTACATCGCAGACGAGTAATTAAACAAAAAAAACCCTCTCCATTTGTATACGATTTTAATAACACATCTCGATTTCAGATGAAAGCACGTGGCACTAGACGCGTATGGTCGCGAAATGATCCGCATTCCGGACGTGGCCAAACTCAATCGGTGATTACTTCTAATGTCGCAGAGAGCACTCCCCTACTCAGTACTACACATCGTTCATAGCACAAGGCCGAGTGGATATAAGATCTTAGACAAAACAAGAACATAAAAAATGAAATATATTAGAATTCTATTAGTAATCGGTTGAACGTTGATCCCAAAAGAAAAGGAAACATTTTACCCAGCTATATGGACCATGTCGTGATATGAGAAATCACCGAAATGCCAATTTTGTACTACGAATACGAGAATGAATGGACATAAGACACCACAGCCATCTAGTCTACTTAATTTTCATACACACATATTTTTTTAACATGAGATATAGTAAGCAAACGAAAGAAAGAAAGAAAATATATTATAAATACTTTAACAATAAAAGAAACTGATTAAAATGTAATTCTAATTTTTATCGTCCTGTAAATAAAACCATGTTTATTAAATCGAAGTAAAAAGCAAATTGGGATTTTTCCTTCTCTTCAAGATTGCATAGTTTCTGAGATTATTATGGTTCTGTGTTCATTGTTTTTGAGTTGAAATGACCTTGCTATCGAGAAATGAGTTGTACTTACTTAATGGCCGAGGAAGAGTCTACCTGCGATACAGCAACCTTTAATTTTCGTCACAGGCTCGTTGTTTGTTGTTTCGTCGCACAAAGCATTTTTGCATCCCTTCCGCTGTTGTATTCACCCTTATTGTCGACGTCGTCCACGACTCTAAAAACACACGACACGACTGTTTGGCATTGACGATGAAGAATTAACGACTTTTTCAAAGGTGCTTGTCATTTCTTTTGTATCAATACACATAGTTAAAAACTAAACGAATGTAGGCTCATAGATGTTCTTTTATCTTTATCATTTAATTTCAGATTAAGTTCAAAGCTGCCAGTTGTCGATGTACCAGTGTATCAAAGTCAAAATGGAACACATCGCATTTACAACTTCAGTTACAAAAAAGTCAACACAAGATGAGAGTAGGAAATTACTGATATTTTTTTTATAGCCTTGTTCATATTCCAACAAAAAAATATTAAAACAAAAACTACATACAAGTTTTATACTGAACAATACATTATAACATTAAAGATGTGCGAAAATAATGCCAAAGTTCAAATCGGACAGTTATTGAACACATCCTCCAATGGGCGACAACTTCATTATCCATTCGAAATGTTGCCAACTTCGTTACATTCATATATAACGGTTATCAAAATCAAAGAAAAAAGTTTTATCTGACGCAGTTTTTGCGAAAAAAGCAATGTAATAATAAAATAATGTCCCGAAAAAAGTAAACATCGATCGAAGTGCGAAAACTTGTCATTCAGCAATATGAGAATGGAATATCTAAGCGAGATATAGGCAAACATATAGATAGAGCTCACTCAACGGTGTATAATATTATTAAACGCCATAAAAACACAAACAGTCTTGAGAATCAGCCCAGAAGATCATCTCTGATGAACGTTGGATAGTCCGCCAAGTAAGTAAAAATCCACATCTTATCTTGGCCACCGAAGTAGTACTTAATAAAAAGCTCACCCGGAAACTAAACGCATTGTCTTACGAAAACACAAATTGAACGGAAGAGTAGCTAGAAGGAAGCCGTTCATAAGGAAAACGAACAGACGGAAAAGGAAGCAGTTTTCCCAAATGTATGCTAACAAAGATTTTTTCATTCTGGGAAAAGGTAATTTTTACAGACGAAAGTAAGTTGAATGTGTTTAGGTCCAATGGTCGGAGTTATGTGTGAAGAAAGGCCAACGATGAGCTCCGAGAAAAAAACTTACGCCCCACTGTTAAGCATGGTGGTGGTTCGGTCATGGTGTGGGGGTCAATGTCAGCTGCCGGTGTCGGTTACCTTCAGATCATTGAAGGTGTAATGGACCAGTACATGTACTTGGACATTCTCCGAAATAGTCTTGCACCAAGTGCACGCAAATCGGGATTGGAAAATGAGTTTTTCTTCCCAATGACCCAAAGCACAAGGCTTACAATTTAAGGTCATGGCTCCTCCATAAATGTAAGCACGTCATAGAAACACCGCCACAGTCACCCGATATGAATGTGTTTGAACATCTGTGGTCTCATCTGGAGGAAAAATTAAAGAAATACACCATAAAAAATAGAAATGATTTGAAAAAGGCGCTAATAACTGAATGGAATCTTATTGAGCCATCCTACTGCAGAAAATTGGTAGAATCCATGCCAAAACACCTAGCAGCTGTTAGAAAACAAAAAGGCTTGCCAACCAAATATTAATTATCTTTATCTTTCAATATTCGATTTTAATTTTTAGTTTTCTTTGAATGTCCCATTTTAACTTTGACATTGTTAAGGCACTTTGTTCTCTTTTTAAATTACCATTCTCTATTCCAATTGAAATAAATTAATATATTGAGTTTTCTTCACACTACACAAATAACATATTCAAAAAATATATTAATTGGTTCTTAATATACATTCAGTGTTTTATTATTTAACGTAGAAATATTACTTGCAGCCTGTCCCATTTTGACTTTGATAAACTGTAGGTATATTAATTATAAATAAAATAAAATTTCCCTGTGTTTAAATTTTTGTCTTTTTATATTTATTTACAAAAAATTAATATAAAATAAAAGTAAAAAAAGAAATTATTTACAGCACATAAAATCCAGTCCATCTTCACTTCAAAACATAGATATTTGTCAGCTGCTTGAGGTATAAACATGTTGTTGTTTTTTAGCCTGTTGAAAAGTTTTCAAGTTACACACATACGTTTATACATATGTATAGATGTCCATACACCAAACAATTGTGAAAGAATAAAATGATTCTTTATGAAGTGAAGCGTGTACTAAACAGATTAAAAGTGTTTTTATGAAAAAGTAATATCCACCACATTTCGGACGGTCACAGTGTAAAGTTTTTAGGAATTAAATGTTAACTTTTGTGTTCAAGACCTAATCATGGGAATCCTAAGAAAAGTTTATAACTTGCTTGGACAGCACCTAGTTTATTTCAACAAAAGAATGCCAAAAACTACTACGAATTATAATATCTTAATATTCACTCCAATTACGTTTGTCGGGAGTCGAAAACGTCCGCTGTCGAGGCGTATCGATAAGAAATCTATATTACATAGTTTATTCGACTGACAAGCCGTGTACTAAATTTTGTTCGACAGCGAAACTAAGACGAGTTTTAGTCGAACCCGAAAAATGTGATTGGGATGATTTTTCATCCACCGAAAGCCGGCTTGAGTCGTTTTCGACTCCCGACAAACGTAATTGGGGTGAATATGGTTACGGCCAGAAAGTATATACAGCAAAATTCTATAAAATATTTAGACAAGAAGACGATTGGCTCTTGTACTGTCTAGTTCTATACAAACGAACTGTAGTTCCTCTATGGTACTATACCCTGAATATTAGTGCGCTAATTATAAAACTTACAAAGCGTTAGTAATGACCAGTGTATAGTTGTATGTAGATACACCATGTCACAAAAGTCTACATAGGTATGATATCCTATAATTTCGAATCCCTTTGCCATCATATGCAGACTTTGGCGAAATCCGTTGTGTACTTGGTTGGGGTGTTTTTCTTGTTAAGGGTATGTGAGCGAATGTTACTATATTTCGTTGTTAATGAACATAATCTACAAAAAAAACCATTCCTTTTTAAATAGCTAATGTCTTAATCGAGGTAGGGTTACAATACGAATTTCAGTTTCGTTTCTATGCAACTCCTCCAGAAATCTGCAGCTCGCTCATCCTAAATGAAAAAGAAATGAATAGTGGCTCAGTTTCAAATCGCAGTAAAACCGCAGTACTGCAACGTCAAGCGTTCCAAATCGTCAATTTATAGCAGTGATGCGATGTATCGCGTTATAAAATGCATCATGAAAGAAACCGCTGCGCAAACAAAAGCAACCAACGCATCATGAGTTATTGTGATGCGATGTAATTTGACAGCAATTTTTTTATCGCAAAAAAATGAGATTGTTTCTTTTTTATCCCGAAAACATTCTTAAATATTCCGCCTATTTATTTATTATTTATTAAAACGTTTAAAAAAATCTCCGCCGCTAATTCTTAGACATTTTTATTGTTTGCACAAGCCGTTCCAAAACGTCAAATATTTTAAAGCATCGTGATGCATCGCAAAATGAAAACTTCGTAGCAACGCATCACAAAGGCAGTGAAGTGATGCTTTCACGCACGATGCGCATTTTTTTTACTTTTTGGAACTGAGCCAGTCTTTTCCCTTTTATCCTCCGTCATTTGTATATCCATATCCATGGACTTCACTTAAAATCACAGAATCATTTGATAACGCAAAGTTCAGATAATCCCTTTTTTAGTTTGCGTCAACTACCGCTCATGGCAATAAGATCTTGAATTAAACTAATCTTTAGCTTATTGTATTGGACCCTCTTTGTCCTCATCCTACTGTCTTCGTGTCCCAAATTTCAAATTAAATCCAAAACACATAATATTTCAACTTATTTTATTACGATGTAGAATATTTAAAATTAATAGTTACTATAAAAAAGAACAATGGAAATTTGTATTTATATATTATATTGCCATTGTAAACCCAAATGGTTCTCAGTAATATTTGTTTTCTTCTTTTTTTTTAAGGAATAACAAACAAACAAAAAAATAGAAATAAATATACAGGATTCTCGCAAAGCATTCAAATACTAATAACAATAAAACATTTTAATTGTATTATACAGGGAAGTTTTTGTTAGGTCCTTGTATAGTTCAAACAGTTTTTTTTTTTTTAAACTAAGCAACCTGCCAGCGGTTAGTGTTAGGCCATTCAATTCTCTGGACTGTTAGTCTCAACATGTGATGTGATTAGTGTGTTGAAAAAAAAAAAAAGAAAAGACTGAAACAAGTACATATGGGAATAGTGCTTGTGCAACATCAACTCGGTGCCATTTCTATTTTAATTCGATACAAAGTGTTGCGCGACTTAGCAATCCAATTAGACTTAAAAACAAAAACCACTCTCCAGTTGCTTATTATAGTTTTTTTAAGTATGCAATTCTAAGCTACACAAGAAGAAGTTCAAGAGCCTCCTGCTAATATTATTAGATTTAATGTAGACACAATATGGTGAAAGAGAAAATATTACATGTGTTTTGTTTTGTTTTATTTTAGTAACAATTTATTCTAAGTTATATGCGACAAGTGTTAATAGTTTGTGTACAAACATAAGATTGTTAGTTTTTTATACAAGCATAGAACAACGTTTGAAACGCTATTTTCTTTTTGGTTTTTGCTTCAAAATGAGTTTTGTGAATTAATTTAGGTTTTTTTTTAGAACATCGCTTTTTTTTTTTTTTTTTAAATACAAAAGTGCAGCTACCATTAAAATTAAGTTAATTAAAAACAAACAAACAAACGAAAAAAAATACCAGTGGAAAATACGGAATGAATATTTTCTTGTTGTTCTTGTTTCATTTTTGATCTCATTCTACTTTCAGCATAAAACACCAAAAAAATATATATAACCTAATATGTAACACATTTTTTGTTGTTTTGTTTTGTTTTTAGTTTCTACTTTGAACATTTCTATGCAATGTTATCATCAATTATTGGCGTTATCACCTATGTTGCTTTTTGGTAAACTCGCTGAATTTGCAGTCTTGTCTTTAGGGGTACCGTTTGTTAGAAGCTTTGCACTCTCTGAACTATCGGAAATTTCACTGCTGCTAGACCTAATATCCCCAGACATCTAAATGATAATATTGATCCGTATGAAGCGTGTTGGTTATGGTTATGTTTAAAAAAATGTTTAGTTAACTTACGAGTCCCTTCTTGATTGAGTCGACGACAATTTTCAAAATCATATACGTCCAGACGATATGTAATATGAGAAGCAGTATCAGGAGTCCATTGAAAATGTAATATGCAGGGAACATAGGCAGAATCTGTGGTGCTTCAATTGATGAACTGAAACAAGGTGTTTTATTATTTAAATGTACAAAGATTTTTTTATGGGAAGCAAAATTTACCTGTATATTATTCTTGGATAGAATCCTAACCGTGTTATGATCCAAATCACGGTAAATACGGCGAATATACAATCACAAGCCTTTTGGAAGTTTGCGTATTTTGTAAGTTTTGCTGCCTGCAAGAGAGAGTTTGTGGTTTAAGCAAAAAAGCCGAATCAATTTGGAAAGTTTTATTCAAAAATATAATAAAATTGAAAATTTATCCTTGTGTTCTTAAATTTCTGGCTGGGTAGACAAGGGGAAGAGGACATATTAATCGAAAGATCTATTTAGCACCAATTTAAACACAATTTAGTCTTTTCTGTGATATGCAGTTTCATAATAAGCTAGAGAGTTGTTCTGCGCGTCTGTAATCACATGTTCCGTAAGTATCATAACGAGTACATGTAAGCCTGCAACATGCTTGCAAAGATTTACTTCGCCTTATCAAAGCAAATTCAATCCGGACTTCATATACGCATATCATGAAGAGCTAAATCGATTGTATACACCACTGGATTGTATGCAACTCATTCAAATGCAGTTAGTAACCGAGCTTGATTCTCGCCAGTTGTCCATCACATCAACGCAAACCAGATCCTATTGAACGCCTATGCATTGGCTTTGATTGGCTGCGTTTATTGTTTTTAGGCGTCGATAGATTGGTAAAAATATAGTCCACAAGTGTTTCTACGTTTGCCTTGTTTTTAAAGAAGATCCAAAGCAGCTGTTGCGTTGACTCACACGATGAGATGTGCCATACAATAGCAAATATTTGCAGGGTTATTGTACTGGTGTGGGGTTGTTTATTTCGCTTTGGCGCGTGACAAATAAATCTTATTGACACAGCACAACTAATGCATACAAATTGCCTTCAACCAGACGTCATCGTAACAATACGAAATAACCTTTTGTTCAATCTATGGAATACAGCAATTTAAACTTCACAAAGTTCTTTATAATACGTGGTAGAAACGCCTAGGTTACGTTAGTTTTTAGGTGTCTTTCAGAAGCTGGCCACTGCAAACTATGCTGGTTCGCCATAGCCCCTTTAATGTCTTGAAATGCCCCCTGTCAGGAAATAATAATCAGCGCATCTAAATCTTCCTTAAACAACTACTTGCTGAACGAAGCCCATCTGACATTTCTCTGCCGTCAGAAAACCTAAACGATTAGTTTCCGCCTTTTTTAGAATTCGGCCATTTTGAGCCATTTTTTCTGCCGTCAGCCACAAGAATCGAACCGCTCACCAATAAAGTATGGTAAATTTATATTTTGTAAACCATATAACATTGTTAACCTTTTAGAGAATAAACTTAAGTATTAAGAAATATATTGCAGGTTGTATTCTAGAGCGGGGAGGCTGACGACACCCCCAAAGCTAATTCCTTTAAATTGAGAGGTTGGTACGATATTAACTGATCTGCCAACTAGTTACCAATAAACTCGATTCCAATTATGCATCTATTAAGGGTTTCAGTATTGTCAGCGTCTAATTTCATAAAAATGTTACAATATTACTTTTGGACGCCACTGTGGATCCACAACAACCTTCGTACACATGGAATAAGACTCCCACATAAGACGCTTTGCTTGAAATATATTAATTAAAAAGTTTCAGCAAATAGTACCCATCCTCTATGCATTTGATCTATTCTCAGCTGAACAAAGTCATTTAAGTTCAGTGACAGACAGACATCCCAACCTTAAACAGAAAATACTACGCTTGACCAATTAATTTAAATCTGTGTTACATACGGAAAATAGTTGTCATTCATATCACACTAATTAAAGTGTTTGTTACACAAAAACAATTGTAGATTAAAAATTATAATCAAACACGCAACACTATTTAAAAACGGGTTTTCCAAATGAACTCGTCTACGTTTTATTACGATGCTTTTTACTTTGATTTAATAACAGAAAACTTTTCATTTGAGAAAAGGTAAGGAAATCAGGGAAATTCCAATGTAAGATGTTCAATAAATCATGAGTAAGTTGCTGTAGAACTCTGAAACTATGTGTGGTATATTTTAGGTTTAGTTCTGATACTAAAAATAGAATTGACCTTAGCGTTTACAGAATAAATCTATTAAAAATAGACTAACATCGGCATTGGGGCAAGCACTTGATTGTCTACAAATAGTCTGACCTCTGAGCTTATAGCGATTCAATTGGTAACTTATGAATCATACAACAAAGCGGTAACACTTACAGGCAGATACTTAAACAATAAAGGTATCATCACTAAATACCTCTAAATATGATTTTCGAATGACTAACTAATTAGATTAGCAACGAACAATTTAAAAGATAAGACTTGATTGTCGCACAATACACACCAAATTACGACCAGTCATCAGACCAAGGAAAATAACACACTTTGGAGTAGATAACAATCCACAAAGATAAGGCTGGAAATTAAAACGAAAACAAAAAGAAAAAAAAACTAGTTCTCACCTCTAGGAATATATCAGCACAATCGTGAACTACCAGTACTAGAGATCCAACACGATGCAGATTACAGACCCAACTGAGCGACATTAACAGCAATGTGACCATGTGGTGGATGAACATCTGCCAGAAATCTTTCCGTTTCACATCAAAGAACTGAGTACCGGTCAGAGACCAGTAGAAAGACATTGAAATCATGTAGTACCACCAAATATCACTTTCAATGGACTGTAATTGGTAAAA
Source organism: Chalcosyrphus nemorum (assembly GCA_949716465.1). Lineage (NCBI taxonomy): Eukaryota > Metazoa > Arthropoda > Insecta > Diptera > Syrphidae > Chalcosyrphus > Chalcosyrphus nemorum. The sequence continues at coordinate 36,533,912 of OX454332.1, forward strand.
GAAAAAAAAAAAAAAGAAGAGAAAACCATTATTACAAGGGGAATAGTTTCACGAAATTGTACATCACATACCTGATGGGGATAGCCGTACCAACAGTTCTTAATATCCCAGAACCAAGGTTTATCCCACAATATTATTACTCCGAATATAAAACTGTATGTGTAGTAAAGACAACGCCAGCTGTTTTCACAAAACTTCACCAACGTTGACGGTTTGTCTTGAGCTCTTCGTAGACGCCACCATCTTTGGATCTGCCTCTCAGTCATATCTGTTTGTTTCATTAAGCTCAAGACCTGAAATACATACGTTCAATATTAAGCTGACATTTAAGAGATATATAATGCGATTACTAACCGTTTTATGTCCTAGCCGACTGGATTTTTCGTATGCATCTTCTAATATTGGATTGGCTGATGCTTTCTTTGGTCTTGAGCTCTTAATGCCAAATGATTTTCCAACTGGGGCTATCCAGAACCTGTAAATTCAGAAATTAAATCAAGTTTTCAAATGTTAAATATTATTCTCTATCGATCGCGTAAAAAATATGTTGTTGTCTCAGTGAGAATGCCATATTCGTAGCCCTAGACGACGATAGTAAGCAAATCCATAGCATAACGCACGGATTTTAGGTTGATGAGGGATAATGACTCAGGTTAGTGTTAAGTAGTAAAAGTCTGTTTGCGATCGGGATTTCAAGGAGCAATGGAGTACCTCTTCAATCAGTAAATGCTGCCCTCATGGAGCATTCTACCTTGCATTGATAAGTCTCCTCATATTTAGTCAATAACAAGACTACAGCTGAAAAAAGAAAGCAGGTTGCAGGTGTCTCAGCAGCTAATTATAATTTCAATTCACAGATCACCAATCGAAAGGCAAAACAACAAATTGAAAGGTTTTTTTTTTTTTTTTTTTAACGCACCTGCGTGGCTATGAAGATAGAACAATTATAATAAACTTTCAATAGTCGGCGATAACTAATCTCGCAATCTCATACTATGGCACATGGCAAAGGCTGTTTTGGAGTAATAAGGGATAAGATGATTTTATTTTGCTGTTACGCTTTGGGTATCGCTTAGGGAACGTCACTCACTGCTGATAAGATATTAAAAAAAAAACAAAAGCGATTCTCAAGTCAGTTGCCTTTTCTTCTGAATTTAAATTGAAACAAACATTTTTAATAGCATGTTGATTGTGCTGCCACAATCCGCTTACAATTGTAAAGAAGACCAAAACAATAGGGGAACTGGTTAGGTAAATGTCCCCTAAGTATCACAACGGTCTTAAGATGTTGTACTGCAACGTTATCGTGTTTTTTCTAGAATAATGATTGTTGGAAATGGAATCCAAATAATTGTTTTAAAATGTTGAGCTCACATAGAGCTAGCTAGGTGTTTGCGACCAAATAACGACCATATGATATAGTTTGTCAAAAACAACTGACAAGGGCTTAATACACACCAATCAAAGATTATGATGGGGCATAAGACACCTCTGAATTCTGTGTATACGAATGTTGTAGTGGAAGTGTAGACAATCTTTGGTTGGTAGTATCCTGGGACGATTCTGCGTCTCCAATTATCGGAACGTTTTTCTACGTTTTATCATAAGTTGTCACTGTATAAGGGAACAGAAGGAGAAGCAACCAACGAAGGTGTATTTAAAATTTAGAAAATTATTATTGCATGTCTGCTAATGATTATTGCCTTAAGGTCAAAGCAGTGTATAACGAAACCGTCATCATTACGAATAAAGACGCGAGACTCGTCTCGAGGTATGTAGGTTTTATTTATTGCCTAAAATTATGATTTTACTAATTACAAAGGCCATGTCGCATGATATTGGGCGACAAACCCAACCATAAAGTCAACTGTGGGTTAATTCACAGAGCAACAAAGTGTGTTCGCTCTTAGTCCAATCCCCTCTCCAGAGGGTGGAAAGCCCCACATTAATAGCAGATAAACAAATATCAAGGTAAAGTTTCTCATCATTGCACTAAGTAAAGGCTCCTTCCTGGATGTAAAAGGCAAAGAGTAAAGAGGATTTCTCGCACTTCTAGAGGGAAACTAACAGACGGTCCAAAAGAAAAGTGGAAATGTTGTTCTCTCCCCAATTAAAGACAACTTCGCTGATGCAAGAAAACAAATAATTGTGCAAATTGTTTAAAGAAAGCCTAGCGCCGGGAATAGGAACACATTAATTTCGCGCCAAATACTTAAAACTGTTAATTCATCCCAGCATGGATTCTCAAATTATTTAAACCCAATTACCTACCTACTCAAAATTAGAATTTAATTAGTCCAACACGAGCTAGTATTGTCCAACCACGAAGTACATACCTACTAAAGGAAGATACCTAGCGGATAGTCTAATTTTAAAAGTGATGCCAACCAGGATCCATCACTAATCGGCTGATTGCATTGCTATAATAAAAAAAAAAAAAACTCTGTCTACCAACTATTCGTGAGGCCTCATGCAGCCTATTAGGCACATTAACACGTTCCCCTAATCAACTATCGGCGCACACTCCGAAATTGAGCTGCTTCCAACCAAAAATTGATCGCTAATTTGTATACCCTGTCCGTCCAAAGGTTAAGGTCAGCAATTGATACGAGCACATCATCACCGAGAGCAAAAAACATAAACAGATACATTGTGTGACCTACTTTCGATTCGCCGCCCGCAGTATGACAGACACAAATGCAAACTAAAATCTTATCAACTACATACAATCTCTGATTCTTCTCTCGTGCATAACTTTTTTTTTTTTTTGTACTTTTAATATAATGAGACGCGATTTAAATTACAACAAACGAACCGATAAAGTTGATTGGTGTGGTGACCATAAAGCGCTTGGAATGCGCACAGTACTCAACTCGAGATAAACTCTCAAATGAGAGGGAAAAAACGTGGGTTTTTATTATTAGCAATGCCACTGGACGCAGCTCAATGACTCCCAAGAAAGTACACAAAATGTTCTCTAGTTTTGTTCGTTACTTTTCTTCTTTTCTTTTTATTGGTGCACAACCCATTGGGCGTTTCCAATTGAGAGGTTATGTTGCATCCTCTGGGGAGAAAAAACGGAAAACATTTGGAACTACTCAGTACTCGTTGATTTAAGGGAAAAGACGAAGCGTAGTTGACCATAAGCTTAAGCTAATATCGATCAGAAAATGTGCTTTAGGGGTGGCGGCGGTGGTGGTGGGTAACTTACCTTTCGAGTGTGTAGCGGATCAACATGACGAGCACAGCTAGCGGAAGAGGCCATATCAGGTCACGGTAGTCTGCATGATGAACATCGGGACGTGATCCTGGCGCAATGTCCTCCCACGTAGTGTTTGGCGGAAGCCAAATATTTGTTGACCAAAATCTCTTCCCAATTTCCCTTACTATTTCCATGATGGGAGACTGTCTGTGTATTGGTGTTTGTGTGTTGCCAGCAGTTTTTCTGTGATTTCTCGGATTCTTCTCGGGTCTCAGGTAGTCGGTGGAGTAATTTTCTAACTCGAGGTTACTGTTTCAACCGGCTGCAAGTGGTGTTATGCAGACACTTGATGTTTGAATTTGTAGAAGAGCTGATTGCAGAAGAAAATATTCATTTTACGAACGTAAATGATTCATGTTTTAGGCACTCTTTTTTTTCTTTTCTTTTTCGCGTGAGTTCGACACTTCAAAAGGAACGAGCAAAATACGATGATGATAAGCGCAGCACGGCAGATGTCAGCACCGTAGGAAACGATGGCTGCTGAAAATCGGTGTGCGCTGCAATACGCATCGCATATCAACGCAGTGGGGTTTTCGGCCTGCTGTCATAGGAGATGTGTTCGAGAGTTCAACTGAAAACCAGTAAACATTTTTTTCATTTATTATTAGTTAATGGTTTTAACAAATTCAACTTATGAAGAAATCTGCAACATTCTCAGAAATAACTTTTTTTTATCGTATGGATTTGAATGTAAGTGATTCGAGTCATTTCTAGGCAATTACGATGGTCCTGCAAAATTTGTAAATTCTAGATTCTGTTTTTTATTATCTTTATTTGTTTATTTCTACTAAGTATTTATAAAATTTTACAATTTCAAAATAAACAGTATGATGTTAAGAAGTGGAAACTAAGGAGAAATTTTTATTTATCTGTGAATAATACCTCGAAAATGGCTACCGCTGAGACGTCCTTTGGAAACTTTAATTGTTAATAACATTGTTATTAATAGTTTCCTTGCAAAATGGTTTCCATTTTCGTATTTAGGGGGCCATATTATTATCATTTTTATTTATAAGTTAAAAAAAAGAGAAAAGATAAAAAAGTGACTTATGAACCAGATGCGAAAATATTACAAGAACCTAACTACAAGCACTTTGATTAAGCTGACGATATTTATCTAATTTTATATCGGATAGCAGAGGCAAGTAAACCGAAAACGACAGCCAAAACAAAATAACTAAATAATTTCTAACACCCGAGCCCGAATATTCCATGATTTGAGGTGGCAGTCCTTTAGCGGTCAAAATTTTACAGCTCAATAATAGCAATATTCACACCAGAAAAATATCTATGTTAAAATAAAAAGCGCTATAGACGAATTGCACACCTAATTTTTGAATATAAGCTGCTAGAAAGACGACGAACCCACTTTAGTCTTTGCAAAAACTTCAGTAAGTTCTGACCATTCATATCAAAAGCGGATTCGAATCGAATAAAAGCTGGTGCCGCATTCATTGATCTAATTGCTGCCTATAGCGCAGTCTGGACTAAAGGATTACTAAAAAAAATTCGAGGGATAATATACACACTTATTCACAGACTAAGACAGACTAACGTAAGCTCGTTCTCACTGTATTTCTCATTGTATGGTGGTCAGCAGATGGGTTTCTATGAATAATCTTAACTCCCAGTTCGCACTTGTAATTTTAATCTGCATTTATGAAGATATTTACATTTAGTTGCTAGTGTATCATCTCTGTGGAGCAGCATTATGTACTTACATATATCACGAACTTTATTGCTGAGCTACTATCTCCGTCAGTGTTTTGCTGATCAATTTCGATGCATATTATGTTATATTAATAACTCACTAACTAACGATGAATCAAATATAATTCTCTAAATGCAGAAAGGGACAAGGAAATTGATACAGACTTGAGAACGTCTAGCTACCGTATAACGCATTAGACTTTGAGCATTTTTTTAGACATAAATGTCTTGCATAATATTTATAGGTCCTTCTTTTCCTTGTTGCCAAATAGAAACAGCATCTAGAGAGAATATTTCTTCCTTTAATTCTTTCCTCACTGGAATTATATAACTAACTAAACTCACCGTAGATTGTAGATTGCATAGAATGATTGAACAGCTTAGAGGTCAGTTCCTCTACTATTCAATTCAGTTTGATAATAGAATAGTTCGCTCAAATAACCATGTGACTAACAAGTCTTTGAAGCACTAACGACGCATCTAGCCATCCAGCAACAATTAACAATCCACCTACCTACCTATGTTTTATAAAACAAAAAAAACAAAAATGTATTGAAAGAAACTGAAGAGATAACTTAACTTCCGGAAATTGTCATCTTTTGTGGGCGTTAACACCTCTGTGGATTTTAAGTTGTAGCGACTCACATTGACTGAATAAAAAATTAGTTGTGCACTTAAATTTATCTTGTTCAGAAGTGAGATTAAGTAACTATGGTGTGTTAAAGCATCTCTTCGATTTAATATATATTCTCATATGGTTATTGGTAAGAATTGAATCAGTAAATTATGAAAAATAATCATTCGTACACAAATTATGCTCTTGATATTGTATAACAAACCGCATTTTTAAAACATTAGATGTGTTTATATGATTGTTGTTGTAATCATTGTGTTTATATCCCTTAAATGGAGTGAAGATTAAAAACTAGTTCTGCGTATATGCGTATCTATAAATCGAAGAGTAAAAATTACAAATACTAACAGGCTGCAATGGGTTCATGCACCATCATATTTTAAGGTGAATCATACTTCATTTGCGTTTGCATACTGTGATGAATCACTCAGTTTTATTTCTTTAAAGTTTCGAATTCTTCAAATTCAAACATTAAAATAGGACTGAGCCCATCTCGAAACTGCATGAATTTAAAGGCTAAAAATTGTGATAGTAGTTCAGGAACCATAATGCCAAGATAGGCAATGACAATGAAAGGCTCAAACACTCGTTTTTTTTTTTTCAAAATACGAAATAATAAGGTCACAGACTCTGGAAGGTCCGATAAGAGTGCGAGAATTTACCGCCCAAAGTTCTTGGCAAAGCGATTGAAAAGAAAAGAGCCTAAGTAGTCATTAACAATGGTAGCGTCCACTTGACCAATATCATCTTTAAAAAGTAATGGAATTTAAAGGTCCAAATAGACATCTGAAATATTATATATTTGTCATTTCGTTTTAATGATATAGCATCGTATGAGTGTTTTTTTTTTTTTTGACACACCCTGTAGATGGTAGTTACTACTGCGCGTTTAGCACAACGCTAAATAATTCCTTTCACTCTGCAAACATGCATCAGGAATCGATGATATTTCTGATATTACTGATAAAAATGTACTTACTATGCAGCTAGCAAAAGGAAGTTTTAGGAAACAAATTAACAAAACCGTTAAGTACTACTCTTGCCAATAGCCTTTAATCTGTTATTAGTCTATATTTAGTAATGAATTCAGCAAACGCTGCAAGTTACTCAACAACATCAAAATTTCTGACTATTTTTTTCAAATCTCCCCTTTCTCGTGTCACGACACCTACTCACAAAAATTAACAACTCGTTAGTATCAAATTAATTTTAAATCAGTCTCATTATCCCTCTACAAGCCAACGACGAGTAAGCTTTCCTAAACACTGATTTAGATTTCCACGAAAACTACCCTCTCATGGAAAAAGTCATGAATGAACTCGAAGGATAATCGACCTATGCAACACATTTTACAAATCGCATATCTTTTTTTTTTTTTTTGTTTTCGAAAATTCAAAAGCATAGGAAGCTTTCATCGAGAGTGTTTCTCCTCCCTCAAAACTCGCATGTACCTGTAGCGAGACATGCGCTATTCACATTCAATTTTATATCGCAATCTAGAGTAAACTTATTTCTTACATCCGTATGAGTATGCTTGCCAAACAATAATAGGAGAATGTGAATAGAAATATGTTTATATTTCGCATGATTTTGAGAAAAAGCTGCCAGTATAGGTAGCTCTTTCATTTCCAATGGCTGTTTTGACGTTCGAAACGTTCGTGTTGAAATTTTTGCATTCATAAAGGTTTTTCCTGTTTTTTTTTTTCTTTTATGTTGTTTTGTGTTTCGTTGTTCTTCCATCATCTTAAAACGTTTTCCTTTATGTACACAGTGAAAGTTACAAGAAAAAAAGAAAAAAAAATATCTAACATCCTAAACATGGCTGTATGTCTGACGGATAATTGTGAAAACATCTGAGGTGATACACGCACTGCACGCACACAGTGAGTTATGTTCTTATATTCTCTCCAAGGGTGCAGTTTTTTTTTTGAATAAATCTAGCAACTATTCGTATATAAATAAAGTGTGTTGTGATTATTTATAACTTTTTTTTTTGTTTTTTTTGTGTTTTGGGCTGTTTGTAGTTTAATAAATGCGGCGAATGTTTTCGTAAGTTTTTATAATTTCTTTTTCATATTAAGGCCAAATGTTATAGATAACCAATAAGAAGGTGTGGCAGTAAATAACATAAGAATAAGGATAAAATCTCATCTTTTGTTTCTAAAAATGAAATGAACAAAAATGTCTTGTTTAATTCTTCAATTTGTGGAGAAAAGTCTGATAATCTCTTAGTCCTTGTGATTCTCTCGACAATTATTTTTCTTGTATAGAAAAACACTTGTTCATCCGATAAAAGATGTGGGAGTAGAAATGGATACGTAATAAGGATGTTACCATTTATAGTAATAAATCGGTATCCTTGCATTAGCTGTGCTCATTAATAGAAAAAAATGTCCCAGATACTATTTTTCTGTTATGCAAATGTTGGTGGAAAAATCTTTGAGCTACCACCCTGGGGGTTTTCTGCTAGGGCTTGTAGATTTTAGGTTAAAGCAAAAGTAAAATAAATAATTAATAGTGATCCCTTGGGGTGTGTGTTAAGAAATCTGACTAGCTAGTAGCTAGTCAGCAGGAGGGAGAAATATGCGTGTCAATGACCCGTGGGTTTCCAAATGAAATTAGTCGTCACGGGGTTGCTTACACGTGTTCGAATACCATACTTGTGGGTGGTGAGTCACATTTGTTGTTAAAAATGTTTTCCTTTTTTTTTTTTTTTGAAGAGCCTCTTTGTGATTGTAATTATAATAATAAAGTAAGTTAAAATTTTGTCCAAGTATATTTGACGAAGTTCTTCCAATCCGCTTCTACATTATTTAAAGATAATCTGTTGCTTGGCAAGAAACAGGACTTTATATTTCTGGTAAAAAGCATTTTTGAAGCATTAATTTTGATCTTCCAGTTTTGAAAATATGTTTGCACTACATTTAGGCTCGATTGCAAGTTGGTTTCAATAGTCAAACCAAGTGCATCGAAAGAATAAATGCATGTATCACCAGCGAAAATAGCAAGCTCACAGTTATCAAGTCGAGGGAAATCGTATGTATATATATTGTACAGGATTGGACCAAATACAGAACCTTGGGGTACAAATTGCAATATGTTATTTGTTGCATTATTTTTTCTAGACACTTACTTAGGGAACTTAATAAGCTAATTGGCCTGTAGCCAGGAATTTTATCCTGGCTTCAAAATAGGAATTATTTTGGTACATTTCCAAGCAGTGGGAAAATATCCAATAGCCATGCAGCAGTTAAAAAGTTGTTGGATAAATTTTATGCCAGTTTGGGAAGATTTTTGATAAAAATATTCTTAACAGCATCAAATCCAGGTGATTTCTTTGACTTTGAATTCCTAAGATCACGAATGACTGATAGTGTGTCATTATAGGTAATAGTATCATTTCTAATGTCAATAACATGAGAGCTGATCAAATCAATGGAGTGGTCAACTGATAGGTCATTGCTACTGACTAGATTACTTGACCTAGAGTGGTTAGCATGAAATTCGCTAAAGCAATTGTCTTATCAGCGCTAGAGAGCATAAACTACCGTCTCTAAGAGCTGGAATGGCCTGCCACATATGTACATATAGTTATTGGCAGTAAACTGAACCTTTTTTTTTATGCCAGAATGACACGAATCGCCTTGAATTATACATGGCTTCCGAGTAACACAATCGATTTCAATATTTGATTTAATGTCGACATTCTTAAAACTCCATTAGTGGGCATTCCTTTTTTCTACACACATACATATGTAATTTACAAGGGCTTAGTAGATTTCATTCTTTTTCGTTACTTTTGGTGACTTTAAGAGCCATAGATACATACATACATACATGGGTTGGGTTGGGTAGTTAGTAGTAACGCTCGACGTTAAAAATAGATTTAACGCGGCGAACTGGTTAAGTATTTGGAGATTCTTGGCTAAAATAGTCATAAAGCTATTTTTACAACAGCTGTACAGTTTGAGGTACCCAACATGTTTTTGAGTTGTGGATCCTTAAATTGGTATTATTTTCATACCGCGCTGTCATTTATGTTAATTATTTTCTGGCAAATCATCGTGAATAAAATTAAGAATATAAGAAGTTAATTTGCCCGTCGAAAAGTGCTTCCTATAAAGACTTTTGTAAAAAGATCAAAGCTTTAGGTGCTTCTAGTAGATTGGTTAAAGTCCTCAAAAAGGAAAGTGAAATCGTGATGGTACCATTAGTGAGATAAGAGCGGATGCCGCAAGGCTTTTGCTGTAAGGATGACTATCTGCTCGTTAAAAACTTCAGACCTAACAGTCTGGCTTCCTTCCTACTAAAAAGTATGGCAAGGCTAATTAAGACTCACGTGAGGAGAGTTGCTCTTCGAATACATCCTCTATCGGAAATGCAACACGCCTACCAGCTAGGAAAATCTTGTGAAAGCCGAGAATCGCAAGCGTGCCACATCTTCACTTCTCAACACTATTTCCATATCCGGTCCCATCCTATCCTAAGGTCCTATCCACATCCGTGTTTCCTGCCTAATTCAAATCCTAACATCCGATACATTTCCTTAACTTACCAATATGACACACTATTGCCCTTCTCGCACTTGCCCATAATTTTGTTTACGAAGTCTAATTTAATAACCAAAAAATAAAAATCTTTCGCTACTTAAAATTTGGATATTTTTTGACCTGTCGGGAATAGAAAACAGAATTTTTGATTTTATTGTGTGTAATAATTTGGAGAAATTGCATTGATTACACCACTAATAATGGGCTTTTTTAATAATAGTGACCATAGATAAGTTGGATACTTCTAGCTACTATACAAGAATCTTTGAGGAACATAACAAAAGATTTAATTATGAAGCGCACTTTACCAGCATGGCACTGGGGTCGGTAATATTATGTGGGCACGGTAAGTAATACATACATATATATCAATGTTCGTATGTAAGAGTTAAGGAGTTAAAATCTATAAGAACAGCAATGGTATTATTCCGTATGATGCCTAAGGTAAGGACGCAAATCGTCAAGTTCTGCCACATTGCAGACTATTCCATGGCTTCATGTTTCGTTGTATATGGCTACTATATAATGCATGCTGAAATGGTAAGCGAATGGGCACACAGTACCGAAAGAAGTGGACATCACTTATATCACCTTCATACTTATCTAGGATACATCGCAATGCTTTTGTATCTGGTGCAGGTGAGAAGCATTTTTTCAAATTCTATTTGTTATCAAATAATATTTTGTTTGAAGATTGTTCTTGGCGTACTAGTGTATATAATACCATGGTCGAGTCAAAGGACTCGAAGGCGTTTTGCAAGTTTTCATAATTTTTTGGGACTGAAGGTATTTTGGTTCTTCATTATGAGTACTTTACAGGGTATGCAGTACACGTATTATAGGAGATTTAAACCCGATCCACAAATGTATGCTCTTAACGTTTTCATACGGGTTGGTTATAAATTGCATAGTATTGAATCCATATCTTGAATGGAAATTGGTGAATATTAGCAGAATTACTTATATGTGTTGCTAGTTTGTCTAATAACTACTCCTTTCAGGTGGGCCACCTATAGAATACTTCCTTTGGTTTAGTGGCAAGAGTTAATTCATTAAACTTTTTAAACTCATTTTAGCATTGTACTCTTTTAAAAAGTAAAAATTTTATTACTATCTCTCTTCACCTCATTCAGTTTTAAAGCTGTCCATTTAACTTTGATAAATATTTAACAACATCGATAAAAAAAATCGATATCTGCTGCAATGAATGTAAGCAACCTTACAGTGCTAATGATATATACATTTCCTGTGACGGATGTCTTAAATTATTTCATACTAAATGTGTTGCGCTATCACCTAGAACGGGTGATGACTTACGCAACTCCACCCCAAATATCCTCCAATGGTTTTGCACTCAGTGCCGTAAATTTTCTACATCTTCCCTGTTAAGACTCTTGGACGAATGTAAAGGCCCATCGAAACTAATTTTGGCAGAGCTTGATCGTTTGCAAGAACATATCAAAAAACATCTGGCCAGTTGCGACAAACTCTACGTGAGGGTCGGAGTAAGAACCACAACCAACATACAACACCCCCAAGATACAGGAGTCACCCTCTTCGTTACTCCGAGACTCTCGTTAGAATCGGCTGGAATGAGGGATGAAGTGGCGGAAAGGTTGTACCGATTACGTTTAATCTTTCTAGTGGACCTTGCACTGGTCGTAATGCTGTTCCTGACGGTTTGACCCGCCTTGATGCCTTCATGGCAGAAAGGGCCCCGGAAGTAACACTTTAAAATAGGGCGATTGCTAACGAAAGAGAAAGTGGCGGAAAGGTTAACCGTATACGTCTAATCTAAGGTTTTTAAGAAAGAAAATTTTGGGAAAATCCTCCGGAAAAATAAATAAATAAATAAGGCTTCATAAGTAAAATTATATTTCGTTTTGTATTTCAGCTTTCCCTATCCGTAAGATTGCAATGAATTAAATTAAGTCTTTTAGTTCCTGATATACATTTAACTACAGTTTTACCATAAAGTCATTTTCTTATCGACACTTTAATTCAAAATGTTTCTGATTAGTAAAACTTATTCGTACTCGCCGCAAGGAAAGGGAAGGAAAGAGCAGAAAGACCTAGTTAAATATACATATAAGTAAACGTATAATGGAAACGAATTTTCAGCGAGAAACCGAAGGTGGTTGTTAAAACTATCCGATTACAAGATTACAGAAACACCATCCATTATATAAAAGAATTTCTTAGAAAGCATCATACAGAAGTTCATACAACTAAACCAAATTCTCATACCGGTAATGCGGATATAAATGGTGGTTAAATTCTAAGGGCCGATGTTGAATGTGAACCACACCTAAACGTCAAGTTTTTTCTGCATTTCATTTGACATTTCTCAATATCAGACGTAACTCAATTTGAACCATGGAAAGATACACAATCGAGTAACGCATTAAAGCTATTCAGGCTTATTATGAAAATGGGCGTTCAAATCAAATTGCATATAGTGCACTTCTTGATTTTTTCGGTCAATTTAATCGTCCAAATGTGCGTACAATCGGAAAAATCGTTCAAAAATTTGACCAAACCGGGTCTGTAGGAGATATGAAAACACCAGTGCATGCTCGTACAGCTCGTACTGCAGAAAATATTGCTGCTGTTCGCGATAGTGTGGCTGGAGAGTCGTCCACCTCAACCCAACAATTCCACATCTCACGCTCGTTTTTGGTGAACATTATGCATAAAGACTTGCATTTACGCGCTTACAAGATGCAATTGACTCAAGAACTAAAGCCTCTTGACCATTTCAAGCGTCGCCAATGGTCAGAATGGTGGCAAGAAATGGCAACAGTGGATGATCAATTTTCGAAGAAAATCATCTTCAGTGATGAGGCATATTTTCACCTCAGTGGATTCGTCAATAAGCAGAATTGCCGCATTTGGGCGAATGAGAATCCAAGAGTGATTATCGAAAAACCAATGCACCCACAAAGAGTGAAGGTTTATGGGCTGGCGGCATCATCGGGCCGTATTTTTTCCAAAATGAGGCCAGTCAGCCAGTTACTGTGAATGTTGTTCGCTATCGTGAGATGATAACGAACTTTTATGGCCCGAATTGGAAGATATGGATGTGGACGATATGTGATTTCAACAGGATGGTGTCACTTGCCACACAGCTAACGAAACAATGGCTCTTTTGCGCGACAAATTCAATGGCCGTGCTATCACGTGGTGGCGATGTCAATTGGCCGCCAAGATCATGTGATTTGAAACCGTTGGACTTCTTTCTTTGGGGTTATTTGAAAGAAAAGGTGTACGTCGATAAGCCAGCAACAATACAAGAGCTAAAGGATGAGATAATTCGGCACATTAACGGCATAGAACCTCAATTATGCCTCAGCGTTATCGAAAATTTGGACCGAGGACGCGGCGGTCATTTGGCCGATATTTTGTTTCATACATAATTGAACCATACCAATGTTATCATAATAAAAAGAAATCACAACAATTTCTTAAATAATTTGTGTTTTATTCAAAATCATCATCGGCCCTTAAAACCTAACCACCCTTTAGAACGACTACATTCTACTTTACTCGACATTTCGTTAACCATCAAAGATGAGAACATTTTAACGAATACGAAAATATATAGAGCAATTCAAATATATGTATAATATATATGTATATATAACTCAACTCTTGGAATGAGTCCCAGAAGGACAGAAACAACAAACGCTAAGCAGTTAAAAGAAAAACTAAAAAAAAACACAAACAGAACGTGATAAGTAAAAGAAATAAAAATAGGGTTATTTTACTGAGATTAGAAATAACAAACATCTGAGACTTATTATCGAAAACATAACCCTCAAAATGTTCATCCTACAACTATTAAAAGCCCAAATAAACTTGCTGTGCTGGTACCCAATTGGCTGGTGATATTCACAATTATCGGGATGATCATAGCGGTAGTAGAACCAACCCTGAACCCTTGTTGTTACACAGATCAACGCTAGCAAGGGATTGGTTTTATTAAATACAGGGGCCAATTAAATCAATTAAAAATTGTACTTCTGATATCTTAGCTACTACTGAGGCAACAGAAATAAATATACAAAGATTACATTTAGAAAATAATACGGAAATTCTAAATGAATAACGACAAAAACGAGGTCTATTCAATTTTATTGGAACTGGTCAGAAATTGTTATTTGAACCCATGAAAGACATAGATAGATAAATAATTGTGACGATAGAAAACATAAGCTAAATGGAAATTATGCTTTAAATATAAACAATTGTACTATTAATATTTTAAATGTTACAAAAATGAACAATAATCTCCAATGTATAAATAAATTTTGGTATGAAGACGAGGAAAACCTCTCAATAAAGGAAAAAATAAGTTTTTGAACATATGGTAAAAACATTTCAGATAGAGAATTTAAGAATTTACATGCAAGTCAGCAAACTTGCTGATACAACCCATAACTTGGTGTCAATAGCATTCTGGTGTCGATGAATACTTTCTAATGATAACTTGCGAAAGCCGTCGGAAACGCAATGCGTTAACCTTTATTAATTTTAAGTTAATAATTGGAATAATAAAGGAGTCTTGTTGCAGTCCTAGTAAAGAAAAAGATAAATTAACTCGCGTGCTTATTAACATAAGCTATTTGCACTTGCTTTATAGTAATCATCAGTAGCCATAGTCTTCGAAAAAACTTCATCAAGCCAGAAGTGAACAATCGCTTCACAAATACTTCCTTAACAAGCAATTTGTATTTTCTTCTTATAGCCTATCCTAACGGTATATTAAGTTTGATAAATGGTTTGTAACATAGACAAATATTGAAGATAGACCCAATAAAGTATATATATAAATGATCAGCATCACTAGCCGATTCGATCTAGCCATGTCTATCCGTCCGTCTGTTTGTCTGTCACCAGTTTTTGGGTATTAAATTTTGAGCTAGGTCGATGAAATTTTGTATACAAGGTCCTTGCAAAAGTAACCAATACAAGTGTAAATATTTTCAAAATCAAATTTTCAAATCTGACACGCCCACTTTTCAAAAAATTCGTTTTTTTTTCAGTATTTTCATATGAATCTCGAAAAAACTTACTTAAGTAAAAAGGTAGATACATTTCTACTCTACAAATCTTCCGTATATTATATTTGACCACGCCTACATTTTAGGTGCGTTTTTATCCACCGTGGCGCAGTGGTTAGTGCGTCGGACTACTACGCAAGGGGTTCTAAGTTCGAATCCAGAAAAATACCATCAAAAGTTTTTTTCACTGCCCCACCTCTTCCGAGTGTCTGACAAACATTCAAGAGTATAATTGTCAAGCTTCTCAAAAACCCCTCTGCCCTTCGGATACGGCATAAAACTGTAGGTCCCTTCTGTACATGTTAACAAGTGTACGATTTTATTCGAACAATATCATTGCTAACGAACAAAATACAGTATATATTGAAAAAAAATTAAAATCCGCCCACTACCACACCCACTTATTGAGAAATGTTTTAAAGTAATTTGAAGTAATTTGATAAGATATAAAAAAAATAAGTTTGTATACAGGAAAGGGATAGGGTGTCATACGATCCGCTCTAGACGGATTGTAACCTTTTCATATGTTTATAAATCTCATTGTGTTCCGTTGCCCTTAACCCCGAACAAAAACTTAACAAGGTTCTAATAGCGCAATAAATTTCCCGTCGCATAGTCTCGATCTCGATAGGAAATTTTCATCCCCATCATGTTGTACCGACAAAAAAAAAAAAGAAACAAGTTGACATATCTTATTTGGTCGATAAATTCCTAATTTGTAATTCGTAAAACCAAAAATTTAACATGCGTCATGGTAACTTGAAATGTTTTTTTTTTGTTTTTTGCAGAACCTATTATCCTTTCAGTGTAATAACAGTTCCGTAGACGTACCATTAAAGACTGCAAGAATAATGCGGAATGGCACTGTATGGATGGCGACTAGTTGGAGTTGCATGCACCATTGTTATGTACATAGCTGGTATCCTGTTCCTTTCAATATCCAATGTCCCGGGACCGCACCCAAAGCGGGTAAAAATTGGACGCTTCGGAGAGGTAAGCCAGAATTACATCACAAATAATTACACATAACCACTGAATGAACAAATAGACACAGATATTGTCAAGCGATTCTGTTTTTCTTTCTTTTTTGTTCATATTAATTAGGAGTGAATAAATATTTTTGTTTATCAATATCAGCCAGCAATCCATCATAGGTTTGCGTCTATAATGGGACCTGTTGTCACCCTTATTTACATTTCCATATTTTATTTATTTATTTTTTGTTTCCCTGGAACTACCTTCCTAATTTGCTTACCCTCATTATACGCAATCATATAGCGTGCACCTTGTGTAGAAGGACATTAGATGATATATGTATTATGAATATTTTATGGCCCAGTTTATAAGTAGATATACATTGACACATTGAAAGACGAAAATTAATGGACTGTATCGCTGGCTTGTTTTCCTTATCCTACATTAAAAAGGTTATTTTGGAAATAATGAAAGAAAATTTATTGTATTCCTTAGATAGGGAACTATCGCACACAATTAATTGGACTTCATCGAAAGCAGACCATCCACTGGTGCAAGGAATTAACATTTTTACATAGTCAACCGACCGAACAACAAAATGATAAAACAACTCCATTCCGTACAAGGACCATAAAACCAAAAATCGATAAAAATGCTAATAAACAAAATACAACGGAAAGTCCTAAGGAAGATAAGAACCAAAATCAGAACAGTTCTGTGAGTGGTTTGACGGCATTAGCATCGTTTCCCGGAAGCGGTAACACTTGGCTACGTTATTTACTACAACAGTCTACTGGTAAGAGTTGATTTTTATCCCTGGAATAAACCAATATTTATCTACATGGTACTTCTTTTAGGTATTTTTACGGGAAGCATTTACAAGGATTATGGTCTTTTAAAAAGTGGATTTCCTGCTGAAAATATATGCAATAAGTCTGTGTTAGTTGTTAAAACACATGAATGGGGTCCAAATGCTTGGAGCTCTTTTTCAAAGGCTATCCTATTGATACGAGATCCAGATAAGGCGATTTTAGCTGAATTTAATAGACAAAGTGGTGGTCATGTTGGATTTGCTTCTCCAGATCGTTATAAACGCACCAAAGGACGATGTAAGTTTGCATTTTTCGTTACTTATTTTGTAGTATAAGGCAAGTGAAGTTTTGAAGGCAGAGTGTGTATTTCTGCTACAAATTAAACAGCTTACTGACTTCCTTTACTCCTGTTTATTCATAATCCGTTTCATTGGAATACCAACCGGGCAAGTCCAATCAGTTTGCTATTCAAGGCACAGTTTTGCAAATGAACAGAAATCTGGCTGCAAAACGAACTGTCCTGTGTCTTAAACAACATACAGGAAGCCTTTCTTACGAGGCAATCGATACGGCTTTGATGGTTAGCAATTGTGCTAAATATCCATGCTTTGTATGCAAAGGAACGTTGGAATTGTATCCGCCCTGTGCTATCTCCAGGGTTTATACATAGACGAACTTCTAGAACTATCGAGTGTTTTTTTTAGAAGTATGGAAGCGGTATTACTATCTAAATATATTTTATGGCATTGGGCACTACAGTTGGCACTATTTTTAGCAGCTACCGCCGCCGCCTATTACATCCATCGTCTTTGGCTTATCGGCTTCCACTGGTCCATGCTAGAAATATCTCTCTTTGAAAGACTCCAAAGGCGTTAAGTCAAACGATTTGGAGACGAATTCACCTCAATTGTGACTCACAATGTATGTATGTCATATTTCTCCTACTGTTAAAACCGCCGCTCCTCCAAGTATTGCCTTTCAAGCGGAGAACAAAAGTCAGTAATAATGAATCTATAGCGCTCACCATAACTTTCAGGGCAGTATCATTTTGAATACATATGGACCAATGATTCCACCTGGTCATGAAGTACATAAGACAATGTCATGGTAGCAGCATCTTAATATTGACTCAGAGTATATGTAGGTAGTGGAGAAAACTGAGCATAAATCATCTCCACTACACGCGTCGGCTAGATTTTATAGCCCAGACTGTCGTATCGACTGCACTAGAAGCAGAAGAAGAAGCCACGCTGAGTGTTCTTAGGCTGCTTCGGATACTTGAATTTTCCTCTATCTGAATATTCTTGAAAGTAATTAAAATTATACATCCCTCAAAGATTCTTGACTTCGTTTTCCCAAGAAATTTAAAGTGGTCATTGGTGACTGTCAAAAATGGTTGCAATTGGCAAATGGCCTGAAAATGGCAGCACTGAACACTAGGCCTATGGCTTTTTATTCCTTAATTTCCCCTTAATATACATTGAGGTTATGGTCCATATGGGAATTTATTGATATACATACGTGACTACCTGAACAAGAGATGAACGTGCAGACTATCTGGCAATACGAACATTATGAGAGCGTTAGACAGGCACGACTTGAACTGCGTATATTCATCGGTAATAATTGCTTGTAGCCTTATTCTATGTAATATGAATCCCAGAATGTCAATTGCTTACCTTGTTAAACTATTAAATCAATGACTGACATTCATTATTCTTTCTCAACAAATGTGATGAAATACAATTCGTAAGGAATAAAGATTCAGGCCCATATATCCGAATGGCACAATGATCTACTGTTTCAAATTATTCTAGATATGTACTCGTATATGCAACCAACACACAGGACTTGTACTTAAATTTTCTTAAACTGCATAGATGTATACTCTTTCAGAGTCTACGTCATTTTTCGTTGGACCACATCATGCCTTTTAATAGACTGGTTAGAACGTTTGCCCTTGTCCTTGCAAATTATTGCTAGTGCCCCATGGCAGTGCTTATAGTTTTAGCTCTATTTGGTATGCAATATCTCGAGAACAGTGCATTCAGGATCTATTAAAAAATAACTTTACTGCTTATTAATTATTATTAAAACAGGAAGACGTTGAATTCATATTAGAATATTACTTCCAGAAGAAAAGTGAAATAAATGAGTGAATGAATGTATGAATGGATGAATGAAAATAGAAATAGGTCCGTTTGCGTCTTTTTGCGGGGGTCAAATTCTCTCAGAGAGTAAAAATTATGAAAAAGTAAACGAACGAGCTAAACAAGAAAAAGTTGAAAATACACTGATTTGACAGATTTGACAGTTTTCACAAACCAGCCCACAGAAATTTCTTGCACTAAAAGTCGTAGCATGGGCAAATTTCTTACTCTCTCGTGAGCTCATTCACTCTCTTCTGCGAAAAACTACGAAAATTCTACGTACGCGAACAGCTTTTCGTAAAAATTCGTAAATTTTCGTAAAAATTCACTGTTTTAGGATGGTACGCGAACGGACCTAATAACACTTTAATTAGAAAAACACTAATCAAATTCTACAAAATTTTAATTTTAGACTGGCAGCAGTTCGTTACAAATAAACTCAATGGTTGGGAGAATATGAATCTTGGTTGGGCGAGAATGTTTAATGGTGACCTACAGATCGTATATTATGATGACTTAGTAGCCAATTCAGAGAAGATTCTCAGAGAAATTTTGGACTTTCTAGATGTTCCCATCGATGAGGTAAATTATGTATATTATACCCACACACACAAATACTTATCGAAAAAAAATATCCTTTTAGTCCTTGCTATCGTGTGCTTTAATGAGAAAAGAAGGAATTTTTAGACGAAAGAAGAGAGTACTCTCATTTGATCCCTACAGCCCTGCTATGCGATTTCAGCTTGACGAAAGAAAACGAAAAATTTACACAATGTTAGGCCGCTACACTAGTAAAACAAAGTTCAACGATTAGTTGCGTGATAAAAAAAAAAAAAACAAAAACACAAATAAACAAATAAAAATATTTAGCACATAAAATGACTTGTAAAAACAAAAATAAAATGTTTTAAAACGAAGTAGGGTATTGTATTGTAAGAAAAAAAATAAGAAACAAAACATTTTGTACTTAAAAAAATCAAAATTTCCATAATAAAACTTGAACTGAAATATGTAACAGATATGTTTCTAATTTATGCAGCTATAAATGTATACCATTGAGATTGTTAGTTTGGGAGTTTTCTTTGTTTTAGATAACCTAATAAAGACTAACTTAAGAGCATTCAAATTTACGAGTATTTTATAAAAATATTAAAAATATGGATCTCGAAATTTGTCAACAAAAAGTTCACGGAATAGCCAATGTGTGTGGAGCTTTTGTTGCAGCGATTTAAATTTTTTATATTGGTACAAGTATTTTTGACAAATTTTAACAACACACTGAATATTAACAAATTTGCGATAATAGACTTATTTAGTAAAACGTAGTACCCAAATGACATGGTACAAAAATTATTGTATATTTTGTTATTAATTTGTTTCTCAGAAACTATATAAGATATAGGAAATTTCATATTTATTTCACACACAATTCTACGTATCTCCATTTTTTTTATATTTGTGGCACCAGCCCTCTACGTCTAACGGTTAAAAACTTACAAGGCTGTGACAGACAGACACCGTTTCAAATCCATTATAATAATTTAGAGGCTAAGTGGTTAACATTTTATCCAAAACACAATGAATAACGAATGATCAATTATGGCGACCAAAACAAATTGTGTAAGCATTTATACGTTTCCGAAATCGAAAACGAATACGGAGAGCTTGGGATAGCGAGAGCGAGAGTTTCAGCGGGAGTGGAAAAGAGGGATGATCATCAAACTTCCGAAAAAGGAAAACCTGATGGGTTGTGGAAACTGGAGAGGTATTTGTGTTTTGTCAGCCGTAGCCAAAATAACTGCAAGAATAATTCTGCAAAGGATCAGGAAGCATTAAGATTCTACTCTCGACGTCGAACAGGCAGGTTTTCGTGCTGGATCCTCCTACATCGACCATATTAACACCTTAAGGATCATAATCGAGCAGGGCGTTGAGTACAGGTCTCCGCTACATCTGCTGTTTATCAACTTGGAGAAGCTCTTAAACAGTTTGAATAGAGATGCTATCTGGTTGGCCTTGCGCAGGAGATGTATCCCAGAAAAACTCATAGCTATTATTAAGGCGACGTATGAGGGCAGTAAGTGTCACGTTTTGCACAATGGCAAGGTGTCAGAAGAATTTGAAGTCCAAAGCGGATTACGTCAAGGATGCATACTGTCACCGCTGTTATTTTTAGTGATTATCAGTGATGTTCTCGTGCAGCATTGACGGAAGGAAATCATGGAATTCGCTGGACTATGACATCTTTCCTTAAACACCTAGACTACGCTGCTGACGAATGAAAAGCAATGTTGCTACGACTGTTTCGCTCCAATGTAGAATCGGTACTGCTTTATGGGTGCAGTACTTGGAAAGTGGACACCATTAACACGCGCCGGCTGCAAGTCTTTGTGAAAAAATGTTTAAGAATCATCTTGATGATTTTTTGGCCGAACCGTATCTCCAATGAACAGCTTTATACGAGAACGGGCCAGGAACCTATCAACATTACAATAAGAAGGAGAAAGTGGCAGTGGATTGGACACACCCTACGGCGCGAAGACAATTCCATTGCGAGATACGCTATGCAGTGGAATCCACTCACCCAAGCAGGCAGAACAACGGGATGCCCTAGGCAAACCATGGCGCAGAACAGTCGAGGAGGAATCGAGCTCTTTGGGGATGAGCTGGAGAGAGATCAAACGCGTTGCAGAACTACGAACAAGATGGCGCGCAGGCGTTGTTGACCGGAGGGGTTAAAGG
Organism: Chalcosyrphus nemorum; assembly: GCA_949716465.1. Lineage (NCBI taxonomy): Eukaryota > Metazoa > Arthropoda > Insecta > Diptera > Syrphidae > Chalcosyrphus > Chalcosyrphus nemorum. The sequence continues at coordinate 36,555,810 of OX454332.1, forward strand.
ACTCAAGTAAGTAAGTAAGTATTTGGTTTCTTATGATATACATAAGTGAGGATTTGTTTGTTTGTGAAATATATAAAAATAAATAAATAATTATAATAATTCAAAATTTTTAAAGAAAACATTCATTATAAATATTAGTTAGTTTGTATTTATTTAAGACTTTTTTCTTCTTTTTTTAAACACTATACATTTTTCATTTTATTATTGAGATTCATACCCATGTTACTGGTTACATCAGATCGGTTTTTTTTTTTTTTCTTTATAAACATTTGTTCTGTTATCGTTCCTATCATAAGGATCTACTTGTGTTTGTTAAAAATCTTAAATCTATTAAAAATAATTGTTTATTTATTTTGAAAAAAAGCATTCACACTCAGTCTCCTTTCGGATTGAGTCGAAATGAATAAGGTACAATTTAGGCTTAATGCAAAAAGAATAGGTACACCGGGCACTGCACAATTTTTTTTTTATTATTTTTCCAATACGGTGTTTTTTTTTTTTTTGTTTTAGTTTTTTTTTTTAAGTCACTATCGATTTATGGATGGTACGATGTAGCAGTTTCATTTTTCTTTAAATATTCTTATCGAATTGTATTTTATATTTATCCTACTGCACAATATTGAAAAAAAGAAAACGATAAACTTAAAATCACTAGCTCTTGGTCTGGAGGGTTCAATTTTCCAAAATTTGGTTTGTTTTTGGAATATTTTAAGACTACTTACAGTGTAATTAGAAATTAAAAAGTGATATATTTTCTTTCAATGAAATATAATTATTTTTTTTACGTTGTATTAACATTTTGAAACCCTATTACAGTAACTTAACGAATAGTGTTTTTTTTTTATTTGTTTTTCTTGTATGAAACGAAAGAAAATAGAAAAATAAGATACAATTTTTACGTTATTGTTACTTAATTGCTATAAATGTTAACTATTAATACTAGATTTTTATGAAATCTGTTTTTTTTTTCCTTTTTCTTTATTGGCTTTTGGTTCTTAAAGCTTTTTTTTTTTAATTTACTTAGGTATATTGTATCTAATTTAGATTGACTTAAGATTTGTATTTCTAAATTTCCCTACATATTCATGCACTGGCTTGATTCTGTTGATTTGCATTGCTTTATTCAATGGTTTCTTTGATATTAGTTGGAAAAATCAGTTTGAGAAAATGAGGAGTTAAAGCACGGGTTCCTAGCAGGTGGGCATGCCTCGGGGGCATGAGGACTGTAAAGGCAAGGCAGAGACACAAGACTTCAAAATTTATTACTTACAACAGTGTATGGATACACCCTCTTCACATGTATCTTACTTTAGAACCAGTCAAAGGTTTTATAAAGCTTTAATAAAATATAGCATGCGTCTGATACCGATAGAGGACAGATAACTGAGGCCATCAGAAAAATTGTTTCTTTTTTTTGATGACAGGAATGTAGGTGAGCAATATGTTTCGTATCTTTTTTATCTTTTTTCTGCAGCTTCTGTAAAAGTCGTTGCTGAAAATGCACTGATGGCTAGCCTACGGACCTGTTGGAAAGAGTTCTGTGAAAACACCGATCGACATATACCTAAAGGTGTGACTTCTTTAAGAACCTTGATCCTTAGAGAGTAACGATTTTGTCCAGAATTGTAACAAAAGTGTCTACCTTAAATTGGATGTAATAAAAATGTCTAAATTAAATTGGAGTCTACAAGTACTTGTGAACATATTCAAATTGGTTTATTTGCTAGTAGTCTCTTTTTTTTCGACAGAACAGAATGGACACAACGGGAGGTGAAGGCATGAATCGCTGACAATCTTTACGGACAGCTCCAAAACCGAAGAAGGAGTCGGTGCTGGTATCTTTTTAAAAGATCTGGACATTCACCTCTCCTTCAGCCTTCCTAGCTACTGCAGCGTTTTCGAAGCCGAAGTCACTGCCATTCGTCAGGCAGCTGACTGGCTGACGGTTAGTGCAGTATCATTATCGGATATTGGCATATACATAGACAGCCAAGCGGCCATCAAATCCCTCAGATCCAGCACAACGAGATCCAAGGAAGTGAAGGACTGTCGTGCATCTCTGAACGAGATAGTTGGACAGTACAACCTCACCCTCTGCTGGGTACCGGGTCACTGTAATATATCAGGGAATTGCGAAGCTGACGAACTGGCCCGACGAGGCTCCTTAGGTCTAAACATCATAAACGTCACCGACATCGAAGCGCCAACGTCCTATGCTTAATACCTTCTCCATGCCGACGACGCGGTGAGAGAAGCCAACTATCGGTGGCAACATCTCGGCTACTGTAATACTGCAAGGCTGATTTGGCCCACGCTAAACGAAACCAGGTCCATCGGACTTCTGAAACATAAGAGAGAAACCCTCTCCAAAATCGTAAACACCCTCAACGGACACTGTGCCATAGGAAGGCATGCCCAAGTATATGGTTGACTATGGGTGAAAATAATTGCAATAAAATTCACTTAGAAAACGTTACAATGATGCGCGAAGTGGAGGAGGAAATATCCGCCACCGCTGTTAGTTTTTGTGCCATGAACTGAGGTGGTTAGCACTCGCCCAAAGTCGTCCCACAAGTCGCGTAAAATAATAAATGAATGGAATTTATATCAAAACGAATGGGTAATATGATTAGAAGATTGTTTGGCCCAGATGGAAGGTTAGTGTCCTCTGCATTATTCCAAGATAGTAAGAATCTCCTGGATCTGATACATTTGAGCATCTTACAATACGCTTGATTTACATAGGTAGTAGTTCAATGCCATGGCACCCACATCAATGCACCACTGTATGTACATCAATAGGTTAAGCATTAAAGTCCCATAACATAGAATTATATCTCCAATATTGAACGTTTCAAAGAATTTAATTTAAAGGCCTCGCAAAGGTACAATATTTTTCCAACAGAATCAAATACCAGTCTACAATTTGTATAGGAGACACTGGTACCAAAATTGTTAGCCCCTGGGAAAAAACCATACGAGTTTAGAACTACGGATGATATTTTCTTATTGCTTAAGTTTGAAGATATAATTATATTCGGATTACACAAGCGAGTATACAACAATTAGTAGAGACTACCTTCCGTCTTATACATAATATCATCTTAAACTTACATTTTAGATTAAACTTAAATTATTCGAAATATAAATAGAGAGAGAGAGAGAGAGAGATACATCTATATGCTTAATTTCTTCCCGTAACATGAACCACAATCTTAGACCAATTTCTCCTACACATAATGTAGATACTTTTTTAACTTATATCTATATGTATATATATATATAATATCTTTTGTAATCATCTAGTATCTAAAAGTAATGTTAAAAGGTTTCTCATTTTAAAGCTATTAGATTCCGTTTGTATTTCGAATTATTAACCTGTTAGACATAAGGAGGTATATGATTCTTTTGCTTATTTCCTTTCCTTGCCACATGGAGAACAATTGAAATAATAATGATAAAACTCAAAGTTTATCTTTGCCCCGATCGATGCTCATCGCCTTGAAGATACCTCTACCAATGCCGTATCTTAGATTGAATTGATCCAAACTGCTGGCCCTCGGCCGAGGTTGGATATTTTCTACATCTGTTTCGCTAAATTCTGTTTCGGTATCACTAAGTTTTCTTCTCCGATGCAATAGTCGTCCGTAACGCTTGAGCTCGGCCACATTATCCGACAGCGATTGGCCACGTTTTCTTTCCTGACGATCCAATTCGGCTGCTAACATTCGAACTTCCCAGTCATTGTGATGCACCAAACGTTCTGGTTCTTCGGTTTCTTCGTCATCATTCAGATTAGAGGTGCTCGACGATGAACTCGAACTGGAACTAGAACTCTCACCAATATCGAGGATAATATTGTTCGATAATGATGTCAGATTTCCAGTCACATTTGATACCATAACATCGGGAACTAAGGGTTTCGAAGTTAAACCCTTTTTGTTCATAATTCGATTACATTTAACCGAACTGGCAACATAAAGTTGCCGACTTGTACTCGGCGAATTACAAGGAACCAATTCACAGTATGGTGGGGGTGATGATGCGAATACTGTGTCCAGAGAATCACCGCGCTAATGAGTTTTTGTTTAAAAAAAAAGGAAAGAACATAGAAAAAAGATATTTGTATTACAGAGCTTACAGATACATACCATAAAGAGGAGCTCACCAGACGAGCCAGAACTATCGTTTTCCAATGGTTTTGACTCATCGTCATTTCTAATGCTGCTACTTGGAGCCGAATCGGTTCCAATTCGAAGAGCATATTCACCAGAGGTCTCGTGCGATTGCATTTGATTAATTTTACACTGCAGACATGATATAATCGCATCGCGTTTTTGAACTTCAGACTGCATCATTAGAAATTGACTCTCGAACTTCAGATGCATTTCCCTCATTTGTGAAGATATGACGTTATTTATTCCGCTTAGTATTTGACTAAAGTATTCATTTGGGTCCGGTAAACCTAAAATATTATAAACTTTTGTTAGCAAAGTATTCGTATTAGATTTACAAAAAGAAATAGAATATTATAAACTTGTTCTACTTAAACAAGGTTTTCAGGTGATTTCCAATGGCACACTATGTATTCTAGAGATATTATAAGCTTGTCTTGTCTTGTCATGCTATGCAGATTTTGTCAAAATATAATAGACCCAGCGTCGAATTGTTAAATGTTCGTTTACTTTTGCAAATTTGGGCGATCATAGAGACAATTGCAAGGAAAGGCAACCACATGTCATATCGAGTGTTGCCACAATGATACCAAAATATCAATAGTGATACTTTTTAGTCCTTATTTCAACGTAATACTTCGTTTTCTTTAAAATAGCTTTGTTGATACTTTGTAATTCCGACAACAAAAGACTATAAAAGCCCAGCCAATCCCTTTATCCACTGAATTGTCAGTCATTGTTCTGTCATTTTTTAATGTTTAATGGCAGATTGACACATAATTCCTTTTTATGATACCTGTTGATACTTTTTTCTCTACTACTTGCGGAGATACTTTTTTTCAAACTCTTGCGGCAATACTGGTCATATCGCACGATGTCGTCATCCGCGCTCCGTAAGGCATGTGCGAAAGAGACCGTTCCCTACGTAAGGATCCAAAACTAAACGTAAACTCGTCGAAACTGAGTGAAAAATCATAATGGGTTTGGGTACGGTAAGCGGAGTAGATACATATCTGTATTCGCATGACTACGTACGGCAGTGTCCAGAGCCTTAATTCAATTATAGTTCAGCATTTATAGTAATCTCTTCCAATTTACATTTCGTTCAGTTATGACGTAAGGTTACGTTTCTCAATTTTGATTATATTCTAGCCATGTGGTTTACTGCCAGAAAATGAACATCTGGTACACTATTCTTCAATCTTCAAAGTAACTGCAATTTAAAACATACATCGGCCCCACTGATTCTAATGAATTGAAAACTGTTTTGGAGAAAATAAACGAAAGATTTAAAAAAACTAACCCTGGTGGGCACAAGCAGTGCTTTCCACTTAGATGAACAAGGTAATGAATCGACAATTTGCATCGCGGACTCTTAATGTCAATTAACCGAATAAAGTCTTCAGAGCTGATTGTACAAAAACTGATTGACAGAGCTCTCAATTGCAAAAGAGAACGCGTCGTTCCGTCTTCAGTTCGAACATCTTGTGCTTTACATCCTATAGCTCTGCTCGTGGCCTTATTTCTTCTTCAGTCTGGATTAGTAGTCCAAAATAGAAGATTCCTAGTGGATTTTTCTATTCTTTAAACCACAATTTAACTTGCAGCAAGAAAGGAGCTACGATTCGTCCAACTCCGACGGATTCTTACATTTTGTTTCTGTCTGTTCGAGGTCTGAAGGTCCCATTTCCATTCCCCCTAGCGTTTATTTGGAATTGCCTACTTGTGTGTGACTGCTTATTAAATAGAAATACCAGTATCAATTTAAGTTTTCTTCGTCCGATGGATGGGATATAATAATCGTCTTCAAACCATCAACACGAAGGACATCATTGATTTCACTTTAATTGCTAGACAGGGTACTACCATTTACACCCACCTTTTTCACTGAATACGGCTAGACAAAGTGTGTAGCCACAAATTATATAGACTTACCTTGGATATTGTTAACTTGTTTCGCAGCGGCAACGAAATTGTGTCCATTCGTATTCGATGGGCCTTCTTTATTCGTATTCGAAGGCAATTCTATGGCTTCAATGGAACCAAAATCATCACTGTTGCTTGCTTCATATTTGTGTGAAACGGGCGGCGACAATAATTTATATTTACACGCATCATTCGATGACGTAACAACAGAAGGAAATAAAAAACTTTCAGATTGTGCAGTGCCGTCAGCACTATAACTGCCGACAACACTGTTGGCACTTAGTGGTGGGCTAGAAAGAGTCGAATTGAAGGTTACACTCTTCAGCAATTTGCTGTGTCTGGCCACGTACCCTTCAAGTGTTGGTGCTCTTAGCAGACCCCTGGGATGATCTTGTCTTGGACGTGGACTTCCATCGCTGCTTTTGCTAAGTTTCTTAAGAATACTCTTAAGCTTTCTACGTTCCACAGTCTCATTCGACTCTGGACTAAGTGGTGAGCATTCTTGCAGGCATAACGTCAGTTTGTCTTTAGTTGATGCTGATGCATTTGCAGGTGGCATTAAATGTGAATAAATATTCGATGCATCGCTATGACTGCGATACAATGATTCCGAGAAGGGTACTTCGATTTGACTCTTCGCATTGTCTAAACTAAAGCTGCGCGTTTGAAGGGCCGTCTCTAGTTCGGCTAATTTCTGGCGTTCATTGAGTATCTTAAGGCGTTTGACAAACGGCAGACCATTGTATTCGGGAGATAAATCAAAGACCGAATTGTAGAACTTTGGTTTCGCTCCCAAATTGAATGACTTGACCGTTTTCCTTTTGGCACCCGATGACGATGACGATGACCCCGCTGCTGCCACCACCGGTGGAGGTCGGCTCAGTGATACACTGGTACTATTGGCACCCGCTACTGTTGAGATGATACTTTCGGCGGAATTGTTTTTGATCGGCTTGAACTCGTTGTCAGCACCGTAATTTGTCAAGCTCGTGTAACTATTCGATGGCATAAGGGTGGCGAATTTCAGCTTAGACCAGGGTCGAATCGAGGTATCTGATGGATGATGAACTGCAGATTTGCTTAGCTTCTGAGCGCACAAAGTGAGACTGGTTGACGCTTTGGTGATATTGTTCGATATTGTCGGTATGATTTTCGACATTTTGTTGGGTTCTGTGGCCAATTGCTTTGCAGATGATTCGGTGGCTGAAGTTTTAGCACTTGGCGGCGGCGGCGGCGAACTGCTGTGATCAGTAACACCGGACTGTAACTGTTGGATCCTCTGTTTGAAGGACACCTTCATAGAGGGTTTTGCGGTTGATAAATTTGGTGCAGTTAAATTGGTGGTACTATGATCGCTGCTGCTTGTCGTCGTTATTGTATTCTCTGGCTTTTGCACAGCTCGAGGTGGTAATTGGGGGCAATCAGACGATTGAGGGAAAGTTGGTGATGTTACGCCTAACGACGTAGTCTCATGTAGTGGCAGAGCTCCAGTTACAGCAGTTGTTTCCTAAATAAGAACAAAAATTTATTAGTACATGTAATCACATTTAAGCTGGCAAATAATACAAAAAAAAAAACCATTGCAGTTAAATAACCAAAAACTATAATTAAATATTCGGTTTGTATTCTCTACGTCAGTGTCAGAGAAGGACTCCAAATACTGAGTACTGAAATATACTGAAAAGTGCTAACCAATACTGAAAATTAAGAAAAAAAGTACACAAAAGTATTGAACAAGTAGAAAAGGTACTGTAAATTAATAAACAGTACTGAAAAAGTACTGGAAACTAATTTGTAATTTGTAATTTATTATTATATTAGTATTAAAAGCGACTTAAAAGTATTGAAAGGCACGGCAGAGTACTTAAATTAACTAAAAAAAGTTTTGAAAGTACTCAGAAGCACTGCAGAGTACTAAAAATTACTATAAAAGTACTAAAAGTACTGGAAAGAAAGAACCGAATAGGTACTGGAAAGTACTACCAAGTACACTTCTGTCTACTAACAAAGTGGATTGGATGCGGTAGAGATAAAATATGCACACACTCCTGGAAAGTTCATCGAATATAATCTATGAATTCGGTATGGAAAATAGTTTTGATAGTTATACAAAAGAACAAATTGAATGCAGAGGTGAATTAATGGAACCATTTTGAGTAAACGAAAGGGCTTCCAAGTTCGAATCTAGAAAAAATATATTCGAAGTTTTTTCACGCCCTCACCTCTTCTGAGTGTCTGACCAAACATTCAAGAGTCTAACTATCAAGAGAAAGCTTCTCAAAACCCCTCTGCCTTTCGGATACGGCACAGGTCCTCCCTGAAACGATTGCCTTTCGCCATATTATTAAAATAAAACTCACCAACAGCCGATCATCTGGTAAAGGTATTTTCACAGAAAGTGGTCTGAATCTGTTCTGTGTAGCCATATCGTCCTTGACATGTTTTGCTTAGAGTTTTATGAATTCAAGTGCTATTCTGAATTTGGCAAGAAGTACGGATCATTACCAAGTTGTATTTAAACGACCTTCTTGTCAATCCAAATGTCTTTTCATTTGACATTTGTTATTGCTAAGACTTCCGCTTGGAACATACTACTGTACTATGTTAGGTTACTAAGAAGTTCTGAGGGTATATGCCTAGAATTCAACCAAATATAATACTTTCTGACTACTATCAGCCACCAACAGCACATTATACGCTACCTGAGTACAGGTCGCGATCTTTGACAATTCACACTTAATACTTTCTAAAGAACACAGCAAAACACTGATTGCTTTAAATAATCAAAAGGTTTTTTTTCGAAATGTTTTCATTAGGCACATAAGCTATGGAAGTTCATAAATTAAATAAAAATAATATTTCCACACATTACACATAATTTTATGTAGAAACTAATCGTAATTTACAAAAGAATTTTTTTTTTTTTTTCTTTGATTGACGTATGTATTTATGTATGTGGATATCTGTTTATTTGCATAAGCAAAATATATAATTCGGAATTGAGAAAATATCTTCCGTTGGAAAGAAATCTTGCTCCTCAAAATAATCACAGAAAAATATGTTTACAGATCCGGAAAGTTCATCATCGCCCACGAATTTCCCAAAAAAAGCTGTCCCTTTAAAAGGCACTTGTTTTCTGCCTCGGTAGTTGGAAATGGACTACCATACATACATAAATACATATATGCAATATCGTATAATTTATTTGGGCTTCTTATCGTTGGTGTCGATTAAAATGAATCTATTGATGTCCAAGATATATTATTTATTTACGTCTGATGAAAACTGTTTACTCATTTTTTTTTTTTTTCAATTTATGACCCAATTAAGATCAGCATGAATATTAACGCAAATAATAATCCAACAATAACATGTCGTAAAACTAGCAAGGAACATATGCCCAAGTTCTCGTCGTAATTTGTATTTAAAAGTGTCTTTGACCTTCATCCGGATTTACATTGTTTGAATTTATATTTAATTGATTCGACATTCTAGTTCTATGTGGAATTTATGTATGCAGTCTTGGAATATGAAGCCTTTTTATACAGTAAGTCCCTGCTCAGTGTAAAATGTACACCTTACGAGGTATTTTAGGTACATTGAACGTTTTTTTTGTTTACAAAAAGGATTTTTTTTTCTTAATTATTAGAAAATACCATGGCTTCTCCCAACTGCACGTATTGTGCGAGGTTAACATTTCTGCACACAAAAAAGGACCTCAAGTTTAAGGCCATACCCGAAGGCAGATGGATTTTTGGAGAATTATTTATTATTCATAGAAATAATTGTCAGACGCTCGCAAGAAGTGGGGCTCGAACCCCTTGCACAGTAGTCCAACATACTAACCACTGATCCATGGCACCCATTGATGATGTAGAGAAACATGTTTTAAAACTGCTGGATAATACTAATGTAATAACAGCACCATTTGATTGGTCACATTGATATATAGCCCAGGACCTTTAGGAATGTAGTTGCAGTAAACATTTTTTTCTATCCAACGATGTTGCAATAAAACTAGCTAATGAATGTTTCCATTGATAGTTAAGCAGCCATATCTCAGTGGTAACTGATCATTTTGAAGTATCACACCCATGTGAGCTAGCCTGGATAGAGTCACAAATGAGACTTTTGCAGACCCTTTCTGATTTGAGTGATAGGTAATCACGCACTATATGCCCCATCTTCAAAAAAAGCCGATCCTATGTCTTGTAAGAACTACCGAGGCATGTCCTTGTTAAATGTCGCATATAAGATCCTATCCAATGTATTGTGTAAACGTCTAAAACCTTTCTGCAACACACTAATCGGCACGTACCAGTGTGGCTTCAACCGCGAACTCTATGAGCAGTACCAGGATATGGATGTAGTCCAAAAAGCCAAGATACGCAGACTACATTGGCTTGGCCACATCGAGCGAATGGGCAACAATGCTCCAGCCAAGAGAATCTTCGAATCCCAGCCCACAGGTTCGAGGCGGCGAAGAAGACCGAACCTCCAGTAAAAAGACCAAGCTGTCGCGAATGCCAGAAAACTTGGTCTTCACAACTGGAAGCAGCGTGCTCGGGACCGCAGAGGATGAAAGGCAACGATGTCTCAGGCAAGGACTCTGCAAGGGTCGGAAGCCCTTTAAGTAAGTAAGTAAGTAATCACGCACGTATGATAATCTAGGAAAGAGGTTTATATTTTCTTCTCCGGGTTCTTAGTTTCCGTAGCACAATGGACTCTATGTGGTATTACAAAGCTGTTCATAATAAATGTACACAAGTACATAACTTAAACCCACCCGAAAGGCTTCAGATTTAAATTGGATTATCCAATAGAAAAAATTTACAACTCTTGCAGACTATACCTATGTACATATACATATGTATTTGCTTGACATCACAAACTTCGGGAAAAAAAAATATTAGTTCATCGTACGTACGTATAATTTTCGTTCCACAAGAATGTTAACATAGTGCACTCAAGATTAAATCGAATTCACAATACAAAAATAAAACAAAATAAAGTGCATATTTATAAAGCCAAAAAGTTGTGATTTGCTGGTCAAATAAACATTTTTTTTTTTATATAATTACCGTTAAATGAGTCTCTTTGGCATTCATTTCATTTTTAGCTCTTAACTGTTGCAATCGCTGTAGTATTGGTACAGCCTCAATCATCTCCTGATCGGGTTCTTCTTGTATCGATTCCTGTGGTGACAACGTAGATGTAACAATTGAGTGAGGTGGAGAATTCTGTGGTGGTGTGGACTTAACTTCTCGCTCTTCGCGATCCTAGTGCAAAACACATAAAAACACATACAAAACTACTTTAGGAGTGGGGTAGACGACATTAAAAAAAATTGGGTCTTGCAAATCAAAAAAGTTGTGTACAAAAATTATATTTAGCATTTTGTTTATTAAAAAAATATTCCGCTTGCAATTTTATAGCGTGACATTACTAAAAATAAACAAAAACAATTAAATTTCCTGTGACACGTTGGGCAAAGCTTTCGAAGCACTACATGCATGTTTACAGCATACACGAAGGTTTAATTATACTTACAATATTTGTTGAAATAAAATATATACTTATATAAAAAAAAAAAAACTAAACATTTTCCTGGCTACATTTGCATGTCAAAAGAAATTATCATTTTATACAAACGTTTTGTTGTTTTCGTTGTGATTTTTTGTTTCGTAGAGTGGAGTTATCTCGAAATAGTGTTGATACATATTTTTGACATTAAACGTCACTATTTTAGTGATAAAATGCTCCACTTCACCGAAGAACCACTTTACGTAGTTTAGCATGACAATATTCACATGCTATAGCAAACAGAAGCTCATTTCTCTACTTTGGACTTTAATCGCGTTTTATACAGCAATCCCTATTTTATTTGTATTTGATAAGAAGGAATATCAACACCTTTGTAGATATTTACAAGATCTCATTAAAAATTTGAAGTATCAGTAGAGATTAGGATTTGATATTCTTGCAAAATGGCATCTGTCATTCATAGTGACAAAAGTTAGTTCTTGCCGTGGCATTTTAGACCCCAACGTAAATTCAAAGAAACTAGGAATAACAAAGAAATGCAAAAAATTATGCACAAGTCTCTCCCCAAATTTTATATATAAATGGAGAATAAATACCTAATGCCACCTGGGTTTCAACTACCACTTCACCAACTCTTTCCTATCCCTTCTTCTCTCTTCCAAAATTAACTAACGTCCGTATCCTGTTAATCAGTAAAAGGATATTCATATCCCCTTTGGCATGTGCAGATAAAAAAGAAAATAAAAAAACATAACTTCTTGCTTATGTAGATGTCATAGCGATGACAGTAGCAATATTAACTCTCAGTTGGCTATCAATGATGCCTTCCAGGCAATGAATTAGATATTTCGCCCAGTCCATAGCTGAATTTGAATGTAAATATTCATTCCTCAACAACTTGATATTTGACAATTGAAATAGTCAGCAATGAAATACCCATGCAAATTTTTTTTACATTTCTGGCCAAAGCTATTATCATTGCTACGAATTCCTTTCGAGGGTGCAACATAAGTCTACTAGCATATTAGGCTTCCATCTTCTTTGGTAACGCTTGTCAATCGCTTCAACATCTTGCTGAAAGCGTTCTCCTTGTACATCACTAACCGCAGCCATATTTTTGCAAAAAGAAATTCAATTGAGAGTGAAAAAGATAGTAGACAGTAGCAGTCCAGCATGACCTTAATTGTTTCACAATTGTCGGCGGATTTATTGTTTCCAAGGAAGTTTTTGGTCACGTCAGTAAAAACGCATGCTTCTTTTTCAATCAAGCTAAGGGTAGATGTAAAAGATAAATCTTCGATACTTCCTTACTTCCATTGAGCCTTGTTTTGTTTTTTTGACTAAAAGTGGTCTTGAATTGTCCTGTAAAAAATCCTGGTCAATACAATCTTCATAGTCTACAATTAAACGAGCAGAAAATTCTGCTAAGTATTCAGGTACACGTACACACTGAATGTGGCTGACATCTGCATACTGAATACCTTAGAAGACCAAACGTGCCACTTAGGTATTTAAAAGGCCTAAACAAATACAACTTTAGGAACTTTAGGACTTATCCTTATTTCTAATTTCATTCTTAAAGTAACCAACACACGAAATTGTGGCCTTGGAACAGAAAGCCTAGGTAAACAAAATGTTCGCCATGTGCTCTATGCATCAGTGCCAATTGCTTCTGTCGAAGCTTCCCTAGACAAACTACTTGAGAGGATCTTTGAAAGATGGTTAAAAAAAAAGGGAACTGGCTTTCATGTTATAGGGACAGGTAGCACTTGTGTTCTCCAAATATTATCCTTATTAGGTACCTTCCCGCGTGTTCTCGGTACTAATGAACCTAAGCTCATTTAGCATTAATCTAGGTACGCATAGCAATTTATTCCTATTTTTAGATCATCAGCCTTGATGTCTACATAAATGTATCAATTGATACACCTAAGGAACATATGTATGTACATACTTATATCTACGTCATCAGTCTAGCGATCGTCTCTAGTCCCCGATACCCAACAAAGACTTAAAATGATCTAGAATTTAAAAATAACTATTTTAAGGATCGCTTGGATTTTCGAAAAGTGGTTATCAAGTCGTGCTAAGCCAAAAGAAAATATCTATAGGATAATAAAGGATTCCTACTTAAACCCTATTCAAAGCTACTCTGAGACTCCGTATTAATATCGCCCTTATGCTTAATATATTTTCTAACTTATATCATTATTGAAGTCCTCCTAATCAAGGGATTGCTGTACTTGAAAGAAAATAAATAATATTAAGCAGGTTTAAAACAATTGAAGGTGTTCATGAATTCAAATTACCGCTGTTGCATGACATCCTAAAGCAATTCTACCAACATACACAATAATCTAGTGTCTGTACCTGTTTCTCTTTCAGCAATCGAAGACGCTGCAGCAATGGCAGCCCCGCTCCAATAGGACTGGGTGTTTTCTCACGATGTTCCGGTGGTTCATCGTGCTTTTCATCGGAATAAACTCTGGAGATACGTTTCAGTGATGATTTCTCATTCTTTGGTGGTGCACTATGCAATGGTTGCATCTCCAGTGATTCATTGCTTCTCCTCAAGGCGCTTTAAATTTTCAACAATAAAACTATAAGTTTTCTCTCGGCTCTTTTTAGTTAAAAAAAAAATTTCAACTTACCGCGACTTTTTAAGTACACTTTTGAATCCCTTAACATCGCGTCGGATTTTATCGACCATACTTTTTGAGGCACTTTCACCGCCATGATGCTCGCTGTGACCATGTAGCTGAGCTTCTTTAGCCGCTTCCTTATCGCTTTGAGCTTTTGCATGTCGCTTATTTACACATCGCACTTCCATAAGACGTTTCCGACCCAAAGACTGTAAAATTTCCTGGGCCTCCGGGTAGTCTTTCATCGCAGCTAGCACATCCTCCCTCGATAAGGAAAACAACTCTGAATAGCCAACTGATCGGACATCCGCTGTACGCCTATAAAATCATATTCAAATTCGATAATTTTTTTTTTCTGATTAAAATTAAATAATATGCCTTACTTATTCAATCCATCGAGATTGAGAATTCCTATTTCGCCAAAAAAGTCACCAGCCTTCATTGTTGTTAGAACTTTTCCAGTCTCACTCAAGACCTCGAGTATACCATCGGCAATAATAAACATTTCTCTCGCTACCTCACCCTTGCGACATATCGAGTCACCAGGTGTAAAAATATACGCTTTCATTTTTAGTACTAAATCGTGTAGGAACTCTGGCTGACATTCTTGGAAAATAGTTACTTTTTTCAGAACACTTAGATTAACATGTAAGGCCAATTCGGTTTTAAGCTTATCGGGCAATAGTCCCAATGCTGTGTTAATGTCACCGCCGCCCTGTATTCGACCGCGGGACCAACTGTAATCGTACCAACGTAGAACGCGGCGTTTCATACCGCCAGGTACCTTGTGATGACGCATATACGTCTTAGCACCGTCTAGAAGTCTTTCGAATTCCAAACGATTGGCATTACGATTGGTTATTACGTTACCAACTTGCCCAACGATAGTTGCAAAAATAAACACACCTATTAAGTAGCTTACAATCGTAAAAATATATCTGAAATGAAAAAATAAAAATATATATATATATGTATTTAGGTTCTCAAAGCCACTTTTCAAAGTTTTCGAATTGAAAATTAAAGATTTATGAGGCGCAAGCTATATTATATTATTAACCGTTCAAGGCTGTCGCTTTCAAAAATTCTATTCGAAAACTTTGATTAAAACAGTGGTAAATAATTTTGTTTAAACGTGTTAACCTATACCACAGATTACTAGGCGGACAGCCCCAACGATCACTAATATAATATTTTTTGTCACACAGTTTTAATTGTTATATTTGTTAGTTGCATACCCGTAATTTGAACCAAATTGTAGTAATCTTGACTTAATACCACGTCTTGGTAGAGATCTTGGGCCGTCCACCGAGTAAGATGGTCTTAAAAATACAAAATTTTAACGAAAACTTATTAATTTAGCTACGATTGTTAAGAGCCAACCAAAATTAAAAGTCGTCGAACATAATTTGTACATTCCATCCATAATAACTTTTTACTCAATTTCGGTAATGTTTCGTTCCTGTAAAGAGCGATTTTTGTCTGGTTGTCATACGATATTCTCTCTCTCAGAGTTCCATTCGAAATGTATTCTTCACGTATGAAGCCGAAAGTGAACGAAAATTCGACGAAACTGAGCAAAAGTTATCTACAATATAACAATTGTGTGTACACATGATTACGTATGACAGCATTTAGGGTTTTAATTTGATTATGGCTGACCCTTAAGAGTAACTGACAAAGAATTGGTCATAAATAAAATACACATATGTAGATATATGGTTTATAATTACTTAAAGTTATAGTACGTTTACACCGCACCCAAATCAAAAATTTCGAAATCCAACTGCAACTTCAGCATTTCAAATGACAGCAATTGTCAGAATTGAGTACTGATATTTTTTTTTTTGATTGCAAATGATTACTTGAAATGACTTATTGTTTAGTTGACAGCAGTTTTTTTTGTTTATTCAGCTGGTTGAAATGTCATTGTTTGACAATTGTTTGAATTTGTTAAAGAGGATTGTTCGATTTGACGTACTTACAAATGCAGCGACGGAATTCAGTATTTCGCTGGAATCCAGCATTCTAGAATGCAGAAAAATGTATGGCGAAATGCTAAGTATTTGGGCTGAAATGCAGAAACTAGCTGAAATATTGCATTTGGGTGCGGTGTAGACGTACTATTAGCATAGAACTCGTAAATTGAAATAATAAACTTAAGCCAATTCGTGGAACTCTAAGCCCTCTCCTTGACTTAGTATAAGTCGCTCAGAACTAAAATACTTTACACCTAACAGAAGTGCTTATTAAAAGTCCGGCTTGAATCTAAAAACGGAAGGGAAAAGAGAGGAAAGAGCATTTGAAAGTATAAGGCAGCACTGAAAATCAAAAACGTTTTGATTATTATCAATTACTTTTGGGGTATAAGGTCGTTATGCCTTTACTGAGTACAGTGTCAGTTGAGACCGAAGACGGGATTAATGTATGTACATAGGTAAGCTATACAGAACCAGCATCCTTAGGTGTTGTGTGCAGTGTAAACACATTTTTACACGTATAGAACGAGCATGTTTTCACCACGAACGGGGTCTGTTTTTGAGATTTAAACCCTAAGTTAAATGCACATTACAATTCAGCGTACCTCTCCATTTCTAGATAACAGATCACAATAAAATATTTAATAATTTTTAAGTTAAACACTGAGCAACACTTCTGTGAAAACCGCGTTCAATCTTGTGCATTAGTTTTAATATCAATCTGCGAGCAAAAAAACCTGCAGACAGAACAATTTAAAAAAACATTTTAAATATCAAGACAGTTTTTCTTTCATCAACGAATCATAATAGGCTTTCAACGATTCATATTTGTCACCATCACGAAACCCAAAGAACAGATTTCATCTACCCGTCGATAAATCGACTAATAAGTTCACAAAATCCTTGATAATAAATTCTCTTTTGAAAGCTTTCTGCAGATTAGATGGCATCCTTTTCAGTACCTTCTATGACCTTTTATATAAAAGCATACTTAACTCTTCTTCAAATATGCACAACATCAATTGAATTATACCTCTCTGAACTGAGATAAATGTTTATTTTTTTATTTTTTATAATTTACTCAAGTGCCAAGGATATTAAAAAAAAAAATAAACTCCTTCAATTAACTAAGTAGAACAAGTAATTTTGTGAGCTAGTTTTAGCTGGAAGGATTCTCTTATTGTTTTAGCGATAAGCCTTGATTTGTCTGGATTTAAAAGCATTGCACTGGAGACAGTCATAACGTGTCAGATCTGCATCTCTACAGGAAGCCATGCACTCAGAACAGTCTTAGTAACTCTTCAAAGTCTAGAAGTACGAACTCATCAGAGAGCCGATCGTAATAATTGACTTAACCTTGTACAATAGTGTACAATGCAACTGCGATTAGAATCTTGATACTCATGAAACAACGAAATCAGAACACTCAGGGCAAAGTCCCTCTAGAGCTGTCATAGATCCCAACCAATGTTTAAAAAGGTCATCAAAAAGAACAAAGGCAAGTCGAAACTACTGCCACCATCATGAAAGACGGCAAAGAACCGCAGCGAATTTCATCTTGGCTGTGTCGAGCTGAGTGCGTAAACCTGAAGTTCTCCATCACGACGGAATACCTAATGAAAGTGTCGCAAGAAGGAGGTGGGTTGTGTAGGTGAAAATCTCCTATCATTATTGGGTGCAAGCTCTTTGAAATAACAAACACGAAACAGGTTCCTTCCAACCTTTCCATACATAGTTCTATCAGCCATATAGGATAAAGACCTACTCGTAAGTATTTTACTTAAAAAAAATAGCAACCTATTTTGCGTTAATACTTACTCAGCATTTGTTTCGGGTGTCGGCAGATCCCCAATTGTAGTCAACGTCAACGTCGACCAATAAAGGCTTCCGAGATATTTTCTTGTTAAAGTTGCATAATCGCCTGGACGATAGGGATATACCCAGTCGCCCTACAAAACAAAAAACAAAAACCGTGCAAACATTAGTCGACATTCTGAATAGTTTAATTTAATTTATATTTTACTTGAAATCCTTCCGCTTCGGATAGTAAATAATAAAAGCAGCCAAACCAGTGTGCAAGAATCAAAAGAATATGAATTAAATTGACAACGCGCCACAAATTTGGCCAAACCGTACGGCTTTCGACAATGTAGTAAAATTTTATGGAACGATAAACCTTAAATTAAATAACTTTTCTTTAGTAAGCTACACAGCAAACAATGTATTTTATAGTATAAATAATGCAAATTATTACTTTCATAAAGCGTGTAAAACGTAAAAGTGGATGGGATCCAATCTTCAGCTGTAGCAAATCTAATGGAATCAAAGCGGCTAAATCGAGGAAAAAATCTCTGGAACGTATATAGTGACAGGCAAGTTTCCCGTCGTCATATACCTAATTAAAAAAAAATACATAATATATATCTGTGATTGTTTGTATCCGAACACACGTGCTATTACCATTAGGCCTTGTTCCAAATATCCGGTACGTAATTGAACAACAATATCTAAAACAAAAACAATATCCGTAAGAACATCACACAGTAGCCAGAATCTCGGAACCGCATTCTGAAAAGAAAAAAAAAAGAAAGTTATCCAAAGAAATAGATGGAGCATCCTTTTGCTTACTTGCAATTCGGGGAAACTCTGTCGAACGATTAACGTCCATAAATTATATAAAACAGAAACAGTTAGCACCATTAGCCAGTAGAAATAAAAGTTTTCGTCCGGATTGACTACAGAACGTCGCTTTTGTAAATATCGACGTCTTCGTTTGGCTTTTTTATTTATATCACCCGATGCGCTCTCCGATCCGGTATCTTCAACAGTTTCCTTAAAAAAAACAAAAAAAAATACAAATTTTATTGGAGGTATTAAATACAAAGTAAAGATATAAACAGGGTGACGCAAAACGTTGTGTAATTGTAAAGAATCTTTATTGACCTCGAGAAGAAGTCACTTAGCCTTGAAGCCAAAGCGGCTTTCCGTATCGTAAGGATTGGATTCAACAGAAAATCGTGACGTGACTATTATTCCACTCCTCCAAATCCAAGATTCATTCCCTCTTGTCAAAACAATCACCCAAAACAAAACTAAAGAGGAAGAAAGTACGTACCACCGAAGCACTTCAGGCCATCCCTGGAGATGATGCGTGAGAAAACTAAAGAGGGAGATTTTAGCTTCTTCCTGACATATATTCTTGCTTAAACCTTGGTTTGGATTGTCTAACTCGACAGGAACCAAACGTGACACTGAACATTAATAGTAGAAACACATTGACACAGCAACAGCAACTTTGACAACCGGAGGAAATTCTTTAGAACCAATGCTTTTCAATGGAACGGAACGCATTGACCACAGCAACAGCAGCAGCAAATTCAACGTTAGACCTAAGTCCCAAATCTGCTGTTTAAGTTGAAGTTGTTGTTGGTGTTATCGTGGTCAGCATGTTGTGTGCTGTTGTCGTTGGTGTGTCTAATGTGTTTCAAACCACAGCATCGGTCTTTTTGTGTATGCTATTGAAGTTACTAGCTTAAGAGATGCCGTAGCATCTATAAAGGTATAAAGAACATCCCGTAATCCTCCAAGGACCTTAGTACTACAATGATGAAGACATCTGTTTGTATAAAACATCAACGATACCCAAACTGATTTGGAGCCACTTTCATCATTCCGCTCTAGAATTTATGGACACGAAACTCCATTTTAATCAAAGGGGATCATTCAAAAGATAACACCTCCATTCATAGAACTAAGGCCTTACCATACAAAGAATAAACATAAGATCTTAGTTTGTACGGTCCTTATAACTGGCTTTTCTTCCCCAAAATAACCCAGCAGCTACAAAAAATATACAAGGTTATTTCCTCTTTTGATCATACTCAATAACGCCAGTTAAAATAAATACCTTTATAGGTAAGAAGAAACAAATGGTTCCAAGAGTTAGAGCGGAACCCATCCACTTGAAACAAGTTGTTCATTCTACAAGTACTGAGTTGGTTTTTAAAATGTTCTTTTGGACACCACCTTCAAACCTTAAGCAGTAACAATTTGATAATGAGCGATGGAAACCATTAAATAATGTAAACCATTCTTAAACAAACAAAATTACTGGACATGGGCTAAGGTAAGTCATTACAAGATAATTGCGTCCAGTTAGTAAACTTTTTGGTGCACTGTACCGCCCGAAAGGATTCATGGCCCACATTTCCTTGGAAATCGCGATGGTGCCGCAGTTAACATCCATACTGCCTGCTGTGGAAAACCGACCACAACTGTGGTTCCAATAGGATGGAACCACAACGCATACATACAATGGCTCTATTGAGAGATATCTCCGGCACACGCATTATTTCGCGGTGGTAGCAACTTCAATTAACCACCGCGTCCACCGGATACAAACACTCTCGACTGTTTTCTTTGCCGACAGTGACCATCCCCCAACTGAAAACCATAATTCACAGTAAAATCCATCCTATAAACACCTACAATTTTGCGAAAATTCATGGACACTGCTGGTGGAAATAGCACCATATTGTGCGAAGCAGAGAATGTCCACCACTTTCGAAACCTGATTTTGCACACTTAAGTCAATGGTTTTCTCCATTTATGGACTCCGTGCGAACACTTTTACTCTAAAATGCAATACATTCAAACCATGCGTCCACCCTGTACAAACGTTCCCTCCACCATAATCCTTAATTTAAGAAACCCACCTAGTTCTTTGGCGGTAGTTTCAGTAAAAAAAAAAGGAACCTTTTTATGCTAACGAACCTAATACACTAGTACATCGTTATTAAATTGCACAATGAATGGAAACCATGCCACAGCTTTGTTCCATGGGTTCAACTAATTACGAAGAGAGCCTACGCATAAATAGGTCCAAAGGCAGTGACAACTACTTTTAATGTTAAACAGAGTGGCTTTACAGAATTCACTGTGAATTATTTTTTACTTTTTTACTTGTTAATTCAACGCCCAAGGCGGTATCTTTTACGAACGGATTTTAATTATTAATTTGGTTCCAAGCGATTAACGAGGATGAGACCGATGAAACACTATCAAATAAATGAGCAGATTAAAGCATAAAAAAAAATGTTTCGTTTATAAAATCAGGACTGACAGATTTTTTTTTTTTTTTCAGCTAGAGGGAAGATAGTCCTTGAGCAATGTTCCAATAAACTTTTCGATGTTATGAGATATTTTGTACTTAACAATTAGGTGTTGTTTTTTGTGATGGCTACTTTTGGAATGGATCGTTTGAAGTGAGAAAAAGCTGACCTTTGTGAGAATGTTAAAGGATGTGGCGAGTATTCACACAATACATGTTTAGCTCTAGTATCTCTAGGGAATTGAAGTTCTTGAGATGACAATTCAGTGACCAGTATATGAAGTCGGTTATCTTACTATATGGCATAAGACCTAACAAAAGCCATACTTTACCCGTCTTGCCAGAAAAAGACTGACCGAAATCAGCCAGTTTCTACTGTGGAACTCCTGAATAAACTTCTCTGTAGTATTCGTAGGAATACGTAGAACAATAACAAGTAACTATATCTTAGAATATCACATCCGGTAAAACCTACAAGGTTCCCCTTAGTTGAAATTTCGGCAAGCAAGCCTCAAGGGTAAGTGTACAGAGACGGCACTTCACGCAGTAGTTTGAACGAACCTGGGGGGCTGGGATTCGAAGATCCTCTTGGCTGGAGCATTGTTGTCCATTCGCTCTGCGTATCTTGGCTTTTTGGACTACATCCACATCCTGGTACAGCTCCTCCATTCACCCTTAATGATGTCAATATCGTCTGCGTATCCCAGCAGTTGGACGGATTTTTGAAAAGTAGTGCCTTCCGTGTTGACACCTGCACTATCTGCTCCAACACGATATTGAAGAAATCCCCTTGCCTGAATCCGGTATACGTTTGAAAGAGCTCCGAAGAGTTGATTCCAAATTGCACAGATCATCGCGTGTTTTCCAGCGTTACGCGACACATCTGGATAAGTTTTGTCGGTATCCCGAATTGGGCCATCGCCTGGTAGAGCTCAAGACGATGAATGCTGTCATAGGCGGCTTTAAAGTCAATGAAAAGGTGGTGGGTTTCGACTTGAAATTCGTTGGTCTTTTACAGGATGAGTCTGAGTCTGAGTGTGAAAATTTGGTCTATTGTCGATCTGCCGGGCCGGAAGCCACACTGGTACGTGCCGATTAGTGTGTTTGCAGAAGATTTAAGACGTTCACACAATACGTTGGATATGATCTTATATGCGACATTTAACAGAGATATGCCTCAATGAGCGACTTGTCTTGACTGCGCTACGTACTACAGCTTTAGCTTCATAATTGACACTATGATCTTCTTCTGAAAGGCTGATGATGAAGTGTTCTGTTGACGTGGTGAGTACTCACACTCTAACTTCCTCTTCTGGGAAGTCCATAATTTGTTTTTTTTTTTTCGAAAGTCAGGAGAGCTCCAGTAGAATAGAAAATATAAAACATATGCTATCTCCGATAGCACCAGTGACCAAGTGCTTCAGTCCAACAAAAACTTCCTTAAACATCAATATATATAGAAGTTCCTCCACTATTTAGTGGCAAATACTTATCCATAGTATTTCTATTTCTTAATCAAGAACTCACAAAGAGCAATTATCTATTTGTCTGTCAAAAAAACAAAAAAAAAAAAACTTCCAGACATTATCCCTGACTTCCTGACTTTACTCTGTAATAACTATATTCATAAATTTCTATTCGTTTAGCTTATTGTTATAGCATTGTTTGTAACTCATTAAAAAAGAGTCCTTCAATTAATACTGCGTATAAGTATTTTCTGTGCCCTCCCATTGGAATTCCTATCCTGCCTGGCAAATACGAATACGAATCCATAATCGTAAATTTTCGTGTGGTCTTCAAATCGTGACCTCGTTATTCTGTATTCCAAAAATATCCATAACCCATGTGTCCTTTTGCATCAAGTATATGTAGACATTTTCAAAGTAGGTGATGTTTAATATTATAATAAAAATCGCAATAAAAGTATCATCAACAACGAACACTAAAAAGCAGGATAACAGTGTTCGACTGATAGGAAAGGGGACTGTGTGCCAAAATTAGGGAATCAACATGAAAAAGTTTTCTCAATTTTGGGGAAACTCATAGATAAGTATGTTAACATGAAGGATATTTGAATGAACTGTTCCTTTGCTGGCTCGGCTACACATATCGACCATGTTCAGACTTTCATAACTTTTGGAAGGCATTATGATGGTGGCCCATGTTTTGATTTAATTGCCGATATCATGTCTTGCCATGGCTATCAAGACAAATTGATGGCCTAATAGAAGGACATGGGGGGGGATGTCTTCTTCTTTTTGGCGTTAGTCTACCTTGAGATAGTTAATGTCTCAAACACTTTTAAAGGTTGCAATGCAATTACATTGAGTAAGGATAATAAAGGAAATAATTTATTCCATGACTATGTCTTCCAAAATCCATTTGTCTTTCAAAAGAAAAAGAAGAAAACACAAATAAAAAAGAAAGACTTCAAATTATTTAAAAGAAATTTCATAAATTAACAACGTTTCCATCTTAAAACCGAATCCTTTTAAGCCACTTGGCAAGAGAGGAAAAAAATATACAAACATCCTACTCCCTCCGTTCATACTATGTGTACTACTACTCGCCTAAGCAGACTCCTTCCCCATTTAATTTACATCCCAAGCAGGCAAAAGAATCAATATGAACTTCTTAAAAAAAAAAATCCCTAAAGGACTATTGAGTGAAGTGTAAACGGAATTCCATTTTAAGGTAAAATTACGAATGCACCTCAACTGAGTTTTTTTTTTTTTCTTCATTTTGACTTGTTGAATGTTGTTATTCATAAAATAATAGGATACATTTTTGAAAGGAGCTCTTCAAATGCGTAGGCAGAATGAGTAGAAACGTAAGGTTTAAGTCTGAAATTATATCTCTTAAAAGCCTTTTAAAGGGAAATTTCTTTCAAGGTTCGCAAATGAATTTATTTGCTTAAGCTGGTCGATTTTAAGTATTTTTTTCTCTTAAAGCTAGAAGTACACTAGGGTGTTTCGGTTAGAAAAAAACATGTGATGTTATGTCGCAGACCTCACACAGCACGATTTAGTTATTAAGCCAAAAAAACAGTCTTGAGATCACGACCCCGGATAACGTATAAATATCAAAGATACTGGAAGCTTTATTTAGAATGTGAAGACGCTCCTTGACTCATAGACTCTTAAGTTTTAAATTCATGACGTTATAGATCGGCCATTTTAGGAAAAAAGTAAAAAATGCGGAAGAGTAGGAAGAGTAGACTATCTGGATGCCCTCGTGCACATGGAGTTGAACTGCTTTTACCGCTCACAGAAAGCAGGAGCCCAATTTCCTGTCAGCCGCACGATGGTAGGATCTTAACAACTAGATTTCTGAAGTACTTGTTAAGATTGCACAGTATTATGGATGGTTCGAATGAGAAAGAAAAGGAGATCAGGTACAACCAATATGACGATATTTCTGATCCTGGGTCCACATGCCGCGTTTTACACAAGGAAAGGTTCCTGAGGGACTCGAAATTCAAAGTTGAGTTCGGCAAGGTTGCATCCTTTGACCAATATTGTATTTATTTTGTTTCAAGTGGCAGTGAATGCGGAGGTGTTAGGCTGCTAATAAACTCAGCAAAAACAAATGATTAGCTATCGGATCATTATACGAGTATGCAATGATCAATAAACTTTTGAGGCTGCAGGACACTTTCAAGAATTTCACTGGCGGAACCGAAATGGATTTATGTACATATCTAAGCAATTTGGATAAGTCAGAGTTTGTGGCGTTATCAAAAATTTGGCTAGGTAATGTAATCCGCTTAAACACTATGACTGTTCAAAGCAACGCTTAGTCAATTCTTATAAGGGGATACAGGATATAAGTAAGTTGTTAGTTCCTTTCCTTCCAAATTTAAGAGACATAAAGGTCCGTTCGTGTACCCTCCTAAAACAGCGAATTTTTACTAAAAATTACGAATTTTTACGAAAAGCTGTTCGCGTACGGAGAATTTTCGTAGTTTTTCACAGAAGAGAGCACTCACGAGAGAGTAAGAAATTTCCACATCCTACGATTTTTAGTGCAAGAAATTTCTGTGGGTTGGTTTATGAAAACTGTCAAAGCTGTCAAACCAGTGTATTTCCCGTTCGTTTACTTTTTCGTAATTTTAGCTCTCTCTGAGAGAATTTTAGCCCCACTCTTCGAAATTTGATAATCTACGAATTTAAGTGCAAAAAGTATTCGAACGGACCTACATATATGTAAGACGAAGAATACTATTTTCATATTTTAAACAATCATTGAATTTCAAACTCATACTTTTTGCTCTTAAATTTTTCTCCGTGAAATTGCCTCGAATAGTGTTTTTTAAGATTCGATTTCCCCTTTTTTCTAGGAACAAATTCAAACCTTTAGATCACATTTCAATTTGTTTGAACTTTTTAAAAGTCCTCGTTTCGTTGGCCAATAATACAAAAGTTTATTCTCTTTATAATGCTTCCATAAATAGTTGCACGTATCTTTTTCAAAAAAAAAACGAAGCTGTTGCAAACTGAAAACTTTTCGTGTTGGTTGCTTAGTTCCTGGAAGAAAAAACGTTGGTCGATTGTTGTCACGTTTGAAATGAAAAAAAAAAATCCAGCTGATCTGTAGTCAATTTCTAACTACGGAACAAAATAGTTTTGCCTACAAAAATCGACTGTAAATTGAATTGAAATTTCGTCCTCAAACTACCCTGGTGTCCCAACTTTCACGTGCAGATGATTGGGGACATGGTTCTCTGGAAGCAATTTGTATCTGTTTAATATTTAATATGCGAATCCCTTACCTATTCACTAGGGAAAGGAAGCAAATTCTTAGTGGTTTGTCCTCAAAATGAAAATTTCTATTTGAGAAGAATTAAAAGCTAATATTTTTAGCACCGAATCACTGGGGAACTTACCATAGTAATTTTCGTTATTTGAAGATGAATTCATTTCTTAAGCTTCAGGTTTGATATATACATATATACATATGTATAATCGTGAAATAATCTAGAACCATTTTTTTAACATTGCAGCAGAAGTGTAGATGGAGTGAGGTGGCACTTCAAAAAGAATCCAAACAGAGGATATATCGTGGATTGAAATATGACTAGACCCTTCTTATAGAATAAAAATAACAAATATGTTATTTAATCTTTTTATCAGTTAATTTCATTAGATCATCGTAGGACTATTGTCTGCAATTTTGCATTGCTATTCTAGATATCAGCAAATGAAATAGTTCTTCGGCTTCGCAGTGCATTAAAAAAGTCAGGAGGAGTAGCAACATAACTAAAAAACTAGGATGGCAGCTTTATGAGGGTACAACCATTTTACCGACGGCTTGCTAAGCGCTGTAATGGGGTTCATGACCAACATAGCAAGCATTCGGAGTCCTTATTTCTCCGTTTCTCCAATACTACCATTGCAAAAGTGATTACATAAGTCTTTGTCTGGAACAAACAAAATACTTTCTCAACTAACAAACATCGCATCAAAGAGATGTTACTTTTCACAAAAGCACCAGCACCAGACTCTTAATTTGTTTTACAGGATTCAGTTAGGGTATCAAAGAGCAGTCTTGCACTGTGTTCTATATCGAATTAGTGCAAGAAGGCAAAGGTCTATCTAAGTCGTATAAACCGATCAAGCTAGCTCCACAATGTACAAACTTTTGAGCACGAAATCAGCAGGCACTGTGTGTAACATCCATAAGTGTTATAAACACATTGAAGTGCTATCACCCACTGATAAACCAAGGTATCAAATGCACACATATTCTATACTCTTTTCAGTTATAATAACTAAGGGCGCAGTTGAGAAAACTCTATCTAACGTTATATCTACAAAGAGGTTCTGAAATAAGTACAGAATGCGGCAGAACTGATGGGGTAAAACCAAACAGAAAACTTGAACGACAGTAGCTGATAGTGATCTCTGATCCCAGTCAAAAGAGTCAAATATCTGGAATTGCACGGCAAAGATAATGAGGCCTAATAAATTGGCGGAGTGTAGCCAGCATTTCAAGCAGTCTGCTAAACGTTCAGGCCTATAATTTACTGCACTTAGTCCGTCGACATTTCTAAAAACACCTCTTGTGGATAATAGCATTTTATTTATAATTATCATTTTATTTTACTTTACTTACTTGTGTTTCAGGTATTTGTCGTGTAGAAAATCGTTTTAGGAAAGAGTCTTCTCGCTTTAATGGTGGTTTCTTTTGTATAGCTGATGATATTTGTACTGTGGTCCGCAGCTTCATCCACCGTTGGTTCGACTTATTCCTAAATTGATGAATCGAAATAAAAATCAAATAAGTTCTTTTTTTTTGTTTTCAAAATTCTTTAAAATATCCTCAATCATCAATCCCAATGCAATCTACACAATGAGCAATATTATATATATATTTTTATTTTTAACACTTATCTTCCATTTTACATAATATAAACACTTAACACTCTTTTTTTTTAATAAAAACGCAAACAACAAATTCGAAACATATTGCAAACAAACAAATATCAAACATTCATACAGCTAAACAAACATGCACTAAGGTTTTTATGGTTTGTCTTTTGTTTTTTTTTTTTTTTTAGAAAAATAACAACGATTTATGTGTAATTTTTATTAAAAATATTGAATCTACATACATAATTGAGTTCCTGAGTTGTAAGATGATTTTGTATTTTTGATCTGAAAGTTTTTTAAAAACTTCACAATATCCAGATGAATCAGAAAAGCTAAAATTCAAAACAGCTAGGAGTTACTTTATTGAAATAGAATCAACATCCCAACGGATTTTGAATTAAAGTTTTAAAGTAAACATTCAAATGTTTTGAGAAATTTTACAATTTTTTGTTGTAGTCTTACCGCGAACTTATTCAAATATGCGACCCACAGATTAGAGTGGTTAGTTATACTTAAAGATTTTTATATACAAATAGCCGATATTGTACTCAATTGTGAGTTGCTAATTTGATGTCTGATAAAATATTGAGTGTCAAGCGAAAGTTTCTGTTCTGTGTTCGGTAAAAAAGAAACTTATAATCAGGATGTATATTTATTCTTAGGTTCTAAAAGTATATTAGATTGAAATAACTCAAGCGGAAAGTACGAATTGAAATAATAGTCATATAATTGTATATATTGAGTGTTTGTTTAAATGTGTGTTAACACTTTTCCAGCAAGAATCAATTTGACAGCTGTTAGCCGACTTGTTCTATTCTCAGTTTTGTTCATATATCAACTTAATTAGACATCCAACCCGAATTTCGCCTTCCGCTTATTTCCTAAAATAGGCGGTTCCTAGGTACATAAGTACATATGTATATATGTATGAACTAGAGTGTGATCAAGACTTAACGTAAAATTTCTTTCTTTCCCTTTCAACGAAATATTTTCTGCAGGCTGTCAATCTATTACCGACGAAAACTTGTAGTATGCACAGCAAAATGGCCGTACCTAGCGGGATATGTTAGTTTGAGAGAGCGAATCTGTCAAATGACCCAACGATGATTATCTCTAACGGTTTGTCTAAAGTTTAGTTAACGAAAAGCATGGTTCAGCTCGCGAAACTTAGGCCTCAACCATAATTGAATTAAGACTCTGGACTCTGCGTACGTATTCATGCGAATACATATAATTTACATGCCGCACTCTAAAAAAGGATCTTCCGCTCAGTTTCGTCGAGCTTTTACTGTTCATATTACGATCGAAATAAAATAATGAATAAAGCTACTTTTCGTTGCGCTTTTGTTGACAGTGGACAGCTCGTACATCTTTGCGATGTGACACCAAAATTGTATGTCATATGTTAGGGAAGATGTATGCTTGAGACCTGTTACAATATTAACAAGTACGTTTCGTTAGCTATCACCTCAGTTTTGCTCTACGCCACTCTCGTCCATGTACGAGAATTAATTAAGAAGGATACCAAGAGGAAACTATTGGCAATAGGTATACAATTTTATACCGACAATCCCATACTGTATGTGTCAAAAATGGAAGTCCATAAACCTGACAAGATAAAGCGGCACGGAATAATTAAGCAGGAATCGTGCTCTATAGCAATGGAGGTAAGCCAAACATATAGTCTGCTACTTTAGATCTGCGCAGATAAACAGTTTCAAGGCGATACGAATTTCGGCGCACAGATATAAATAAATGAAAAAAAAAAAACGAAAAATACGTTTAAGAAGATTGTCGTTCTTGGGCTACAAAAATACACACACACATATACTCGTACAAAAATTACAACAAATCGATTGAAAAAGGATCACGCTCAAAAAGCATTCACTCAGGGGGTGGAATATAAACGAACGAATCTTGATATTCAGATTGACATAATTTTCGGAATGGTTTAATTTTCAATAGCAAATTATATTTAGGACGTTTGCAAGCCTAATGGATCGACGTACCTGTACTGCATAGTTCCGTGTTAGTTACTTAAAAGAATCTAAGGACTGTGTAGAACTAAAAGTACATCGCACTGTCAGGGGGATCTACATCGATGTGTCTGAAATGCATATAAATTATTAAAATTATATATTTTATGTTATGTTATGCCATTTGCCTACGTGAAGAGAAAATAGCTGTGTGATAAGATAAATTTGTGCCTAGAGAAAGTTGTATGCGAGAGGTACCCTGATTTGGTACCCTGATTTGGATCGCTTTGGATCTTTTTGCTTGCTGAATTTAAAATTAATATATTGTGGTGATATTTTCAAATAGCAAAACTTAAAACAACATCAAATGAAGCAAACGGGGATTTAAAATATTGTGTATGTCCGAAGCAAACACTATTTGAATCTCAAAACTCCTACCTAGCCTACTTTGGAATCAAAACGTAAAAGACGACATTAAATTTGTGTTCCTTAGTTTGTCTATAGGTAGTAAAACGAAAAGATAAATAAAAATAAAAATTTTAAATTTTGCAAGTTTAAAATTTAAGGGAAGCATATTGGTTATGTCATTATGACTCAACACTTGCATAACTTTAAAAGCTAGAAGTCCCCTTATAAGCAATCGACTTAAGCCGTTCTAAGAAGCCATTCAAACTATAAAGAGTAGTTTTTAAGACCAGAGTAACTTAAAATTGAAAAAAATAGCACAAACAATCCCATTTGTTTAGTATCACGCCACGCGCCTATCTGTCAAGGCCTTTTTGACGTAAAGAGTTGCAGTACAATTTTTGGATCACCCTTGTTCCTCGGCCTATTCTCTTGATCTTTGTATTGTTGTGTTAATTTTCTACAATTTTGAGCTCTATTAGGCTTAAGAACACTCTTAACCTACGTTACTTTTTATCTAAGCCAAAAAAAAACATATCCCAATGCACATACTATTTCTATAAGTCCAGTACTCTACTTCTAACCTAAATCCAAGCTTTTATATATACAAATGTTAGTATCCAAGTACTCTGTTTTAATTTTTTAAGTTCATAATAAACGATTCGAAATTAAAAATCTTAAATTTTTAGAGAAAGTGCGAGGTAACCGAATCGACCATTATTTACTTACTTACTTGAAAAATCTAACGACACGATTCAACAGTGCCAGTGTGCAAACAAAAATAACTTAGGGACCATCTAATCGTGGTGTGGAACCAATTAGGATCTAACTAATCATCAGGCATCAAATGGATTATCGATAGATTGTAGGAAAGATAGAGGGTACCTGAAGAAGAATCAATGAACGAGAAAACAGCATAGAGCTCGAAGAGCTAACATAAATATAATAAAAGTACGTTCTCTGTGAAGAACGTAATTAATTCACTTGATAGCGGGTTTTTTCAACCACCGTCAATATCAACGTCGAGAGTTTTCCGAATCACTAGAAGAATAAATGATCCTCAAGCTGCCTAATACAAGACGAAAACTAGAAAGGTATCTGCATGTTGTCTGTGGTGATTAAGGTAATATTTAGTTAGAATTTTTCTACACCAAATCAAAGAACAACTTGAAGACACACCGCTCTGGGTCTTTCTGTGTCGATCAAATCAGCAGCCTGGGGAACATCATTGAGCAGTACTTTGAAAATCGATCGCCATTTTCTCTGCTGTTCATTGACGCATTTACTAGTATTAATTGGGAATTTATGTGGCATGTTTTACACAGGAGAGAGATTCTAAATAGATCAAAAGCAATTATCAAACCTACTTAGATGTCCCGTTTGGCATAAAGGAAAGCCATCGACATAAAACTCTAAATTCAAAGTAGAATTCCGCAAGGCTGGATCGTTTCACCAGTATTATCTTTATTGCTGATAAGCGATGTGCTAAGTCCTGATTTTTCAATAAAAAGCAGGGGAATTTGATGGAAGTTTATGCCCTCTCACAGAATAAAGAACCTTTAATCTAGGATTACCGAATGAATAATTCGTCAAAAACCAAAAATGATCAGCCTTTAACCGAACTCATCGGCCTGTTGGCTATTGCTATTGAACCGTATTATTGAGAACGAGATAACAAGTGCATACAAAGCAGCTGATCTAGCACATTCAAGAATCCTACAAGACCCTTAAGAACCTCAAGGGGATATAGAATACAAGTAAAATAAAGTAAATAACATTGTTTCGGAAGTATCAAGTATTGGTCAATACTTGACATAAACTTCACTGTCGTGGCCATCAGCCATCGAAAGAATGGACTCTTTGAGTTCTTTCTAAGTAAAGGGCAAGGATGAGCAAGATCAATGTATTTCAAAAGAAAAGTAACACACTTTAATATCACAAAGAAAAAAAATACTCATCTAAAAAATTTAGCGTTAACTTAGGATATATACTTATGTATCTCAAAACGCGAAGGTAATAGTGCGCACACTTTCGCTATCTTTTGAATGAAAATAAAACTTAAAAATCGTCTCTTAAACTCAAAAATAACAAACGTGTCTTTTTTTCACTATAATTTCAATCATTGCATTCGTTTTTGTTTTCTTATAATAAATGTGCTGGGTTTTTTTCTCGAATAAATTAACTTTATAAATATCATTATTAGCATCAATAGCAATTAAAAGTTAAAAGCGCGTACATGCTTTTATTTTATATATAGTTTTTTTTTATTCATTGAATTCTATATGAATTATATTACATATGCCTTTTGGCTATGTAATTTGAACTTACCAATCACTATCTGGATCTGCATTTCCGTCTGCCACTTGTGATTTCCTGAATTAGACCCAAAAAAGATTAGCTGACCTCATTTTAATTGCAATATCATTTTTTTTTTTTTTTTTTGTCTATTATTAGGCTTATCAAAATTTTCCCCATTTGATTTTCACTAACAAAACGTTTATTTGCGACTATTTTGATTTATAAATATTCTATAGATACACGTGTATCTGTATATGTAGACACAATGAACCTACATTCATACATATTAAATGATGATATTGAAATTACGTTTCAAGGGGGGACTGTATAATTTTAAATGAAATCGATTTTTTTTCTTATTTGCATAATGTTGGGGGCTACAAGTTCAATGATACTATTTCGGTAATGCCATTTGTTTTGTTCTTCTTTTATCTAAAATTAAACTAGGAATTAATTTTTGTCGGAATTCCAAGCTTCTATTGTTTGTTTCTTGAAAAAAAAAAGTTCAAAAAATTGGCAGTGTTGCAATTTGAATGTCTATAGAGAGTTTTGGGGATTTTCATCGATTAGATAGTTTTTTTTGGGAATCTTCTTAAGCAAAGCATTGCATCATATGTTTTAATACTTCCTATGGGTCTACATAAATTAGAGATCCTCTACTGTTCCACTGTGTCCTTCAGCAATTTAAATTTGCATTCATCTTCGCAATCCCTAAACCAAAACAACGCCTTGATAAAAACAATATGTGGTGCATATTGCATAATAATCTATTAAAGGAAATAGACACTTTGATATAGATGATTTTAAATGCGAAAAATGGTGACATGAAATAAATATAAAGTTTAAAAGATGTCCTATTCGCGCATCCCTCCATAGTCAAATGCTGAATCAATCATATTTATTAGAAGTCATGTGAAAGCATAGACATTTAGGAAAATGAAACTTTATGGCAGAACGCTCATTAATTGTGCCGACCCTCGGGGAGTAAATAAAATGAAACATGACCATAAGCCCTCTGTAGGAAATAAAATCAAAAAGTCTGATGCCCTTAGACTTACATCTAACACTTACACATCGCAACGTATTCGACCAACTGTATGCAACATAAAATGGCTGCTGTTGATCTCGTGTAAATGTCTAGCGGAGGCAGGTTGAGACCCCAAGACCATTCAGAATTCAAGGTCTTTTTGAAAGAACCTTAACCAGCCAATATTTTATTTGCACTTTGTTGAAAAAAGCTTTTTCGGAGTTGATGATTAGAGGGTCAGGTTTTAGTATTTACTCTCCGTCGATGATGTCTAAATATTGTAATTTGAAAGAATTTGGAGATTGTTTTACAGTCGGTTGTAATTCAAAGCATTTTGAATGCACCGAATGCTGAAAGGGAATTAATTAGTTTATTTTATTTTAAAAATATAATGGATACGAATTAAATTGAATATTTCTCCTTTTGGCTACCCACTAAATTTTTGCATTTCATTACCAGAACTATATTTCATGTCACCATAATGAACTTATCTCTTAGTCTACACAGAGTATGCCTGTGGCTACAGCATTGTATAAACCCGCAGAACATACTCGTAACTTTACCTAATTAAAATGGAAAAACCAAAAGTTGTGAACTAAACGAAACTATAAATTGCAACAAAGTCCGTGTGCATTAATAGCATATATAGTGACTGTGCGATACAAATCAAAAATCCTTAAATATCTACAGATATGCGAATGTTTTATATTAAAGCTCTTAAGCGTGAGTGATTTTTTGAAGCTATTTGAGCCACACACGTTAGATACAAGTACATATTGTTATAAATTGACGTACATTTTGTTTTGAGTTAAATTTGTTTTGTTTTATATCTAACATCAGAGACAACATACTTTAAAAGCAAATCCATCAGATGATTTATTTACAGGTGTATCCTCTGCGATTTCTTCTATCTAAAAAGCGATAACGATGGTTCTAGCAGAAGCATATTCCGGTGAGTTTTGTTAAATTTACTGATGTCTTCTGGCAGATTTCTATTAGTACATATCAGGTGGGCACACAATTACCTACATAATTTAAAAGAAAAAAAAAAAAGAGACATGTCTTTTCTATTTTAGGTACTTGTTCTTTCGAATATGCTGTCTTTTTAGAAAATTCATTAAAGAGATAAGATAGGTTAAGTATTGTATAAATTGTGCTTTAATATCAATTTCAAAATAATAAACTAGGTATTGGCCTAAACATTAAAAGCTGTGATTAACGGGGAACAGCAGCCGCCTGGAATAAAACATGTGCATATATTCTAAATTGAATCTTGTTTGCTTGTGAATACCTAACAAATAAATCATATGACCTAAATTCCTCTTACATATACTTTTTAACTCAATTCGTCGTATTCTTTTTCTTTTTCTTATTCTATCAGTTAAAAGACAAAACAAAATCAAAGAGCAAAGAAACGGCAATGTATATTATGCCTATTTTACACTATGAGAATCAACAAGTAGGGATGTTTTTTTTCTTAAAAACTCCTCTAACTAAACTACCATTCTTCCTGCAAATCACAAATGGCATTAAGACAGTTTCTTTTCAATTCATTTCTAAGGGATTTTTATATTAGGTATGAGAGTTCCAAATGTTAATAAGGCTAGAGTTGGTACAATGGTATGGTAATAATTGTTCATATTTCATCATTGTTCATAACGTTGGTTTCTTAACATGAATTTTCTCTTTATCTATATTTATATTTATACGCCGGCCGTGTGAAACAGGAAAGTACATGACCTCATTAGCGAGCAATATCCAATCGTTCCCATTCCACGAATTTATTATTTTTATTAATTTAGCTCACGATTACTGAAATGTTCTACGATGGCATTCTTCATATGGAAAACCCTGAAGTCACTTGAATGGTAGGGTTTTCAGGCAATATCGCTGCGGTGATTATGGCAAGAGACACCGACAGCGCGCAAAGAAAGCTCAACCAAGTAATGAGACGTGTGCATTTCTGGACCTTAGTCTAGCCGCGGAAAAGACGGAGATAGTCCTTCTGACTATGAAGAGAGTTCCAACTATTGTCCACTTCCAAGTTGGGTTGGAGGTAATAACCAGCAAGGAGGCCGGAAAGTACCTGGGCGCTGGGCATGCTTCTGTTGCCCTCTGGCAACAGATAGGATCTGCATTGGAGCGCGCAGCGAAAGTCACAATGTCGCTGAGCAGATTAATGGCAAACGTAGGTGGCCCCACTGGCAGGAAATGAAGGACTTTAATGGCAACAACTAACGCAATTTTCCTGTATTGGTGTGAGATATGGGCCGACACACTTGGACAAAAAAAAATACAGGAAGCAGATAGCTGCAGTACATCCACGCGCACTACGTGTCGCAAGTTCTTACAGGATGGTTCTGAACCAATCATTCCCGTAGTCGCAGGAGTGATCCTTATTGATCTACTGGCGGCAGTGCAGAGAGGAAGTAAGTTTAGGACAACAAGGCAGAAATGGGAGTAGAAACGGCAACCGAGCAGGCGAAAGAGCGCACGAAACATCAGTGGCAAGAGAGATGGAATACGGAGAGTAAAGGGCGATGGAAAGAAAACGACACCGGTTCAAATAAAATTAATAAGAATACAGAAAGACTAAAACTTTTTATGAGTAACATTCGTTCATTCGTTGATTCGTTGATTCGTTGATTGTTATGACGGAGACAATTAAAGGTGCCCGCCTTAAGTAAGGCCCATCGTACAACGTATCAAGCAGCCTATCAAGCGCAATTATATAAATACACTGGCTACTGATGCAGAAGGAGAACCAAGTAGTAGTTTACACAATCACCAAAGAGGTAATACGTTGCTGTAGCTAGTGAAATTATATTGCTGTGCCAACCTAGAATGACATTAATATTAAATAGTTAAGGCTTTAGCAAGACAGGCCAACAACCCGATAGCATTTGCACATACAATGAATTTATTAAAGCGAACATTCGATGAGCGTATAATTTCGTTGATATAGTGCATTGGCCTCCAAGATCTAATACTTTTGCATGGAATTCTGTGGGTGGAGACATGTGAAGTCGCTAGTCTGCTCTGAAAAACCAAAGATGATGTATGAGTTGGAAACCATCAAGCCGCATCATTGCTCGAACAATTGGTGGAATATTGGACTTTGGAATTGCACTCGGGTGGAGCCCGTAACCCCGATATCATATTCAAACGAGAGAAAACGATGGACTTAAATTCGATTTCTGTGTGTTTTATTTAATTTTAGAGTATAAACACAAACTAAAGAATGTACAGGCACAAAAGCATGAGAATCAAAAAGAAGAGATCTTCTCTATTATTTTTACCTATTCGCCTACACACTTTACTTTGTGTAGATATTATTTTTTTTAAATTGAATGAAATAAACCTCAAATAATACAACAAAAAATAAAATATTATCATTACTATTCCTGGAAAAAAGGAGAACGATTTAAACGCCTCATGGGGAGCAACAAGATATACATAATCGATTTCAAAACCCAAACTTTTTTTGTGGGGGAATTTTGATCTGGACGTCATGAGTAGAACATACATACACGTTTTATTTTTTTCATAAAAATTCACTTAACTGAATGGAGAACAAAAATTCAACATAAATTCCAAACTATATTTTATTTTCACCTTTGAAGAGTAGTAGTTTCGTTCCTCGACGGATAAATGTATACTTTATCACAAAAGCTTGGTATGTACATATTTACCTTTACAGGATACTCAACTAATATATATATACTTTTTTTATCTGTTTAAAGTTTACTAAACAAAAATTTAACTTCTACTAATTTAGATACTTTCTAGACAAAATTCAAAAATTGTTTTAGTTTACTTCTCGTTAAATTTTAAACAAAGAATTTACTATTACCATGTTTTTTTTTGTTTTCAATAGTGCATGGGCTATTAAATATGCATTACCTTGTAAGTAAATATATTTTATTTTAAGATGAAGATATAAATACTTGGACAGTTCTAAGAGAGGAAGGATTTGATTAACATTAACTCAGATTATCATGCGACTAATTTAGAAAGATTTACATATGTTTCAATGCAGAATGTAAGATACACTAGGAAAAGTTTATAGCATCATGTCAATAGAGGATATAGTGATAGACTACCTAACAGGAAGTTGTTCTTTTTTCAATTTAACACCAAGAAAACCACAATGCAAAAAAGTGCTAAATTTCTCCTAAATTTTATGCAGATTGGAATTAAATTTTGTTCTAAGTTTTTATTTTTTTATTTTTAAGAGTACCAATAGGACAACACATTTATAAGATACGTTTACAAAATTTTATGACATGTTCCGAAACCCATTTAAATTGAACAGTTGTTAGGAGGAGAGTGATTCCATATTGTAATACATCGACTCGTACACACTCAGTAAAAAAAAATAAATAAAATAAACAATGCTACGTTGCAGATATTAAACACAGAGAATAAGAGTTATATATTGGGCACCGTTCCTTTTGATTCGTCTCAAGGAGCAATAGTATAGCATAACAGCTCTAAGGTTTCGCCAACTTTGTACACCCTTGGTGCACGATGAGGTGCTAGGACGATGAGAATCACCTCTAGCGATGGGATTTGGATTTGGATTCGGATTCTCAGCACCACTGTTGTTGTTGGCCGAATTCGAATTGATGTTATTTAGACTGGTGTTGGTTTCGGAGCAATAATGTTGGTACTGATGCTCTTTTGTAAGACTGTCTCTCTCAGTGGAGTTAGTTCTAACATTACGTATGGCATTTTGTTTGTGAGCTTCGGTGCGTCGCTTAATTGAATCGTATCTGAATGTGTCATTTGCTTGAGAGCATGTGGATGATGAGGGTGAACCTAGTGTCTTTACCGGTGGTTGACGATGGTGAATTAACTTACGCATTTTTCTTTTCCTAAATAATTGTCGGTATAGTAATGAGGAAAATAGTTTTTTTTTTATACAAAAAATACTTGTCTAATGAATTACTTGTTTTTTGTTTTTGTTTTGTTAATTAATGAATAAATGAGAGGAATGTCTGAGAGATAACATAGTAGTGGTATGTATATATATACAAAAAGGGTCTGCCTTTCATTTATCCCTTGAAATGGATGTGTGATATTTACAAATCCTTTTGTGCGACGCTTACCTCTGGCATGGACTTTTATTCTCTGGCGATAGGAGTGTATTGCTGCTGTCGTTATCCTCTTTCGGTGGAGAACTTTCTGCTGTAATTAGCTCGTTAGGAGAATCGACTGTTAACGTTGGACTTATATTGTCATCGATAGCGCTCTCATCTTTGTTTGCATTGCACTGTGAAGTCTTCATCTGGAATTAAAAATTAATTGTGTGTAGTATTTGGTTACCTTCTCCAAGGAAACGGATAATCCTTACTTATTTTCAAAATCTAATTGACCGATCATAAATCATATTATATGGGTACTTAGTGCAATTAAAGAGGAAAAATGTAAGAAACGCGCTGGTGCTATGATATTGATTATAGGATTAAGTTCAGAAGCTCAAAAGTATTCACATTTATACTATGACGTAACTCATATGATACAAATGTATCTGAGAAGATTGAATTCTTAAGTAAATGTGGACACAAATAAACAAATAAAAAAGTAAAAAACGTCAGCGTCGATTAAGAAGTTTACCAAGTTCAGTGCAAACATAAAACTCACAAAACTCTGCCAAACTGTTTTAATGGATTTCATATGTAGGTAAGTTCAAGAGAATGGCTGCACTCAATACTGCAAGGTGCACTCGGATCTCACAATAATCCAGTGTGCTACGTGATTACGATTAATTTCTAGTGACTCCCACTGTGGCACAAACTTTCAACTGATTTTTATCCGCTGGGGTAGATGTGAACCCTGTATGTATACGTTGTCTAAGATTTCGACCGAAAGTCGAGATTATGGTTAGTCGGTTGACCAATTGACCTTGCCAGTCACGGATCAGTTTCGACCTTGCTGCCAGGATCAATGAAGATGACCAGCAGGATTAACCCGAGCTGTAGTTTGAGCTGTTCTAATGACTCCAAAGATTTCTGAACGTCAGAGTGTTAAGATCTAAGAAGTTATACGGACAGACTGAGAAGCGAATAGCTAGATGGACTGATATGACTCATTAACATACTCTATGTAACAAACTATCTATCAAAAGATGTGCAATAGACGACAAAGAAACCGACATCTGCTTAAAGTGATGCTCCAGGCAAAAACATCATGGCCAACAACACTAGCAAGGGCATTAACTATTGTGTAAGGAATCAAAAAAAAAAAGCACACACGAAAAAAACTGCATCCTTAAAGAACATAATAGAAACACAAAGGCTAAGTTCTAGGCGTAATTAAAACAACACAGCATGCTAACTCAGTAGGAAGTTAGATTATAATTAGAGCACTTCTTGATATTTTTTTTCTTCTATCAACCAAAGAAATATACCCACTTTTTTTGTTTCGCACTCTTATGGAACTTTTCAAATAAAACGACGACTCTAGCGTCCTTCATAAAGTTCACCCCCGTACATTTGAAAAGGAAGAAAAGCCAAAACAAAAATTTATTTTTATGGATGGCGGCTTTACATATCTCAAACAGTATCCATCTCTAAATAAAATGCACATTTTCTTTATTGTAGTAGGAGTGTTAAGTTAACGTTTTATTTGAAATAGCATGAGTCCAGTCAGGCAAAAAGGACTTTAAATAAATAAGATTGATCGTAGAGAGTAACCAACGGACGATATAAAACTCGGCAAAAAATCGTTAAAGCTGAAGCATTTTAACAACACACCTCCCCGAGCAAAATGGCTTTCCTTCTTCCATTTTTCGAATTCAATTCGGATATGCCCAGACCAAGTTCTTCGCAACTCAATAGATTCAAAAATTCACAAAGAACGGACTCTGAATCCATTTTATATTTATAATTAGAAAAGAAATCCCCCCCCAAAAAGTTAAGAGCGGGAAACTTGAACTTCCTTTTTTTTTTTTCTGATAATGGCTATCCATTGAACCAATATTCATTATTTATATTTCGATCGGTAAATGAATTATTGTTCCCCTTGCGGGTATGCATCATTCAATTTAATCTTTGAGTTACGAAGCAGATATATTTCTTAAATTCATTTTAAATGTGTCGGAGATGGTGATACCCACTCCGTGTCTTACATAAGGTGGATATTTACTACCGTCAGTTGTGAATTTCTGCTTCTTAAGGAATTTTCCCATCAGGAATCCATGATAAAAAATAAAATGAAAGACAAAATATTGAGTGGATACAGGAAATTGATTTTTTTCTTTGATTAGATTACGTTTAAATGGCACAGCAGCCAACGTCAGCTGATAATATGCAATCTATAGATATATGCTAAGACAGTTTGTGTATCGATTAAATTAAATAATATCCCCATTGTAAAAGAAAATTTTAAATTAAGAGCAGGGTGTATATTGTGAATTTATTTCAACAATAAATGCGTATTTTCTTTGGTTAAGTTAGGTATTTACTTTGCTGGCTACAAGCGCGGAACGCAAGCTCTTCGAAGTAGCGAAGGCAACCTGGTCACAGGGAATTGTTGATGTGTTTAAGCAACACTTCCAGCAGTTGCTTAACGGGCAGCAAATAGAGAAAGTGATAGGACAAGACGAGAACCCACCTCCAGTCAATGGAAAACCAACGCCTTCACCCAGTATTGAAGAAGTTAATGGAGCCATCAGAAAATTTAAGAACAACAAAGCTGGCTCTGATGGGCTTCCAGCTGAACTCTTTAAATACGGAGGTGATGTCTCGGTAGGGTGCATCATGCATCAAGTCATCAACCCAGTATGGGTGGAGGAACGCATGCCCGACGACTGGAGTATCAGCTCTATACGCCCCATCTTCAAAAAGGCGATCCTATGTCTTGTAAGAACTACCGATGCATATCCCTGTTAAATGTCGCATGTCCAACGTATTGTGTGAACGTCTAAACCCTTTCTGCAACACACTAATCGACACGTACCAGTGCGACTTCCGGCCCGGCAAATCGACA
The DNA here is from genome assembly GCA_949716465.1 of Chalcosyrphus nemorum. Lineage (NCBI taxonomy): Eukaryota > Metazoa > Arthropoda > Insecta > Diptera > Syrphidae > Chalcosyrphus > Chalcosyrphus nemorum. Next base: position 36,597,252 of record OX454332.1, read on the forward strand.
ATAGACCAAATTTTCACACTCAGACAAATCTTGGAAAAGACCAACAAATTTCAAGTCGAAACCCACCACCTTTTCATCGACTTTAAAGCCGCCTATGACAGCATTCATCATCTTGAGCTCTACCAGGCGATGGCCCAATTCGGGATACCGACAAAACTTATCCAGATGAGTCGCGTAACGCTGGAAAACACACGATGCTCTGTGCAATTTAGAAACAACTCTTTGGAGCTCTTCCAAACGTGCACCGGATTCAGGCAAGGAGATGCGCTGTCATGTGATTTCTTCAATATCGTGTTGGAGCAGATAGTGCGCGGGGCAGGTGTCAACATGGAAGGCACTATCTTTCACAAATCCGTCAAACTGCTGCGATAGGCAGACGATATTGACATCATCGGAAAATCCCGGCAAGCCGTCGTAGAGGCATTTACGGCTATTGATGAGCAGGCGAAACGAGTTGGTCTTGAAGTAAATGAGGACAAGACAAAGTATATGCTATCAACAAACAAAAATTTATCTATCCAAAACATTGGGCAGAACGTCACTGTTGATAACTATAATTTCGAGGTAGTTAAGGAGTTCACCTACCTCGGAACAAATATCAATCCTACAAATGACACCTTTGTAGAGATCCGACGAAGAATAACACTAGCAAACCGCTGCTACTTCGGTTTGGCGAAACAACTGGGTTCAAAACTCCTAACTCGACGGACCAAATTAATGCTCTACAGAACGCTCATCTTACCAGTCCTGCTGTATGGAGCCGAGTGCTGGACGATAAGTAAGAAAGCTGAGCAAATATTGGGCACCTTCGAGCGTAAAATACTCCGTCGGATATTAGGTCCCTTATGCGAGGAGGGCGAATGGAGGAGAAAGTACAACCGCGAGCCACAGGATGTGGATGTAATCCAAAAAGCCAAGATACGCAGTTGTCGAGCGAATGGACAACAATGCTCCAGCCAAGAGGATCTTCGGTTTTGATCTGGTGTTTTTTCCAGAGGCAAGAGAAGATGTCAAGATTCTAAATTTGACAAGTTCAAAGGAGGAATATGAAGATTCCATAAAATAAACTTTAATGCAAAAAGGTCAAAAAGAAAATGCGAGCTTTAAAGAACTTTTGGTATTGCAATAAAGTCAAAACTCTTTAATAAGATCGGATGGACGTTTTGGTTGACCGTAGTATGGACGATAGTAAGTTTCACGTACAAAAATTTAAAATAATTACCGCAAGGATTATTTTAATATGAGTCCCATGGCAAACCAAACTGAGCATAAATTAGCGAATTGGTTGTCGCTGAAAAAATGTATTGACAATTCAAAAAACAGACCTCTAAAAAGTAGGTCCGTTCGCGTAAAACAGCGAATTTTTACGAAAAGCTGTTCGCGTACTGAGAATTTTCGTAGTTTTTTACAGAAGAGAGCGCTCACGAGAGAGTATTTTTTACAGTACTTGAGTAAGAAAATATTTTTGCAAAAGGAAAATTATTCACCTATTCTTCACCACTAAACTCGTCTCACCCACAATTGATTTAGTTCTTATGCCGCTACTGGATCCACAGCCTCACTTGTTAATGGAAGGCACACAGCAACACTACCAACAGTCGAATAGGTTATTCAAAATACATCCATTCGAGGACTTAAAATTATAATTTGTCTGCCATCACTGTTCGTAGTTTTGTTTTCAAATCATTATTCCCACTGAAAAAGGGTTAATCATTTCGAATTTCATTCCCATTCGAGCACTCGACAATAGCACGTTTTTGAATATTGTACTGAAGAGAATGCAAAAAACCTACATATTTACATATTTCCGCTCCGCGATTGTTCTATACATATATGATGGCAGTTGCATTCGAATAATGGCTTAATGGAGGCACTTGGAAAATGGTTCTTTAAACGCAGTTATGTGGTTATATATAACGAGCACAGTTACGTGACTTTTGCGGGAGAGTATTGGCGCTGATGGACAAGCAACGTGCAATTTAAACATTTTTTTTCAATATTCAATCGGTTGTTCTCCTTCATCAATATTTAATTTACTGATCAAAATAAGATAGATCCATAGATTTAAATCCTCATCGAGGACCAGTAGGTTGTGGGATTTATTCGACAGCAATGTTTTAACTAATAACTCCGGCAACTCTGCTCTACAGTTTCGACTTATATTCTGACAGCGTCTCGTATATAATATTTAATTCACACGATCCAGATTTTCGTAGGCGAATTCTGAGTGGGCTTTTAAGGCTGGTAGTGATCAATGCCGCTATTATCTTCAAGTTGGCATAATGTAACACTGGACATTCAATTAAGATACATTTTTGATGAAGCCTTTTTACTCGAACAACAAATCTTGCGGAAACCCCTCGTTCCACTACAACTTCTTCTTTTACTCAAATTGGCACAATAATTTAAGTTTAATAAACTTACGACGAATTATGTATATAATTATGACTGATTCCAGATATAAAGCCCAAAACTTTCTGCTGCGTCATCAACTGCTCTGATGTGATTGCATTTCGAAAACTGGAACTGCTGTGCTCAGCACATTCGTCACGTTTACCTTCCACCTAAGAATGTACCCTGAAGAATAGTTCATCATATAAAATCTGCTCTCCGGGATTAAAAAAATCGCTTAAAACTTTTCCGTTTCATGCGCTAAGTGATGAAGGTTTGTGACCAAAAGAACAAATGAAATGCAGCAGGCTACAAATGCGTCCCTAGCAATTCAGTAGTCTTCATAGTTCGCTGATGATAATATGTATATATGTACATATGAACATCTGGTACATATGTATGTATTTGCAAAAATCCTTTCTCTATTTAAGATGCAGCTACCCGTTTCATCCACCCTGTGTGGCTTATGAATTTCTATACCCAACCACGTTCGGGATCATGTTGGTAGAGTTGTGAAAAAATAATTGAAATTTCTAGTGAATCTCAGTGTAATCCATTATTCTCAGAACACGACAAACCTCACAAGCAAACTACAATGGTTCCAGTACATAGACTTTCCTAAAATCAGCTTATAGGACTTTACTGTAACCAATTATTGCCACACTATAGAAGCCAATCTCAAAGCGTAATCCGTGCTATAAAGCCAGACTGTCGACACATGTGTAACACAATACACATAAATCCCGTCGTCAAATGTGTCTAAACAAACACACGTTTATAGTGTAACAAAACACCTATGTGTGTCCTACTTCCCATTATTTATTAATATTTGTGTATTCTCTAATCTTATTTTGCTATAACACTCACTTGCAATAGGTAATAAGGAAGTGACAGTCTTCACATTAACTGTGTACACACACACACCCACCACCCAGTAACACTCAATTGCTATCCCTGGCTAAGCATGTTAAACTTAAGTGCCTTAGGGAATTTTTGAACAGATACTCAAAAGTTATGTTCACACAAAGGACTCAAAGGACTCCGAAAAAAAAAACAAAAAAAAACACCTGAACTGTTTGACTTTTGAAAGAGTTCAAAAGTTCAAATGTAAATGTGCCCTAAGCAAAATTAAAGCCCAAAAGTAATAGCTTGTCATCAGGCGCGCCGCGTTGTCGTGTCGTGTCGGATTGGTAGGTTTAAAATAAATCACAGCGAGGGTTCTGTCTCGATTACAGTCGAATTAAGTTATAAACTGTCCCCCTCAAATGCGAGTACACAACTATACACCACAGCTAAGGTAAAAGTAAATAAAACCAATTAACCTAATCACCTAACTCTAAGGACGAAGAATTAATTACTCACGAAAGTCATATAAAAGTAGCATAAAGGAGTAGGCTTACCGTAAAAAAAGTGGTTGGTGTAGATGCCGATGCCGCTGCTGTACTGCCGTAGTTGTGTTGCGAATGGTAACTGTTGGATAGTATCTTCTTATGTGCGGATGCATGTGCGCGATACGCGCTAACACTAAGTTTCATTGTTAAAATGATTTGATTCTGTATTCGGAGACATTCAATTCCTAGATATCTTATATTTTTCTTCTTGTTGTTGTTTTATATCAGTTCATTAGCTTGAAATATGAAATTGCCTCCAAACTAGACAATAAAGTCGTTCTCCTTCCACTGCTGCCGCCACCACTGCCACTGCTCGTCTATACGATTTCTGAAAAAGATCGTAAAATATAATGAATCTAAAAAAAAATACTGGGCAAAAATTCTTTATATAATTTATACAACTTTATGAATTTAACTCCGAACTAGTTTTACTTATGTGAGTTTAAACTTAAAAGCATGCTTTATCTTTTGTTCAGTGAAACACACTTGTCACTAAAAACACACCTAAAACTGACAGTTCGAATAAGGGAACAGACTTTCACCGGTGTCATTCATTTGTTTTGTTCTGTTTCTTTTTACGAACTTCTTTCACGGAACTGAAGAATGCTAGATCAGTAAAGGTGAAGCATTGTAAAATTTAGTTTTAACTATCACTCATCATAATGAAAGTACTTATTCCACATGAATAAGGTCCCCGGTACCTAATTTTCAAAACGTGATACTGTATTTTATCCCACATAGCCACATTGCGCCTCTCTCTTTCTCTTTAAAGTTAGCTTAAAGTTGCTATAAATAAATTTGGAATCGGTACCCTTTTGACAATAAATCGTAGAAATCCGATTATTTTATTATACTTACTCAATCATACTCAATCACACCCAAGAGATTCAGTGGGCTACCTACAGTAGCAGTCAGAAATTGAGATACCAACCGACACGACGGAAGTATTAATCTGTCAATCATTAACTTTGTACGGCAATAAATGTCATCAGGATACGTTCACTGTATCCAGGTGAAGTTTATGGGATAAATCTTCAGTTGTAGGTATACCGACTATGTGTACATAAATAATTAGCTAAGGTGGATGTCCTCTGATATAAATGGGCGTGAATAAGGTCCCTGGGTGGGTTAAATTGCGATTTCAACATTAAGGTGGAGAGTTGATTATTATTATCGATCCATGAATCAATTTGTTGAAGAAATACATACTTCGTAGTTAATGTGTGTAGGTATCGAAATCATGTCTTTTGCGAAGATGAGACAGTTATCATCCTAATTTCCAATTCAGATACAAATTGGTATATTTGTACCTACATGTAGACTAAATAGGTAGAAGCAAATCATAACAATACAATAAACTAAATAGAGCTGAAGGACATGTGCGTTAAGGGGAAGTGTATGTGTGTGTGTGTATGGGATTGACATAACTTCTACTTTGCCAGTAGTTTGAATGTTTTAACTTTTGGCTTACATGCACACGTATGTGAATAGTAGTTTGACCACACATCAGTGAATGTATTTAAACACAAATATCAAGTATAAAAGCTTCTGCCTTCAAGAGGGTAAACCAGAGATGCCAAGAACCACAACAATAAAATGGGTTTCAACCCATCTGAGAGGATGGTTACTTTATGAGAGCGGTTGTAAAGCACATTGTCGATGACAAAACCGGCAGATATATTCCTCAATCCAAGTGGGTTTCGTCGGCACATTTCGAATTCGGGTCGTAAAATTAAGGACTTGAAGCAAGAATATGGTGCTAAACTATACAAAGATACAGCCTAAAGACACTATTCAGAAGATATTGATGAAATCGAACTAGGATTTTTCAAAATAGCTTTTAAGATAAAATGCACAACTGAGTCGAAAATATTTAAGTTCATAATTGCACCTACATACATACATAGGGTGTTCCTTACACGGTCTAGATGGCATGTTCCTTTGACTATTATGTTCATTTGGCAGCGGTGCCATTCGAATCAGCCTAACTGCAAATAATACTCCCAATTAATTGTGTAATAGTCACTTATTTGAAATCACAAAACACATAAGAACGTATAGCAAACCAAGGCAATTTTTTTCAAGTTTAAGCGCGCGAGATCTATCCACTTAAGTAAATACTAGAAAATAGAGAGATTTTTTAGACATATAGTCTGCTTTTAAAGCCCTTTTAGAAATAGAAGCAGCTAAAGATGCAAGTGAAGACATTGCAATATAAATAGAATCAAAACTTGAGGACGCAGCCCTACTGTTCTTAAATATATGGGAGCTATAAGAATTCGACCAACTGCAATTACGCTAGTACTAATAGAGCTATAACGCCTTTGTATATCGCTGTCAACCACTGTTCAAGAGATAGCTTTAAAAACGAATGAAAAAGGACTATAAACGACCTCTCTTAGTCATACCTTCAGCCTATAAGGTAAGCAAATAGGATGGTGACTGGACTCTGAAGATCAGTAGGTCCCAACAAATTTCCTGCTTACAATGCTGAGGACAATAGTTGAGAATCTATTCCTTACAGACCTGCTACATAAGGAATCATACTTTGGAAAACAAACCTGAAAATCAAATAAACGGACTACATGAAGCACACATGATAATTGAAATATGGACCTTTTTATAAAGAATAAAGACGATGTCACCTGCGTGAAGATCACACCAAAAAAATCAGTTTTGGGGCTTTATTTTGGTTTCTTCTTCTTCTTTAACCCATAAGCTGAAGGTAACCTTTTCATAAGAGTCAACTTCAAGCTATTCAATCGGGAAACTTCCGATACAAGCCATGATCTGGTGGTCTTCGTTTATGCAACAATTGCTATCTTATTCGAGCGTAGACTTAGATGTTAGTGGACGGACGAAGGCCGAACAGTGAACCGATTTTTAAATGCACGTAAGGGTAGATGCTACGAAATATATTCACAACACGACTATGAATGTCAAAATATCACGTTTCACGTTGCAAAGAAAATGTTTGAATGATGTGGAAGCATTGAGAAAAAGGCTTCACGAGGATTTATCCCTCAGTTCTGCGAGGTCATAATATCAATCCTCTCACCTCACCGAATCCCGCATTGTCATATAAGGTTCGTCGATTCGACTTCCCGGTCTCGTAGCAATATGTCACAGAAGTTTTTTTCTTATCAATCAATACTGATTTATCAAAGCACAATTGCCAAATCAGCTGTCAAAAATGACAGAACCACTTGAAAGTTCCTCCTACTGGAAGATCTATTACAAGGTTATTCATTCGTATTCCCTTCGGGGCGCACTGATTTTTCATTTTATGAAGATCCAAGGAACAAAGGAAACTCAAATGCTTGTCAAACATTCCCGAGAGCATTGGAATCGTGAAAATGCTGTCCGCGTTTTTCATTGATTCTCCTGCTCAATACTCCGACTCACTTACCATCACGGAAAACGAAACAAGCCTTGACCTTAATCGCCCTAAAACAGCACGGACACAAGCATAACAAAAAATTTCCCAAAAACTAATTACCAAAGCAAATTTTTATTCCGCTTTGACCTTTAACTCAACCTTATTCCGCCGAAATATAAACAAAAATGTATGAGACTGACGATTACAATGTCAAAAAGAGCATCAACCACCCATCAGCTCACCCCAAACAACTATCTTCGACGCTTTCAAATTGAAGCTCTATAAAACTTAAGGACATTTTACGAAATTTAATTTTCATTGTATCCTCTTCGGTTAAGGGAAGAAGAGCTTAACCAATTTCAACCACAATATCCTTCTTCTGATCAACTTCATTCATTGTATCCTTCGCCATCCAGTTAGTTGGTGGTTAATTTATGTATGTGCTTGATGAAAATGCAAACGACTGTTCCAGATTTTTCGACAGCTGACATTTGTGAAAATTTCCTTTAGGATAATAGACCACACACACCCACATTGCCTTCAATATAGCTTTCGAATGAACAACCTAAGGGGTTTTTGATTTGATTTTTTCACTTTTTTTGTCTCTTATTTTTTTTTTTTTTTTTTTTTTTTGGTTAAACTACAGCAATTGACCTAGATTCTAGTAAAATATCCTTTGGTACCATCAGCCCATGTCCTACATTAAAAATACATAAAAAATGTATAAACACGTGTAACAAGCCAAATGAAATACACAAAACGAAGGCTATCACATTTTAGTTGTCTTCAAGGAGCCTTAGGCGTTTTTTTTTTTTTTGTTCTCCTTTTAATAATTCAAATCAAATCCATTCGCATGCATTTTTGCGATGTAATATCCTTTTCTTTAAAGTACCTATGTACGTATAACGATGTGAGATAAATTTTTCGCAAGTAAAATTTAATACCGAATGATTCATCCCCATCATCCCCTAAAATGGCAATAAGTCGATATTAATTGAGTGTAATGTATTTGAGGGAGGCTTTGAGGCAAAAAAAAAAATAAGAAAAAAAAAAGAAGAAAAAACATCTCACAAAACTATGCCTCCCACCCACGCACCCGAGACAGAGAGAGTGAGAAAGAGACAGAGAAAGAAAGAGCAAGGATACACATTACGCTTTCATACATACACTCCATCTTTAATGTCACTCTTTGGAAACATCCTTTTCTACATCATTTTCTTTCAGCCCTTTGTAACAGCCTATTCAATGTTCTGTACGAATACAAAATGATTCCCTTTCATCGGGTCCCTTAGCATTTTGGCCATAAGGAGATACCAAATGTCCTGGATCGACTGTACGTTGAACATTTTCTCTTCAAACACACACAGGACATTGTTGGTGTGCAAAAAAAAATCGAAGAAAAAAAAATCGAACACCATCATCATCGACTGAATGAAAATAAATTTCTCATTCGTCCTGGGTGCAATGTTGTGGTAATGGAGAAATCCTTCGCTGTTTACCCATCGTTTGGTTTCGAAGGGTGGCCCATGGTGTACGGGTATACAAAATATTTATCGACTACCTCATCAGAGGGAATGTGTTCTTCTTCTGTTTAATACGAATACGTCACCGCAGGTATTAAAGAAATAATTCATTGTTGATTTCCGATTTCCGATTTCAGACTATTCACGTCCTTTCACAAACACACACTCTGTTTGGTTGCCTCTTTAACAGTTGCTATTATCGTGTTTCTATATGAGACGAACAGTAATGGGGTATTTGTGTCCATTACAGGTGAATTTGTTGTCATAAAAGGTACGCTTGGGAAAATTACCCCCCTCCCCCCCACACAAACTGTCGGATAGATCATGTTAAAGTTGTCATCCTCTCTTGTGGCCAACTGCTGAGACACAAGAAAGAAAAGGACTAAAGGCAGAAATGTACACAAAAGGATTTGTTGAAGATCCAATAATTGAGCAGCGTTGCTATCAATTGCAGACCAAAAAAAAAAACAACAAGAGAGAGACAAGGGATAAACACACAACAAGCTTTTCATCCAGGATTAATCAAGGTATCCATAAGGAAAGAATATTGATAAATAAAATACATTGAGTTCAGAGATTGCCTTTGGAAAGAAAATATACAGAAATCCATTTGAAGTGGATCACGTATCCTTATAACCGTATTTCTTACCTTTTTTTGAGGCAGCAATATCATCAAAGTGGGCTTTACCTTCTTACTATGATCAATTCATTTGTATTTGCCATAAATTACATAGAACACTCTATATGTATATCTACAGAGGAAGCCATTACAACGAAGGACTCAATCGAACATGTATAGAAGAAAAAGCGACAGAAAAGTACCAACAACCGATGGCATACTAAATATTGCATTAAAAATACCTGCCCAAAAGAGAGTAGGCATTTTCAATTCAATGTTCCAAAAGTATCTAAAAAAAAGTCTTAGTTCTACTACAAGCCATCACATTTACGAAAGATTCTTTATCTTTCTTAGTAGCCTGCGCTACATCTTAAGGATATTCTGGCCAAACCGTATCTCTAACGAACAGCTTTATCAGAGAACGAGCCAGGAACCTATAGGCACAACCTACGAAAATGGCAGTGGATTGGCCACACTCTCCGAAAGGGTGACAGATCCATAACTAACGATGGCAGGATACGCGGCGGTCCTGGGAGTACGTGGCACAGAACAGTGGAGAAGGAAGCACGGCAACTGGGTAAGAGTTGGGGGGAGCTGAGGCATATTTCCAGAAATCGCACACGATGGCGTGTAGGCTTTGTAGAGGCCCTAGCACCCACAAGGAGATACAGGATTTAAGAAAATAAGTAAGTTAGTAGAGATGAATCACTGGCCAACCATCAGTTCAGATTCTGAAAAAATATAGCGACGAGCTACGTATCTGCCAGTCACCTGCTCCCTCATCGGTTTTGCCTTTATCGAAGTGCATTTTGAGCGCGTGCAGCCATGTAGGCTTTCGAAGAAAGGTACACCGTCAGGCATAACTTCCGCCATTTTATTCCTCATTCTAGCGCAGTCTACGAAGTTTATCGGATAGAGAGCAGCAGGAGTCCGCATAGAAAAGGGGTTGACTCTGTCAGCCCCAGTTTGGGATTCCAGAAAAGAGGTTGGAGAGACGATAAATTGCGCTTTTTAGTACCAATTGGAAGACTAGTTCAGCATCATACTTATAGACGTATTTGGTTTAATTCGGCGTCTCACAAAAACTTTTAATCTTTCATTGGATCTTTCAAAGTAATCATACGCATGCCTAATCTCATTCTGAGGAAATCTTGTTGAAATCCTAATGTGCATATTAGTCAATCAAGACGCCAAGAGAACCCTCATTTTGTTTAATATATTTATATGCATGTGCGCTAAAATTCACCCCGTAATACTCGTACGTAGTTCATTTTTTCGTAGTTCATCAGACTCGGCATACGCTCTTCACTGTAGATCACTTTAAAATGGTTGTGAATGATCTCTAAAATCATTTCTGAGTTACCAACTAATCTGTAGAATACATTCAAGTAGCCAAATTTAATAACACAAATCATTTATCTAATTCCTTAAAAAAGTGACTCACAAGTTGACAATTACGAATGGCTACTACTACTACTACTCTGCTTCTGTTTTAACTCTCCTTAACTAACTTATGGAACAATAATTTCATAATAAAATAGAATGGGTGGGCTATAAGTCCACTGAGTTTCATATGGACTTATGACAACGTTTGATGGGTCGTAAATGCACAATCAAATGATGATGTTTCGGTCTGTTTGCAATGAGTTCTTTGTGTACTTTCGTCTCAATGCTATTAATTACAGAAATTAAGATTCCGAATATTACCACCGACAACAGTAACGGTTCTGGGACTTTAGTAGAAGTCCAAGTATGTATGAATTTAAGGACGGTTATTAAGTTGATAGCAAAAAAAAGTTTATAACATAATCTATAATCTATAATATTTGTGTTGCAACTCGCAAGTATAAGAATTTCTACAAACCGACCTGTACCAAGCCTTCTTGTGACCGTGTTCAGTATCTGGCGAATTTTTCACCAACTTACTTCTTATAGGTTCACCCAGGAACTCAGTAATGGTTGAAGATCCAAACAACAATCGTTGAAAGGTCTAAACGGTAACCTTCTGATTCCGGATGAGGATAAGCCTCTTAGATAGAGATGGAGAGAACATGTCAACAGCGTTATAACCACTTAAACGATGGCGATATTATCTCGAAATCCTATGAGTATAATCCGCTTCACACCTCCCAGCCAAACTGAAATTATAGCAGCAATCAAGTAGGTATTGATGGCAACCCTGCCGAACAATTTCGCAGAGTGGAAAAGGGGTGATCATTCTACCGAAAAATGAAAACTTCCTGCATTGACCTCATATGTAAACACTTACGGATGCTGCATCACCAATTTATCGACTTCAAGAAGGCTTTCGATAGCTTGAATCAAAACTCTATCTGATTGGCCTGATATAGGAAAGCCATTACAGAAGAATCAATTGACTATTCAAATTGATACGAAAGATAGGTGGTAGTGGATTGAACGCGAATAGACTAGTCCATTGCCCAATACGCCACGAAGTTCAACCAGGCAAGCAGGATGCCCTTAGGCAAACGACGCCCTAGGCAAACCTGGAATAAAGCACCAGAGGAGAAATCGAGCTCTTAGGGAATGAGTTGCTGCAGCTCATAAGCATTGCAGAATTCCGAATAAGTCAGTCCTCTATACCTTCCGATTGGTTGAAGGAAAAATAAAAACAAAAAAATTTCATCGAAATAGTTTTTCAAATATTTGGCAAGCTTTTTTTATCAACAAATTTTGTCAGAAAAAATAAAAGGTCTTTCCTTTTAAGGTCCGGAACACTAAAAACTGTGATTGGAAGACTTCACTACCCGAATCCAATTCTGTGTATGTGTCTATAGTAATCGCAATAGTTTGAACTGTCAAAAAAGAATACATACAAATACAATGGGTCGCTGCTTTACTTTTACCATTTATGTACGTAACGTAAATGTAAATGGCTCCTTTTGACAGCTCAACGCGTCACAACATTGCGGGATATTATTTTGAGTGTTTGGCTACACCATTTAACACAGCGGATAGTGTTCGGCAGTTAGACTAAGAATTGTTTAAGTCATGACTCATGATTCATTGTTGGTAACGTCCAATATCAAACTAGAAATGTCTGGAATACTATCATACGAGGCTGCCCTCTCACTTCCCCAATTTTTGCACGGAAATAAATTCAAATCCATTCTAAATGAAAACCTAAAAGAAATTCTTTGAGAAAAGAAACCTTTTCAAGATGCACTCCATTGTTGTGCCACTTTTTTTCATTTATGTTCAGTTTTTATAGCTACACAAACCATAATAGTAAAGGTCGAAAGCTATGTACATCCTTTAAAGCTTGCAAGTCTATGAATCTATCAAAGATCACTGCTATTCAATCGGATTTAATATGTAAGGTTAAACCATCCATTCACTAGACTATAGCCAAGAGCACTTAGTCTTTTGTTGTTGCCACATTCTTTGATGAAATGATAAATCGACTACCTTTTTTTTTTGTATAGATTTTTCCCAGCTACCAATCTAGTATTGCTTCCTATCATCTAAACGGCCTCAAAATTGATAGTTCCTTTCAAGAGTTGTCCGAATTGGCTAACCAAAGACAATACTATATAATAGTACAACCATATTCTATCCTTTCTTCTTTCCAATAAGGAAACATCAATCAATCTCACCTCGAGAGCACATTTCATCAATCCATCCACAAGCATATCGATTTTATAGCAAGCATTACACAGGATTTTCCCATCCACATCTCTACCCAGTTATTAAGGATAGATATTGTATTACAATTCATACACATATGTTGATGCAATAATATGTATGAACAAATCATTCTAATGGAATAACCCTATCACCGAAAGGATAACACAGCACAAATCCAATAATTAATTAAAACAAATTTAATACAACACTTTTGATTGCATGTCACTTGGTCGAAGTCAGCGGAGTTCGGTCGGTGGTGGTGGTGGTAGGTGGTAGGATGTTACATAAATAGAATATCAAATTGAATTGCATTCATGAATGCACCTTGAAAATGTTTCTTGCTCTTGACACAGTTAACGTTTGTGAATAGGCCTTTTCCAAGGCATGCAAGTGGAACTAACTTAGTAAAGCTGAAGAGGACCTGATTCTATAGGGAAGGGGTAGATATCGCTCATAAAATATTCCTTACTGTATAATATTTTCTCTTCGGATCTCGAGTAGGTATACTGGAATGCGTTTACTCACGTTCGATACTAGTCACAAAAGTAGGAGAATCATCCTACAAAAAATAAAAAAAAATATTTTCTCTGTGCTCTATAAACCGGAAAGGGAATAGTTTACATTCAAAAAAAAAACTAATATGAAAACACATGAGGGTTCTCAGAGTATATTTCTTATTTTTCCCATAACCTCATAGTTGGAAGGAAAATTTTAGAGTTAAATGCAAATAAGCCATTCGCTCTAGGGGTTGTTGTTTCACCTCCACCTCCCTCCATCCCACCCACTTAACAACAACGGACAATCTTCAGATATTTATCCAACCCTCAATGAATTCATAAAATGGAAAATTATACAAAATATCATTACTTCTCTGTGTCTTAATCTATCTGATGAGGTAGACAGCGGTTATGTTTCTATTGTCGGTGCTTTAAAATCAGGTGCAGGAGATCTGGGCTGGCACTTAACCTTATTTTTGTTGGCATCTTTGAGGCAACAAAACTCCTTCCGATTGCCTAATTCGTATACAATTTTATAATGATGGCCTTTGTAAAGGAGATGGTCGTTCATTTAATTAAGGGTCTTATTACGGGTTTTTAAGTTCACTTAAGCCAGGTACACCATTAGAGAACGTTGGATGCGAGTTCATATAAAATTATATCATGAACATTGTTAATTTCTATTGATTGCATACTTGAACTGTTCTCATCCAGCTGGGTTTTTTTTCTTTCTCCCCTTTTTCGTTTTTTTATCCCTTTATAGATACAAGATATCTGCGTTTCTTTATGCTCTGACGAGACTCTGCCTTTGGTGAGTGTTTGAGAATTATACACTTCTCTTTACCACCCTGTGATTGATATCTTCCCATTCACACAAGTTATTTTTAGAGATAACATAGTTCAGAATAGTTTATAAGTGTCTAAGCAGAGTAGTGAAGTCTTTGGCAGCACACTGATATATAGAAGGTAAATACATATTTTGGAGATGAATCTTATCATTTCGGCCAAAAAGGGCGGCATGGTTAATCCATGGCCATGGCCATTTCGATTTTAATCTTAATTTTATTTGCATGGTCAAAGGATGACCCAAGCATTTGTGCTTTCCGTTTATACTTTTTTACAGCAACAGAAGACACTTCCTTGAAATAGAGAACACATTGGAAAAGCAAAAGCTATAAGTTTATGAGTGCAGCTGTAGAATCACTAAGGAACAAGTGGAGGAAAGCCTACATCGAAGGACTAACATCAAAGTCAGGAGAACTAATAAAAAGAACTTCTTCTCCTTCCCCGAGAACAGAGTATTTACCCTTACACTGGCCAGACTACACAAGGCTCAGGCGCAGAGGAAATAACTTTTCTCTCACTCGAAATGTACTATTTAGTCAGTCTAAAGTATGACGCATTTCGGCGAAAGGTATCAAAGAGGGTAGAATACTGGATAGCCAGAACCATCCTGTCGTATGTAGCATTGGCGTGGACCGATTAAATGATCTTAACAGAGTGCGAAGACTAGCCGTACAAAACCGTACTGGAGCTTATAGTAGCATTCGCCCCTAATATACATACAAATATAGCACCAATCGTCAAGGAAACCTTATTGAAAATATTTAAAGAAAGTATTGGCAAAGATAACTCGCGAAACTCTCTCTAACCCACTTTTAGCGTAGTCTTTATGGACCACCATTTTTATTATGCATGAATGCAGATTGCAACAAATTTTCATTTCGTCAGTCCCATACATCGGCATTCTTGCTTTATGCCAAGAATGACATATATAAGTGATCTTAGATGCCCCGATTTACGGAAAATACTAAAAACAAATACTTCGTGCATGAATGCCAGTTTGACATGCATTCCCAACAACCGACATTCATGAGCCCAGGTTAAAGGAAGCCCAGGTTAGTTAAAGAAGAGTCACTTTGAAGCCTGCTTCAAGTAATAAATACAACAACATAAAAACAAAAATAGGAATACACTAAAAGTTGGTACGTATAGGCAACACTGTTGCATTAAAATATTTTCCAACAGATCTTCCTCCCGCATCGACCACATTAACACCTTGCGGATCACCATAGAGCTGTGCGTTGAATATTGATCGCCACTTCACCTGCTGTTCATTGATTTTGAAAAGGCTTTCGATTGTGTCAACAAATTGTTTATTTGGCGTGCCTTACGCAGGGAGAGGTATCCCAGATAAATTAATTGTTATTATCAAGGCTACATATGCTGGCTCAAAATGTCACGTCCTGCACAGAGGAAGGTTGTCAAAGGAAGGTTCGAAATTCAAAGTGGGGTAAGGAAAGGTTGCATTCTTTCACCCATTCTATTCCTTTTGGTGATTGGCGATGTTATCGACAGGAAACGAAGGACTCTTACATCTCAACTGAAGTATATTGACTACGCTGACAATGTATGCACAATAATGGATCCCCACCAAATGACAGCTGATGTACAGAGAGAGGCAGGCGTCGTAACGTCGTCGCGTTGGGCTGAAAATTAATACGGCAAAAACTAGAGTTATCAGCCTTGGAACAACCTCATCAGTTCAAATATGCATTGCTAGACAACCGCATTGCTAGACAACCGGGAGTATTGTCTCTAATGACGGTGGAACCGAACGGGATATAGCTTACTGAATCGCCACAGCAAAATATGTGCTCGGTGTGTTATCCAAGATGCGACTGTTCCGCTTCATCCGTGCTGCTATATGGACGTAGCACGTGGAGAGTGATCATCAACATCACAAGAAAGTTCGTTGACAGGTGCTTGCTTAACGTCTTAAGGATTTTCTTGCCCAACCGTATCTCTAATGAACACCTCCACCGGGACAGGAATTTATAGGCATCCAACGACGAAAGTGGCAGTAGATTGGTCACACTTACCGAAAAGGTGACAGTTCCATAGCTAACCAGGAGAGAACTGAGGCACATTGCCAGAAACAGTTCACTGTGTTCTTGCACCAAATCTCCTTAGAACCACACATCAATGATACTATTTAATGAAGCGTGATCTCATGCGTGATGACATGAATGTTGGACACTTGGGAGTAATACACAGCCACTCTAATTTTTGTGTACCCTGTCTAGTTGTTCAGAAGCATAGATGAAGCGTTCATTGCCGCCACTCGAACGGGTCCAATAAACGAGGTGATCTCATTATCCACTCACCGGAGCCCAAATTGTACAATGAGTATATATTTCAAACAGAAACCATAAAAATAGCGAAAGTGGCTCTGCATTACTAGACACATAACCATTCGTGAGTACTTTTCCAATAGTCTGGACAATCTATCTAAGATGCAATCCTGAGTTTCATAATTTCTTCAGGACGGTCTCAGAAAGTCTTGAGCCTTAAGCTTTTTTTTTCTTCACGGGGCGTCTTTGAAACAGGTGAGTCATTTTTTGATTAAAGGAGATTTCCCTTTTCTGATTAAAGGAGATGTATCCCATAGACGTCAAGCGCTTATAGATTTCGAAAAGGTTTTTAAGAGCATGCTATATTGTTAGTCATGGGCTTCGTTGGGTAATGCAACGTCTTACACAATAGTATATTGGTACACTCTGTCGGCTATGATCTAAAATCCAGAAACTGAGTAACGAGAATAGAGACCTAAGGTGTTTCGGCTCTTATTCTCTAGTCGAGATTGCCAGACAGTAAGTCAAAGAAATAAACAAATAAAAGTAAAAATCCGATTTCAAAATATTACTATACAAACTTTGACGAAGTAATTATTATAGATCCGTCTTTCGATCAAAAATGAGAGCAATAGCTAAACAGAATTTTATTGTCAAAATGAGCCCATTTATTGAATGTAAGACGCACACAATGGTCAAGAGATTCTTGAAAAATCTTCCAAAAAGTGAATGAACACAGCTCCAATTGCAGTGCGTGATGGCGAATGGACTTATTTGGCTCTTGCTCGATACTATGCTCCAAATCAGTAACAGCTTCCTTGGAGCACACTGTAGGCCGTATTCACAGATCTGCAATATCAATTATAGTATTCATGGTGTCAAAATGAACCATGGTTATTCGAACTATTTGCCCTGAAATTTAGGTTGTATGACTTCATTAAGCCTCAAAATCATTACTTTCATTCAAAAGGACTAAACTATTAACTGGAATTGTTTTTTTTTTTTTCTCCGACGGAGAAAGGTGAAATTCTTCTGGAAGATACCAATGCGACCGTACCTATCGTAGTGTGGTATTCCTAACCACTAAACACCACATTCCTTCTCGTTTCTCTGCACTGTATTCCCTGTGGGTCTGCTTCCAGGTATTTCATAGCTGAGTGCTGCCTCAGAATGTGGCACTTTCAAGTTATCTCTGTCCTTCTCCAGGTTTCGCAACTATCGATTCACCATCAAAGAGAGCGCATTATTTTAACTACTAACTACGCCAGACTGTCTCGTTTGGCACAACGATAACAGAAATTGTTCACAAAAAAAAAAAAAAACATTAAAAAGCAACTCCACACAACAGTGGCCATGACTATCATCCACTTAAAAAGCAACAAAAACAAATTATCTAAACCCCCAAAGTGTTTCAGTGAAACCGTATTTCTTTCGATTGAAGTCGTCCTACCGTCGACGCGTCGTCATCAGGGAATGATAACACTGTGATAACTATTAAAGTACAACAAATAAATGGAACATCGCACGGGAAACGGATAGGTACCCCATAACACGCGGCCCGGACGCAATTAACACAGAGGGTTGACGATACCATTTTAACGGAATTCATTAACAAAAAAAAAAAAAAAGATGAAAGGAATTCGCCAACCAAAATTAAGGCAGCAAACTTTGTTCACCACTCCTTTGGCTTGATGTCAGTCAAAATGGGCAATCAAGAATCTGATTTATTTATTCAAAGTATTAGTTGGTCGCGCCAATAATTAGCTTTAGAAAATATATACATATAATCCTTTAGAAAGTCGCTTGCGAAAAGTGACATTTTGATTGAACTACTAAGCCACCAACCCTTCTCGGGCGAAACACAACACAAAGCAAAGCAATCAACCCCACTACCGAGCACAGGAGCATTCGCATTCGTGAGCAAAATTACCTGTTCAATTAAGGACACCACCGAACGTTAATTGAATTTGAATTCAACTTTTAACTTGACAAACTTTATAATTTGGTCGTCAGTATCGCGAATCTGCGTATTTATATTAATTTTAGATTTTAACAAAACAAGGTACATACCAGAAGCAGAAGAAAGCCAAAGAATGTCACTCTATCCAAAAAGATGTTACATAACGTGTTTAAGTCAAAATCACGCACAGAAGGAAAGCACATTTCTCCGAAACTTATTTATACATACACCACCGTGTACCGTATATGCACGTACAAATATCTTCTTCAAATAAATACGTATATAAACATTTAGAATCGACATTAAATTAATTTCCTTTTTTACTTTTATTTTGTTTTACTGAACTTTTTTTTTTTGTTTAACCTTTATTCCATTTATATTACATAAGACGGATTAATTACCTTCTCTCAGCGCACAGCACACTAGAGTGTTGTAGTGAGTAGTGATTGGTATAAATAACCAATGTTATAAATTATTGCGCGCATTTATTATTACACACTGGCACACTGAGTTTACTAGCACTTAATGTACAATACCCTACTGTGATTAACAAATCCGTGGAGTGATTAGAGCAATTTCCTTTTTTCTTTTTTCTTTTTTTCTTGTCAGACATCACAATGTCTGCTGCTCTGCTATGGAATTTTTTTCGAAAAAAAGGAAAAACTGATTCAAAAGCATAATAATCACCACATTACACATTCCAGTGTTCGCGAAACGCCAGATAAAATATACTTCTTCTTCTTCTTCTCATGCTCTTCGATCCATCCGACCTTTACACACAGAGAGAGTAGGCAGATTTGAAAACAACGAAAAAATAAAACTCAATTTTTTCCTATTTAATTCACTTTGAGATACATTTAAAAGAAAAAATAATAAAAATGAGATACTATTTGAGTTTTCTTAGGCAAAAGAAGGAAAATAACGGACCGATGACGACCCATTGGACAAAGACTTATTACCGCACATTACGATTTGTTATTTGGCACTGAACTTATCAGCCAGTTATACTAACTGTCCATAGGATGTCAGATTCATGCAATGAATCTCTCTATCTATCTATGACACGGAGAAAAGCTCATCGTCGTCGTCGTAGTCGTCGTTGTTGCCGCCGCCGGAAATGAGAGCTGAAATGTGCTGAAGAAGCACGAAAAAAAAATTCCTTCGTTTCGTTCTGAATAATTCATTCAGGAATGCGCATGCTAGGAGAGTATCATCTAACTACTATACTCCTCGTTTCACAGGGAGGAAGAGCCCACCACATGCACTAATGTACACACAATACACGCGCGCGTTTAGTGTGCACTTTGACTTGTAAATCAGATTCAAAGGCTGTTCGTTAGACGCAGGTGAATGTTAAGTTCAAAGAAAAGAAGAAAAATATAAAAAAAAAAAAACACGAACAAGGAACAAGAGAGCGCTCAACTGTATATAATTAGGAAATTCGCTTTATCACTATGAGTGCCTATCTAAGGGTGACATCCTTTTTCATCGTAAAAGCTTCTTGTTCACCATGCCACCGGATGATGGTGTCTGTATAGTTTTTGTGGAGTAATTTGTCGCTTATTCACGTTTTCAAAAGTTTCACATAGACATAAGTAAAAGATTTCATGCCTCAGTGAGTTATTAGGTCTGTTCAATCAAGTTGGGCGAACATCCTGTTCGAGAATCGAAATTCAAGAATATTTTGAATTACAACAGGATATGAAGAAGCCACGTTACTTTTAACTAATTTCATGTAGACAAGGAATATAAAAGCTTTCACATTTCAAGTTATAAGTGAGAGTATTTGTTTACAGGGATGATAGAATGTTGACAATACTTTTGATTTGATGGTGTCAAATTACTTAGTACAGAATAAATCCTAAGATTATGTTTATTTACAGTTATGTAGCTGAATTTTGTTAAAAAAAAATGGTAAATTTTAGTTCAAAGTTGTAAAGATCAGGCCAAGTTCTTTTAAGCTTAGAAGTTTAAGTAGTAAATAGAGCACTGACCTCTTTATAAGTTTTAAGGTTAACTATTATTGTTTGCTATTTTTTTTATTCATATATTCTTTTTTGACTGATAGGTCTTCCTATAGGGATAACTTCCAAACCGGACTGTTATTTTTGACAGTGCTTTGATATTAGTGTTCAGTATTGTTTGACACAAAGAACGCTTCCGCAACTTATTTTAAAAATTGGTTCTTAATTCGCGAAATGTACAGGGATTACGTGATTTGCTTGGCCTTCATAATCTAATGCATAAGCTCCCTATTCTTCATGTTGTGGATAAATTTCGTACCAGACACACTGTAAATGATCTAAAGCCAACAAGGGGTCAACTGTTTGGTGGGGTCTTTATACTCCATAGTGGGGCAATATATAACAAAACATGGCTTAAATTAATCAAGCATTTAAATATTAGTATTATTTACTGGTTTCTTGGACAATTTTGGTCACAGATTGAATATAATATATTATAAGTAAACATTTTGCAAATTTCCAAGTTTCTGGACCTAAAAAACTGCTCTTTATAGTTTTATCAGTCTCTCAACTATGTAATCAAGTAAGTGTTCTACTTGTATAATTTTCTGAGAAGAGATGCTCTTATTGGTGATCTAATGGTCCAATGGCTGACTTTAATGCCAAACTGACCTCAAACAGATGAAAGAATAGATTGTGGGATATTTGTTCTCTTAGTTCAGATGTTTTTTTACAATGTCGGTCAAGACTTATATATGTATGTATATAGTAGTAGCCGAGTCGATTAAGCTATGTCCGTTCGTTCGTCCGTATGTCACCATTTTTTAGGCCTTCAATTTTGAGCAAGGTTGATGAAATTTTGTATATGAGGTCCTTGTAAAAGTAAGCTATACACGTGTAAAAATTTTGAAAATTTGCCCACTGACACGCCCACTTTTTTCAGCCCTTTTCTATAAAACTCGAAAAGACTTACTCTACAAATCTTCCATAGATTTTATATAGCCACTCCTACTTTTTAGAGGCGGTTTTTCAAAAGAACAGTTTTTCTTCGATTTCAATCAAATAATATCAATTATAATATCTTTGAAGCAGACTCGAATACTTGCTAAAATATTTTAAAAATCCGCCCACTAGCACGCCCACTTTTTGAAATAAAATTCTTTTGGGATAATTTTATAAAAAAAAAATTAAATACAAATTTATTCAAATTTTTTGTTGAAAAAGCTACAAATGTCTGTATATAGGAAAGGGATAGGGTATCACAACATTCGTGCCCCAGGCGGATTGTAGCACTTCCATATGCTTCTATTTTGCTTTGTTTTCGTGGTCGATTTTAATATTAAAGGTATACGAAACATGTTTCATAAAAGTTCTTACTTAAATTTCGTCGTAAAACGCGTCAAAGTATAACTAATAAGAATATTTCAATAAGAAAGAGAAGAGTTCTCACGCAAAGAAACAGCTGACAGCTGACTTTGAGGGTTAAATTTATTTAAGTTCATTTTGCGGTATCATTCGAAAGTGAACCTATTTCATTCGAATCTCAAAATACACAAAAAATGTTAGAATGAATAGACACATTCTAAAGAATTGACTATTCATTCGAATCTTAAAATAAGCATGACTGTTTCTCCAAAAAGTTTTCTGCTTTCAGGCTCGCAAACACTGAAATAACAAAATCTCTCGAGCTTAGCGTTTCGCCCAGATGTAGTAGTTGGGCTTTTTAGTGAACGACCTACCACATCTAGTCTAGACGCACTGTTTATCCGACGGATACCGTGAACTAAAAAAAAAGCAAATTCAGCTAACAATTTGATTTTCTTAAAAACATTTGAAGATATTATAAATAGCCCTGATGTGGTGGTTGGGCTCATCAGTAGACGACCTACCACATCTTATCCTTAAGGCACAATAACGATTAAGGATACTCGATTTCAATTTTATGTCTGAAAGAGCTTATCCAAAAATCGAGAACCATATACATATGCATATGTATGTATATAAAAAAAATCATTAAATATAAGAAAAAAGTGTTCTTATCCGCAGTTTGTAGGGACGAGGCACAAAAATCCTCCACCTCCAAATAACACACACTAAGTCCGATATTGACACCGAATTTTAAAGAAAAATAGATAGATAAGTGATCGATCGTCTTAAAAACGGCCGATTAAATTAAAAAGTTTTGTTCAAAAACCTAAAAAAAATATAATAATAAATAAAATAAATATATATATAACAATTCCACTACAGTTCGTAGGGAGGGTGATCTCCTGAAAAGAAAAAATTAAAGAAGAAAATAAAAAATAAGAAAAAAAGAAAAAAAAAACAAAAGAAAAAAGAAAAAAAGAAAAAAAGAAAAAAAGAAAAAAAGAAAAAAAGAATAAAAGAAATAATGAAAAAAAAAGAAAGAAAAACAGAAAAAAAGAAAAAAAGAAAAAAAAAAGACAAAAGAAAGAAAAAATTCCACCACCAAATAGGAAATCCTATCCCTTATCCCCCTGCACTACCGACACCGAATCCCGAAGAAAAGTAGTACTTAGACAAACCTCGACCGTCCCAAGGCTATCACACACGCCGTAAACGCGATCTATAATAACCCGTGTATCAAATTTGTGCAGAAAAAGAAAAAAAAAAAAAAAAAAAAAAAAAAAGTAAAAGAAAAAGAAAAAGAAAAAGAAAAAGAAAAAGAAAAAGAAAAAGAAAAAGAAAAAGAAAAAGAAAAAGAAAAAGAAAAAGAAAAAGAAAAAGAAAGAGAAAGAGAAAAAGAAAAAGAAAAAGAAAAAGAAAAAGAAAAATAAAAAAATAAAAAGAAGAAATATCGACGCGACTCTCGAAAATCAAAATCATTTCAAACCTAGCAAACTGTGTCCCTGTCTTGATTACAATTAAAAAAAATTTACCGTTTTCGACTGTCCTGTCGATAAATATAAATTAAGTTTCGAAAAATCTCTATGAACATTAATTTGCTTTCGATATGGAGTAATTACTCTTAAATGTATTATCTATATAATACAATAGCACTCAACAGTGCATAACTTTAATATTAACCCCTAATTATTGCAGCACGATTGTTCTACCAAACATCATTAATGGTGCTCTTTGATTAGCCGAAATCCTGTGCTTTCTTATAACGAACGGGGAAGGTTATATTGTATCTTTGAACACGTTTTGGTGGAAATAATACTCCTTCAATTTCACAAAAGGACACACTCTAAAACTCTATTGAATTAATCCGAACAAAGTAAGAGCTCTCTTAAGCGAGTGCAGGTTAGGTATTTATTTCAAGAAGGTATAGAGGTCCATCATTCCACAAAATAACCTAACGGTGTACACTTTAAATACTCGTAAGTTCACGAAATCAATAAAATTTTCAATACCTCGTATCCGATTTTCTACAAAAAAAAGGACGTTCTAAGTTAGGAAACAAAGATAAACACTTATAAATATGTTTATTGCCCTAGACAAATTTTACAAAAAATTATGGTATCAATGCACGATTTTAAGCAAAGAGAGCTCTATTGAAAAATTAACAGTGCAATCAGTTTTTCTTGAACCAAATCGAAAAATCTTACAAATTCAAAAGTGTCGCTTCCCCTCCTTCAAATAATACCAATATCAACTTTTCTTAAAAACGAAAAGTGGACGACTGAGTTGTAAAAAATTTCACATATAACCAACGATCTATAATATTATAATATCAAGTTTTTTGAGTAAAACTTTGTTGAGTTGGTTATAAATAAAGTACCGTTGTTACCAATATTAGCGATCTCATAAGTCTTCACAAAATTAGTTTGAATATGAAATTTTCACGAAATCACTGAAGCATTTTCAAGAAAAAAATACATTTAGATAAGCAATTTGACAATTTTTAAAATTGCAGATCAAAAACGTTTTACACCATTTTATAAGACTTCACCAAACTACATAGTTCAAATATGAAATTCAAAGAAAATCGTTATAGCCGTTTTCGCGCAAATCGTCTTAATCCTTGAAAAAGTACCGTTACAGACACTTTTGGCCAAACATTTATTTAAGCGATTTTATAGCATTTGTGTTTTGTAATTGTTTAGTCCCTTTTCAAGAAAATCGTATTTTACCCAAATTGGCATTACAACAACTTTTAGCAAAAAAATATGGTACATCATCTTATTGCACGTGTCTGTACTAGCCTCAGTGTGGAATTTGAACGAAATCATTTAAGCCATTTTCACGTAAATCGACTTTTTTACAAATATTTTTATAAGTTAAGTACTGATGTTAACAATTTTGGTAAAAAAATTTACAAGTCATCTGATTGGGATTTCCTAGACTACATCGGATATGAGATTTAAACAAAATTCCAGCAAATCGTTCTTTTTTTTACGAAAAGTACCGTTAATATTAGGGCTAAAACAAAAATTTCGATTCCTCCTCTAGGGATTACCCAACAGACCCCAGATACCAAGTTTGATCAAAATACATTAACGCGTTTAGGCTATAGCCCCGCGGATCGTCAGGCAGATTTCCCATACTCACATTTTTCTACTTCTTTTTAAAGGCGATTTCAGAAAACCTCGGCATCGAAATTTTTTACGATCATCCAAAACTTGCCTATACAGGTGTGAGTAAAAATTAACAAAAGCAAAAGACACGGTTTCCACGGCCATGCAGACGGGTTTATAGACGGCAGGCACACAAATACTCAAATTTTATAATTGTGTATAGTTCAGTTAATATTATGGCTTAAGTAAAAATTTAAATTTCGTCACGAGTGTTAAGCCTAAGAACTCAGATATGAGGTTGTAAGCAAATTCATCATGCCTTCGCGCCCCGGTGACATTAGAGTTCCGTTCAGATATACAAAAAAATAATTTAATTGGCTGACAATATATATGAAAATCTATTTTATAAATTATAGAAATTACCAGACAGAATTTTTTTTTTTTTTACAAAACTACAACAGCCAAGTTTAGCCTCGTCGTGTAAGAACATTGTGAATTTTAATGAAACTCTAAGTGCCTAAACGGATTGGTCTGACAAACACTCTATACGGGTCTAATGAGTTTAGCTTTATTCTATATTCCTTAACGTTCTTCAGCAGAATGTTTTTAAGGATATACTTTTGTGGTCTTAGAATCCCGCGTTTTAAATGTTATGCGCACTAAAAAATTTTGACCGCAAAACTCATTGATTTGATTAAGCGATCTCAATCTAAAATCTAACGACTGTTTTCGGCTTATACATATATAATATATATATAGAGAAATAAATGTAAATAAATATAATAAAAAAATATATATAACAACTCCACTACAGTTCGTAGGGAGGGTGATCTCCTGAAAAGAAAAAGAAGAAATATCCCACCACCAATTCAGATACCTATTCTAAGGCCCTAATCATCCGTCACTCCCGAAAGGCAAGCTGATAAACTTTGACCGTCTTAAGGGCGGTCTCTTACGTAGGCTTGCACTTTTTTAAATGTTTGTCGAGCGATACTACCCTATTCTCATGAATATATAAAAAAATAAAAAAAATATATACAACAACTCCACTACAGTTCGTAGGGAGGGTGATCTCCTGAAAAGAAAAAGAAGAAATATCCCACCACCAATTCAGATACCTACTCTAAGGCCCTAATCATCCGTCACTCCCGAAAGGCAAGCTGATAAACTTTGACCGTCTTAAGGGCGGTCGATTTTATTACAAAGAGCTTGGTGCTACCAAGGCTTGCACCTTTATAAATGTTTGTCGAGCGATACTACCCTATTCTCATAAATATATAAAAAATAAAATAATATATACAACAGCTCCACTACAATTCGTAGGGAGGGTGATCTCCTGAAAGAAAAATCCCACCACCAAATAAAATGCCTGAACTAAAGCCCTAATCTCCCCCACACTACCGACACCGAACCTCCAAAAGAAGTACTTGGATAAACCTCGACCGTCTTAAGGCTTTCACACACCGCCGTGATAGCGATCTACATATAGCAACGCGTTACGCGTGTATTGAAGTTTGTGCATGCACACCGAATTCGAAATAAAACTATATCGGCGATATACATTGCGATTGTTGCGATTAAACGATCATTTTATCGCGCAATGGTGAATATGGAAACGATAATTTCTTGTGCAATAAATTATTCAGTTTAAAATGATTTGGATAATAATAAGCATCTCGCAATCGCTATCGCAGCGTTGTGTGAAAGCCTTTAAAGACAGCCGATTAAATTAAAAGAAAGAAAAAAACACTCCAGTTTGTTATATGGAGGCTTTTGTATAAATAACTGTCGAGCGATTCTAACCTATCCTCATGAATATATGTAATAAAAAAAAAAATACAACAACTCCACTACAGTTCGTAGGGAGGGTGATCTCCTGAAAAGAAAAAGAAGAAAAATCCCACCACCAAAAGTCCTAGTCCCCCCACACTCCCGAAACCGAATACCGGGTAGAATTAGATTAATCTGGCCCGTCTTAAAGACGGCCATTTAATTAAAAAAAACACACACTTTTGTTTTTTAGACGCCGATCGATTCTTCCCTATGCCCCTTAAAAAATAAAAAATATATAGAACAACTCCACTACAGTTCGTAGGGAGGGCGATCTCCTGAAAAGAAAAAGAAGAAATATCCCACCACCAATGGTATCCCCACTTCTACTCATATGTCCAACCGAAGACAATTTTCCGAAAAAAAATTAATGCTCTTCGTACCGTATTGTAAAAACTTACCGGCGACGTGAAGTGGGAATCCAAAAATATAATAATATATAAAAACACACAACTCACATAGATTTTTTAATCTGCTTGCTTACTGCTTACACTGCTACAACTCCTGTTGAACAGCTGTCCTTTGTCATCCTAGTTGTTCTTTAAAGGCCTCCTCTTGAAGTCCAAATCCAGTTGCAGGTCACAGCTACATTCCACACACACACATTCACTCACGCACTAAATTATTCGACTACCGCAACGTCTTAGTCGAAAAATAAAACATAAATCAAGAAATTCTTTCGAAAAAAAATTATTTCTATTTAACGCAAAAAATTAACTGTTTGTATGTACAATACAACGAACAAAAAATTCACTCACTAAACGGATCTGGACCACCCGTAGGTCCATGCACTACCGCACTCCACGAAACTACACTCACGACTGAGTAGCCGGCCACTCAACCGATCTGGACCACCCGAAGGTCCATTCACGACCGCACTACGCGAAACTACACTCACGACTGAGTAGCCGGCCACTCAACCGATCTGGACCACCCGAAGGTCCATGCACGACCGCACTCCACGAAACTACACTCACGACTGAGTAGCCGGCCACTCAACCGATCTGGACCACCCGAAGGTCCATGCACGACCGCACTCCGCGAAACTACACTCACGACTGAGTAGCCGGCCACTCAACCGATCTGGACCACCCGAAGGTCCATGCACGACCGCACTCCGCGAAACTACACTCACGACTGAGTAGCCGGCCACTCAACCGATCTGGATCAGTCGACCCCACGACCGATCTGCACCCCACAAGGGTGCACCACCGACTGAACCTTATCAGCCGACCACCAAACCGATGAGGTCCCCATGTATGAACAAAGGTGTTTGTGTGGATGTTCTTGTGTGAATTTTTTTTTTTTTCAAATTTTTAATATTTTTTTCATCACGATCGAATTAATTTGCTTTTCTTTGTTTTTTTTTTTTTTTCTACTGGGACCTGGGCGGTCAGAATTTGGTGTGTGATTGGGGTGAACATAATGGGATTCATTAGAAGGACTATTAAAGACGAAAGAATGACAAACTATGATACAACTGTTAAAGATGATTTGTACCAGGAAGAATCACTTTACTTTGTGTTTTATTTTACAGTCGACTCCCTATAAGGCGAATTTTCGCGGGAGCTCACAGTTACTCGTAGTTCGAGTTAGAGGGATTTTTGGAAAAATTCCAGTTATATTTAAAAATCAATGGAGTCTGAACTCTGTACACAACATCAACAAAGTTGATAAAACTTTTTTTTGTGTCTGGTACAAGTATAAGTAGTTTGAGCCAATGGCTTGCCAATTTTGTTGAGAAAGTGTAACAATTTTAAGGTAACTTAACTTCCTTCATTGTATGAACCTCTTCGTCTTTATTGTGTCCTTTGTTTACTTGCAGCACAGAAAGGATTTCGCTGATAAACAGATCCAACCATCTTTTAAATCATATCCACAACGTCAATCGAATGTGCTTTCTAAGGCCTCTCTCTACAAGATTTCTTTAAGCAGCAGGGTCTACAATGCGATGTATTCCAGGGCCTAGCTTCTCGCAACCATATGTGTTAAAATCTCGCACCTACAATTTCATGCCGCATCTTTATTTAAGGTAAGTTACATAACTTTCATTCATTCACTAAACGGCTTATCAATTGTGTCTTTTTTTACAGAAATGTTAAGCAGCAGTATCCAACACTTCCACATAACAAAACCCCACTATCGCAAGCAAAAAACAGGCGAATGCATCGTCAATTTTGTACTTACCCATTCAAAAGGCACATCAAGCAAGTTATTTTCTACATCACAGCTCAGCAGAATAACTCTCAACAACAATAGAAGAATACTTTATTTTCAATTTATTTGGTTTTAAAATCGAACATATTTACTGAAAAAAAAACTACACTTCGTTACTGAAATGCTAAATTTTATTTAAATAACGGATCACCCTGTGTCTAGAAAGAAAAATGAAGAAATTCTACACCCTTTGACGTAGGCTTTGTTCTCTGTTTCATGCCTCTAGCGCGTTTGGAAAAGAAGATATCGACTGCACAAAGTCTCTAAGTCATTCATTCACATTAAGACCAAAAACATTTGGCCACCCTGTGTTCAACAGTGGATCACCCTATTTCCAGCAAATCTCAACCCTCCAACGTGAATTTTGGTGCTTTTTTCATGCCTCTAGCACTTCTTAAACAAAAGTTGTCGACTACACTACGGATGAGCTTGCTAGGAAAGGGTCGACGCTGCACATATCGCGGGCCCTTCGCTTTGTAACAGCACGGGTCGTTTCTGGCGTTATTACCGGCCATTGTGTCATTGGCTTTCACGCAGAGAGACTCGGTGTGCTGCATAAAGACTATTGAAGAAACTGCAGAGACGAAGAAGAAATCGAATCTATTCGTCACCTGTGTGACTGTCCTGCCCTATCTGTTAGAACTAAGAGAACTCTTGGCAGTCATTTCTTCTCGGAGCTGGAGGACTTAGGCAATGTTGAGCTGGCGGACCTCCTGAGATTTATATTACTATCTGGGTGGTTCTAACAGCGGACCTTATTACAGCGTTCCCAGGGTTAAATGATTGGGCACAATGGACCCGAATTGTGGGTCTAAGTGAGCAGTGACCTTCTGGTCACAAGGCACCCATCTACCTAATCTAACCTAACCAAAAATTGTCGTGAAACACCAACCCACCAGAAATCTTCAGAAAAGTTGCAATAGTCAATTGTAAACATTTAAATTGTAGTAAGGGCCAGTTGTTGTAGAGACCCTAGATCCCACAAGAGGATACAGAGAATAAGTAAGTAAAGTAAGTATGTAATATATATATATTTAAATTCATGAAAAGATATATGTATATAGATTAGACCTATTTTTTTAATATTGTTCCAAAATTTGTTACAAAGCTGTGACAGACTGTTATTCAGTTTCAAGGAATATTTAGACAATTGGAAAATAATATAGACTTTATACCTTAGTGGCATCATTGGTCCATGGATTCAATATGGTGTCTGTCTATCTGCCTATCACTTTCCAACAGACTTGTAACTCTTAAACCGTTTAGAGCAAAGGCCTGAAGCTTTCGGAATGTTTTGGGGCACCTTGTATAAAATGTTAAACTAACTAACTAACTAACTTTTTGCTACCCAATATGCAGCATATTAAACTAAGGGCATTGAGTGTCATCGTCATAAGAATTCAATTTTTTTGTAAAAATTTCTTTCTTTTAAGAAAATTTGTTTAATTTTTTAAACAAAAAGAGTTTACCTCTACCTCAGCGCAGATATGACGGAGAATAATCATACAAAACCGTCAAAAGCTCCTAACTTGATAGACCAAATTAATACACGTAATCTTACTAGTTATACTTGTTTATAAGAACAATATTTTTATATTCTTAATGTTCGGTGGCGTATGCGTATTTTTTTTTTATAAAACATACACAGGTCGTTAGTTCATTTATAATTAAAATTCTTCAAAAATTCGTAGCAGAACTACCAAACCTTGCTCGTACTAAAAGAAAATGAAGCTAAGAAAAGACACGACCAACTTACTTACTCAATTCCTTACGCCTCGAATGGAATAGGGCATTAACAACACTATCTTCTTCGGTGCTTTTGAGTTACTTTCAATTTATTCTCAAAAGTTTAATTTCTCTTTAACAGTTCTAC
This sequence comes from Chalcosyrphus nemorum, assembly GCA_949716465.1. Classification (NCBI taxonomy): domain Eukaryota; kingdom Metazoa; phylum Arthropoda; class Insecta; order Diptera; family Syrphidae; genus Chalcosyrphus; species Chalcosyrphus nemorum. Next base: position 36,628,159 of record OX454332.1, read on the forward strand.
ACCACGTATGCCTGATGTATTGCGATATATTTCACAATGAATTTGTCTTGCCGCCTTGATGTAATCTATATGTACATATGCTTATATCAATTATCGATCGATCGACCGATCAATTAGCTAGCTGGAAATAAAATTGGGCCAAGAAATCCTCAAGATTGAGACATCTGTTACCGAAAGGGCTTTATCAAGAAGCTTTTTTGGCTATAATATAAATGTGATACGTGATGATGTACAACGCTTGGTACATACACTGTCGGACAAAATAAAGTGCAAATCAAAGCTTAGTATGCACCAAATTCGCTTTTCATTTCTGAAGTTTTTGAACTCGAATTGAAATTTACAAAACGAATTTGAATACTACAGTTTGATATAATGTTTCTGGACTTAAAAGAAAACTTTTTTGCGAAAGTGAGGCACTTTTTTAAATTTATTGCACGAAGCATAGGCTTTTTCTTCGCAACTAACGTACCTATGAGCAATGCAGTTAACAGTTAATTGTCGAATAGGAAAAAAGAGCGTAACAAAGAATTATCACAGCTTTTTAACCATTTAGTCCTTGTCCTTGGTCGTGGTCTTTTTACTCACTGAAATAATACTAGTACCTATGTATATATGTAGCATTCAACCGATCTGCAGAATAAGTGATATTTATACATAGTTTATGTTGTAACAACTTAGCAACATTCTGGTGAAGTGTACATCTGGGGCCCAACTATGTAACTCGATTCTACTTTTGATTCTATTCTAAAGTGTTTTCCGATTCTAGTTTCAATTGGCACTATGTATGAAAGTAGAATCGAATGTTAGTAATGCCAACTTTTTCGCACCAAATTTTCGAATTTCGTTCGAGTATCGCATTTTACTGACATAAGGAAACGTCATACAGAGAAGCAAAACAATCATTAATTGAGGAAGCAATAACAAGGGTAAAATAATAAGCATATTTGTGGCTAAATAAAAAGTTTTTGAACAATCACTGAAGTAAAAGAGAAGATGGACAGTGTCGCAATTTGGTTTTGGGCTAATGAAAATGAGGAACACAAGGAACAAATTGATAGAAGGCGTATACGAGATGAATCCAATATTAGCTCTTTTGACAAATTCGTCCACAGAGGTTGCTATAGAAATACAGAGTTGCTATTTTGCGAATTCGATAATTTTTATTGTAGAATCGAGTTACATAGTTGGGCCCCTGTTAGAGTATTCAAGACTTTTGGTATATGTATAATATGAGCAAAACGTTATAGTCGAAGTAAAGTACCGGATAATTTAAAAAACTTATGAGTCTGATACCAGCCTTAGCTAACATATAAATTCAGGAAATTTGCGCAATTCATCGATATAAGCCATAGAGAAATAGTTTATTTCTTCTGTGTACCTTTCGAGGGTTTCCTTCTCTCAAGCTTCTGTCACTAACTCCACGTTATCTGCAGTAATTATCAAACGAGACTATTTTTTGTCTCAGCTCCGTCCAATGTTCACACAATGTTTTCTATCCATTTCAACAGTCCTTTTTCTCCCAAAATATTTGCAATGGACCCTATCAAAACTAGTCTCAAAATGATTCTCCGATGATTACCTTTCACATGACACCTGAAACTTGAGAATCCATTCACACACATCTGAGTTGTAGCTTATACAAGATGATCAAAGCCTGAATCCTGCAAAAACTACCGTAATGATAGGCACATTCACAAAAAAGTACTTTCTTAAAATAGTCCTCGGAAGATAACCTTTCACATGACACCTAAAAATTAAAAATCCATCCACAAATAGAAGAGCTATAGCAAACACAAATCGATTATACCTGCAGAAAGTATGTTGTTTGTGCTGGAGCTATTCCTCAATAAGTAAGAAACCGTCTAAAGTTTTTATTGGATAAGGCTGTGCGACCATCTGTCAGCTCAGCTGCACAACGTTCTGTGGTAAGTGATTGAACAGCAGTGCATATAAGTGCTACGCGAAAAAAATATTGGAAACTGTTGACTTAGAAGACTACTTATCACACGACACTTAGACAAGCAGAATACGATAGTAAATAGAAAAAATAGTAACATAGCACCAATTTCCTGCTATTTTGATGATACTTTGCTACATTGATATGGCATTTGTTACAGCGTTGTTACCAAATTAACAAATGCATAACCAATAAACCACACAAAGAATACTTTTTGTAGTTTACTTCAAGTATTATATTATTACAAAGCATAAAGATATAGTAATAACAACAAATAAATGCGATTAACACAAGAACACACATTGCTTGCCGCACAAAATCTATTAAACAGACACACAATCACATATTTTTTAATACAGACTAATGTATTTAGTTCATTTTTTTCATAATGGATTACAATGGAACATAAATTATTTCAATATATGCAATCTAACACATGTAAATTGATATTACCGAATGTTATAAATAATATTTTATTAATCTATCATTTTAAAGTTTTTAACAAAAAAAAAAAGAAAGAAAAAATATATTTCATATTTATGTATAACTAAACTTTGAAACTTTGGACGCCAAATTTGAGTAAATTACAAAATAGTATATTGTTATTATAGTGAAGCTTGTAAATGTTTTATTTGTATAATTTTGACACTAAAACCGAGCAGATCCTATAAAAAGAAACTAAACAGACACTCATGTGACGTACATACATATTTTAATATTTTTAGTACTCTATATGCAAGTCAAGGACGTATTAAATTAAAATTAAAATTTCAGTTTATGTAGTTATAGTAAAGAATATTTTGTTTTTTTCTTCTTCTTATTCTTCTTTCCCGTTTTAGGGGCCTCTAAATTTAATGAATTTTGATTTAACTTTAGTATCGGTTGCTGGTAAACTGCGAGTTAACAGCTGAATTCATGGCTGATGTTGTGGCCTCTTGAACGTGTTGATTGCGCATGAATTCTGTTGCGAATTCAACTTGTGCCTTGGCCATGCTGGCGCCGCTACTTCTGTAGATTGTGTGTATCTATAGGAAGAAAAATCTGATAGAAAACAAAAGCGTTTCATTTGTATGTACTTACTTTGGTAATCATCATGACATTAGCAGCAGCGGTGATTGCAAAACAGAAAGCAATCACTAACAGCAAGAGGCCACAAATGATACCCTCGGCACTTGAATCAAATTGACTAATGGCAACAATGAAGCCACAATAACCAGTGCCAGGAACTCCGATAGCTTGGAATACTGTCAACATCGTTTGGAAAAAGTAAACGAAGAAAAATACCATAAAGTTGAAACTTGAGTCATTCTTGAAAGCCTTATACGCTGGACGGAACCTTCAAAAGGAAAGAAAACAGAGTTTTACTTAAAGAGAAACTTATGTCTTTTCATTTTATTTAAACATACCAACAAATATACGACGCAGGAGTAAACAGAAAGGCATAAAAGATCGACAGACCGAAATTCGTAAACACTCCACTGTGCAAAAGTATTATGAGGCCACCAATGATATTTACTAGCATCGTTAGGGTGTAAACTAGATGGGAAAAAATTCAATGGTTACAATTTAAATTCATTTATTTAAGATAAAAATACATACACATCCATGCGTAGTACAAATGTTTCACCAGTCGTTGAAACTCTGATGGTATTTCTAAGTTAAAGTCCTGATAGAAGCATGGCTTAATGCAAAAGTTATCGGGTAAAGGTGGCCAGTTGTTAAATTGTGGCACATTGGCGCCCTTTAACTGTTGTTCACGTCTATCTAATTCAGCTGCTTTTCTGTCCAATTCTTCTTGACGGCGCTATAGGTGGGGAATATAAATTATTAAAAATTGTTAAAAATATCCAACAACTGGTACATTTAAACAAGCGAAGACAAGTGTAACTTTGCAATGTTGATCACAATTCAATGGATGGTTTGATGAAGCTTCTATTTCTTTCCGACACAAACTAACAAAATCTCTGTTCCTCCCTTCCCCCTCATTTCTCCTAAGAAAAACGCTATAAACAAAAATGTCTTGATAAATATTAACTCCCAGGCACTTGCTACTATCTGCCTCGCAAACTTGTGTCTTTCACAACTATAACCACTAATGCCCCCAATAGCAACAATTTTAGATGAAACTTCTCACATTTATCCTGGACGATCGTCAAACAACAGCACTCCTCCACTACCAATAAGGCTTGCCCCAGAACTGGACCCTATCCCTGAAGCAGCTCTTCAGCCTCCCAAAAGGTTGCTTATCACAAAGATCGAGAAGTCAAAGGTAAGACCAGATAGAAACTTCAAAAAAACTCCGTCTCCCAGCTTCGCCTCCGCCACGGAGTCCCAATGAACAACCGCATCCCGCACAACAGATTTTGGAATCTTATCTCTTCTTCTTTAAACAACAAACCCATTCTTTTGGTATATTAACGGCCAGTCAAAAGAGGCAGGTGCTGGTAATTCTGATACAAACCACTGAGATAAAATAGTGCAATCTTTTAGGCAGATGTCTACTTAATCGAACTCTGTGCTAGAGAATGTTTAAGAAGATAGCTCAGAAGAATATTCTTCCAAAAAGCCAAGTAGCTCTGAAAGCATCATATCCTTAAACTTTGAAAGTAAGTATGGATGCTCCATACGAACAATAAAGCCCCAACTGACAACCATCAACCAGATAGCTCTACCAGTACTATCCGTAGTACATACCATCTATAAATTCAAAAAATAAACAAAGCGAACACATGCCCTTCCTCTACTTGCCTGTTCAATGCATAGATTTAGCTGGTTGATCCAAGTTATTCCACTCATTGATGTATGAGCACAGACCGTGGCATAAGCCTTGTACAGAGAGAGTATGTCCCAAGAATTAGACCTCCAGTTACGATCATTACCGATCAAACAAACACAAGTCTGAGATCCTAACCGACTTCATAAAATGACATTGTTTTCTTATTTGTTATCTTAAGAAAATGGGTCGTGCCTAATCGTACATGTGTCCTCTTTGAGTTGAACACAAACAGTTTGTCATCTACTGTGTGTGTGATCATTGCTCCTCAAAGGTTTAAGCACTTTAATAAAGGCTTTATATGTCACCTTTTTAGATTAATCAAACAGCAACGATGGAGCACGTCAGAAAATGGCAGGTGGACCTACAAACTGCTGCCAAATGTCAAAGAGTGGACCACAAGAAAACACGGGGCTAACAGGACATGGAAGTTTTCGAGAATACCTTCACAAATACAATTTCGCAGATGATCCTTTCTGCCGGCACTGTGAAGGGAAAGTCCAAAACGCGGAACACGTCCTTGTTGAGTGCAAACAATATGAGTCTGCGAGAAACATCCTAGAACGAGAGATTGGAAATGTCTTGGTAACCCCAAGACGCCTAATAGGTTTCATGCTCTCAAGAAGAGAAGCTTGGGTATTTTCCGACAACATTATTGCAAGCATAATGCAGGAGCTACGGCTGGAAAACCAAACACAAAGAGCCGAAGAAGAACAGAGCCCTGCAATATAACGAAGAAGACATGACGTCAAAGACTTGCCCCTAAGAAGGCCTGCCCTTTATCGGCGGTACCGTGGAGGCAACAGGACAGTTTTGGGGGCGGTGGTTTAGCACGTAAACATGCTAGAGCATGGAGTCGGGCATAACTTCGTAGTACGGGCTGCGAGTATCCATTAAGAGTCCATCGCCTCCAGCGCATCAAAAAAAAAAAAAAAAAACTATTGTGGAAGATTGTATAAGTGGATTTCGAATCGCAACGAATAGACTAGAAATGACAACTAGATGTTCCGTTGAAGAAAAAAAGGAATTATTTGTGGCTGCATGTCATTTTACACTTGAGTATAAATAACCACATAAGTAAGACCCCTTTAGTTTCATAATTTTATATTTATAAGGTGAAATTTAGAAGTCTCCTCACGGAAGCAAAAGGTGTGACCGTGAAAAACGTTCTGAAAGTCGAAAACCTCACGCACTCACGACTGAGTTACAGCGGCTTCATTTTTTCATTAACATAGTCAACGAGCTAATGGACCCATAACATGCGATCTCAATTTAAGTTATTTACAAAGGCACTACAAAGGGATGTACTTGTAGTAAACTGGATTTATTAAATGAATTCAACAACTCTTCACGTATGTTTGTTCAAATGATAGACGTTATAAGGGAAGGACTTTAACTTTTTTTATTTGTTCCAGTAAGGTTGTAAAGGGTACCCTTAGCATAGAAAATTCAACAAATTTTCTTGAAAAATCGAAGAAAAAAAACATGTGTTCAGAGTTCATTGAGACTATCATAAAGAATCAAGAATTGTTCGGAATCGATACTGAAAAAAAAAACGGCGGGAAATACGAGATTCCCGCAAGAGTTTGAGGATAATTGGAAATTCATGAAACTAGTTGGAGCGAGTCGATAAATCAATAGCTTTCACTTTGCAAGTACAAGCCAATGAACCCACAAGTAATTTATCAAACATCAGAAAATGGTGACAAACATTTTACGTTTTTCCTTATTGTCGATTCAAGAAAGAAATGTCCAAGGGTATAAGGTATTATTAATTGGAATTAAGTGAAAATAAATGACATTACAGTCAGTCATTTAAACAAAAGCAGGCCATTTCACTCCAAAAACAGTGAAAGAATTTTCGTAGTTTTTCGCAGAAGAGAGCGCTTACGAGAGATTAAGAAATTTCCGCATGCTACGACTTTTAGTGCAAGAAATTTCTGTGGGCTGGTTTATGAAAACTGTCAAAGCTGTCAGTCTATAAATCAGTGTATTTCCCGTTCGTTTACTTTTTGTAGTTTTAGCTCTCTCTGAGAGAATTTGACCCCCACTCTTCGAAATTTGATAATTTACGAATTTTAGTGCAAAAAGTACGCGAACGGACCTATTGTTCAAATTTGAAGAGAGCCTATACTGAATTTGGTTTTCAAATAAATTAGCGTTTAAGCTGCAGCCGGAGAAACTTCTTTAATCCAGATCGAGAATAAGGTATGAGGGTACAAGTTGAGTTCAGCAGTAATGGCAATACTTCCGAAAGTTATCAGCTTCATTCTCGAAATCCAATATGATACCTACCTTGGAATGTATACACAATATTACGCTTCGCTAGATTTTTTAACACGATGACGAAACTGATGAGCTAGCAAGGTTAGCACGGTTAGGATTATTCCGCCCTGGAGGAAAACCATAGACACATAAAGGGTGGTTAAATTTTAAGGGCCGATGTTGAATGTGAACCACACCTAAACGTCAAGCTTTTTTCTGCATTTCATTTCACATTTCTTAATTTCAACTCAATTCGAACTTTGGAAAGATACACAATCGAGCAACGCGTTAAAGTTATTCAGGCTTATTATGAAAATGGGCGTTCAAATCAAAATGCATATCGTGCACTTCATGATTTTTTCGGTCAATTTATTGGTCCAAATGTGCGTACAATCGGATAAATCCTGCAAAAATTTGAGCCATCCGTGTCTGTAGGAGATGTGAAAACACCAGTGCATGCTCGTACAGCTCGTACTGCAGAAAATATTGCTGCTGTTCCCGATAGTGTGGCTGAAGAGCCGTACACCTCAAGTCGTCGTCGTGCCCAACAATTGCACCTCAAACGCTCGTCGTTGATGAACATTATGCATAAAGACTTGCATTTACGCGCTTACAAGATGCAATTGACTCAAGAACTAAAGCCTCTTGACCATTTCAAGCGTAGTCAATGGTCAGAATGGTGGCAAGAAATGGCAACAGTGGATGATCAATTTTCGAAGAAAATCATCTTCAGTGATGAGGCACATTTTCACCTCAGTGGATTCGTCAATAAGCAGAATTACCGCATTTGGGCGAATGATAATCCAAGAGTGATTGTCGAAAAACCAATGCACCCACAAAGAGTGACTGTTAGGTGCGGTTTATGGGCTGGCGGCATCATCGGGCAATCTAAATCTCAGAGCAATCAGACTCAATAGGTTCATTCAAGCCAACAGTTACCTATAAAGGAACCTTTGTTTGAAACCTTTATTTCTCTTTATTCTTTGAGGGAGCACATTATCTACTGCACCATTGCCGCCCGATGTACCATTTTATATGTACCTACAGACAATGATCAGCACTTTGAACGCTTTTTATACCCTTACGCGATATACATTTAGAAGAGAATCTCAAAGGCGGTTTGAGATGATTAGGTGTGGTATAAAAGCAACTCTTTTAGACTTGAATGGAGTATTTGGGGCTTTCCAGAAGTGAATAACGTTTTGGTATTTTTTGGCATTTGTACCTTGACCAGCAAGTCAAGACGCCCAAACTCGTGTATAAGTAGTTAGTTGAGCGGGTGATACTCCACCAGCAAGAGTTATATGTACTTTGTCCCTGATGTCAATCACAATGGCCTAAGTTGAGTACGACGTAAAGATTTATTCGTCCGCTTCCAAAAACGCCCTTACTAAAGCTGTCTACTTATTTACAGACGAACTTATAAATTCATTGAACTTTTATTACAACATTTTATTTCATTAGCCGTGTAATGTTAGCTAAGGCGTTGAAAATACTTACAATTTTCATTATTTGCAATGCAAAATCATCGCTTTACATATTAGAATGATTAATTCGGTCATGTGAACTGAGTATTAATTGTATCTACTTAATCTGGCAGCATTTTAATTATATGCTCAATAAAAGAAACGAGAACGCGCAGTAAATTGTGTAGTTTTTCATATTCATTTGATCACCGAGTGTGAATGCCGACCACTGATCAGATTGTTTATGAAAACAACATTTATTTTTAGTGTTGTATTTGAACGACAAGAAATAAATGTATTGCAACAAATGACGCTGCATAAACACTTGTATACAAAGGCAAGTGATTCATAATGCTTAGAATAGAAAAAAAAATACCTACCATGTGGTTGTTATCTTACTAGCGGTTTTTTTTTTATTATTTACAAACAAGTCGCTGTATTCTTACTTGCTAATCATATTGTTGATAAGAACACAAGTATTCATTGATACAACATTGTATAGCATATCATAGAATTAAAAATCTATCACGACTATGTACAAGTCATTTGTATTACTGATGGGTCCAAAATGGACACAGAAATCAATGCTGGAATTTTCTCTCTTTGGCATTAAGAGAACCTCAAGAACTACCGGCAGGATTTCCAGTTTCGGATCACTTCGCCACTGAGTTTAATGAAATTCTGGTGTTTTTGCATTTGTGTGATTCAATTTTTTCTTCGTCTGCATATTTCCCACGATTGTGTAAAAACGTTTATTGATATTGCCCTTGGAATGGGGTTCGAAGAATCTCTCGTTTGAGATACAATACCATCTGAGCCAATTGTGCTTTGTCATGCCTGTGCTTAGTGGGGGTTTACCCATTCAACTAAATGTCTGGAATAGGCCAATGTGGATCATAAACGTTCAGTATAGATACTTTGTATTCTTTGAACTAATACGGAACCCATATCCATCCAAAACGTGCACCCATACATCTTTGCAGGGACGTCTGATCCTCGCTTATGATAGCTATATCGTCAATAAAGAATAACAGATGTATTTTAAACGCCCAACGATCTTAATGATGTGCGACATCGGTTTGATAGAACTATAATTATGACAATAATTGACTATAACCCCGGTTTCCACCTCTTTTCCAGAACTCAGATGGTATGGAGCCTAACCCAATCGCTTTTTGTTTTTCGAAGTATTTGACTTCTTTGACTCACCTGAATATCGCAAGAGTTGACATGATACAGAAAAAATAGAAAATATCAAGCTTCGGAAAGAAGGTGACTTTTGAGTGGCGCAAAATTCCCCTCTAAAATATATTAGTTTCCAGTGAGAATACAAGTTTGGTTATAAGGTGAATGAAACCAAATTAATGATGGTGACACAATTAAAATAGACCAAGAGATACATGTAAGCACTCTCTCACATCCACCATACCATACCATGCCATTAACTTATGCCTAAGAACAGTACTTTTTAAAAGGTCAAAATTGGAAACTAAGCGGAGGAGTCAAGAAAGGTAGGTAGTGTTAAATTTCATTACTCTCTTGGTCTAGATCCGCACTACTTTTTGCACATAGTTGTTGTTTTAAAAAGATCCTTTTTCAGATACCCCCGTGTGCCTCGCATCATTTGGTATTTTATGATACCAAGAACTTAATAGCTATGGTTGGCGTTTCCAATAGATTTCTACTCAATCACCGAAGGCTTAACAAACCACACTGTAACCCATTCTAGACTAATATAAATTACAAGCTTGGATAATTTTCTCTCACCGTAAAAATAAGTTCAAACGCATAAAAGAATTCAGTGAAAATATAAGAATCTTTTGTTTTTATACATTTTTATTTCTTCCGAGGAATATATAAGGGGTTTCCTTCAAGGAGTGTGGAACTTCTTGGTAAACCGAAGTAATGGTTGAATTTACCGCATTAGTAAGCATTCTTTGTAAACTCGAAGTGGAAATTTGTTTGAGTTAACCAACGCGTAATGCAAAACGGAGTCAATTGTTCAAATTTGAAAACCTAATGTTTTGATTTCAAAAATGATTCAACACATTCCACAGTCAGCGAGTAAAACATTCGCCACAGTTTAACCCCACAATTCCTTTGTTCTTTTATGAAATGCAAATAAAATTAGCAGATTACTGCAACTAAATAAAATATTTTAAAACATTCGTTCGTATGCTATGAATGGACCTCTTTTTTTTCCATTTTTGCCATTTCTTTCATTCATTCGTAACAAAATAACTGAGACTACTAAACCCGTTCGAGACCCAAATATTAAGTTTGTGATTGATTGATTTATGGTATTTTTGAATGCAATCATCACTTCTGAACTGTTGCAAAAAAGATATGACGACAGAACTCAGAAGCATCAGCAAACGCTGACGAAACGTTATATAAATTGCCGATACACGACACGGTGTGATTAATTGTACAGGTACGCAGTTCAATTTCAGTCTTCATTACTATAATTCGACGAGCCAGTGGGATTTTATTCGCTATGTGTTTCCAGATGAGAGTCAGGTATACGAAGAGAGGGTGTTGGTATGAGTCTGTAGCTTACAGAATTGTGAAAGATGAAAGTCAGGTTTTCGTTACCGTTTCTGTCCCTCTCCTTTCAAAGGATGTCGCAACTTTTTGTAAGCATACAGTTGGAGGTAAATTTTCTGAATATTTTGAGTTAGATAGTGGTGTTAAAGATGGTCTACGGGGTTTGGCATGGCTTTATGCTGTACGTAGTCGAAGCAGCATGGAGCTATAGTCTATAGCCTATAGAGGAGTGCATGTTTTGCGGTGGCACCAGTTTTCAGTTGTAATAGAATATGCAGAGGAAGAAGGCCCACATCATTTAATCCAAAAACCTATCTCTATATTTGGACTTCACGTCTCAGTAACTATACAACGACTACTCTTAACTGCTCTTGTTCGGTTGAAACATACACTTATAGATCCAGCAGGATATAAACTTGCGCTGAATGTATAACAAGATGTAGTCACGCGGCGCTGATCATTCACGAGCGTAAGGATATTATCAACCACTAAAGCGTCACTAAAACGTCTTACACGCAGGAAGGCTGTCTAAGGAATTCGAAGTCCAAAGTGGGGTTCAGCAAGGCTGCATTCTTTCACCAATACTGTTTCTATTAGCTATTAGCAACATAGATTAGCTGAATGCGGCCTTATCAACAGGAAACGAAGGAACTCGATGGACTCTTACATCTGAACTCAAACACTACGCGGACGATGTATGCCTTCCAAAACCTTCCTAAACGACACACTAACTCGAGGCCACTGTACTTCTTAGCCTCGACCAGACCGCAGACACACATCTTAACTCTCAACTACACGCATCACATTCTACAAGCAAATTTCCAACATAAACTTGCCTTTTCCTTATGTCACACATATGTACTTATACATTCATATTGGATATAGGCTTTATAGATGTAAAGTTCACATTTATTTTTACTCTCATTAAGGAATAGTGTATAGCAACAACATTGTGGTAGAAATTCTAACCAGTAATATACCTAAACAACCTTAAGATACAACTGATTCGCTTCGATTAAGTAGGTCAAATGTGCTCCCGTATGGCTTCTTCTCCATCGTTTTTTTTTTTTTTCAACACAACACAACAACTCTACTGTCATAATGAAGTGATCTAAATAATAATTTTCATTATTGGTTCGTGAAATTTTAATAATTCTCAGTTGAAAGCGTTGAAAACATCAGGAAAAATAATTCTTATTAGAACACAATGATCGTCTTGGTAGATCCTAATCAGAATTCGACAACAGTCGCTTCTGTATTTTCACAAAGAAAACATGCATGAAATCATAAAGAACATTCTAAAATATTCCCTCACCCACTGATGCTTCTCCATATTTGTTTGAGCAAACTACCCGCAGCTGTCTCACCATATTGTAGCTATTCAACCAACTAATCCAAATGTTTACTGCCAACAAAACCCTTTTAATCGAAACTGATCGCATCAGATGTTGTTCAAGAAAGTCCGATGATTCATTCAAGTATTATTTGTATGAGACAAAACACAATTACCTGTAGCTCCTCTGTGGTTATCTGAACGCTCGCACTTGCTGCCGCCCTGCTGCTGCTGCTGTTATTAATGGGTCCACCGACTGGAGGCAACATATTCTGAGACGAAGGCTGCACGACGGCCGCATTGTTCGCCGAATTGATCTGCAACTGTGGCTTGGTTTGCTCCTCCTCGAAGGGATTGTAGTCCTCCAGGGAGCTCTGGATGTTGGGTTGGTTTCTAGTTATTTGTTGAATGGATGGGTCCTATGTTGGTTGTAGAATCGAGAATGAGTCATGGGTGCTGTGATAACCGAATGCTGCGAGTGCACTTACCTCAAAGGGATTGTCCACCAATGGCTCTCCGAATGGATTGTCATTAAAGCCAGACATGTTTTTTGATTTTACACGTATCGGCTGGCTGAGGAGTGTTCTGAGATCTATGCGGGGATTTGGCGGAGCTTTTGGGCTTCTATTTACTGGGCTGCGATATGGACAAACTTGAGGATCTTTATCAGAAAAAAATATATTATATTTCGTCGAAAAAAAACTACACCACTGGTGCACCACCAAGAAATCGACAAATTTTTCTTTTTTTTTTTTTTTTGTTAAGAAATTCGAAGTTCGAGTACACTGACAGATATGAGCTACGCGAATTTATGGTAACAGTGATGCCATACAAATTTGAGGGTTGTCTTGACGAAAGTAATTCGAAATGAAACTATGGGATGCCACTTTCGCGTTCTTATTGGGTTTACATGGTAATACAAATGTATAATTACAGAACGGAAAATAGCTGCCAACCACTATTCTGTTCCACTAAGTAAAACAAAAAAACAGTTCATATTTCTTCCTCTCCATATTGACTACGTTACCGATCCGGCCACACTTCTACCTTGAATCTGTACCTTAAACGAATATTAGATTAATAGGAGCCCACAACTATACGTGCTATGCGCGGTATTGTTTTCTGCATGTTTTCTACCGTAACCTGTGGCCAGGGTTTTGAGAAGATTTCCCGTTACAGTAATACTCTTGGATGTTCGAAAGAGTAGGGCCGTGCATAGTAGTCAAACGCGCTGATCACTGAACAACGGCATTCACATATTTATCTTGAGTCTAAATAACTCCATTAATGAGTGGATGATTCAAAAATGAATCGCGGTTTGGGTGGTAGTTATTTCAGCATTTTCACCGATAGTCAAGCCGCATAAAGTCTTTAGAATCATCTGTCAATAGACAAGCTATATAGACGGTCATCTTCTGTCGTTTTGACGTTTGGCTCCCCCAAGTTCATAACTACCACTGATTTTGAATGTATTCTGACGTTTCCGGCAGAATCAAATTGGAGCTCACGCACAAATTCTTAATCGGCGGTAGTTTGCGAAAGCTGCCAAGTTTTGATTGAAAGATCTTCCAGTCCGCAGGGGTGATCTTGATATCTACCTGACCGATGTATATGTCACATCACAAGCATTTGAATGTGTGCACAATTTTTAGTTTTACAATTCTTGATTAAAACCTCTCCTCTACTCCCTATCTACGCACAAACTGAGCGTATAACTGATAAAAATAATTCCACTTAGCATTATATTTTTTCTTTGATGCGATTCATAAAACAAAATCAATTATCATATTTATATAAATTTTCCCAATTGAAAACAGCTAAACTCCATGCAGCGCTAGTAGCGCTACATTTATTCCCCCAACACTCAATGTAACCTGTACTTAAGATTCATTTGCACAAATTCATATGTTTGTCGCCTGAACTCGAAATGTCTTCAGTTCCTTTTAGTTTTGTGTTCCGCGGGAATAGACCTACAAAATGAAGGTGTGTTGAATAATTTTAAGTTTTCTTTGAAAAAAATGATGTTGCTATCGTAAATATCTTTTAAAATGTTCCCTAAAAGTTCCAGCCATACGAATAATACAAATTTATAATATTAACCCAAGTGATGGCTGGAATTTTCCCCGATTACTTTTCTGTGAACTTTGAGTGATTCTTTTGTATTCCCCTTGCAGCTTAACATTTCCTACCCGGCTACGGGTTGCCAAAAACTTTTCGAAGTTGTCGACGAGCATAAATTGCGTATTTTCTATGAAAAACGTATGGGAACACAGGTTGAAGCCGATGTTCTAGGCGATGAATGGGTTGGATACATCCTCCGCATCACCGGAGGAAACGATAAACAAGGTTTCCCCATGAAACAGGGTGTTCTCACCCATGGTAAGTTGCCGCTGCTGGTTTCTGCTCCCATTAAATTAGAGGCTGACTAAAGTTTTTACTTCTTTCTAGGACGTGTGCGTTTGTTGTTGAAGAAGGGACATTCATGCTATCGTCCACGCCGTACCGGCGAACGTAAAAGGAAGTCGGTCCGTGGCTGCATTGTTGATGCTAACATGTCCGTCTTGGCTCTGGTCATTGTACGCAAGGGCGAGAAGGAGATCCCCGGATTGACCGACACCACTGTGCCCCGTCGTTTGGGACCAAAGCGTGCCAGCAAGATCCGCAAGCTGTACAACTTGACCAAGGAAGACGATGTACGTCGCTTCGTGGTTCGTCGTCCATTGCCAGCCAAGGACAACAAGAAGGCAACTTCTAAGGCGCCCAAGATCCAACGATTGGTTACACCCGTCGTTCTGCAGAGGAAACGCAGACGTCTAGCTTTGAAGAAGAAACGCCAGACCGCTTCCAAGGAAGCTGCTGCTGATTACGCCAAGTTGTTGGCCCAAAGGAAGAAGGAGTCCAAGGTCAAGAGGGAGGAAGCCAAGAGGAGGCGCTCAGCTTCGATCAGGGAATCGAAGAGCTCCATTTCAAGTGCGAAGTAATGTGTTGGACTTTTTACCACATGATTTGAATAAAAAAACCTAAGTTAAACAAATTTTGGTAAATCGGTTTTTTTTCTACATTTTGTTGCCTTTAAAGAGAAGAGTTAAGATGTTCTCTGGCTTTTGTTGTGGTTGTATTGCATGGTGCATTGTTTACAAGTTCAGATTCAAGGATTTGCTTTGGTAAAAGCATGCTGAAAATATTCAATGACTACGATGAGAAATCATTCATTCTAGTCTTTCAGCAAACAATTTAGCTGGCTCATACCAACATCGGCCTCTGAGGCATTTCACGTTGGTTGCATAGCAAAAAAATGAAGATAAGGAAAATTTCTTAAAATTTGGAATTTAATTTTGTTTACTACAAAAGCAAAGATAGCAGGTCCGTTCGCGTACCCTTCTATAACAGCGAATTCTTACGAAAATTTACAAATTTTTACGAATAGCTGTTCGCTTACGGACAGAAGAGAGCGCTCACGAGAAAGTAAGAAATTTTCCCATCCTACGAATTTTAGTGCAAGAAATTTCTGTGGGCTGGTTTATGAAAACTGTCAAACCAGTGTATTTTCAACTTTTTCTTGTTCAACCCGTTCGTTTACCTTTTCGTAGTTATATCTCTCTCTGACAGAATTTTATCACCACTCTTCCAAATTTGACAATCTACGAATTTTAGTGCAAAAAGTACGCGAACGGATCTAGCATATCATTTGTTTTGACTTTGTGACTACTGTATGAAAGTTATATCGCATTTTTAATGACTTAAAATTGACATCCCACAGTCGAACGTAAATCTATCAAAAACCGGCCATCACATGCGATAGGTGGACTATATGGGGTTGTTGATTGAGTAGCAGTAGACCTGTTGTACAGCGGCCAAATAATTTTTACGCCTTCTTCTAGAGTAGAGATCTACATGAGGGATTCTGATGAATATTTGGAGTACAAAATATAGCACGCTCACGCTTTTCAAGAAGCTGCCAAAAATAAAAACGATGAAGCAAATTTAAGACTAAGCGCTGAAAGAATTAAACTAGACAAGTCGGTAAACCTTATCAAAATAATAACTAGAAACACAAACTCGTATTATCGAAAAATAATCTCTTGTTGGAATAATCCCTTGTTTTTAAAATGAATTGGATCTTTTGAAAGAACAGAAAATAAACTGAATTAAGGGCTAAGTAGAATGCCTCTTATTCGAGTATCAAAATAATCTAATCCGCTCCGATCCAACTAAAATAAGAAAGATGTAAGCTATTTATAAAAGAAAATTGAAATTCCACAATAATCAGACTCAGCCAGCCAATTTTACTACCAGGCAGAAACCTATGATGGGATTTGTTTTTCTGTTATGATTATGAATAGGTGAGTCTCTTGCTTTTCCTTGCTGGAGTTCGAAATAACACACATTGGGCGAGTTCCTAGAGGCCGCTAGATTCGTTAGCGAAAAATCTGTTATCCCGGAGCAAAAGTATTCTAGCAGCTAGAATAGCGAAGTGTTGGGAACTCGGTCAATTTGTACGTATAGAGAAAATCTATAATTTTATGACGTATCTTTAGAGCACAGATTTTTTAGAAACCTGACATTACTTCTCACAGTAGTCCAATGCAATAATTACCGACCTACCTACTTACTAGATGGTAATTAATTTCAAGTCTCTTTCATTTTAGCATTAAAGAAAAAAGAAAAATAAACACAGCTGCAGAACACACTTTTATCCGTTCACATTTTCCAATCTCTAGTCACTGAATGCTGCCATCGGAATTCGATAACATCGAAACATAAAATCGATAATCCACGATTGCGTATTTTCAAAATGTCTAACGACGTCTCTTTCCGCCCATTGACGTCTTGAGGTAATGTTGTGATACCAAGTTCTAAGTATTTTTCCAAAAATTTCCAATCCATCCCAAGTCCTTTTCAACAAATTACAACCAAATCCATACAAGCAAGATATACTTTTAATCTTTATCAGTTTCTAATTGAATTTTTCTTTATATTTTCCAGCACAATGGCAGTACGCTATGAGCTTTGCATCGGTCTCAACCGAGGCCACAAAACAACCAAAATAAAGAATGTAAAATACACCGGCGACAAGAAAGTCAAGGGTCTTCGTGGTTCCCGCCTAAAGAATGTAAGTTTTAACCCATAAAATATGAAATTATATTATTCGCAGTTTCCAATGATGATCCATAAACCATTCACAGACAACCATAACAGTTTTCATCTCTAGGTGGCGGTTTTCCAATATTCTTTTGGGAAACTTAAGCCTTTTGATGAGACTATGGACAGTGGTTATATACTGGCACTGAGACAAGCTTTCCCACTATTCTCCTTTCCCTTCGACTAAGTAAAATTTTGTTTGCTAATTTGTTTGTGTTTGCTTTATTACAGATCCAAACTCGCCACACCAGATTCATGAGGGATCTCGTTAGGGAGGTTGTTGGTCATGCTCCCTATGAGAAGAGAACCATGGAATTGTTGAAGGTGTCCAAGGATAAGCGCGCTTTGAAGTTCTTGAAGCGACGATTGGGAACACACATTCGCGCCAAGAGGAAGCGTGAAGAACTTTCCAACATCCTCACCCAAATGAGGAAGACTCAAGCTCATGCTAAGTAAATCAACCATATTTTTTAAAACAACAAGCAGAAATATAACAAGTTAAAAAGAAATGTTTAGTGTTTTTCTCTTGTCGTCGATTGAGTGTGTTTGGTGTAAGATTTTTCTTCGTGAGAATAAAACAGCGGTCGCCACTCTTGAGTAGAAATCTACGAATAGAGACAGTTGTGTGGGAACAAAAGGGTGTTGGGGAACGCTGTACGACGTCAGGAAGAGAGGAATCGTATGCAGACTGCAGTGATGAAGGTAGATCGCCGCACTTTGTTAAAAGTTGGGCTAGAGTTTACCTTATATTGCGATATGTGCAATAAAATTGGATTATTTGTGTCAATAAGAACAAGACCAACGCAGCAATGAAAATATGCTTCTCTGCTCGATTATTGCAGTCAAAATTACTAAGAGTGTGGGACAGTCTCTTTTGATTTATGCGTCTATACGATCCCGGTAGGAGGTTGCTAATAGATCGATGACCTTGAAGGCATTTGAAAGGAGTATTAGAATTCCTAGCAGAGATTACCGGAAGAATGAAAACTCGTCAATCAAGAGGACCTTTCTACACTGATGGCTCTAAAATGGATGGGGTTTATTGTGAAGTTGCAATAAATATTGATATCGTTGATACATAAAATGAATCTGTAAACGATAAGTCATCTACTTTTTACTAATAATTTTAAGTCCAGTTTCACTGCGGAATTGAGAAATTCTTTCCTTATTACAAATGGTGAAATGGAATGGTTAGCTATTCTTCAAAATATATGGAAAAATGATTGTAAATTACAACTTGTAAGTTGGTCAAATAAGCCCCAGTGCACACAAGATAGATATGGATTGTTTACGACGATAACGAAATATTTTGGTTCATTTTGACTTTGCTTTGACCCAATCTGATAATTTCAAAAGGGTTCCTGTTATACACAGTGAAATAAATTCTGGAATATGGATGACAATGAGGAGCTCTATTTTTGATTGGATGGAAAATATTACCAGTCGATTTTTTTTTTATCCAGGAGGAGACTCCAGTAACTGATCCATGTGGTATTGACAGATATCCGATACACGATATGTGCTAGCAATTTTTTTGTGCCTTCGGGAAACGAAAAACACTCCTGGAAGAAGCTTTCAAAGAGTCAATGGAACATTTCTTCGTAAGATTATAGGGAACCTATTTTTGCCCAATGGAAAACAATATTAAGAACATTATTCATGTCTGGTAATCTATTAAATAGAAGCGACTATCCCACAAAATATTTTTCTAGTTTTGATATTTTCTTCAAATTCAATGGAACAAACACTTTTGGGCATTTCTTTCAAAATTCATTGTCAAATAACCACCTGTTTTTTAATGAACAGAACGATTGCTTTTGACAGTACGGATTTCATAACAAACGCACCTTTACGCCAAAGTGTCAAATCGTGATTTGCAATTCAGTAAACAACTTTTCTTCCACAAATGTATATTTCAAAGAAATGAGACAATCATGCCAAAACTCGCGCCAAAGGCATCGAAGAAATTGAATCTCAGATTGGTGACCAAAGTAAAGCCATCTCAGAAGTTTGTTTCAAAAAAGAATGAAAAGGTTGAACCCTCTGCGACCGTAAGTCCACTTCAATCAACTCGATAGACTATCTCCATGATTCTTTCTACTTTAGCCAGCATTCACCTGCTGTTGGCGTGGATGCTCAGCAGACTTTAGCACCGCCTTGGATCTGGATCAACATTTATGTCAGCATCTGGAGGAAGATGTTCTAAGCGGTAACAAGATGCACATCCAACCGAATCATAACTAATTGAAATTTTGTCCACTTCCAGCTCCTTACAGCTGTCAATGGGGTGCCTGCGATTTTTCGTGCGATTGTAGGACTGAGTTACAACGTCATGTTTATTACCACGGCTATCACACGTACTTGTTGAAGATTGGCCGATTGGAGTGTCAAAAAGCCAGCATACCCGTGTGCGCTCAGAGTGGAGCGACGAGGCTCACATTGCCCGAATTGAAATCGAATTTCCAGTGCCTGTGGCTTAATTGTAAACGTTTTTTTGAATCGATTGTAGAGTTTCAAAATCATATAGCACTCCATTCGTCTTTCGACTATGATATGCTTAAAACTCCCGACGAGAATCAGCCAAAGGCCAAATGTAACTGGCAGTTCTGTAAGAAGACCTTCAATAACAAATACCGCCTTATGGAGCACACACGAATGCATTCTAATCAAAAGTTATTTGGCTGCTTTCAATGCGGTGAGCTATTTCGCACAAAGACTACGCTCTTTGACCACTGCAGACGGCAGGAGATCAATAACAGTGAGTATGAATACATATTTATATCCTTTGTCCTTAATGTATTTTCTTTTTCAGCTCACAAATATCAATGCGGTCAGTGTTTTAAGTTCTACGCCACCGAGAAGCTCTTACGCAACCACGTTGTGGTGCATGTAAACTGTTTCAAGTGCTCCATGTGCGACATGACTTGCAACTCGTCTAATTCTCTGGCAACACATATTCGTTATCGGCACTTGAAAGATCGCCCTATAAATTGTCCAGACTGTAATTACAAATGTGTTACGAAGGGTGACTTGCAGCGGCATAAACGACATGTCCACAGCAAAGTTATGCAGCGCTGTGGCGAAGCGGGCTGCAATTATTCAGTAAAAACTTATCATTCCCTTCGAAGGGTATGTCAACTAATTTAGTCAAAATGTAATAATAATTCAATAATTGGTTTCTTTTTTTTAGCATTATCTTGAGGTCCATGCAAACAGTCCATTCATCTACCTCTGTCATTGTTGTGACAAACTGTTTAAATATGGTAAACTCTTGTCTCAACATTTGATCGCGAAGCATAACTTTCAACTACCATCTGGCCACAAAAGGTTCACTTATCGGATTGACGAGAACGGTTTTTACAGTCTTGAAACTACGCGCATAGAAAGCTTAGAAGTGACACGCCAAATTTTGTCTCCTGTCTTGTTTGAAATGTCCGAAGTGACACAGGATAGCAGCAATTTTGAAATTGTTTCTATAACAAATGCAGACATCCAAAAGCCTGGCGCAGACGAAGATGTAGAACCTCTAAAGAAGGTAGTGATAACATTAGACGAAGAAGACTGATGACTGCTGTTCCGATGCATATAAATCAAAATGAATTAACTGTTTTAGTTTTATAACACTTGTATATAATGGATTCACTTTTTTTTGTTAATTAAAAACGCTCATATGATATGACTTAACTGATTACTTCTCATTTTTCATGGCAGTTTTAAGCACATTTTTTGAGGTCTTAAGCGATCTGGGATGTTTGATACAAATGATTTCATGAAGGTTTGTATCGTTTATCCAGGACGAAAATAATGCGGCTAAAGATTTTACAGCACACAATTCGAGGCAACGAGCTCTGGATAATCTTTACAAGACAGAAAAACGAGTTCAATAAGTAGAAATGTTGATTCGGCGAGTGTTTTTTTCTCTTTAAAATTCCAAACGGATAAATTACCTCCACTTTACTTGATTTGCACTGGCCGCTACTGTCATGTTACCCAATAGCTAAGGCCTCTCAAACTGCAGAGAAATTTAGATTATCTGTCGCGCATTGCCGTCACTATCTTTCCTTTTCTCTCCCCAAAGCGCTGGAATAGGAATCAAAACAAACTGAGAATCCATCTGTTGGTTGACATCTCTTTTGGAGTTTGTTTATGCTCCCAAAACCAATTACCCCAATATTTTACATCCAATTGTATTTTATTGTTCCATACACATTAATTGGTTATCTCCTGCTGCGATGGAGCAAGTTTTCGTTGACATAATCGAGGCTGTTCCTTGTAGAGTGTGTAACTCCCTGGAAGGAACACTAAATGTGCTGACGGACCGATTAGAAGACGACGGGGTGGTGCTACACGAAGCTCTAGAATTTGTAATATGTCAAAAGGTAAGCAAATGAGGTCTATACATTTCCAAGAATAAAAAAATGAACTTATTTCAGGTTGAAATCGACGACGAAACAAGCAAATTCTTATGTGAAACCTGTTGCGAGCGATTGCAAGATGCATTTCGATTTAAAAACCAAGCCCTGGAGTCAAGCAAAACTCTCTATGCACTGAGTACAAATATACAGAGCAAAGGGGAACTTGTTATTGAAGAAGACGATGCCCAAACCCAGACTAGTGATGAAGGCGATTCTCCATCGCAGCAAGAAAAGCTGGCTGAAATCGATATGAGCACAGACGCTGTTGCCTTTCTCATAGAACAACATATTTTAAAGAATAAAAAGACTAAACCGACACCGCCACCACCATCGCCACTAACAGAGCCAAGGGAAAAAGACTGGATAGATGAGAGCATAAGACAGAATCCTAGAACCAAATGCGGTTCCTACGATTGTACAGTTTGCGATAAAAAGTTTGTCAAAAAGTCAAATCTTGTTGATCATCTTCGGCTTCATGCAAATGTTAAAAAGTTTGCCTGCAATTACTGTGACAAGAGTTTCGTTCAGATAGCAAACTATCGGATGCACTTGAGAATTCACACAAAAGAACGTCCTTTTCAGTGTCCAATCTGTGAAAAATCATACAATCAATCGAGTACTCTTAAGATACACATAAGATCTCATACACAAGAGCGGAATTATGTGTGCCCTCAATGTAACAAAGCGTTTACAAATTCTACAGATCTGGGCAAGCATAAAAAAGTACACGACCCTAGTCAGCAATTTAAGTGTGAGTACTGCGAAAAATCTTTCGCTCAGAAAGTCAATATGAGAAAACATCAAGCGAAATACCATCCCGATGTTATTGAAGTTGACTAGTTAGGATTAAGAATGTTTAATGTTTTTCAACCGCATGATCGTGCTGGCATCGTTTTCATTAGTTTGCAAATATCTTCTTCCTCCTTCCGTTTTCCTTCTGAATACTGTCTCAATATACAAATATGTCTTGTTGCAAGTGGTAATGCTCGAGATTATTGGAGTGAGTTCACCTATACCTGTTGACCTTATATGCTAGTGCAATACGGATCAAAGCCCGGACTGTTTAGCTGCCTCTCTTACAGCGTTACTTAGCCGAAAAATGCTTACAAAATCAGAAAGTCTCAAAATAAAGCTACATACAATATAATGTTAAAAAAAGTATATATTTTTCTATAAATAGGTATATTATTATGAAAATTCCACATCCGCGTCTGTGTATTGTTCCACAGGCAATGCACCCATTGTGTTATCAGATTCCATAACTTCAACATCACGACATGCAGCCGATTGCAACTCTCGTCTTACTTCTGGACTTATCTTTGGTTGCGAGTGTTTCCTAAATAAGCACAGAAGTAAAAAAAAAATTTAGCAAAGTCCCTATTACATTCGATTCTAAACTTACTTTAGAAGACCCAACAATGCATCCTTTTGTTCCGATGAGATATCGTTCTTGTATCGCTGAACAAATGTAAGCAAACTTTGATGCCATAGAACTGGCATTTCACGTTTATCGTTTTCGAAGCGTAGGAAATGAAAGACTGCAGCGTCCACAACACGATAGGGTAGAGCGTATCTCTTCTCGAGGAATATTCTTATGAAGATCGAATTTGCACCAGTGTAGCCCATTTCACAGATCTTAAGCAGACAAGCGGCCGAGTGTAGTACTGGGATACCATTCTTGGCAATGACGCTGCCAAAAATAATCGCCTCGCGTAGCGTACAATCACCGGATTCCAATAAGGGGAGTATAATACCTTTCATAAAAGCGGCTGGCTTGAAAAGTGCCCTCTTTAGTGCGTTGTACAGATGCATATTCAGTTTTTTGTATTCACAAAGATCATCTCGGACACGGGGCAGAAGAACCAAGTTATAGAAGCGCTGTACCATAGGTTGCGATAGGACCGAACAAAATATTCTAAACAAAAAGAGATTAGTCTCCTACTTTGGAGTGAACGATTTAATTTACCTTGTTCCTTGGAACATGGCAGCTGCACTCCAGTTGTGAGGCTCAGTGATGAATAAAATCTGTTCCCAGTTGCGAAGCTTGGGAATAATTTTGAAAGCTTTGGGGACTTTTCCACTCTTGTAGCGCTTCATAACGTCTCTTACACCTTCGTACATTTCCTTAACTCTGTAAAAAAAAAAATAGCTGTTAGTAGGATAATTTATTATGAATTTAATTCGTCGAACCTAGGATCGATATCTTCAATTTTAAGTGATCCCTGATCGCTTAGTTTCGACTGAATGTCGCCCTGTTTTTCGGCGATTTTTTGCTTTATTATTTCGGACAAGTTCAAGGTACGTTTAGATCCGGTGGAATTTTGGAAACGTTCAAACGCCTCTGTATCGTCGTCATCAATTTGGAGATCATCCATGAAATCATCTGCTGTGACGTTTTTCGTTTCATCTTCTTCGTTGAATGCAGGAAGTGATGCACTTAAGTTGAACCGTGTAGTCTTTTTGGCGCCCAGAGTATCGGGGAAATTCTCCTCAGTCAGATCCAATTGCTGTTGCTTTGCAGCCAAAAGAATCTTGTGACTTGTTCTGCTGTCAACAACCTTAAATTGAATAAATTATCAAGAAATGTAAGTACGTAACGGCCAGAGTGGCTAAATTAACAAAACCGAAACAAGAGTATAAGGATACTAATGGTCTGAAGTACCAGTTACTAGCTCACAACTAAACGCCTCGATAAACAGCTGAAGCAGTCAAATAATAACGCAAAAACAAAGAATACACAACATAACAGCAAAAACAAGTTACTACTGTTAATGGAAATTGATTAATGCCGACATCTTTAACGGAATATATCACTGTACTTAGTCCCCAAACGAATAATCCTCACACCCTATAGATCCTAAGCTTAAGATACCAACTAACGAAGCCTTTTTCTGGGATAAACTTACCGAGTTCTCTTCCGCACGTAGGTAAAGTTTGTCGCGTTTTGCTTTGGATACTTTCCCTTGTGTCATTTGTTTGTCCAAAGGGATATTTGTGTTTGGCTTTGCCTTATTTATTTTCTTTGCTTTTCCCATTATCAAATGAAAATTAGTTCCACAAAATAGTAAAAATGTTTAAATTTATGCGAACAAATTCGTTCGCACGTGTTTTTTTAATGCAACTGTCAGAAAGAATTGTCAAAATATTAGAAGGAAAACAGAACTATTCCTCAACAACATTTGTTTTCCTCTTTCCTCTATAGACCAATTGGAAAGGCAGGCCAGGGATGATGACGAGGGTGTGTTCACAAAATAATTTATTTTTTACACTGCACAAAAGAAAAGCATGCAGAAGACAAATGCTTACTTTTTTATGAAAAAACTGGATGTACTGCATTTGGTTTTTATATTTTTTGGTGGTGAAATACTAAATTTCGATATTAGACTGAATAGGATAAGTTAAATAACATGAAGCGTGTTTTTATTAAGAGCAGAAAAACATTTTTTGTTTGAGTCAAATAATATTTATTTATTATAAAGAAGATAAGAAGATTTGATGGCGCTATGTTTTGAACTCGATTTCAGACATAATGGCTTCGAGTGGCTTCAAATCGCACGATCTCCGTGGACATACTTCACCATACCGCGTGGTTTGTTGTTGGACTACTGTGCACGCTGTGATTTTGCTTATTATAAACCGTGTTTTTTTCGAAGTGTATAGCCACTTTTCCACACAAAGCAAAAACAAAACGAAAAGTGAACATAAATTATTCAGTAACCAAAAGTAAACATAAAGTGTAGAGAAATTCGAATGATAGACGGCGTAGCCTAAAAAAAACTAAAATTGTAGGCAACAACCCTTAATTGTTTTACTCTGACAGTACGTTTTATTAATTGTTGTCTAGAATAAAATCCATGCCATCTATGTTTTGTATGTCATTTTAAAGATAAAAATGAGAAGTGAGTATAAAAGTGATTATGGGCGTTTTATTCAGAGGTGGCTATACACTTTCGAAAAAAACACGGCTATAATATTTATTTTATCTTTTTTCACATAGTGGACAGACAAAGGCTGAACTACTCTGATCGATGCCGAATTGATAATATGGATATTCCACCAGACTTTTTCGCACAGTGGTAACAGTTTTTTCTGTGTTCCCATTACGTTGACTGCTTTTAAACGTTGCGTATGCTGTGTACGTAATCATTTTTAATCTCTTTTCTTACCATTGCAGTAGATGTACATATGTATGTACCTGTCCAAATGAACTACTAAATGCTTCTATTTTATTTTAAAAGAATTGTTAAAGAGAACCAAACCATCATAACAAATTCCATTTTATTAAAAATTAAAAATTTATTACGTTCATTGCAGCTTGCAAAATCTAAAATTGGAACTTTTATTTATAATTTAAGGAATTAGGTAGACAACCACTTGAGTTTAAAAATGTTTAATAGTTTTTTTTTTTTTCTTTCTTTAAATATTTGTTTTAAAAAAATGCATATCTTGTAACACATCATAATGGTACAATGTAAATATTTATCTAATATCTAATATTTATAAGTATTGTTTATATTCTCACTCAAACATTATTCTTAGTTTAGTATATTTTTCTGTTTTATATAATGTGCAAATTATATGCTATAATATATTTGTTGGCGCGCCTGAAATCTTATAACGATTGTACATGCTATACAAAAAAAACACGTTTTAATATAAACTAATGTAACTTTGCTAGCGATGCCTGGTCTAACGATCATCAATTTAAAACTGAGAAATATTAATTTTAAATTAATTCCGTTATTTTTCTTTAAAGCTGAGAGGACGGTAAAATTGTACACAGAAGGATGTATAGTGAAACTTTTTTTTACGTTCTGCGGATAGAAAATCAAGGTTAAGGATGAGAATTCGTTGGTTGGAGTAGAGTAGGTCAGATTAAATTTAAGGATCCAGCAAACTGGTATGTATGTATTTTCCGTTGTAGAACTTTTGAAAGAAAGGTACCTTATAATTATTGTTCCATAGTTTGGTTTCATGTAAAGTCAGATTAACACTCAACCAAAAAGTTAAATTTCTGAAAGTTTTAAAAAATTGCAACATCATTACCTCAGGTAATGTCTAACGTCATAAAATTTCTGCGGCGATACTAAGCGATTATAGTCTTAATACCAAAACTATTGATAAATCAAATCCTCAAAGTTGTGGACCAATTTTGTGATAAATCTAATCAACAAATTACTGAACTATGAATCACTCTCACCTGCGACCTAGGACACATTAATTACTACCCACGAAATGAATGAACCGATATACTAGTCAAGCAAGGACAGTCCTTTCCGGCTTTCTACAAAAAAAAAGAGTCAATGTAATGTAGCCGAGTACTGTCGAGAAGAGGTTAAAGTTCTTAAAACTGGCATCCTGCTTGAAGCAAGTACTAAAGTGCTACGACGAGACATGGCAAACATCAATATATCCAATCACTTGCCTCAAGAAGGAGCAGCAAATAGGTATAAAAATAGGGCTGTCTATAACAAGAAGCAGCAAGGACCAGGAGAAAACATTTTGCTGCAGTTTTCAAACAACGTATTCGGAAGTGTACGTGGGATCCCTGCCAAGTGGCAGGATGATCAGCAGAGGACTTTAAAATGGAGTATGTCAGAGATGCAGTTTATCACTACAGTTGTTCTTGATAGTGTATTTCGTGCATCATTGAAGGAAGCTATGGAATTCTTTACTCTCCGTCATCTTACCTTTAAACACTTCGATTACGATGACAACGTTTGCTTACTTTCACCTCGGATAATGGACTTATCTTATGGCCTAAAATCTTTGCCGAACTTCATACAATGTGGCACGCAGGCGTTGTTAACTGATTGTGATCCTATAGGAGTTATAGTATTTAAATATGTAAAAATAGAGAAAAACATAGAAAACAAATTTCCAAATATGTATACTCAAAAGCATAGCCGGCTTACTTTATAAATTTAATACTTGGACTTTTATGGAATGGTTTTCAATATCTTTTTTCATTTGAATGTTTTGAGTCGGTTGCATAAATAATTGTGTATCTCAGCTTACTGATTGATTTTTTCTCGGCAAAATTGATTGATCATCGATAAAATTTACAATCGTTAAGATAAGATGTAATTAATTATTTATTACGATAATTTTGTTCAGGATTTTTGTATTTTTTTTTTTATGTTTTTGTAACTTTTTAAGTTTACGTGTACTGTAGAATAATACTACTAAGGAGCGTGCTTAAAGTTTGACTTTGTCGTCCTTTCCATTAATTGCAATGGGATTGCATTCGTTTTATATTTATTAAATTACACATTTGATTATGATATCGTTAAAATATTAATGGGACTTTTTTTTTTTTTGGTTTTATTCCTAATAAATATGTATGTATTTATGTTTAGCAAATTTAACCATAGTTAAATAATTTTTCTACACATCTTTTCATTTTTAAAAATTTCAATATAAAATAATTCGTAATAATTCATATGTATGTGTCGTTCATACTCCTCGTTTTTTTTTTCTCTTTCTATATATGTAAATATATCCTAATTATTTTTTTTTTTGTTTTTGTATAATAAGAATTAGTTTAATTTATTATATCTGTGTGTATAAAACAACCTATTGGAGATAAAATTGTGGTAATCGTATTGGTAGCAAATCTTAAAGCTGTCATCGAAGTGGAGGAAATAAGCCTAATAAAAAGGCGAATACCACAAGGGCGTTTAAAGAAACAGTTCTTGTTCCAAAGGAGTGCTGCATAGCTGCCGGTTCTTCTCCTGAAAATGTAAAAAAGAAAGGAAAGTCTATTAAGTTTTGAGTGAAAATAAATTATTTTAATGAATTTATTTAGGGTTGACTATGAATTAGTGCAGAATCTTTCAAGTGATTCGTAGATCAACCTACACTTTCACTGCGATGGAAATGTTTTTCCGATAGAATGTACACTTGTTTTAAGTTTCGAATTTTGCAAGGAGATTTTGATTTTGGAGATAAAAACCTCATTAGATTGTTCTCTGGACGTCGAATAGGGAGGCTTTTTTTAATGGAGCTACAGCTAAAGGCCCACGATCATAAAACTCTCAGCATACTAGCATTCAATTCACCTTTGACGGAATTGAAATCGAGAAAGAAACTTTCCATATCTAGGAAGTGTGGTGTCGGCAAATCGCGGTGGCACCGAATCGGATGTGTGTAGCAGAGTCGAGAAAATTGTATCCCTGTTAATCTGGCCTTTCAGTCGTTCTTCTTAAAATTAAATTGTTTATGACATGTTGGACTTGTGTTAGACTAAGTAAAGGTGGTGGCTGCACAACTGACGATGTTTGTCTACTTTTACATCGGTTAATAGATCTCCATCTTATGGTCCATAATCTAGAATCTGAAGCAAACTAAGTAGGGCTCAAAATTAACACAGTCAAAACAAAAAACAAAAGCCCTGAGCACTTCTAACACCAGCGCCAAACTTAACATTGCCGGATAGGAAGTCGAGAAAGTTGACAACTTTCTATACCTAGGAAGTGTGGTCTCGGCAAACCGTGGTGGCACCGAACTGGATGTGTGCAGCAGAATCGGGAAGGCCAAAGCTGCGTTCGGCATGCTGTCCACTATCTGGTCAAGCTGCGACTGTTTTGCTCCAACGTAGAATAGGTACTGCTTTATGGGTGCAGTTCTTGGAAAGTGGATACCATTAACACGCACAGGCTGCAAGTCTTTGCAAACAAATGTTTAAGAATCATCTTGAGGATCTTTTGGCCGAACCGTATCTCCAACGAACAGCTTTATACGAGAACAGGCCAGGGACCTATCAACATTACAATACGAAGGAGAAAGTGGCAATACGCTATGCAGTGGAATCCGCTCATCCAAGCAGGCAGAACAGCGGGACGCCCTAGGCAAACGTAGCGCAGAACAGTCGAGGAGGAATCGAGTTCTTTAGGGATGAGTTGGAGAGAGCTCAAACGCGTTGCAGAAGTACGAACAAGATGGCGCCCAGGCGTTGTTGACGCCCTATGTCTTCAGAGGGGTTAGATGACCCAACGTAACGCATCTTAAGGCCAAAGCATACTTACTTTATTCGAAGGGGGTTTTCGCTTTCACATGACAGTAATATACTCTTGTATGTTTGTCAGACGCTAGAAAGAAGTGGGTTCGTGAAAAATGTTGATGATATTCTCCGGTACTCGAACCTGATACCCACTAAGTAATTGGAAAGGATAGAAGTACGGATGTGTATGTGTCTTAAAATTGAAACTATGTGTCTAGATCTGTCAATTGACAGTGAGCAGTTTTCCCATGCTCTAAAATTTAGCCTAAAATTTCTTCGGACTGTTTTCTGAATCCTATGAAACCTGTCATATTATCTTTTTTCCTATTCGTTAGCTTTTTCGTAATTTCAAATCTTTGAGAATTTTACCCAAACTCTTGGAATTTTGACGAATTAAGAAAGTTACTGCGAAAAGTATGT
The DNA here is from genome assembly GCA_949716465.1 of Chalcosyrphus nemorum. NCBI lineage: Eukaryota > Metazoa > Arthropoda > Insecta > Diptera > Syrphidae > Chalcosyrphus > Chalcosyrphus nemorum. The sequence continues at coordinate 36,658,479 of OX454332.1, forward strand.
GAACTGATGCCTACATCTGGTTAAAGTACAGTTTGAGTTTGACACGGTAGGTATCCACTTTCATCCACTTGTTTGTTTTACTGCCTTGAGAAATGCTATAAAAAAGACTTTTATGATATACTAACTCGCACGAAATTGCATTATGAAATTATGTATTGGGGAAGTGCGTGTCACAATAAATTAAAGCTTTGTAACTATTCTTTCGAAACGAAGGGAAAGTTTGACAAACTGATTGTTTAGCTTATTGTATTTTAAAATATGTATGCTAATTTTGCCAGTAAAACACTTGTATGAAAAGTGATTATATGTAAAGCTCAACCTCTGACGTCCATTACTTACGAAGGAATAAAAGTTGAGTAGTTGTTGGTACTCCTGCATACAGCACCACCGTCCACCACATGAAAAAATTCTCACATGTTTTGTGTCTGGCAGTTTATTTACCAGGAAGTAGTTAAGGAATTTATTCGCAATTCATAAAAAAAGACTTACATAAGTGGTGGCTTCCTTAATATATTCACAATGAAACCCATTCCATTTCTTTGAAAACTTTTAAAGTTTCTAATATTTTTATGTCTTGACTTAAATATTAAAAATAATGCAAACCACTTATCAATTCTTGGCAGTCCATTATAAAGTTGACTTGAGTAAATGCCTCAAAAAAGTAGATGCATTTCAAATTGCGTGGCGATTTTCAAGTCAAATTTAGTTCATTTTGACAGGTTTCATGTAAAAACTTTGATACTTCTGAAAATGGTACGAATATAAGAAATTCTGCCTACCCTCTGAAGGTACGTTGTTTAAGTTTAATACAAGTAATGTGTGATAGTCTTACTGCAACAAGTCGTGACGCTGAACATGTTATCAACTGTTTCAATAAGACAAGCTTGTATATATTATGTTTAAGGAAAGACCTTATTGAAGGCAAAGTGCTCTTCTATAGCATTGACTTAGGACCAAAGAAATATACAAAATAGCAAAAGAAGTTCTACAAGGTTCAGCTCTCGGCCCAGTATTGTTCAAGTGTTCGAATACACCGGGCAAGAGGGGTAGACATCATTGAATATACCTTTTCTATCGTAGTCCAGCAGTACTAGTCCCTGAAAATACCTTAAAGTTTTTTCAAAGTTCCACCTCTTTCGAGTGCTTGTGGCCCTGAAAACACTTTCAACTCGACCGAACAAACTTCAGCGAGCAAAACTTATCTTTTTAACGTGTGCCGCTTAATTTCTCTTTGTTTTCCTATTAATCATTAATCACAGAATTGAACTGTCAAAAGTTACCTACCGTTAAGAACATGTACTGCAACAGTCACAGCGATGACATTACTAAGCATGCATGTATAGTTTCCAGTGTCATGCTTATTGGCATTTGCAATATAGAGACGACTTAATACTCGTCCTGGCAAGATGTCCGTTTTCACACTGAAAATAACCAAACAAAGTTCCAAAATGTTAAATTTAAATATGCAATTTCGGCGCCTATGCCTCATTAAATTTATCTTTCAGAAAGCAAAACTTATATTACCTTATGCCTCCTCGACTTGTGTCATAGTTTAACATTCGATTTCCGTGCTTCCAGGTAATGTATGACGACGGCTGTGGAATCTTCGTAATATCACATTGAAGTTCAATAGTGCTTCCAGATTTATAGTACTTTTCTGGTGTCGAAGAGCCTCTTTCGTCAACTATTTGTACTTGTGGAACTAGAAATTTACAAGTCAAAGCGTAATTTTCAACTCTGTAAAGTCAATACAAAATGTAAACCATACCGATAACAGTTAGATAAACTAACAACACTAAAGGAGGATGTGATGATACTTGACATTCATAAGGACCCTCGTCTCGTTCATTTGCATATTGGATAAGTAACTTCCAATCATTGGGTTCCTCAAAGTCAAACGAATACCTCGAGTCACTACTGTAGGTATGACGGCCAAATGTTATTAAAGTTAAATCGTCTCCCTTTCTTCGCATCCAAGAAACCTTTAAAAAAAAAAAACAAGGCGAAGCTTTAGAAGTTGTGACAAGGACCTAATTTGAAATCTAATCTCACCGTTTTTCCTTGTAAGTCATTGACACGACAATGTAAATAGACATTTGTTCCCAATTGAGCACTTATATTGACTGTTGTGTATTGATCGGCGAAAAAAGGAAATGGCTCGCTGGTTGTTGTTTCCATGACTTGGAATTCCTCATCGTCTGGAGTATCTGTGAATGGTGACGAGAACTCCTGCCAGAAATTCTTTGGGAATAGATCAAATGGATCACCATCTTTTGGTTTTCTTACTGAAAGAGGAAATCAAATAAGATTTGTGTACTTTGAAGGTGGCGTACATATATGTTGTTAAAAGGAGTCGAGGGAACTCATAGTTAGGAATATAGGTACATATGTAGAGGCAACGATAACCAATAAAGAAAATGATTAGACCCAAAACCTACAGTGTGAGTTCTCAGACTAGGCTTAGGAAATGTAACAAAGTCTTCACATCTCTGTCTGGCGTCACCCCTTTACTTAGCTTATTGTTCTGAGGACTTACTAGCTCCTAAATTTGTAACTAGACGAAGTTTTGAATGAATTTTTGGAAATAATTGCTGAATAAACAATGTGCAGGGATCTGTTCATCGAGAAAAAAAAAATGTTGGCTATGTCGTTTTCCATTAGTTCAATTAGTCCTGGATTGCAATCGAACATGCAATTTGTCTTCCGCTGCACTGTTTATGAGTTGGTGAGCCGCCATACTCCTTGTTTTTGTTTTTACAACGTAAAATCGCTGCGCCATATGGCATTGACAAGTAGTCCATTGAAAGAGTTTATGTTTGCAGAGAGTATTCTGAGCGTCTTCCCAAATGAAATCGGGAAGCGAAAAGTTCTTTCAGAAGATGCTTTCAAAAAGCCAATGGAACGTGATTGGCAGTGTTCTCTTCGAGAGATAAAAGGAAGAGTTGCCCAATGGAAAATGACATTAGTTGCACGTCTTGAAAGGACTTGTGTTTTTGAACTTTTTTCAAAGAGAAGTACAATTCTAGTTTATTTGGATTACGTGCATTTTCTCCCTTCACATTTAGTGTTTTTTTTTTTTTGTACTTTCTAAGTCTATTTTAATCCATCTTATCAAAATAGTTCTCAATGATTCACTCACAAGAGAACGAAGAAAAATGTCTGTTGTCCATACATAGTGGGTATATAGGAATGCCTAGGAAACAGCCCATACTCAGCTCATACCCAGTTTGGGGGATGTTCGAGGGAACCCACTAAGTCAGTAAAGGTGGTTGGGAAGAGCCGGTCACCCATATTTGTGAAGTGATGATTGGTTTGCCGGTAGCTCGAAATTTTTTTAACGAAGAATATTTATCCCATTATAGAATTTTTCCTTAATAAAGGATTTGGTTTTAAAGAAATCATTTTTTTTTTCAATAATTTTTCAACACCAATGTTTTAATGGAAAAAATCGAATAAAAATTTTTTTCTTTTTGAAATGGTTATGGTTCTTTCTTATCCTTTCACCCTCCCTCCGAACTGTAGTTAATGTTTTTAAAGTTATTCTGTATTTCAACGCAGGCATAAGGTATTTTCCAAGTCATGAATAAGGCTATTACTATTTCATTAAAAGTGGTACTTGTTTCTTTTCGCTTCAAAACTTTTTATTTAATTTTTTATAGGAGATTTGCTTATATGTATGTAATTTTTTCGCGGTAATCAACTTTTCAAAGATATGGCTCTAGAGATTTATTATATCCTAGGGTATAGGATTTTTTTTCTTTTTTTTCTTTCTTTCCTTTTTTTCCTTTTTTTTTTCCTTTGTTTCTAAGAGAATTATTTTCTCCCCTACAAACTGTAAAGGATATGAACTATATTCTGATATACGAGTATGTGGTTAGTTAATATTTTTATAGGCATTGTGTATTTTCTAGTTTATAAGTAGGTCCATTCATATTTAATTGTCACTTAATAAGTTTTTAACTTAACTTAGTTTTAAGAGCCTTTACTCTTTTTCGGGATCTGGAATTTATGGGTTTATTATATCTTTCGGGACTGGGTGTTTTTCTTTTTCCATTTTATTCAGCAAACCTGCGCTACGAGGAGATTTATATTTATGAACATAAGTAAAAGTGCTAAAAAATAAATATGATAAGAGTGCAATTGCCTTTTTTTATCTCTTGTTCTCGTCGCTTTATTATATCCAAACCTAATACTCTATGCGGAAATTTTGCAATTTGATTCTAAAGTGCAATATGCAACAGCAGATTACTTAAATTTCGTAGTTTTAAGGAAACGATCTTTCATTACCGACAGTGATGGATTAGAGCACCAGGTATCTCTTAGATTCAACCGATGGTGTTTTTTTGTCCAGTATGGACAGTGGTGAAATAAGTCAATATTGCAATTAGGTTAGAGTTTTATAGCTTCGCGAACATTTGAAAGGATACCCTACGCGGGGAGTAGGCCAATGAAGCAATTAGCTTCGCGATCGATAAGAAATCCCTTCACGGGAAGTAGCCCATTTGGAAAAGGAAGGTTTTTTAGTGAGTAAGAATCTCTTCAAAGTAAAAGAACCCATCACAAGCCAGATAAAGCAGTTGGTGATGTCATGTTCAAAGGACGATCATTCGAACCCAGTCAAAAGTGCAATCTCAATCAATGTTCCTATAGAATCGCGAAAAAATGGCAGACCAAAGAACAAATGCAAAAACCAGAGTCCACTCACACGAGTATGCAGAAAAGCGATACGCCCTAGGCAAACGTGGCGCGGAACAGTCGAGGAGCAACCAAGCTCTATAGGAATGAGTTGCAAACAGCTCAAACGCGTTGCAGAAGTACGTACAAGATAGCGTGCAAGTGTAATTGATGCCATATGGCGCCAAGGGCTTAAAGGATTTATGATTTTATGTAAATACAAAAACACCAGCATTTGATTGGCCTCAGCGATGAAGTGATCCGAAATAGGAAAGCCTGCCACTACTATGAGTAAGCGCTCATGGTCCTCATAGTGTCTTATTGAATATTTTTAACCTACTCTCGGTAAAGGCCCCGACCCATAGAATCCGTCGACATCCGTCGACGTCGATCCGTTGTGCGTTGACGTTGAAGTTGACGTATTGCCGGATAGAACAGTCCCATAGAATCCGTCACAACCGTCAGCTGATTGTCAAAGGCGATGATAGTTTCTTTAATTCTCTCTCTGCTTCCACCAATGAAAATGCGTACTCTCAATTTTCTTATGCGTGAACTTCAATATGTGAATGTGTGAACTTAAATACGTGAATGTGTGTACTGACAACGGATCGACGGATTGAAAAAGTAGAAAGTAAACCTACTTTGTCCGTCGAAGTTCATCCATCCGTTGGTTATGGGCCGCCTCCCATAAGGTTGTGTGTATTTTATCGAGCTGTCAGTTAACGTCGACGGAACAACGGATCGACGGATTCTATGGGTTGGGCACTTAACGTCGGTATACTTGAAGAAGCTCATCTTGATTGTCCTTCTCTTTTGGAGATGTGTTTGGTGGCGTTTGAAACATTTTGCACTCGGATGCTATCCATATTTGCCGCTTGTTTTTCTTGAGGGACTTGATCGCTTTCTGTTTTGCTGGGTCGCTCTCTGCGATTGATATACAATGAATCTATTCGGGTTTTGAAACCCTCTTTTAGTGAAATAGAGCCCTTAATTCTCTAAAAACTGACCGACAGGATGTGCTTCCTCAAAATAGCCAAGGAGCCATGTGCTTGAGGTTCTGTTCAAAATAATTCCTCAAATTAAGTAAAGATTTTTGATTCAAACTGTCATTATTGTCAAAAGAAATTTGTATAACTCTTAAAAGAAAAAAACCTTTGTGTTGCTAGTCCTCACTAGATGGCGGAAACGCATTAAATTTAGTGGGCGCTCTTCGATATACCTTATACCTTTTACGAGTAAAAAAAAAATCTTGTTTCTTGCCATTTTGCATCAAACTGAAGAGAATTCTACCAGAGATCCAAAAATAAAACAAATATTATTCTCTTCAGAAATTCCTTGAAAAAAAGCTTAACAAACTGTAAATACATTATTACATTATTTGTAGATACCACATTAAAATCTGAACGGATGCTGTCGTCTAAAAAGTCAATTGCCTTAAATCAAAATTTTTTAAAGTCCTTACAATTCCTTTTATTCCCTCCTACATATGCACACATTCTACCTACTGGTATATTTTATTTATAATAACATCTCCTCTTGAGTATCTGAATTGCCGTCAGTCGTAAGAAAGACCAAGTCAAACAGAATTTGCTTATGTAAATAATTGAAAATTCCACACCATTTTCGATTTAAATTCTTGGATTTCCTCTCTCATTCTTTAAGAATACTCGTTATATTATTGTCATTAGCATATTCAATAAATTAATGCATACGAATGCAGTCATACAGACTACAGACATACATATGTAGATATTTTAATTAAATTATATCTTTTTGCTTCAAAAGGAATCATACACTAGGCTTCACTAATTTCACAGTGGGAATCTATAATTTCAGATATTCTTATAACAATTTTCGAATGCAGTTGTATTTGATTATATTTCCTTTACTGCTTGCTATCTGGGGCATGAATTGATTGAACTGTCAATCGCATAATTTCCAAGAGAAAATTATTCTTCCGCAAGAAGATTCCTGCAAAACAGAATTTGATTCGTTGTCATTCGAGTAATATGGTAACTGCTTTGCGAAAACAAAATCGGAAAAAGGATTTGAGTACATATTTTAATGGTACTCGCAATACATATTCATTTTCTTCGTATCCTCTTTGGTGTTAACGTAAAATGTTGATTGACATTTACAGAAGGTTTTTCAATTGATTTAAAATTGTGATGTGTGCTCGAGAAATATGAAATCCTTGATCAAAAGAAATACTTTTATTCATTCAAGTACAAACTAAGGTACCTCGGTTCCTCGTTCCTTCAGATTAGGTGAAACGAGTTGGTCTTGAAGTGAATGAGGACAATCAAGAAATTATTTGTCCAAAACACTGGTCAGAACGTCACCTAAAATTTTGAGGAAGTTAAGAAGTTCGCCTGCATACCTCGCAACAAATATAAATCCTAAATCCTTCGAATGACTTTTTGTAAAAATCGGACAAAGCAGTAATGATGCTCTAAAGAACGCTCGCTACACAATTTTGCTGTATGGAGCCGAGTGCTGGGCGATGATGGAGGAGAAGATACAACCGCGAACTCTATGAGCTGTACCAGGATGAGGATGTACTCCAAAAAGCCAACATACGCCGACTACATTGGCTCGGCCACATCGAGTGGATGCTCCAGCCAAAAATAACTTCGAATCACAGCCCCCAGTTTCGAGACGGCAAAAAACACCGAATCTCCGGTATAAAGACCAAGTTGTTGCGGATGCTAGAAAACTTGGTCTTCACAACTGGAAGCAGCGTGTCCGGGAGCGCAGAGAATGAAAGGCAGCTGTGTCTTAGGCAGAGACTCCATAAAGGTCGGGAGCCCTTCAAGTCAATAAGTGTTTGTACTATTTTAATCTCATTTTGTCGATGAGTTTTAGTATCGTTTCTAGACTAATGAATGACTTTTGGTGCAAAATCCGCATGACTATCCGCTAGCTATCTTCAGAAAGATTTATAGATCTTTTACTACTGAGATGTAGTCCATACTAAGCTGCTGGTATGATATGGCAATGGGAATATAGTTTCAGCCTCGGGAAAGGAGTCAGACTACTCTTTTTGTTTAGGGACAGGGATCAGAACATGTTGCAAGTTCGGTATGTATGTTAAAGACCCTCTCCCTAGCAGTCTGCTTCCATGCAGATTTCCAAATGCCACTAGGAACATCCTCACCCTCATTTGAATCTTTTAAAAAATTACCATCTTCCGGCGAAAAAAAATTCCTTTAGCTTAGCCAACAACAAAAAAAAAATCTCATTACAGAGGTGTAAAAACTCCGAGGGGAAACTTATTCCAAATGGTAACAAAAGTAACACATATCCTATTCATGATTGCTGTGCCAACGGCAAAGATACATAAGCGCTCCTAGATATACGATATCATTTTTATTGCCGAAAAAATCAATCACATGAATATGGCTGCAAACGATGTGAATTTCCATACACATAGTCTCTGTGGGTGGATTTATTTTCGATTATTCCTTAAGGTACACAAGGGTTAATATTTATTTTATAGATTCGAAAGGCTAATATACGGATATATATCGGCCTTGGTCGTTTCCTTTATTACTTACATGACGTTGTCGAGGAACGAGCTGGTGGAATTGCTGGATAAAATATTGCCATTATACAAAGAAGTTTTAGTGCCATGTTTGCTCTGTAAAGAAAGGGAGGAGTGAAAACAAAATTAGATTATGCAATCATTTAACCAAAAAAACGAAAAAAAAAAAAACAAAAACAAAACAAAAGTTTATTTATTTAATAATTTATTTACTTGCTACGTATACATACTGGTTGTTTCAAATGCAAATTGTTTGATAAATATTTCAGATTGTTTACCGATGGTACACACAAAGCCGTATCTACCATGGATTGGGGGAATAAAATTTCAATCAAAATTTAATATTCTTTTGTGAAGGATACACGAGATTTGCATGTGCTATATTGACAAAGAAAAAGCCTAAGGAGAGAAGAAGAGGAACACAGCGTGCCAAAGTGGATGTGTTAATTAATTTGCAAAAAAAAACTAGATGATCGAAATTATAAGGAATCATCCTTAATGAGATTCTGTATCCGATAGTTGAGTTGTACTTGTATAGTATCTGAAACAAGGATTAAAGGAAATTAATTTGAATTTAATTATGATTTATGTTTGCATGTCATCGTTGTATCCTTCCTCAAAATGAGTGATGTATGAACACTACTAGAACGAGGTTAATATGGAAATTGCCATTGGCATTTAAGTGCAGCATTCATTTTCCATTTTTCATTTTCAAAGTGATATAAGCACTTCTTGAGTATATCGATCCATTTCTTCATTCGTTAAGAAAGCTGAGACTGAAAACTTGAGAAACCAAAAAAGAAAAAAACAACACAAAAAGTCAAGGAGAATGATGGCGAATCCCATTTTGAAATCGAGTAATTGCATTACTGAAATACATACACATCCTTTCGACTCAGTGAAGTCGAAAGAAGATTAATTAAAATAATTTCTGGAGTGTGTATAATGAAGAGGATACTGATATGTATTCGTTTACTGGGTGCGGAAAACTAAACGCATTTACTGGTGTTTTTACTTTGACTTTGTGCAGTCAGAGTTGCCAGAGTATCGGTTTCAAAACTGAATTTAGGACTAAAAAAAACACTTTACTAGAACATTCTAGCACAACTAGTAAATTGTGTCCTTAAAGTGTGAGGCCCAATCTACACATATTAATTGGTGTCTGATTGTGGGGAAGGAGATGAGCGGGAGTGGACCAGACACACAGTTAGTAAAAGAGCCACCGACCATTCGACAGTTTCTTCTTGATACTTAAATGTCCTCCATCCGCTCTTGGCTGTAGCTCTATTGTCTATTTGTTCGATATGTCCAAGCCAATGTAGTCACCTTGGCTTGGCTTCCCGGTTATAGTTTCTCCTTACGACGAAGTATTTTTTGCTCCAAGGGGCACAACATGGCAAGCCCTTCTGCGTATCCCAGCTACTAGGTGGATTTATGAAAGATAATGGTTTTTACGCTTAGACATACCGCCTTACATACGAGTACTAACATATCATCTTCAAAACGATATTGATGAAGTCAAGTGGCATTGCATCTTCTTGCCGAAATCAGGTGCTCGGAGGAGGAGCTACCAATAGATTGACCGAAACAGATCACATGAACCCGATGTTAACATTCGAAATGAGATTCAATTCAAGGATTCCTGACAGAAGTTACTGGAACAACTGGAGGACTAAAATGAAAAAGGAGTTGGCATTCTATACCGACGGTTCTAAGATGGACAGTGGTACAGAAGCCGGGGTTTATTGTGAAGCCCTAGGAATAAACTGCTCCTTTAAAATAAACGACGACTGCAGCGTCTTTCAAGCCGAAGTCACTGCCATTACGCAGGCTGCTGAGATCATACGTGAGAGTAATATCGTCGGCTCTGGACTCTGTTATAACTCGGTCGAGGCTGGTGAGAACCTGCAATTAAACGAGATATCCAGAGCCAATAAGGTGACCCTCAGTTGGGTACCAGGGCATATGGATATCGAAGGAAACGAGAAGGCGGATGAGCTTGCTAGGTAACGGTCGACGCTGCACATATCGCGGGCCCTTCCATTTGTAGCAGCCCCAGTCAGTTCTTTAAAGAAAAAATTAGAAGATGAAGCCATCGATCGTGCAAACAGACGCTGGATTCATCTGGATACATGCGTAACGCCTAGAGCTCTATGGCCGGTCTTTAGCAAGAAGAGATCATCGACTCTGGTTAAACTCAGTCGTCATAACGCACGGGTCGTTTCTGGCGTAATTACCGGCCATTGTGTCATTGGCCATCACGCAGAGAGACTCGGTGTGCTGCATAATGACTATTGTAGAAGCTGCAGAGACGAAGAAGAAATCGAATCTATTCGTCACCGACACCTCTATCTGTTAGAAGAAAGATAATTCTTGGCAGTCATTTCTTCTCGGAGCTGGAGGACTTAGGCAATGTTGAGCTGGCGGACCTCCTCAGATTTATATTACTATCTGGGTTGTTCTAACAGCGGACCTTATTACAGCGTTCCCAGGGTTAAATGATTGGGCACAATGGACCCGAATTGTGGGTCTAGTCACAAGGCACCCATCTTCCTAACCTAACCTACTTTGATCTAGAAATAATTCTTCGTTTTATTAATCCATTAGCTGGCATATGAGTCATTTTTCTGCTTTAGCTTCAGCCCTGCATACTTTCACAGAAAATTACATATCTTTATACATTTTAACCAATTTACCAGTATGAAAGAACCCTTACAAGTTTCTTTGATATTTTTTTTTCGATAAAAGAAAAAAAATCCCTTTTTGGCTTCCGGGTACACACAGACAATATAATAAGACACACCTTTGTATTTTTTGCGAAAAGGTACAGAGAATAATGAATATGCTGTTCCGATTTTAAAAGCGTAGGACTGTTTGTGGTAAAACTGTGAGTTTAACGCAAGAGACACTATAATCAAATGTCTGGCTAGTAAAGTAGATTTCGCCGGCGGCATCAAAAAAAAAATTACATTTCCGTAAATGGAAAAGTTTCTGCGTACAGAAAATGAATCCTTTTATTCTCTAAACAGCAACGTGATCCGGTTAAGGTAATAGAATTCTTTTTAAAAACTACTTAAATAGAATAATAGTTTCATTGATATGAACCCTGTCCTCTTGCCTAGGAACAAGGATGCAATCATTGAAGGGTTACCAGCATCGAAACATCGGAAGGAACAATATTTCAAGCTATTTTTCACTTTCACCATTCGGGTGGTGGATATTACATATCATAACTTTCACAGTCTGCCAGGAAATGGGTATTCATTTGAAAATGTAACCAGAATTTTATGATGGATGTTTTGTCGTTGGAGTAATTCGCTGAAAATTTTATATGAGAAGGAGGTGGTGAAAAGGATATTATTTATTTGCACACAATTTGAGAAAATTGAATTTTAAAGTAAGTTTGTATGTAAAATTTGGTTAAGATTTTAGGTGATTTGCATTCCTTTGAAATAACAATCATATTTTGTAAAAGTCACAATCCAGTCATCCATCATAAGTGAAACGTGAAAAAAAGATAAAGAAGTGTTGAGGTTTTCTTTATGGTTATGCCCAAGGATATGCTGGCATAATTGAATGAACAATGTGGTATAACATCCTCACATCATATCGCTCGGGTGTATTCACTTTAAACTCCTTTTTTGACTTTAAACCAACCTTTTTTTAGTTGGGGTAATAAGCTCTAAAGATCTGGTTGTTCATCAAGGTCATTGCTGCCGTCGAGTCATTGCCCACTCTTATTAGATACTCTCAAACTCCCGAATCCTTTCGATCTTCTAGTTGAACCACACGGGACATTCATTGACAAAGATCTGTTTCAAAGATACATACATATATCGGTTCCTTGCATAATTTTTTTGGGAAAACCAAGCGCGATGTTGGCTCTGTTGATACTGCCGCCATGGGTACAGAAATTAAGTTCCTTGTCATATAAGAAACCCAAGTAACGCAATAAAGAGACTGATGGGACAAGCTGGCTGGAAGTAGAGTAAGTTAGGTTAGGTTTGTGGGTTGGCAGAGGAAACGAAATACCTCAGCACTGACCCATTGTGTAACCTTTGGGGGGCCTAGAAAAAGTACCCCTTGCCCATTTAACCCATAAATAACGGCAACAAACCTCCCATGGTTGTACTTACTCGTTATCCGCGTATACAAACCATCCTGATGTTCTGATGAAGTTCAGTAAGATGTCGGTATTGACGTTGGAGAGTTCTCCTAGAAGTGCTTGCCGAGGAATGTGTACCTGGAATGTTGGAGTCCAGGGCATTGGCAGAGGAAGTGGGTAGTGTACTTTATAACCTCCTCATCGCCACATCCTCTGCAGAGTTGTTCTTCCGTCCGTCTTTAGGTGGCACCGCAGAGTGTTGTGACCCGTGAATATCCCCACGAGTATGGACAGTGAACGTCTGTCCTTGCGGATAATTCTCTCGGTCTTTGTTTTGTCAAAAGTTGATTTGCAAGTGTCTATGGACTTCCATCTCAAGTTCGCCTCTCTCATAGCCAGTTTCCCTGCTTCAAGCCTGAGAGCGCAGGGCGGGGTGCTTATGCAGAGGTCGGTCAGTTCAAGTGGATCCGATGAAGCTTTCCTTGCCAATTCATCTGCCCTTTCATTTCCAGCGACGCCCTCGTGCCCAGGGACCCAGCAGAGTAGAACCTTGTGCTGTGTTCCAAGAACCTTAAGCTCTTCGCGAAAGCACTTCACCAGCTTGGATTTTAATTCTATGGCAGTAATTGCTTTGATAGCTGCCTGGCTGTCGATAAAGAAAGTGATACCTTCTGGCGGTATTGCTCTTACGGCAGACTCACGGGCCGCTGTTGTCACTGCTAGGGCCTCCGCTTGGAAAACACTGCTGTGGTCTGAGAGTCGTATAGATCTGGATATACCCAGTGATTCGGAGAAGATTCCGGATCCTACACCGGTGTCCATTTTTGATCCATCAGTGTAAATAGCTGTGGATTCGGCACTTTTTCCATTTCCATTTATCTCTGCTAAAGGTTTTTCCGATAAAACTAAACTTTTAGACTTTTTCCCTATCAATGTTCACTTCACCGCCAACTTCTTTTTCTTCTTGGTTTCCCAGTTTTCCCAGTAAATGCCGTCAGAAATTCTTGTAGTAAGTCTCCTTTCAAATGCTAACATCGGGTTTATGTGATCAGTTTCCGATTCGATTTACTTGTAGCCTTCCATTGGCACAGAATGTAGGAGTAACCATAAGATTTCGATTACTACTGTCGGCCTTCTCTTTTAGCAGTTTTGGCAGCCAAACTGCCACAGTATACACATTTTGAGCGGAATTAAAATAAGCATGCATGTCGCCCTCTAGTATTACATTTCAAGAACTATAATCACCGTACTAGAGATTTACAAACACCGTGTACTACTGCTGGTCGGCTTTGACACGGCGAAAAAAAATCACAAAATTTTATTACAACATTTCGTTTTGGGGATCGATCCTAGGCACAAAAGTTCAACGGACTTAAGACCTACTCACACATGCAAATAGCCCTCGAAAATATTTTCGAATTTCCTCTTATTTCCTAAAAAAAAACATCTCTAAAAATTGAACTATCATGGACAACTTGTTTAGAATCCTACTTTCCCCACTTATGGCCTCTGTGTCCCATGCGTGATTCCGAGAAACAACCCAAGTAAGTATATCTTTTTTTTATGACATTCAGGGCATTCGCCTTCGTTCCAATAAGGTAGATATCAATTACAACGATATTGACTTGTCGCATTTTCTAAAATCTGCAAATAGGAGCCAAAGTACCCCTCACAAATACTTAATGCAATCAAAGGACTATCTTTGCCCGTAACCCTTACGTGTTACTGCATAGCCCACACAATTTCAATTCGTCCAAATATACATAGGTACATATGTACTTCGTTATACTAATATTGGGTCAATCACGTATCCTGATCGACATGCCTTCAAATAGATAGTAGTGTTTCCATTTTAAGGATGAGAATTTGAAATAAAATACTTCACAAAGAGACTAAACAATTCTATCAGATAGCAAAACCAATTGGAAAGCGGGGGTGGGTAGAAAGGGTTACATTTTGGTCAATTTTATAAAACAAAATTTACATATTCAAATATTTTTGTACGCCTTCTTCCGATATAATGTGCGTACTACGTCACAATATGATGTGGTGGCAAGTCTTTCCGAGGATTATACTAGGACATTACTTTCGGTTCACCACAAACAACAGACGTATTGTATTCAATACTTGTTCGTTTGTTTGTTTGTTCTACTAAGGGTCCTATTTAGTGTTCTCTAATGAAATGAACACTTAAAAGGGTATCACCATCTTTTTTCGGTTCTTTTTCGCGTCCCTACAAACGGAAATATGAAAGGAGATTTTGTTTTAGAACAAAACACTAATGTCTAAACTTTGTCCGGTCTTGTTAGAGGGCGGGAGAATGTTTTCACATCTTTCATCAACCTTTTTACAGATAATTTACACTTGGCAACTGGAGAAAAGAGTCGAAAAAGAAAAAAAAAAAACTTTCCAAAAAAGTACTCAGAAGTACATTAATCTATTTGTCTTTCGGTGTAACAAAAGTGAATTGAATAAATTGTCTTGCGTTTGAAAGTGATTAAGAAACTTTCATTTACCCTTACTTAATGTCTTAAATAATGAACTAAAAAGCCAAGTCCATTTAGTATCTTATATGTGTGTGTGTATGTTTTTTTTTTACTTTCTCTTTTCGTAATTAATTCAATTAATTTGTAAAGGAAAACTAGGTATACCACATCCTTAACTCTTACCGTCTTCTGCGAAACGAATTCGTACAGTACGTACATCTGTTGGTAGCTACTGGGTTTTGTAATTAGTCTGCTCATTAAAACTTGAATTGATTTATTTGAATGGAATTGTATTGGATGCGGGATAGAAACAAAAAAAAGATACGACTGCAACTAAATGTTGCAAAAATGCAAAACGGAAATTAAATTTACTTTGATTACATATATTACGTGATGCGCGAGGATAGACGTTGATTTATTTTAGATTCAATTTGGTGCAGGAAATTGATTTTGTTTTGTCGTTTTTTTTTATTAACATGAAAATTAGGATTTAGAACACGTTTTTAATTTATGAAAATCATTGTGAACAAATGAGGGACCAAATGTCGAAATCGCGAAATCGCGAAATCGGCGTGTCATTAAATTTAATTTGGTTGTACGGTTCGTTGAAACCGACCGGAGATTAATGAGTTCGGATGCATTTTAACACTTTGCTCATTTTCCCATCGGATTATGCAAATATTTTGTTGTACGTTTTGCTTTGTGAAATATAAAACTTTATTTACACTGTGCAATTGATATTTTGAATAGTCTCTAAGTTTGGTTTAGGTCAGCGTTGTTATTTCGATCTAAAGGGTATTTTTTCAGAGGTTGAATGAAGAATCTTTATGCATTTTAAACAATGGGTCATGAGGTGGTGGTTTGAATATTGACAAGGCGCATTTTCTCAGTCCAATTTTGGGACCATCTTTCTAGACCTTATGGATCTATATTACCAATAAGGATCTGAATATTGGATTTCAGTTTCCGGTTTGAATGGTTTGTCGATAAAAATAAGAGCAGCCTTCAAACTCTTCAAGACGCCAGGTACCCGAATTTCCTCACGTAAGCCATGATGACTGCATCTGGAACCATTCCGCTTTCATTATGGATTTATAGGTGGCCTGAGTTGTGGTGTTTACCAATTTGCTCAGATCGTTGAAATATGTTTACCAGAAATTGCATTCCTCGAAGCTTCGACATACATACGTCTGTTTCGGCACAGTCTCTGCATAATTCTGTGGTGTTGATCACCGAACCGAGTGTTGTCTACTGGCATACCAGTCTCATGAACTTTTTATTTTCTACACAGCACTCACTTTGGAAATAATTTTTCAATATTTCCCAACGTTGTCCAAGCGTTAAGTGACTCATTTCGTTCCTCGGAGGTATGACACTGACTTTCTCTCAAGATTTTGAGCGGGAAACAGCTGTCAGCAGTGATGCCAGATTTTTCTTTGTCTAATTCCCCATTTTTGGGGAAATTAAAAAAAAAATCCCCATTTCGTAGTAAATTTTTCCCGATTTTAATTTCATGTAAAAAAATATTCAATTTTCTTTACGAATCCCGAAATCAACTGATTCGAGTTCAATGAAGGGCTTGCACAACTGACACATCTGTCAGTATTTATATCAGTAAATGTCAGTATCTAATGTCAGAATGTCAGTTCATTCTTTTCTGATAGAATGTCATCATTATTTTTATACGAAATGTATTGCTGTTCTTATGTCAAAGAACAAATGAAGAACTATTATTGTAACATTGCCAACGCACTTACTACAGGTTTCAGTTTTCTGCATAAAACGGTTCTCACTTAACACTTCTTCTTACTTTCTAAGATACAAAAACCTAACAATGAAAATCTGTAATGGCTTTTTAATACAGTTTGAAGAACGTGATGAATATGCGAAATTAACAGCCGATTTTCGGTGGTTATACATTTGAAACCATATAAAATGAGTGCACCATCTTTTGGACTAAGGAAAATATAAAATATTAATGTTCAGTCTTTTTTCCCCATTTTCAAACCACTTTTCCCCATATTCCCTATCCAATGATAAATTTCCCAAAATGGGGAAAATTCACCCACATCTGGCATCGCTGGGTGTCAGTGTCAAAATAACCTATGACGGCTGATTGATTTAAGAAGAAACCACTAGATGGCCCACCCTTTTTTTAGCGAAGTCATCGGTTTGAGTTTTTTAAGACACGGCTAGGGGTGAGGGCAGTTCAACGCAATTTTAGACGTAGAAAGATTATTGGGCGCTAGAACCGCCTGATTTGCTAGTGTTTCTGAGCCTTTTGTATGATCCAGATGTTACAGGATTCATGAGAGCGTTCTTTGAGTTCTTCTTTGACTGTAAGTCCTTTGATGGCAGCCTAGCTATCTATGAGCCTACTTGAGGACAGGGTTAATATTTTCTGGCAAGCCATGGTAATTGAACAAATCCTTGTTTCTTCCACTGTTCGGCAATTATAAATTTCTCATCGAGTTCTCAGTTCTTGCCAGACGACATAACTCTATGTTCGAGGTATATTGCCAAAGGGGATGCGACCTATCTTGGATTTGTAAAGGCAGAAGGTTTCAATGGCCCAACCTACCTTCCTCTTGATAAGTATTTGACTTATCAGCTGACTACTACTGAGTTGTTGGATGAGCAGCCAAGGAAATTGGTGAAAATGGGTTCACCTAAGGCGCTTGAACAGGAGTCAGTCTAGGTACCCCATTTTTTTTCCTTTTGGCATAAGTCGTTTTTTTTCCTGCTCTTTCCCTTTGCTTTCTTTTTATCGACCTCAGTGTTTGTGAATGAATGTTCTTAACTACACTCTCTCACTAGCATAAGTCGTTTCCATAAGCTCCAGCTGTTGCTACGCTTAGTCTGGAGAAACACCCACATGTTGTGTCTTCACAATGGACTTACACTGGTCTTATTGTGAATGTATCATGTACAGCTATTCCACTGCAACCTAACCTATTGAAAGTAGGTGACTAGTTTTCAAAAATCTACAATTTTTCTTCTTTTTTTTTCAGTTTACATTCAAAACCTGAAATTGGAAATATCAAAAATATTCATGGACATTCACAGTGCATTCGAGAAAAAAAAAAAAAAACAGTCCTTCCGGGAAAACCACTTTAGAATTGAACCACCGACTTTTAAGTGTACTGTGTAGTTGAAGAGTGGCAATGTTACAGTGTGAAGTAACTCCTTACCCGAGAAATGTAAGTTCGCGCCCTATCGTGCGAAAATCAACGCAACCACCCCTACGTAGCATCAACTATGCCAGCCAGAGAAAAAAAAAAAAAACTCCTGATAGTTAAATAGACCGTCATCGAGTTTGATTGCTCGGGGATTTGAATATCCTTTTTTTTTATAAAAAAGTCGCAGTAGTCTGCACAACCAGCAGTAAATATTATTGATTTTCCTCTGGGATTTGATGTAGGTATTCAGAAAGAGTAAATATTTTGTCGGGTGTAAACTTCCAAAACCTTAAATCACCCTGAAAGCATCCAATCAGCATAGGGTTTTAGATGTTTCACACAAAATAGCACGCAAATCCGTTCGGAAGTATTTGTCAGACTAATGCCATGTAATTGACGAAGTTGAAGTTATTCTCTTTGCTTGTGTAAGTATCTGTAGTGGTTAAGATATCATTGAAACGCATATCTGGGTTAAATGCAGATAATTAGTTAAATTTCTCAGAAGAAAATATGTATTCCTTCAAGCAAAGGTAATACTTTCTATTGCTCCGGATCTTGAAGTGGAACCACTTTGTCGTATGATTTGGAATTTCACAAAGTCAATTCTTCAAAAAAGTGAATTGAACTGAATTCAAAAATCATAAACCTAATCGTCTTGGATTTGTCGATTGGGTGTTGGGAAGCCAGGTAGGTGAAGCGGAATTTTTAACGGAAATCATTTTCAACGACGGAAACGTATTTCCATCTTGATGGCAATGTCAACAAACGAAACTTCTGAATCTGGGCATAAAAAAGCCACGAATTCTATGCATCCACAACGTGGTAAGGTTAGGTGCAAATTTTAGATGGAGAAGGGGTTCGAAGCCATTAAACGTTTGGTGAAGCCAGAGGGTTTGGATAATAAATAATCCTTAAACCATTCCAGAGCTGGAGTACAAAATCCTTGGCGTCGTTGGTCAAATAGAGCTTGGATTGGATTTGTAATTCACATGCTTCTTCTAGCTTTAAGTCTACACATGACAAACATCAAATGGCACCAGCAGATTCAGGGTAATAATAATATTTTGGATTTGGGAACTTATATTGCCTCCAATGGATTACTTTTTCGAAAGCGTTTTAATGTACATAATTGAGAATAAAGTAGGAAGGTGAACAGGTGATTGAAGTTTCGATATAACAATCTGTACCGACGGTTCCTTGGGGGTGATCGAAGCTAAAAATCTGCAAGGCCATCACTCCACCAAATACATTCCCTGGTGATAGCTTAGGAAAAGGACTCCAAAAATGAACCTTCTAACCATACTCAAAGCCAGGATTTATGTTGTGAATTCGATGTTGTCGAACGAAGGGTTGGAGCAATTACTTAAGGAACTGAACTCATAATTTAAGGCAGCCATCACAATACTGTAACCCAAATACAAACCGGAAATGTAAACAGGAACATACGGAGTTCTTCTTTAATGAGAGTGTGCCATGTCTCAGTGGTTAGTACTCTGCATGGGGTTCCAAGTTCAAGTTCGCCTAGATTCCACAGATTGGATTTAAAGTCTCCTCAGTAACACATGTCAAGGTCTAGGTCACATGAGTCGTCGTAACAACACGCACCACAGTGCTTATTGTTCTCTCTCAGCAGAACTAGCTGTCAATAAATGTGCTTCAAAATTGGACGAATAATGGAGTCTGGTGATATATATTGATTTTTTAGCAATCTAGACTAGACTATACCCATCAAAAATTAGTCAATGTTAGCTTTGATCCAGTGCCATCTTAAATGAGATTCAATTAAAAATATTTATTAATTCTAAATAAAAATGACACTAAGTTTTGAACACAACTTAAGGCATATGACTTTCGCAGCTGTTTTCGGTGAAGCGCATTCCGTGAGTCACGCTTTGGAGTATGCCTTGAATACTTTGTAGTTCAGTAACAACCGAAGACTTCACGTAGTCTTATCTATGATTTCGGACTTGTCTATTTCCGAATATAATGTGGTCTTTGAATAAAGCCTTTACAAACCCTTTAAGCCAGCCTCGTGATTTAACACGTTTTTTGGACAAAAACAAGGCTCGACTTCAAGCTGCTCTAGAGTCAAATCAGCAATCGCCCTACTGGCCCTGGTTTTTGCATTACGATTATAGGCCAAGTTTGTTTTTTACAAAATTTTCTACCTAGTGAACGGACAAACATTTTAATCGACTCCAGATTGGCAATTTCGGAATTTGCGGCAAACTGTCGTTCATATTGGCTATAAGTTTTTCTCTATCAAAATTACATCGATGCTTTGTTGGCTAGGCATTATACAGGGTACATACGGTACAAAATGAGTACAGTACATCACATTTTATTGTAGAATCCATCCGAGTATAGCTGAGACTCGAATTAAGATGCCACACACGGTAGTAAAATGCACAACCACTGAGTCATGGCGCATCACCAACTACATATGTATGTATGTATGTATATAATTATCGTTACACAAACGATGCTCTTTCTTGCTGCTGTCCCTTTAGGCTCCATTACGGATCAAAAGTGCCCTGAAATACTGAACTGAATCCCTTCTGATAGAACCTTCAAATTAGCCAATCAATTGTAGGCAGAGCAAATATATAATTATATTCGCCTCTCATCAAATTAATTCTTTGACCAAAGGGTTATGATAAAATCAACAGTACATAACCTCAATTTAAAAATTCAACATAAAAAGATATAAAGTATATAATTAATAATTATAAAAATGTCATAAAAAAAAATACCTATACAAATGAACTGTCAACCTACGCATAATAAATTTGCATCATTCGCTTTCACATTACGCCACTAAAGTCTTAAAGTGTGGCCACTTTTTTCACACCAAAAAAGGATACAATCCGCAGTTACCCACAAGCAAAAAGTAATTCCAATTAAATATTCAATGTGTGTTTTTCATTTATTTTTTTTTTTGTGACAAGTGTGACAGATTATCCCTGAAAAAAAATTCACAAACTCGAATATAGTGTAATCCAGGAACAAAAACCCAATTGAAAAGATGTATTTGTCGACAAAATTATAAATAAATCAATTAACGATTCGAAATTCTATTATTCATTTCAATAGAATCGCAGTTGGAGCAAAAAAAAAAGAACGAACTATATATAAGCATAATCCTTTAGGATATTTGAATTTGAATTTGAATTTAACTCGAAGCAATCTCATCAAAGTGAAAGTGGGCACTCAACTCACAAAGCCCACCCCCAGGAATGAACCCAAAACTGACCTTCCCCAAGGCAAATAACATTATTTCTTCTTCCGAAGGAGAGAATTCATAGAAACCAAAACAGAATTAGGTTGTGTATACAAACAAATTCACGTGCCAAGATGGTTTCTGGAAAATATAAATCAACTTTTCCTTAACTTCATCTAATTTGCATCAATTATTCAGACCGAAAATAGAGTTTCATTTTCGAACTATATAGCTGTCATGATGCGATTGTTCGGCGGTTGTTCCCTCCTGTCCATAAAGTCACATTGACCAAAATAACAGTAATCAAGAAGTATACGATGTCGTGTGATAAACCAACAAGGACCAAATAATGGTGGTAATTACGTATTAGTTGTCGCAATTCTCCTCTGTGTTGAGATATTTTCCAAATACATATGTATACTTGTGTAGGGGTCCGGAAGGCAGTTAATGATAGGGATCAAACCAGCTCATTAGCTGACCACTTTGTTGATTGAATTAGTGAAATTGTTATGACAAAAACACAACAACAATATAAAATACCACATGACCAACCAAAATACTGATGGGATGCAGTTTCGTCCGGTCAATATATTCGGAAATTTCTTTTATCTTCTGCGCGCAGCAAATGATTGGCCATTTACTTTTGATTACAAAACATTCGCTGTGGGAACTATAGATTGATAGATAGATAGATATTTTGGTATCATTTTTTTGCTGAAAAACTCTCGAAACATTTGCTTGGTGTACACAACGTTTCAGGTGAATTGGATGCGGGTGTTGGCTTGTGGTATCGGTGTAATTTTTACAGCAATTTACCGGATGTATACATGGAAAGTTAAAAAGAAACACAAGATACTTGGGGATTGGAAATCTGGCGCTCCATTTAGATACTCAAGGTAAAGAGAAAATCAACAAGGTTGTACGATTAAACTTTAAGGGCGACGAGACGCACAGATTAAGATATAACTTCTGACTATTATCGCTTGTAGAAGGTGGCACAAAAGTCGTTATTCGCTTGCAGAGGGCAGTGTTTGTAAATGAAAAGATTTGATTTTGTTTTTTATGTATAGACGATTTACAGACCGCATGCTACCCAAAGTAAGGATCAATGCGGCTAAGGTAAAGATTGCAAAACGGAAGAGTATTTGATTTTGTTAATAGCGATATCCTTCAAAGAAGATCGGTCTTCAATTCGCGAAACTTAAGTGCTTAAGGTTAAGAGCTTTGGTTGGTCCTTATTACCGACCAATTAACCTCCGAAATTGCAAATTCGGCATCGATGGCAACAGTTTTACCCTTCTCCATGCGTGATTAGCTGGTGAAGGAACCTGTGTATAGATAGACACAGATTGGTTAATTGCAAATACAGAAGAAAACCAAGTGGTGTGTTTACTGTGGCCGTCATGCTGAGGGTACCTAAGACCTTTCCTTGTTTGGTCTGTATTATTCTGAACCATACGCATACAACCCGAACCGCATGCCCGACGACTGGAGTATCAGCTCTATATGCCCCATCTTCAAAAAAGGCGATCCTATGCCTTGTAAGAACTACCGAGGCATATCCCTGTTAAATGTCGCATATAAGATCCTATCGTATTGTGTGAACGTCTAAAACCTTTCTGTAACGCACTAATCGGCATTTACCAGTGTGGCTTCCGGCCCGGCAGATCGACAAAAGACCAAATTTTCACACTCAGGCAAATCCTGGAAAAGACCAACGAATTTCAAGTAGAAACCCACCACATTTTCATCGACTTTAAAGCCGCCTATGACAGCATTCATCGTCTTGAGCTCTACCAGGCGATGGCCCAACACGCGATGCTCTGTTCAATTTGGAAACAACTCTTCGGAGCTCTTCCAAACGTGCACCGGATTCAGGCAAGGAGATGCGCTGTCATGTGATTTCTTCAATATCGTGTTGGAGCAGATAGTGCGCAGGGCAGGTATCAACACGGAAGGCACTATCTTTCACAAGTCCGTCCAATTGCTGAGATACGCAGACGATATTGACATCATCGGAAGATCCCGGCAAGCCGTCGTAAAGGCATTCACGGCTATTGATGAGCAGGCGAAACGAGTTGGTCTTGAAGTGGACGAGGACAAGACGAGGTATATGTTATCAACAAACAAAAATTTATCTGTCCAAAACATTGGGCAGAACGTCACTGTTGATAACTATAATTTCGAGGTAGTTAAGGAGTTCACCTATCTCGGAACAAATATTAATCCTTCAAATGACACCTTTGTAGAGATTCGACGAAAGAATAACCCTAGCACTGGGTTCAAAACTCCTAACTCGACGGAACAAATTAATGCTCTATAGAACGCTCATCTTACCAGTCCTGCTGTATGGAGCCGAGTGCTGGACGATAAGTAAGAAAGCTGAGCAAATATTGGACACCTTCGAGCGAAAAATACTCCGTCAGATATTAGGTCCCTTATGCGATAAGGGCGAATGGAGGAGAAGATACAACCGCGAACCACAGGATGTGGATGTAGTCCAAAAAGCCAAGATACGCAGACTACATTGGCTCGGCCACATCGAGCGAATGGACAACAATGCTCCAGCCAAGATGATCTTCAAATCCCAGCCCCCAGGTTCGAGGCGCGAAGAAGACCGAACCTCCGGTACAAAGACCAAGCTGTTGCGGATGCCAGAAAACTTGGTCTTCACAACTGGAAGCAGCGTGCTCGGGACTGCAGAGGATGGAAGGCAACGATGTCTCAGGCAGGGACTCTACAAGGGTCGGGAGCCCTTTAAATGAAATGAAATGAATGATTCTGAACCATATGTGGATTCAGCAGGATGGGCTTTAGGTCCATGAAACTAAAGACTCGATTGAATGACAAGATTACATCGTGGAATGCACTTCTCATCCAGCAGTTTTAAGTTTTTAGTGTTCCTTGATAAAAGCAACCATTCAACCCTTGGAAACCAATATTAACCGCAATGTAATAGCAATCACAGTTTACTTTCGCTGTGATTTCAATACAGAAAATGTAGCAAGAACTTGCAAGTAGCGTTTTCTGAAACAACGTCTTATTGAATTAGCGTTAGTAGCGTTAAAATAGGAAGATAAACTCCACTAAGAAAAGTCTGCAATAGAAGACTCATATCCAAGTACATATAATCGAACAGAAAGCGTGGAGACTTGAACTTCCATTTGACGAAGATCCTTACAGCACAGTGATGCTTTAGGACGTTTCCTTAGGTTTCGATATGAGGTCATATTGTCTAACCTGTGTGAGAATAAATAAAGATGCTAAGCATATCATATAAAATTGTCTGTGGTACGAAGCAAATCAACATCTACCGGGACAGAGACTTGAATACTGCCAGTAATATGTTTGGTTGTTTGGTTGAACTGGCCATCATCCGCTAAGGGCCACCTTTCGTAAGTAACCAGTTATTTTTCCTCGAAGCCTGTGCAGACTTCCTTATGGACGATATTTGGTCTGTAAGCATCCGTACCCATGGCTTAGTGCCCAGTAAGATGTTCGTTATTTTGAAAAGGGTTACCTATTTTATAGACATCTGATTTTGTTCAGTGTTATTCAGAGTAACCAGAGAACCAACTCCCCAGCTTCATAATTCCCCGATGTGTTCTGGCACTCAGCAGAGCATTATAGTCCTGACAAATAAATAAATAAATAAAATAAATTTTGACGTTAAAATTACGTCTGAACCACAATATGCAACGTTCTACAATTCTCTACAGCTTTACTATTTATTTACTTAAATTTCTATGATTTAATTTCCCGGCTACATGTGTCTATAAACCTGAATCCGTTGAAAATTCTGAGAAAAAAATTAAAGGATAGACGGAACTGTAGACATTTAAAAACTACCACCTCCATCCGACTCTTGATAATTTAATAATATTTTCAGTCTTGTACGAGTACTCCTTATCTTGTTGGAAAATGAGGAAGTGAATACTTTTCACAGAGAGAGAGAGACTTCCCGGAAACTAAAGAAAAACTTGTACGCTTTTCCAAAGAATATTGATTGTTTTAACTTGAAACTTTAAGGAAACCTACAACATTCGAAGCGAGTACTTTTGCACTGAAAAATACTCGTTTTACACCATATTCCCCTGAACGATAGATGTTGCAATCTACGAGTATACATTCTGTGGTTATCCGAAATGAGATTTGGCACATTTTGTGGAATTTCTAATTCCACCGAAACACGTTGATACTAATTTTGTACTGTTCAGAAGAAATTAGTTTGAAAACTTAACACACTCTAACCAAAGACTTAAGTACTCTTTATGATGTGTGAACAAGTATCTGGGACATTTCTCGGTAGCACATCATATGGCAAATAGATAACTGCAGTCAACAATCTGCTAAAAAC
The DNA here is from genome assembly GCA_949716465.1 of Chalcosyrphus nemorum. Classification (NCBI taxonomy): domain Eukaryota; kingdom Metazoa; phylum Arthropoda; class Insecta; order Diptera; family Syrphidae; genus Chalcosyrphus; species Chalcosyrphus nemorum. The sequence continues at coordinate 36,684,044 of OX454332.1, forward strand.
CCATTTAAATGAGGATTTTCAACTTTTGGGTTGTCATTCTGTGGGATTTATTACTTTTTTGCTGGGATTTTCGGTGATTTCTTTTGGCATTCGAAGGATAAAAGGATTGTCTACCATGTAATTTAATTTAATTCTATAAGCAGTCTGATCGCAAGCTACTTGTTAGCTCATTGGTTTTATTTCTCTTTAAAGTTTTCCTTTTTTTTTTCTTATTCTTGCACGAACTGTGGATATCTGTCAGTGAATAGGAGAGTAAAAGGATAAACAGGGATAAGATGGGTTCAGATGGACTTTCTATCTTCCTTCTTTCTGTAATTCACTTTGGTTCATTTTTTTTTCAATTTTTTTGTTTTATGTCCTTTTTTGTTTGCTACACCCTACGGTTTTGCTTACGAAATCGGATAAAAAAAAAGAACCTCACACCTTGGAGAGCAATCAGGACGAATTTAGCTCAACAATCGAGTAATTTTTATGAGGGTCTTGTTCATGCTCATGTTCATTCACATTTGAGAACGTTGTTCAGTGCAAAAGCAATTAAAAAGTCAAAGGTAGCTAGTTAAGCAATGGTGTAGAGTAGCTGGATATGGTCTTTCGACTGAGGATAACACGATTCAGAAGTGTGTTAAGTAAATTTGAGATGAAATTTAAATATAAGCAGGGAGCACGCCATGTAATAGTTATAGAGAGGTTAAGTCAATTTAAAACTTTTAATTAGAGAAAGTTAAGTGTAGAATCTGTTCACTTTAACTTACTTACATATGTCCTCAGATATCTTGCTTGTGGTTGGCTGTTTTTAGTTTTTCTCCTACTGTCGTGTATATCTCTTAACACTGCGTACTTCTTGAACTGTCGTGCATTTAGCCAACCTGTCTCAGGGGGTCCTATTGCGTCGCTTTGCTAGCTATGGATATGTTTATTATGCGGAAAGTTTGACGGTGACGCTTTCGTAGTGGAATCGATGCTTTCTGACCGGATGTCTGGTAAAGATTATTTTATTTGGAATACAATTTGACCAGATAGTCCTTGAGATGTTGGTGTAGTTATCTCTTAACGAACGATTGCAAATTTTCTGTGGCAATGCCTCACAGTTTGCAATAATTGAGCTAATTTTACATAAACCACATCTACTTGGTATGTGCGGCTCCGCACACCGCCAATTATTATTGGACTTCAATTGAAATTCACCAGGTACTATTAAGAGTAGATCCCTGTCTTGCTAGTTCATAAGCTTCTTCGCTTTCCTCTCTGTCGCCAGAGATGTGTGACTACGAGCCAATGACCCAGAAAAACGAGTTCTTTGCACTGCACCACAAGTTTTGAAGATATCGTGCTGGATAGAATATTCTTGTCAGCCCCTGTGGCGGACCAAAAATTCTTTTGAATGACTATTACCAAGGACTTGTTGGAGCGTTCAAAGCAAAAAGAGTAAGATTTTTTTACAAAACAGTGGGCAAAGGGCGAATCTGCTGCAAAAAAGGCGATAAGGATCTATCAACCGGGAAGGTGGTGGCAGCTAATATTTTTTTTGGTATTTTTGGTTATTAGCTGTGTTGAAAAATGTACCACAATAAAGAGAAAGATTTCCAAAAAAAAGCCCTCTGCCTCTCGATTACGGCATAAAAGTGTAGGTCCCCTGTAGGTCCCTCCTGTACGTGCATAAAGGTATACCATGCAATGCACAGCACGTATAGTTATGAATGCTAGTCCTTGGCTCTCTATGGGATGCTTATGGCCTAATACTTATTTACTTTATTCAGTGTTTCCTAAGCTTCGTTTGGAGGACTAATGCCCGGTTTCACAGTGGAAGCTTAAGCCGCAGCTTAGCTAAGTAAAACGCAGGGTTTAAGTTTTTTCTTAAGTTTTTCGGGTTTCACAGTCATTTAAAAATTGTGGCTTAGCTAAGCCAAACATAAGAAGTGAATGTGAATAGTTTGTGGGTTATTAACTACTGTGAATTGATCGGAGATGTCAAATAGAAAAATGGCGTGGAAAATGGCTGCGGAAATATATTTCGAGGCTCAGGTGTTTTAAAAAAAATGAGATAATTTAAAAAAGGCGTAAAAAAAAAAATACGCGGTGGAAAAGCGAGCATTGTAGGTATGCCACGGGTGGTGGACCAGAAATAAAACTTTCAAATGATGTAACAATGTTGTAAAACAATAGTATTCTGTGGGATTAGGTAAAGTTGCTAATGCTGGTTAAAGTATATGGACTGGAAATAAGCATAAGTAGAAAAATTAAACTACCCACAAAATCTTACTATTACCCTAATTAAGTGTTCAAATTTCTGTTTTTTTTTTTTTTTTTTTTTATAATTTGCGCGCACCAAAGGGGATATGAATACCCTTATACTGATGATTCAGGGCGCGGGCGTTTAGGAAAAGGGAGAAGAGGAACAGAGGAGGTACCTGTGCACGTTGGCTTTAAATGCTTGAAGGCCATAAGGGTGAGGAAACACAGAGCCTGGAAGTTCGTTCCACATACGTGTTGTTCGGCTAATGAATGAATCTCTGTACTTGACAGTACGTCCGAAGTTGGGCTTGGTGGTGAACTGATGTGCATTTAAGGCGTGACGCGTATTGCGGGTGAAATTTTGAAGGGGGGAATGCAGTTGGCTATTTAACGTAACTGAACCGTAATGCACAAGAGTGGTAAACAAAATTAAATGTCTGAGAACCCATGCTTTAAACCAAGCTCCCAAATTTGAGATATCGAAGTTAACGAAAAAAACTTACAATCAATTAAGTGAGCAATCTAACTCCATTGATTTCAAATCATGTCCCAAACTTTATCAATTCCTTTAGAGTTCGCAAAAATATTAAGCCATTAGGCATCGTTATATCAACTTTTACTAGCATCCACATAAATTGTAAAAACCCAATTGGAACAATTCATACACTACACACATCGTCCCATTTATATTAAAATAATGCCTTATCATCCGAAACAATTTGCCTACATCACGTACATATATGTATGAATTATACAGAAAACGTTTATTCTCGAATCGTTTACCCAAATCAATTCACAAAATGCATGTTCCTGAAACGTTTCCATAACAAGGACCTCATTTCGGATTTCGTATTGTCGATTGCTTGTTGATTGTTTTTGTTTTGAATGTTCTTCTGTGTGTGTACTCAGAGCAGCGTCTCGACGACCCTCATGAAAATTATTTAATTGTCTTGAATTCCTTATTGTTTGAGGGGGAGGCAATGGGTGATTTATTTTATCTGATTTGGAAAGCAAATAAAAGTGTCAGAAATCCTTCAGTTGAATGCCTTGTACGAGAATATTGGATAGAATGTCTCCCGATTTAAGAGTACCTAAAGATTGATTCATTTATTTAACATCTTGTCTCTGGTCTAAAGTTATGTTTAAATTTTATTATTAGCGTAATATTGTTGGGTTGTAACTTGTATATGAAAGTAGATATGATGACAGTAAAAAAGAGGACATTCAACATTGTCGGCGGCAGTGAAAACTAAACGTCAGCGAAGTTTTCTCGGGCTTTAACTTTGAGTGCTAGATAAACACGCGCGATTGGAAGTACTGAGATTTTTCATTGGATAAGGAGTAGTAAAAGAAGTGAAGGATGATGTAAGTGGCGTCTTTATAGACACACATGCTTGTGTGTATGGTGAGGTTATCAAAAGGGAAAAGCGTTTCTATCTGACAAATGGTGAATGCTTTTCAAGTTGCAACTCAATACTAGCAGGGAGGAGGTCTTTAGAAAAGTACGAAAGGAAATCAAAGGGATACTCTACACTTGTGTATTGGTTCGTTTAGAGGAGTTTTTGAATTGGCCTGTCCCACAGAGGATTTAACGTCTATTGAAATGGTCGAAAATGACGACACAATCGATTCGAACACTTTTACACACGAGGACAAGTGTCGGTCGACACTTCATTATTCTGTTTTGGTGTCCTGTATTATAGTTCTCCTTTCATTCGTAGTTTTACTGTGTTCAATGCGTATACACGGACACACTCGAACCAAAATGTTTCCGCACGATACGCACTTCACCGTCTATTTTGCAGGTAGTCTTACCTCTAAAGAAGTGATCGATGGTCTTATAGTCTGTCTTGCGGTTCTATTTTTATGGAAGCGGCTGACGATATACTTGATGCCCTTACTGTCTGGCCGTCTGGCCTGCAAAGAACTTTACTTCCAAAGAAGCGGTTCATAAAACAGTCGTCTGTCCTGCAGAGAGAATTACAGTCAACGTAAAACAATTGGAGTCAAAAATACCTTATGATGCACAATACACCAGACCTCTCCTCTGATATACAGATACACATGTATCTTACGTCGAACCCCCGCAATAGCCAAGACTCTAGGATGATCATAGGTAGTCTTCAAATTATGCATCCCTGTCGATATAAACTCTTGAGATTCATTGTCTATCTGAGTAGATACCCATAAGAAGCAAAAGGCCACAAGAAAGACTATAAATCTAGTCGAACCTTACCCATCGATGTTGAGACTTGAATTGCGTGAAGAAACTAAAAGAGCGATGTGTCTCCAAAGAGCTGATAGCTGGCTGTAATACTCCAATGAGGAACGATTCCATTGATCAAAATGTACCCAAGTTAGGTGCCTCCTTACAACAATGAACAGTAAAAATGTGATAATGAAAATCAATAAATCAGTAGAACCATATACTCGTGCCGATTAAAATTGCATTTTGGAGGCCCTAGGACACATAAGAGGATACAAGATATAACTATTTTCATTAGTAAGACGCGAAAAGTCCCCTCTATGCATTGGAAGAAGTCCAATTATTCCTTTTGTGATGGAAACTTCAAAAGTGAAATCTGTCCTTATAGACTCCCTCGTCACCTCAACCACTCAATGGATCTACTTCTGGCAGCAGCAATTATTCATATGATATTATCCCTTCAAATGTAATATATTCACAGAGGGATCAGCTTATTCTGATTCGTCAGCCTTCTCCTCGCCTGGCATTTCTACATGAGCAGGAGTACAAAACTGTCTTACATTGTGTTTCAAAAGTACTCCTCGAAAGCGAAACTTTTACCTGTGCAGCTTATGTAGAGGGCAACGATGCTGCGAAACAGTTTTTGATTCTGCTGCCTTTGCCCGTATAAAGTTTCAAATTTCAGTTGTGAATTCTATTACTATCACTTAAGTACAAACATAACTCAGATCTCTTAGGCAGACCAAATAATTTCAAGAAATTGAGACTTTATGAGTGTGCTATCCGACAGTACAATAGCCTAGTGCATCAAATGTTCCCTTTCCCAACAAAAAGGATTTTCCGCTCGTTACAACAGAACACTGTTCTGCAACTACATATCTTCACTTATTTACAGCAAACTGTCTTCAGATATATGCTCCCAGATTGAATGCAAATCCAGTTTTCTAAGTAATCTGAGAAATTGGCCACTATCCAAATCAAATGTAGAAATATGAGTGCACAACTAATAATTTGGCCAAACAATCATGCCAACGACTACTTTCTACCATTTCTATTTTACATTTTCCAATTCCAAAACTCTTCTGTTAACTACTCACCTCGTGAAAAGCTAAAATTTAAAAGTACTTATATATTCCCTAAGGCAACAAATAGTATAGAAACGAATACCAGATTTCATAGCGATTGCATCCTGCCCACAGAAGGAACTCTTTTACACTGCCATATAGTACGTAAACTGATTAGAAAATTGTATAGATACGAAATGGGTTTTCGCCACAATTTTGGAAAATCTGTTGAGATTAAGAGGATCCCGTATACCAAAGCGAATTTACCCAGATTTTATATTCATGAAATCAGAAGACTTTTCGCCGGGTTTAAATAGTGCAAACGTGATTTCAACACCCAAAGCATCTGATTGTAAAAAAAAAACTATGTCCAGGTGTATACATTTGCAACAGTGTACAATGGTAGCAATTTAATCAAGGGTTGAGAGTATTCGCAGAAAAAACAGAAAGTTTTAGCACATCCAACAGCTGGTGCAGTGGTAAAAATGCCAAAGGACTTGAGGACGATAAATCATTGAGTCGAAGGATTAGTGATTCCTCTACACATGTATGAACAAACGCAACGCATGTAACACTCATGACTAGATAGAACGTGTCTTTTTTTTTTTGCCATAACCGTAAAACTTAAACTATCGACTTGTTTTTAGAAAGGGTGTTTTAAGGGGAACGAGTATTTAGAACATTAAAGTGAAGTAGAGCACGTGAAAATCGTGGTAATGGCCATGGTATTGACTATTGCAAAGATACACATAAGGTTATAAGTATTTACTGTTTAAATACTACTTCGGGTCATATATTGGCAAGAATGCGGCAAATGTTGGTTTTCCAGTTGTCTATCGTCTCTGGTTTACCGGCATGATCTTTCAACAAAAATCAAAAAAGAAAATATATCCACAAAGTCTTCTATCGAGTAGATGGACATATATAGCTCCAAGTGGTAGGCGAATCTACTGATTAAGGTCCTCTTCAAAAGTACGATCCACAGCAGCAACAGATTTTTTGGCGGCTTTGCGGATGCGTATGGTAGGTGTGAAAAACATTATCTATCCGCGCTAGAAGTACACATATGTGGACTTCGGATAAAAAATTCCCAGCTTTTATTTATTTATGTTAAAGAGACAATATTTACGGATAGCACTCAAAATAAACTTTTCTTTTGTTAAAAAAAAAAGATTTCTTCTGATCGGAGTTATTTCGTTCCAAAATCATACCTCAAAAATAAGACAATCAGTTTTTTGTCATTTTGAAATGGATTCACTAAGAGGTTTGATTTTGAATTGCTTTGCATTTTTATATAGCGTGCATATCTTCTTATTTCTTTATTGGATTAGGTTAGAAACAAAGCAAATATTTTCTTATAAATAATTTTTCCCTTTTTTTTTTTTTTACAAAAATGTGTGAGTTAGATCCCAGAGTACATACATATAATATGTACCTCCTAAAACTTATATTTGGAAAATTCGAAATCTAAATATTTTTCTTGAAAATGATAATTAACATTAAAATTTTCTTAATTTACTAGAAATTATTACAATTCGATCACCTACTTATCGTCGGGACTGATGAGGTTATGGCGGACAGCTACTAAACTGCGATAGTTACTGTCATTATCGACCCTTGAAAGTTTAACTTCGAACCTTCAACTTAAGGGCTTAATTTAGCTGTTGTTTAATAACAGGCAATTGTTAACCTGCTCCCAACTTACAAAATACAGGGTGTCCGCCGGGAAGGAATGGATCTTATATTAATAAATGTTTTATTCAATGTCGGCAATTATATATGGAATACAATATCAGGTAAATGTCCGCCTCTGCTAGTCTCACAAGTGCGAGCCCTTTTGAGCACATTTGTCATTACATTCTCACACATTTCAAGCGGTATTTCATTAATTTCATCACGAATATTTTGTTTGAGTTGCTCAAGCGTTTCTGGTTTGTTTGCATAAACCTTGCTTTTTAGATATCCCCACAAAAAGAAGTCAGCAGCAGTCAAATCAGGGGACCACATCAACAACATCACCATTTTTTGAAATAATCTGTTGTGGAAAGAGGTCTCGCAGTAATTCCATTGTAATCCTGGCTGTATGCGAAGTGGCACCGTCTTGTTGATACCACATGTTAATCAAGCCCAAGGCATGCAGTTGTGGCGTTAAAAAGTTTTTAATCATATCGCTCCCCATTCACAGTTACCGTTACGCCGTTTTCATTTTCAAAGAAGTAAGGTCCAATGATTCCTCCTGACCAAATTGCACACCAGACTGTTACTTTCAATGGATGCAAAGGTGACTGATGAATAATTTGAGGGTTTTCCATTGCCCAGAACCGACTATTCTGTTTATTCACATATCCATTCAAATGAAAATGTGCCTCGTCACTCATTATGATGTAACTTTCTTATCGTTACATTAATCGATGATTGATTTTGATAAAATGTTTTAACGATTAAAACACGTTGGTTTATCGAATATTTTTCCATAATAAATTTGCCACGTGTCTACTTCACGACTGCCAAATATGAACTGTCAAGACTAATGTTTACCAAAATAGCGGCAAAACAAAGAAGTATACGTTCCCGGCGGACACCCTGTATTTCATTCACGCCTTAAGGTTTCAGTTTTCTTAACGAATTTATTGAATATAAACCACAAATGACATATAAACCTAAAGAGGCAATAATACTGGACGTCAGTGGAATTAACCTTATGTCAAAATCGAACGAAAAGCCCACTCAATTTATTCCAACCGCTATTGAAATATAAATATTGAAAAATATTATTTACAAAAACTTACAATTTAATTCCATTGTTGTAGATACAATTTTTTTTTTATCAAATTTCAGTACTATCTTCCGTAAGCCAACAGAAGTTAACGAAACTTGACGAAACTAAGCAAAATTATAAGTTCTGTGTAATAGGACATTGCATTATTCTGGGGATAGATCACGTAAGTTTATTATGGTGGAGCCTTCGATTTGACAGTTGACTATTAAAAATTTGCGAAAATAAATGTCGCACCGCAGATTTTTTAAAAAATGTCATGGCCGTCGGTTGTAATTTACAGAGCATAGGGTACCATTTCACAGAATTATGACAACACCTTATGTTTCACAATGTGGATAGTATTGGAGTCTTAAGTATATTAACGGTGAAGTGGTAAATCAAAATGAGTACAAATCAACTGTCAGTTGTCGCTGAAAAAAGTGTTGCATCCCCATGTAGCTCAATACATCTATAATATAGGGGTAGTATATAGTTATACTAGTTTAATAAGTCACTTATTAAATCGCCTGTGATTTCTTATCTCAAATGCACATAGAATTATAAATGCATGATCAAGTTTGTCGTGCACTTTATATTAGCCATAACCGCGAAACCTGAACTATCGACCTATCTTCACACGAAGGACGAAAATCCCCACAAAAAAAAAAAATTCTGATTACCTTCCTGAAAACTTAATAAATCTTCATTAACCACTGTTGGGATAGCGATTTTGTCGACTTGTGCTGTTCTCCCGCCCCCCCAACGCGCCCCATCATAATAAGCTTAAGTGAACTTATGCTAATCCTATTGTGGTTGGAGCATACAATTTCTGTGCTTACTCGCTCCTGGAGACACTGAGTACTGAAACGTTCTTAAATACTTAATGATGAAGTTGGCAAGTTTTCAACTTAACCAAACACATGTCCCTTTTCCTTCTGTCGCCTTTTCTCCCAGTGAAATTCATCTCCAGACTACATCGTTTCCGTCATTCCATTCTTTCTCTCATGTGGATATTTATAAATTTTTAGAATTCACATCGTATTCAGGCCGAGGATATGTGCAATGGCTTTTTAACTCATTAAATGTCTACCTCCGTAGCATAGTAAAGAGGATTGAAAACATGTGAGTGGAATTTAATGCTTCGGCAGGCCTCTCCTGTCTGATTGTCAACCATCAACCATTGGCCATTATGTATCCTTGTTTCGTTTCGAAGAGATCCACCAAATGACTTTCTATGCTGGCGCGTTAATAGCCTTTAAAGCAATGACCACAATTTCGAAATCGCTGAGTATGCAGCGACGCGGCAGTGTACCATTTCAAATGTCAACCGAGGACACAATACAATGAGACAGCTAAACTGTATAGAGAAAACTATTATACTAGCCCCTGGAGTGCTCCAATGTTTTGCTCTGACCCAAATTGTTGCCATAGGTTCCATGTGTAGTAAATATACCTCTACTTACGACAGCAATAACTCCTTGAACTTTAGTTAGTACTGAGCAAAACAAAACAAAAAAAAAAAAAATGTTTATGAAACGCAAAAAAAAAAAAAAAAAATCACAAAGTAGAAGAGAACGTTGAGTGACATTGGTATTACGAAAATTATTATAGTCCTCGTGCATACGATGTTGCCGTATCTAGTATGTTTGTAGCTAAGTGTTTTGATCAATCTTTCCCTGATGAACCATTACTAAATTGCGCATGCATACACACATGTGTACATACGTATAACCTATATGAGTTTTTTTTTTCTGGAGATGTTTTGCTTCACTCCCAAGACGAGAATATCTGAAAATTCCTTTTGCGAATCACGGCGAATGTGTGTAAGGATAACACATCATGGTGTGTACGAGTATAGTGTATCCCTTTTTGGAAATCTAGAACGTCATGGATTTGCATTTTTAAATTGATACGGTACTGGGATTGAAAAATGTTTTTAAGTGTCTCACATGTATAGTTATCGACAGGCAGATTCACTACTTTTCCATTGAAATTGGCTTTTTTTGACAGCGAATTGAAGTTACATTGGTTCTTAGACATGGTATGCCGATGAGGATTTAAGGGAAACATTTATTTTAAATAACCAAAATCATCGCTAAAGACTATTCGTTCTAAACTAGGACACAGACCAACTGACAGATTTATGTCAGTGGAGGAAACAAAGACTCCTTTCGGAAAGTAATACGCCAGCCAAGGATTCCTAATGTCACAGGGTTCTATACGAGTTCTATGCAGAAGAGCGTCTAGCGGATCACCACTATACTTGGTTCTACGATCAATGCTATACAGCGAAAAAGGACATCGAAAGAAGACGATGGAATGGCGGACTCAGTACTGCGCTGTTATTAAGCTGGGTATCAGGGACGCAAGCTCACTACTGGGTCCACTACTGCGGAATCGAAGTATGAATACCGCTCAAATAATTGGCTTCGCTATCGACATACCTATTGTTCTAGTGACGAAAGTAGGTACTCTAAGAGTTTCAGCATAACTACACTAAAGCTATCCGGATGATGCAGGACTAGCTAGAAAGCATGGGCCCACAACTTGTAGAGGAAAAGATATCAGCAGCAGAGGAGTCGTGGTGTAAGCAATACCAAATAAGATCAAGGACTGGAAGAATTTCAAGAGAGATGTATCACTTTCTAAAGACAGATCGGCGGCGCAGAGACTGATAATCAATTCAATACATTGGCTTGAATAAATTTTAGGCACGAATGTTTAAACTACTATGCTTACTTGCCAAGGATGCTGCAGACCTTACCTCCATAGATTTCAAGACTACAACAACGCCTATTGAAGCATTCGAAGATACAGAAAACATTATGTTCTGTCCATGACATTATGAAGAACTAAACCTACCAGTGAGCAGATTGGGTGAGGTTCTAACCCCAGATAACATAACCAGATAGATGCTGACCAGGCAAGAGTGCGAGAAACTGTTGACGATACTATGCAACCATTATAGAGGAAGGTCTATGACAGAAGCGATAACGAACAGCGCAGACATAAGCCTGAAGACTTTCCTCATGATGAATTGCTTGACGGCAGAGCCTTGATCGCCAGCAGTAGAGGAGGAGGTGGACCTAGTTGACCTCGCTCAGGGTCTTGATATTTGAGTTCCAGGTAATTTGTTCCTAACACTGAAGTACATTACTTCATTCAATAAATTTAATGTGATTCTGAGATTGACCTGTAACTTCTTCAGTGAAGGCACTAAAACTGTATTGCAGGGAGTAATATAGAATTCTTTAAGACGTGAAGTGAAGCTACAGATGTACGTGCATGTCTCGTGCCAAGCTTACCACTAATGAGTATCGCAGAGTTTTTAGTCGATATAGCTTGATATTTATCGATCTACTAAGCCATTTTCTGCGACTATTGATCACTGAAGATGTCCTGTTCGTGGACTTTATTTGTCTGCGGTCATCAACAACGATGCAAATGATAGTTCGACCTTACAGCGTGGCATTTATCGATTGGTTGGTTAACTATTCAATATCTCTGTCACTGATTACTATTGCTATCGAGCTATAGCTAGTATTATCGAACGCGTTCTCGATGTACATATACACCGCGATAGTGTGTACATTTCGTACATTCACTAAACCTGTACATAATTATGTTCCTTTTAACTTGAACTCCACTTCCTATGTGATATTGGATGCTCATAGAATGTCATTTGAATTCAACGAAGGAAGAGAGTACATTGTAATTGCAGTTTAAGGCTATACACCAAATAAGTGCATCTACCCATCCCAACCACCAAATGATTAAAATTGTCCTTTCTAGCTAAGCAACCTTCAACACGAACTCCACTCCGCTGAAACGACAAAATAACATTCCGATGCCGTGAGCCAGTTAACAAGAAAAGTCGATTAATTAAAGCCTATTTGGAAGTTAACTAACTTCCTCTGCGTCAACCCACTAAACCGAACTGTCTCTCTCTTTGGCTGCGGGTATTCCTCATACTATACACTAATGTCATACTCATTACGAGTAATAGGCCAGATACCTCCTTCTAGACAATTTAATGCGGTGTTTTGCAAAACTTTTCCCAAAACCAAAATAGACCATCATCACAAAGTTTTCCCTACCCAGATGTTTGGTAAACAACTAACTTTATGTATACAGAGCAAACAATTTATTTTATGCACTTTTAAACAGCCCCCAAAACATTTTTTTTTTTAGAAAAATTCCACAATTATTCAGCATGAATATTTCATCACTCCGGTGTTGCTAATGAGTTTAAAACCCACTGCTGCTGCATTTCAAGACACCCAAAACCCTCTTGTGTAGAATGTAGTAATTGTATGCCATCCAACTAAGCTGCCACGAAGTGGGTATTCATTGTGTGTGAATTGTTAAGAGCGCGGGGGAAAAGAATCTCACCCAGTGATATGGTACCTCCATTAACACTATCTGTGATTTCAGTCAATTCACACAGAATTCATAGAATTCAGTGATGTGCATATCCGTGTACACACTCTCTCTGGGATGATTTTCTTAGAAAGCGAAAGAGAGTCCTTATTTGACTGAGAACAACCCCTTTTTGGTGGCGCCTGTTTCAATGCCAACGAAGGAGTAGCAGAAAACGGGGAGCGAGAAAAATAATAAAATTTTAATCTCTTCTAGGAATTGCGTCGTTAGCGAAAGAAAACCTACTTTGACCCAATTTGGGTGGGGTAATTTAGCAACTCAGGGTTGGAAGGTATAGGTAAAGGAGCACAGTGATAAGGGGATTTTTGTTTTTTCGCCGGAAAATTACGTCAAACTTTGTGATTTGCTTAACTTGAAGACTGATGTCTTTTTCAGAAAGATATTCGGCTAATTTACCTCCAAAAAGAGTACCTTCGATTCCCACCTGCAACGTTCAACGCATAAAAAAGGACATAACACTTTTTGCGACGCTTTTAATTATGGTCCTTGCATAAGAAGGTTCTATTGCATAGTTTTGAAATAAAAAAAGAAAATCATTAACATTTTTGTGCAAACTTTACCCATTGTTCGAGTGAAATTTAAATATTTCATGGCATAATTCGAAAGAGAGTAAGGGGAATTCTTTTGAAAAAATGTCTAGCTAAGGATACGGCGGGTTGTTGTATCGGTGTCGGTGCTTTGGAAGGAGAAGTCTCTGTGAACCGCCCTCGTGGTATAGCAGAGGAAAGGGCATTTATAAGGGATCCACTCTGAAATTTTCTCTGTGACTATGTTGTTACTCCAAAGATCATCTGTACTTAACCGCCAGTAAGTCGTGTCCGTTAATGCTTGCTATGAAGGGGACAAAGTGTTCGGTATTTAGAAGGAGGGTGAAATTGCTGTCCAAGACATGGATTGGGCCAGTAGCATACTAATCAAGTTCGTTTTGTACACAGCTCTTGCCTTACGTTTTTACGGGGATTCCCGGGCAACAAAGGCCCTTATATGATCTATTTAGGCTACAATTTTAAGTCCGACTAGTCAAATGAATTACTGAGCTTTCTTACTTATCGTCCAGCACTCGGCTCCATACAGCAGGACTGGTATGATAAGCGTTCTGTAGAGCATTAATTTGGTCCGTCGAGTTAGGAGTTTCGCCAAACCGAAGTAGCTGCGGTTTGCTAGGATTATTCTTCGTCGGATCTCTACAAAGGTGTCATTTGTAGGATTGATATTGGTTCCGAGGTAGGTGAACTCCTTAACTACCTCGAAATTATAGTTATATACAGTGACGTTCTGCCCAATGTTTTGGACAGATAAATTTTTGTTTGTTGATAACATATACTTCACTTCGAGACCAACTCGTTTCGCCTGCTCATCAATAGCCGTAAATGCCTCTACGACGGCTTGCCGGGATCTTCCGATGATGTCAATATCGTCTGCGTATCTCAGCAATTGGACGGATTTGTGAAAGATAGTGCCTTCCGTGTTGACACCTGCCCTGCACACTATCTGCTCCAACACGATATTGAAGAAATCACATGACAGCGCATCTCCTTGCCTGAATCCGGTGCACGTTTAGAAGAGCTCCGAAGAGTTGTTTCCAAGTTGCACAGAGCATCGTTTTCCAGCGTTACGCGACACATCTGGATAAGTTTTGTCGGTATCCCTAATTGGGCCATCAAGCTCAAGACAATGAATGCTGTCATATGCGGCTTTAAAGTCGATGAAAAGTTGGAGGGTTTCGACTTGAAATTCGTTGGTCTTTTACAGGATTTGTCTGAGTGTGAAAATTTGGTCTATTGTCGATCTGCCACACTGGTGCCTACGTGCCGATTAGTGTGTTGCAGAAAGGTTTTAGACACACAATACGTTGGATAGGATCTTTTATGGCGACATTTAACAGGGATATGCCTCAGTAGTTCTTACAAGACATAGGATCGCCTTTTTTGAAGATGGGGCATTTAGAGCTGATACTCCAGTCGTCGGGCATGCGTTCCTCCACACATACTTGGTTGATGCATGCACCAAGTAATGGGAACCGAACCGTTGCCTGTTGTCGAATCGTGGAGGCTGTGTTTACCGACTATCCCGCCAAAGATGTTTTCCTTTTGGCATTGAAGTCCCCGAGTACGATTTTTACATCATACTCCGGACAGGGTCCGTAGGCTCCGTCCAGGAGGTCGTAAAGTTTCTCCTTGACAGGGTCTTCAGCTTTTCGGTAGGGGCGTGTGCACATATTAGGCTTATGTTTTGAAATGTGGCTCTGATGCGAATTACAGCCAGACGATCGCTTATCGGCGTAAAATCAATAACTCTTGATCTGAGCCGATTTCCCACGACGAATCAGCATCCTAACATGCGCAGTCTTTTGTGGTAGCTGTAATAAATGTCGCAGATACGTCTTTTCTGCATACCTGTTCCTATCCATCGTATCTCCTGGATCGCAGTAATATCTGCCTTGTACTGCAATAGCGTCAGATATTTCGATTTGAGGTTTCAAAGATACATCAGTTTTAAGTTGGTTACACATCAATTAAAATACCCTTTAATCTCAACACTGTTTGATTTGTTTACTTTGTTTACATAGCTTCAACCCCATCGAAATAGGTCCTTCATAAAAAAGTACTTAGCACTTTTTACTTTTAATCATGGCCCACGTGTTAAGCAGTTTCCATTGCTTTATTTTGTACAAAAATTCAACTCTGCTTGAATGAAATTTGAATTTTTCATCGCATAATCTCATAATTATTATAATTATTTAAAAAAAAATTCATGAAGTTTTCAGCGCATTTGCTGGTGGAAAAGGAACTGCAACACGTTACTTAAATTTTGAATATTTAAAAGGATTGCCGCAACTCAACTACTATGCGATTAATTGAATTTTTTAATGCATGCCATAGTTGGAGAACAGTTTGTTCACAGTGTGATGTTTTACCTCACTTTAATGAATGCATATGTACGCGGCAGTCTTTTTTAAAGTGGCTATAGTGATTTATGCAAACAGGAATCTGTTTCAAGTGAACACCACCCAAAATAAGTATGCTCCTAGTCGATTGTGCTCAAGGGAGCCACTCGGAGGTTGGAGGAATCAGTTATAGCCATGAGTAGGTTAAGTAAATTACAGAGAAAATACATTTAAAAGTACACGGAACCATATGTTTAACTGTAACAGATTTATGCTTTTTAAATAAGTGTAAGACCGCATCGCGACCGTATGGTGTTTATTTGCAATTGACTCTGCAATTGTTATTGTGTCCCTGGTAGCTTGTTCTTGTGGATTTTTATTTAAGCAGCTCTTTACCAGTGTTACTATAAGCTTTTACGAAAAATGAATGGCTTTAAATGATTATCTCCTCTTCTTTGCGCTGGAATGGGGAAAGAGGTACTTTTAGTCCTGGAAGGGGTATGTCTGCGTGGATGACTTTGGCATGTGTTGAGGTTAGGCCTTAAAATTTGGAGACATTACAGCAAAATACAAAATCATAACTTAAGCCTTGCGACGCAGTCTAATAAAAAGTCGTATCCGCTTAGAACTCGTAAAAAGGAAAGGACAAACATCTGGGTCTGTTTTGAGTTGAAAATCCAACAACCTTGAGAGCGTAACTTGATCTCTAGACTGGTGTACGAAAGGACGTGGAAGCACATGAGCATGTTAGCTACGAGTCAAGTTGAGTCGTTTATACTGCAGAATATACTGAGAATGTACATAATATAGGAACTGTCTGCTTTCAATCTTAATCTGAAACATGAGTGGGTGGAAGTGTATTCTTCGAAGACTTTAATTATAAAAGCTCCCTCTATTTTCGCATGCAATCAGTTTAACTACCAGACTACGAATGTATTGCTGTTACCAAATGTGTTTGTTGCACGTGGCTCATGACCAAACGCGCTTGCTCCAATCTTGAACATAGCTGAACACTGCCTTCGCCATCAGGCTAGGCCTTTACGACTTCTACAGAAGCTGTATTGACAAGACGAGGAAGAACTGGTAAGCACAGTACAAGTAGTAGCCTTCAGAGCTTGCTTTTAAAGCCATAGCTGGTTCAAAGGGTAGCCTTTGGGACATTCACAGAAGTCTGTGATATTACTTTCATATTTCATATCATCAAACTTCCGAAAAAGGGAAACCTGATGGATTGTGAAACTGGAGAGGTATTTGTGCTCTGCCAGCCGTAGTCAAAATAACTGCAAGAATAATTCTGGAAAGGATCAGGGAGCATTTAGATTCTACTCTCGACGTCGAACAGGCAGGTTTTCGAGGTGGATCCTCCTGCATCGACCATATTAACACCTTAAGGATCATAATCGAGCAATACGTTGAGTACAGGTCTCCGCTATATCTGCTGTTTGAATAGAGATGCTATCTGGTTGGCCTTGCGCAGGAGAGGTATCCCAGAAAAACTTATAGCTATTATTAAGGCTACGTATGAGGGCAGTGTCACGTCTTGCATAATGGCAAGGTGTCAGAAGAATTTGAAGTCCAAAGCGGAGTACGTCAAGGATGCATACTGTCACCGCCGTTATTTTTAGTGGTTATCAGTGATGTTCTCCGTGCAGCATTGATGGAAGGAAACCATGGAATTCGCTGGAATATAACATCTTACCTTAAACACCTAGACTACGCTGACGATGTTTGCCTACTTTCACATCGGATAATGGATCTCCATCTTATGGTTCAGAATCTAGAAGCTGAGGCAAACAAAGTAGGGCTCAAAATTAAAACAGCCAAAATAAAAGCCCTGAGCACTTCTAGCGCCCGACTTAACATTGCCGGCCAGGAAGTCAAGAAAGTTGACAACTTTCTATACCTAGGAAGTGTGGTCTCGGCAAACCGTGGTGGTACCGAACTGGATGTGTGCAGCAGAATCGGGAAGGCCAAGGCTGCGTTCGGCATGCTGTCCACCATCTGAAAAGCAATGTTATCAGCTTAAGAACGGGCCAGGAACCTATAAACATTACAATACCAAGGAGAAAGTGGCAGTGGATTGGACACACCCTACGGAGCGAAGACAATTCCATTGCGAAATACTCTATGCAGTGGAATCCGCTCACCCAAGCAGGCAGAACAGCGGGACGCCATAGTCAAACGTGGCGCAGGACAGTCGAGGAGGAATCGAGCTCATTGGGGAACAACTCTATTATATTTATGTTAATGATGTATTCATTATACATAGACGAGTCCATAATGTCTGTCATTTACATTTATCATTTTTGAGAAGCTTTCTCATCTGAGCCGCGGTGCCTACAGTCACGAGATGTCAAAGGAAGAAAGTGAAAGCTAGTGAAAGACGAGAGAGGTCCAACTATTGAGTGCTAGTGTTTAAGAGCAAACTCCAACATTTTGACGTAATATTTCCCAAGCGTAGGAACTCCAGAAGCAGAACTTCTAGATCTGGGGAATAGACAATTTACATGTCGTAAACGTGAACTTCAGCTGTCAGTTAAACAGTTACCCATAGAATGTGAACAGGGGGATAGTATTTTTTGAAAGCAATGAGGATAATCGTGACTGCCAATAGAGAGCTGAGTATTTTTTGTTCAATTTCAACAGGATGTGGTGACATGTGTGTGAATGCAACGAAATTATGCCTTATGTAGTCCGAGAATCTCCAACAGTCGGAAGCCCATTTAATAATAATCTCTATGTGAACTACCCTTGGAAGTAATCCTCATGGAAGTAATCGCACACCACATTTGTTAAATTCCCAAAAACATCTTCGAAAATTTCATCAAAAGCATACGAATTTCTCAAGTGCTGGTGAAGTAGTGTTCAAGTTGAGAATATTTCCACATTTATCCTTGATTAGTGGCCTGCTAGTAATACAAAACCAAAATACCTAGGGGTTTTTATGTTTTTTATTTTTCAAAAACTTCTTCGAAATTATGCGTCAGTAGGAATAACTTTGTTGGCACATTAATAACAGTTTCAGAGAATCAGGTGTACACTACATTGTGCACTACTCTTATTGCGCCCCAAAGGTCCAATTAAGCGGCTCCTCTGGTGAAGTGGACTAATGTACCTGAGTATACAGATTGTACTCTCAATTAATTTGTGCTTCATCTAAACGAATAGTGTAAAGAGGAAAAAACTTTTGTGCCAGTTGTTTTGTTTGATTAAAACTTTTTCACTCAAAAGATACTTACATGATTGCAATGTGGCTATAAGTGGGACAGACATTTTTTTCGCCAGAGAGAAAAAGAGCCCTCATGACGTACTTGAGGACCTATTCAAATATTTATTTTTAGATTTCGTATATCACATTCCAGCACGTATTAAATGTTTTCTAGAACACGCACTGAATTGAAAATCAATGTGACTGCTGGCGTAACAACCTTGCATTCTTCCTGTCTGCAGGACTCGCATTTTTAAACGTTTTAATGACCTTGAATGTAAAAATGGTATAATTTTTAACGAAGTAGCGCTTAAGTTTAAATTTTAAACTTAAACTTATCGCCAAGATTGAAAAAAATCTTAAGTGTATCAGCACAAGCAAGCCAGCCTTTAGCCACTGCTTCATTGGTAGCTGTCTCTATCTGGTGAACGTGGCCGTTTACTATCCGCCACTTGTGACGCCTGAAGTCGACTGAGTTAGCTTCTTCTGCCTGTTCGGCATGGCAATGACTTCTGACTTCAGAAATTTATTGTATTTTGAGACAAAATTTAAATCCGGAAAAGAAAAACACTCGCAGAACAGCACTCTGACCCCAAACAGCAATTATTGAAGCATGATTGGGAGTGTTTTTCTTCTAGGAACATAAAGAGAACACAGGTTTCTTCTGTGAATATCCTCGACTGCATCAAAATGGCTGCAATTTACTCTTTAGTCTCTGGCTTTTAAGTGGAGTGTCTGTCCAAAGTTAATGCACATAGGCATGTATATTGCAGCGGTATCCTAGCCTACAGGACAAGAATAGATGAAGATGATGAATTTTTTATTTAATCAGACCGCAACAAAGAGAATATGAATAATTATAATGTTACATAGAAGTCAAACGGTGGGTAAATCGGAATCGAGAAGAGGGAATAGAAAAAAGTTGGTGGACGTTTATCTTCATTTGGATTGGAATGGAGCACAGCGGATTATGGTACTTTAAATGCTGCATTTTCTCGAATTGTGCCACACATTGGAGGGCCTGGGTATCCCAGAAGGATTTTGATATAAAATCGGCACTACCGATGGAGGAAACGATAAAGAACTTATAGTCGACTTACAGACTCTCTTCACTAAGGACAAGCAGTGGTTTTCGAACAATTTCGGACGAAGCTCGTCGTAGCTGGAATAGTCCCAATTGATATTCTCGTGCACGAGATCCTTAGAATCTACAACAGGAAAACTTTGAGCCAACTGGAACCAACAGTAATTAAGAAGGTAAAGGATGAAGAAAAATCGGTCTCAATGACTGCATTGCAAGCTCGGTGGGATAACACTACCAAAGGGAGATGGACCTAGAAGTTGATCTGAACTATCGCGATCTAGACAAAACGAGTTTCGGTGACGCAGCCCTTAACTGGCCACGGTGGATATGCAATATTTTCACCGCTTTAGACATGATAGATTCCCAAGCCCAGATCAAGAGGATGGTACGGACCAGGCTGCATTCTACTGCAGAATGCAGACCCTTTATGGAATGAAGAACTAATCTTCCGAGCCCGCAGAAGCTTATTGAGTGAATGTTAAGCTTAGAGGAAGATAGTAAGCACTTGCGTAACAAGCCGGCAAATGGAACTGACTAGAATTGATAAAATAAGGAAGCAGAAATAGAGAGTATAGTATAGTATAGAAAACCCTAACCAGCCCCACGAAGTAATACCTAAAGGCAGAAAGGCTAGGAAAGGGTTGACGCTGCACATATCGCGGGCCCTTCCCTTTGTAGCTGCCCCAGTCAGTTCTTTAAAGAAAAAAGTGGAAGATGAAGCCATCGATCGTGCAAACAGACGCTGGATTCATCTGGATACATGTGTAACGGCTAGAGCTCTATCGCCGGCCTCTAGCAAGAAGAGATCATCAACTCTGGTTAACCTCAGTCGTCATAACGCATGGGTCGTTTCTGGCGTAATTACCGGCCACTGTGTCATTGGCCTTCACGCAGAGAGACTCGGTGTGCTGCATAATGACTATTGTAGAAGCTGCAGAGACGAAGAAGAAATCGAATCTATTCGTCACCTGCTGTGTGGCTGTCCTGCCCTATCTGTTAGAAAAAAGAGAACTCTTGTCAGTCATTTCTTCTCGGAGCTGGAGGACTTAGGCAATGTTGAGCTGATGGACCTCCTGAGATTTATATTACTATCTGGGTGGTTCTAACAGCGGACCTTATTACAGCCTTCCCAGGGTAAAATGATTGGGCACAATGGACCCGAATTGTGGGTCTAAGTGAGCAGTGACCTATCTACCTAACCTAACCTAAACGCAGAACCATGGTGAGGATGCACGCTCTCACTTGAGTGAGAGCCAGTGCCTTACCAGTTGTGACAATATTTTTACTATCTCAAATATCTGATTCTATCTTTATAAATTTTATACCAATTTCCATAAGTTTTCTTTTGACAGGATCTCTCTCCTTAGCGAACGCCCAACTCATAGAATACAAAATTTGTTTCAGCCCTGAACAAATTAATTATCCTTTAAATGGGCTTTCTCCAACCTCAAAGTTCACAACATCTACCTAGATGAGAGATGGCCTAGCAAATTATACATATATATAAGGTATAACACAATCCGTCCTAATCCATCCCAGAAGGATTGTAACTTTCTTGTGCTGCTTTTATTTTATTTTTGTTTATTTTTGTATGCTCTTATAACATTTTTCTTGTTAAATACACACAAGAACGTACATATATTCTCCGCTCAAGGGCTAATAAATATTGCCCATTAAAAGCGACGATAAAATTGTGGAATGATATAAATTTGCTCATTCCTCATTTGTCATTTGTGTATTCAGTGCCAAAAAATGGCATAGAATAAAGCATAGAAACTGATAAATGTCACTAGGCAAGGAGAAATGATATAAAATCTCATCTCTGATGAACATTTTTGCGAACCTTTTCAGAAATAGTACACGTTGTACACACAAAATATAAAAACAACATGGCTATTAAATATTTTCCAAGAAATCACAGGAATTAATAAAATTTTGAATGAGATTACTTTCGGTGTAAAGTTGTTAATGCACAAAGTGCTAAGCGACTACGTTGGGTTATAATTTTATCCGGGTTTCTTATTTAACGTCTGGTTGAATCTTAGAAATCCATGTAAAGGGTTGTGCTTCACCGCATGTAGGATTAGGGTGTACAGAAGCAAATAAAGGTTGGAAACCACTACTCGACGGCATTAAAATTCCATTTTTGCTTTTGGCTGAAGAAGATGCCAAAGTATATCCACGAATCAACCACCCATTCAAATGAAGCCAACTCGTTAATATGGGGGATTATTTAGCTACGCAACTTTGTTCAGTCGGGGGTATTTTCAAAGTGAAATTTTTGTTGAAAACAGAAGAAATATTTAATTAGCTCTAGATGGTATGTACATGTGTACATTTTTCTTTTAAATAAAAAGGAAAAAATAAAACAAACAAGAAATTCAAATGGCAGGATGACAGCAAGTTTTAATTGTATTGTGTGTTTGCTTCGAATTGGCAACACTTTTCCTGTGACAACCAGTTTGACAGATGACAGCTGATTTCTGCTCTGTTTGTTTTGCCATTTCGCCATAAATTGTGCAAATTTATTTCGAAAATCTGTTACCGTTCATTTTCTGGTAGACATAATCGTCCAACCGAGCATGGAATTCAAATAACCATGGAGAAGTCGCACAGTGCTAACCAGCTGCTACTCTGGGTGTTAAGTATTAAGGAGTATCGGAATGCGTCGATTCATCATGAAGCTGTGTTCATCCACTCTATGGAAGATTTTTCTGAAAGATCTTGGTTAACGAGCTTACAAGTCTAGCATTTGATCCTCATTTTCACCGCACAACTTTGTTCAGGGATTAGGTTAATATTTGTTTGAATGGATACATGCTACGTCAGGAAGCAAAATTGCCGAACTTGAAGTGAAAAAATCCACAAGTCATTACTACAACGACACTTCGTCCACAAAAAGTCACTGTTTGTTGTGTTTTATGGGCTGGTGGTCGGTCCATTTTGCTTTGAAAATGCTTCTGGCTGAAAGGATAAACTTGATGGACAGCGTTGCAGATCCATGATTACTGACTTCATAGTTCCCCAATTGAGTGTTGACAAAGCTGTAAAAAGTATGCGCCACAAACTCAAAGAAATGTCCCTGAGTGAAAGCCAGCTATCTGAATTTTAATGCATTTAGGCACCCTCGAGTTTATTGGTACCTATTTAACTATTTAAAATAATAGGCTGCTTATATTCCAAGAAAACTTATAGGGATACGAGGGCAGTAAGTTTCACTTCTTACACAATGGTAAGGTGTCGGAAAAATTTTAAGTCGAAAGTGGAGTACATTTCTTTGTGGTTATCAGTGATATATTTCATGTAGTATTGAGGGCGCCGTGGCTCAGTGGTTAGTGCGTTGGACTACTGCGCAAGGGGTTCCGAGTTCGAATCCAGGAAAATATCACCAACGTTTTTTTCACGGCCCCACCTCTTGCGAGCGTCTGACAAACATCCAAGAGTATTCACTGTCATGAGAAAGCTTCTCAAAAACCCCCCTGCCCTTCGGATACGGCATAAAACTGTAGGTCCCTTCTGTACGTACAGAAATGTATACCACGCACAATGCGTACAGTTGTGAGAAGCTAGGCCTTGGCCCTCTATGGGCTGCTTACGGCCTACTATTTATTTATTTATTTTTAGTATTGATGGAAGCAAGCTATTGAGTTTGTTGGACTTTGACATCTTACTCTAAGCACCTTGATAATCCTTCCTTTAATGCTGTATCCCCTTGTGGGTCGTAGGGCCTCTACAACGCCTACGCGCCATCGTCTGCGATTTCTGGAAATATGCCTCAGCTCACCCCAACTCTTTCCCAGTTGCCGTACTTCCTTCTCCACTGTTCTGCGCCACGTACTCCTAGGACCGCCGCGTATCCTACCATCCTGGGTAAGCGGGTTGTGCCTATAGGTTCACGGCCCGTTCTCTGATAAAGATGTTCGTTAGAGAAATGGTTTGGCCAGAATATCCTTAAGATGTAGCGCAGGTACCTATTGACAAACGTTTGCAGCTTCCTCGTGATAGTGACGGCCACTCTCCAGGTACCACATCCATATAGCAGCACGGATTCAACATTGGAACGGAACAGTCGTAGCTTGGAGTTTAGGCTAATTGCATTACTTTGCCAAACTGTGGATAGCATTCCAAACGCAGATTTTGCTTTACCAATTCGGCTGGCTATATCCAGTTCGGTTCCGCCATCGGTTGAGAGAATACTCCCAAAGTATTGGAAACGCTCTACTCTCTCAACTATTTGTCCAGCAATGCATACATGAATTAATGAGTTCGGTCCTAGGCTGATCATTTTTGTTTGTTTGTTTTGTTTCTATATCTAGGAAGTTTGGTTTAGACTAACCGTGGTGGCACCAGAAGTAGTTCTGTTTAGCAGAATCGGAAAAGCTGCATTCGGTACAATCTGGAACAACAATGTTATCAGCTTAAGAATCAAGCTGCGACTGTTCTGTTCAAACATAAAATCGGTGTTGCTTTATGAGTGCTGCACCTGGGAGGTGGACACCATTAACACCGCTGTGAAAGTCTACAAACGTTTCACTCTTGTTATACCAGTATCCAAGGCCGTGGAGTTCCAATCAAGTGCTAGTCTAAGGCGCCTCTTTCATTGGCTTCGCAAACTCCCTTTACTGTGATGTCCCCATTAGCTCCATTGCTTGGAAACGGCGCCTAGTTGGCTATAGAAATTGTCCTCTTCTTCCTCAGTCACGTTTTCTATTACAACACTGTATGATATGTATATTTTTCTTACTCTTCTCCGAAAATTTAGCTATCAATATCCGGCCACTGTGAGATTTCCAAGTCATCATGGTACATCCTCGCGCCTCAAGGTGATTTGTCAAAGAAGAGTATGACAATGTTTTTGTTTTACTTTTGAGATTGAGCGATTCTCCCCAGTATCGACATCTATCTCATAACACGTAAGCTAAGAAAATTACAGGAAAAAATTGCTACTAGCACTCTTAGCAACATTCAATATCTTTCTTACTCAATTCCAATTCTATCGCAACCGATATATTCCACAATTGAATGTATAAAGTTACTTCTTCCCTTTAACAACAGTTATAACAAGAGATTAATATTAATTACTTTTATTTTGCTGTCTTCTTTTTTTTTTTCAATTTCTCTTCTTCTTTCTCGAATATTTGTTTTCCCAAGGTCCATAAAGCGTAATCCTATGGAAGTTGTAAGGTCTAACTTTAACCACTCACTTTTCGGCTCATCACTTTTGAAGTAAATATCATAACGAAGGACTATACGGATAGGAAGAATCGATGAAAGGGAATATGTGTATCCGTACGTATATTTCGAACAAATTTTTATTGCATCGCATAGTTCAAAAGTGGTCAAAGTTAGGTCATCTTTCGACAAAAAAGAGCTCATGTCCAGCATGAGACTGGACAAAGAAATGTGAACTGGGAATTACCTATAATCCTAGTCAAGGATAGCAATATGTGATAAAAAGGAAAAAAAAAAAAAACAACAAAACAGTGTATTCGTACATACGTGGGAGGTATACTGAGATGGGAAAAAAAGTATCTAATGGATTCGTAGCACAGTTTTTTTTTTTTTTTTTTTTTGTAATCGTGCTTTTATGGGAGCTAAGGGATGCTGAGGGAATAATGGCTCCGGCTTAGTTTGTTTGCCAATGAGCTTACAAATTTTCTGTGTTTGTTTTTTTTTTTTTTTTTTTTTTGTGTTCTTCCTTCCCGTAGGTATGAATAAATGTCTTAATATGCTGGGAGAGCAAACAAAGGGGAACTTTAATAAATTATTCAAAATGAAAACCCTTCAATCATAAGACTTATTGGACATCAGCCCGTGCAAATCGTGTGTTAATCGACTCAAAATGGGACGTTCTTTTGGGCATTACCTTAGGCATAATGTCAGTAGGTTATAGGGGTCGACTACATATTAAAGAGGTGTGCACTACCTATAAGAAGAATAAATAATAAATATACTAAGAAGTCTCAGACGTATAATAAGAGCTCTCAGAAGGAGGCGTAGGATGAACTCTCTTGATGGAAACCATAACCGGTTTGGCAGGCGCCTACATGATTTGCTTCGACATATTAAAGGATTTCTATAATTGCGTCAGTTATGACAAAGATCCCTCTCTACTGACAAATCGACGTCCACGGACAATGATTCACCGATTTTTGGAGACACGACTAAAGGGTAATTTAATTTTAAGGGCCGATGTTGAATGTGAACCACACCTAAACGTCAAGTTTTTTCATTTGACATTTCTCAATTTCAGACTAACTCAATTTGAACCATGGAAAGATACACAAACGAGCAACGCGTTATGAAAATGGGCGTTCAAATTAAAATGCATATCGTGCACTTCATGATTTTTTCGGTCAATTTAATCGTCCAAATGGGCGTACAATCGGAAAAATCGTGCGAAAATTTGAGCAAACCGGGTCTGTAGGAGATGTGAAAACACGAGTGCATGCTCGTACTGTTCGTACTGCAGAAAATATTCCTGCTGTTCGCGATAGTGTGGCTGGAGAGTCGTCCACCTCAACCCAACAATTGCACATCTCACGCTCGTTGTTGATGAACATTATGCATAAAGACTTGCATTTACGCGCTTACAAGATGCAATTGACTCAAGAAAAAAGCCTAAAATTAAAGCCTCTTGACCATTTCAAGCGGCGTCAATGGTCAGAATGGTGGCAAGAAATGGCAACAGTGGATGATCAATTTTCGAAGAAAATCATCTTCAGTGATGAGGCACATTTTCACCTCAGTGGATTCTTCAATAAGTAGAATTGCCGCATTTGGGCGAATGATAATCCAAGAGTGATTGTCGAAAAATCAATGCACCCAAAAAGAGTGACATTGCATCATTGGGCCGTATTTTTTTTGAAAATGAGGTCGGTCAGGAAGTTACTGTGAATGGTGTTCGCTATCGTGAGATGATAACGAACTTTTTATGGTCCGTATTGGAAGATATGGATGTGGTTTCGACAGGACTGTGCCACTTGACACACAGCTAACGAAACAATGGCTCTTTTGCGCTACAAATTTAATGGCCGTGTTATCTCACGTGGTGGCGAAGTCAATTGGCCGCCAAAATCATGTGATTTGACACCGTTGGACTTCTTTCTTTGGGGTTATTGGAAAGAAAAGGTGTACGTCGATAAGCCAGCAACAATTCGAGAGCTAAATTCGGCACATTAACGGCATAGAACCTCAATTATGCCTCAGGGTCATCGAAAATTTGGACCATCGGATGGAGATGTGCCGCCGAGGTCGGCTGATTTCAAGCCAATAAGCTACAGCATAAGCCTGATCTGTGCATTCGCCCTGCTAAGGAGGAATGCTACGATCTCCTGGAGCAACGTGTGTCCTACCAGTTCTTTCTTAAACAGGGAGGTGCTGTCTTTTAGGGCTGCATGCACCAAGTTGTCAATCAAATATTGTTGGAGGAAAGCACGGTCTGTCTTGTAATAACTATCTAGGCACATTCTTGCTAAACATCGCTTATAAGATCCAAGATATTAAATATTCTGTTGAAGCGGATAGAGTGCAGGAAAGGTGTAAAGACTTTTCACAAATCCATGCAACTGCTAGGATAAGCCAAAAGGATCTCCAAATCAAAGTCTCCAGGTTCGAGATGATGAAAAAGACTGACACTCTAGTACAAATATCGAACTGTCCTATTTCTTGGTTTATTTTTTCCGAGGTCATTATTTAATCTTATAACTGGAAGATTGAGAGGGATATTTATGAGGGTTTTCATCATCATTCCAAGATTATCTCATTTGCAGACTACGAGCCAAAAAAAACTTTATTATGTGTACTCGCAGTTATAGCGTCAGATGTATCAAAAGGTTTCACGATAAATTGCTCCTGTCATCCTCAAAGCTTTGACAAAGTCCAAGCATGTGTTCTCTTAACCAAGTTTAAATCAAATGTCATCAGTGACGTTCTTTTGAATTGAATCGCATTTAAGCATTTTCCATGCTTTAGACACCCTTTTCCCATTTTTCACTCAAAGCATAGATATATTTTTCAAAGATTAAGAACACAACTTGGCTCCACTTGCCTCCGTTCCACCCGCAATTCTGTGGTATGCTCTACCATTAATTACTGGTTTTTTTAAGCCTCTTACACAGACAGCTATACATGCATGTTAAACATTAAAAACAATTTTTTCTGAGCGTTTAATGAAAAGGCGCTTTGGAATACTGACAGTGTCACTGGGGAATATATGAATTAAATGCGAAAACTTTTAAAGATTTCAATGATGCCACTTGTTGCATGTTCAAAAGTATTTTCGCTGGGAAATTGACGCCGAGTTGGTTAGAGGAAAATAAGTGGTGTAGTTTGGGTTAAATTCAATATGTGGTTTCCACCAAAAACACGGATATGCAATTTCGTTTAAAACTGATTGACACAGGTGCAATTTGGTTTTTGGGTGATATTTATCTGTGCAATCAATTGCAATTGAAAATAGTAGATAAATAAGGTGTCAGATACATCGGGTTGCAGAAAATTAAATAATAAAACATTATACACTGTTATTACACATTATAGCCGCTTGACTATCTGTGACGTTTACAGATATTTTTACATGTGCATTGAACGAAAATCCACCACAAACTTTACTGCTCGTCCAGTGTTGTTCCAAAGATCTCTATATGACGAAGAGATCTGATATGTATGTGTGGCGCTAAGACAACGAGGGGAGCGAAATGGATGTCAAATTAGTTAAAAAACAAAAACAAACTATCTGTGCTGCCCGTTCAGTCATTGACTTGAATGTAAAATTCTTTTAAAAAAGTGCAAATACCTGGGATCTATGTATAACTAGCAGGGAAGCAATTTCTGATGATGGAATCAATCAGGGTAGTTTGGGTAACTTCCGCCAGTTTTCTTGTGACTAGAAAATGCTCTCAAAGCTGAAAGGAGGGCTCTTTATAAAAATTGTACGTCCTGCGCTTATATACAATTCACAAAGCTTGATAGAATAATAACTCAAAGCAGAGATTCCTCGAACCCCGTCAAGACGCAAATAGTATTTGATTGGCCTCAGTGCGGGAGTGACCTGAAGCCGGGAAGCCTGTCGATACTTTCAGGGGTGATACCAGCAATCCGCACAGATGGACCGCAATGAATGCAGTAAAGTGTGAGAGTTGTAATCCCCCTTCTTCGGATCATAACTTCACCTAAAGGAGAAGAAGAAGATTGTGTTCCTCATGGACGAAATCAAACAAAATGACAGTCATGCTCAAAACCTACCTTTGAAAGTGTATAATTTGCGAGTCGAAATTTATTGAATTTGCATTATCTTACGTAGTTTACTCCCTATTCTGTACATTAAATGCATGAAAAACTGAGTGAATAATAAAATACGAGTTTTTTTTCACTAAAAAAGATATTATATATTTCGAAATTTCTAAATAGTACTCCATATGGTATGCATATCTACAAACAAAGAGCGACCGACGCACAGTGGGGCAGAATACCCTAATATATGGCATTAAATCAACCAATAAAACTAGGAACCTGAAATTTCGCTGTAGAAGTGTACAGTCTCTTAAAATCCGCCCACTTTTCAAAAAAAAAATATGTTTTTTACTGATTTCACAAACAATACGAAACTTACTCTACAAATCTTTAATACATTGTGAATGACCACGCCCACTTATTAGGGCCAATTTTGTTAAAAAACTGTTTTTTGACGATTTTCTTAGAATAATATCAATTCTTCGAAACAAAACATATTATCTGTTGAAAATTCTGCAAAATTCGGTATGATAGGGTATTTTGTGACGGATATACATATGTAACCACTTACATGCCTGCGATATCTTTGATATCCTTAAGGGGACCCCCCCCCCCATTCTCGGTTTCAAAAAATCGAACCTACAACTATTCAAGAATGTTCCTTTAAAATTTCAAAAACTCTTGAAGATATAGCCGATTTATGGTGGAACGTAGGTAAGTTTTATACCCAATAATTTGCTTATCGAAATTTCATACGCGTTTTTCTCGAAACAGTGTTTTTACGACTGGCGCGTGTGATTACTCAAAAACTATTAATCAAATCGATTCCAAATTTTAATACGTTATTTTATACATATATAGCTATGGTATGAACTAGGATAAATCAAATCGGTGAAGATCTTCTTTACTTTTTAACTTGATTTGTGGCTAAAAAAAAGGCGATTTAAAAAAAAAAAAATTCCAAGGTCCGCCATTTTGTTAATTTTTGTGCGAAATTAATAATCCTAGTTCATACCAGAGCCAAACATGTACTCTTTCTAATCCCGTTGGAATTTTTGGTTTCAGATGTTCCAGTGAGCGGAAATTACACGCGCCGCCGAAAAGAAGTGCTTCGACCATACAAAAAGCCATACGAGTATATCACGAAAAGTGCAAAAAAGTAGCAGAATTTTTTTACGGAAATACAAAATACACATCACTCAAATTTAAATGACAAAAAAATAAAAACTTGGACGAGCCTGGAACCCAACTAAAAGTCTACGCGATTTTTTTACATATTTTTTTTTTTTTTCTTTTTTGCGCCTAACACATTGTAACTTACCCAAAGTCCAAGGCCCCATACCAAGATTTCAAAATTATTTGCAATTTAATAAAAATTCGGGCTTCATACAAAGAAGCGTCAACTGAGAAAAATTCAAGCTTTAACTAAGCTACGTTGTGATGAATTAGATAAGTCTAAACACAAATCATTTGCATTTTTTAATAATGTGGATAGTACATGATCGAAAAATAAGCAAAAATATAGCATTAATGCCAGCTTTTGAGTCACTTTGCCCCACTGTGCGACGCACGGTAGTATGTTGCTAATTTATTGTTCGACTTTATGTTCACATGAAAGCTTGCATGTCTTCACTTTTATTTCATTTATTTATTCTCCGTTTATTGATTTTACGGACATGTGACTCTATAAACAAATTATAGTTGATTTTGGAACTCGACATCCGCCACAACATATTTGCTCCACTGAAAGTAGCTGTTAATATTGTTCTTAAACTGAAATTGAAAGCAGAATAAACGGCTGGGACACATGTATTTCATTTTATAATAAAAAAAAATTTAAGAATTTGTTGTGGGGTCAAGCGACTGTACCAGAACAGCTGATATTCTTTTTGTTTTCGAATAATTACTTGGAACGACCAGCATGAGCATGATGACATCGAAGACCTTGAACATTCGAATTCAATTGGAAATTCAAAGCGTGAAATTCCTGGAAATTATTGTAGTGAAACTTACATACTCGTATGTATGTATTAACTCGAAATGCACTTGCATTTTGTCGAATTTAAGTTTATTTATTTTGTTTTCCGAATGAAGGCTTTAATTTAAAGCACTGAATGCATCCAATCGAATTAATGTTAACTGAATGCATTCCTTGACTTCACTTTCGGAGGGCGAGTTGAAAAAATAAATAATTCCATTCGTTTTTAAGTGTTTGGCTGATCAATCATTGCCTGCCATTGATAAGGGTGAAATCAAAGGAAAGGAATTAATTGAATTGCACAAAAGTGACATTGCATTAAGTTGAAATCTTTTGTAGCCATTTAAAGTTTTTTTCGGTTTTTCGGTACTCTTAATTGTTTAATCAGAAGAATTTGCATTACAATAGCTTCCTCCAGCTTTTTTTTAGGTGTCCGGACTCCTCCTTTCTTGGTAAGTGCCATGTACTACTTGATTGACCTACTGTTCTGCCGTCATAGGTTAGTTGAAACTGTAACCTTTTTAAAGGAGGAATACATATGTATACGCATACTCTTATACTGATATGCAAGGCACAGGCAATGGGTAAATTGCAAGAAAGAAGGACTCGTGGTTGGAGTTCAAATTGACTGGGAAGATTTGTATGTGATTTTTGTATTCGTTTGTAGTTCACAGTATTTTTTTCTCATTCATGTTGGAATACAAGTGCTGTCGGAGCGAATTAATTAACTTTGTTGCCGTGAAAATTCTACGGAGATATGTACATAGTTACCTCCCATTTAATGACCACAGGAAATCGTTTGTCAATCATCGTGTGTGCCTTCAAGATGTTTAAAAAATGTGGGCATCATAGCTCTTTAAAATCCTCCAACTTTTCTTAAGATTCCTGTAATTAAAGTGCGGTTCATCCTTCAGAAAATGAAACACCAATAGCATGTTATAGACATGGATAATATTTTTTTACAGCCCACGTCTAATAAGTATCCAGGACTATTTGTCATAAAACTCTCTGCCCTTCGGATACGACTTAAAACCGTAGATACTTTCTGTTCGTGCAAAGTTTTATACCACGGACAACAGAAAATTTACATATTTATGAACTGTTTGTTGCCTGATACATATGTACTCCTCCGCAGTGTATTTCTTGTGAGTGGAAGGGAATTATGTACAGCTGTCTTAAAGATGGTCTTTGAATCAATGGATAAATATTTTCACATGGGTTCAAATGGTTCATCAAGTGCTCTAGCCACATGTTGTGCAAACTATTTTATTTTTCGGTACCATAAATTAAGGTAGGCTTAAAATTCTGATCCTGTGCTATAGTCTCCTTACAAATAGAGTTGCAAAAGGCCCCAAGCAAGCCTCTACGCTACCATAGTTTTAGTCTCTTCATTTCTCGCTATTTGTTGCTTCAGATACTGTTGCACTTTCATGAGTTTTATGACCTTGCCTGGTATATTCCAGCTTTTACTCGTCCTCTAAGTCGACGAGTTTCTCTTTTTGATATATATTTCTGGCCTTCGTATAAGTCAGAGACAAACTAATATAGACGGTCATCTTCGGCCAACGGTCACCACAAGAGCAAAAGTACCCCGGATTTTGAATGTTTCTGACGTTTCCGTCAAAATCAAACCGGAGCTCACGCACACATTCTTAATTCGCGTGACATTTTATGAGCGAAGCCATTTTTTTTGTACATTTTGTACAGAATGACAGTCTGCTGAAAATGTGTTGTGCAAAAGGAAAAGAAGGGTTACCACCAGTGTTGCCGCAAGAGTTTGGAAAAAAGTACCTCCGCAGACAGAAGAAAAGTATCAAAAGTTATCATAATAGAAATTATGAGTAAAACTGCCATTATTATTTTGTTTATATGAAAAAAAATTAAGACAAGCGATAATGCCTAAAATAACATGAATATTCTCAAGTCTTTTAGAAAGAATCTATCCATTCAAACCGGCGCCAAGTCAACTACAAGAATATTTAAATAAAATATCAATAAATTTCGGAACAATTCACTTACAGATCAGTGAATAAGAGTATTGTCTGGTATATTATAGTATTTTTTTGTCGGAATTGAAAAGTATCCAAATAGGCATTTTACAGAAATCGAAATATCACGTCGAAATTAAGATTAAAAAGTATCATTTTTGATACTTTGGTATCATTGTGGCAACACTGGTTACTACGATTGTTTTTATAGTTACGTCCTGTTTGCATGGTCGTTCACATGTATTCACAGATAGGAAATTTAAACTCTGCGTACTTTGCAAAATTTTCGGGTGGGGAACGTAAAGACGACCGTCTATATTAGTTTGTCTATGGTATAAATACAAACATTCGGTATTCCATCAGAATATATTCCGCGTTCTACAAAAGATTTTGTCTTCTTTGTGCGGGCTGTATGAATTATCTATGCACCAGTTTGTACTTTACCTCTCTGTGCTTAATGCTTGGCCCATTTACTTGGGAAGTGGTGTCCACCTTGTATTGTCATTGTGCTTGTACACTATCACTGTTAGGTCTTCTATCGTTATCAGAAGTTTGTAATTTCCAAACCTATTGGTATTCGACCGGAGATTATATTGATTGCTTGCATCGACACTATTCTGCAAACACACCGAGTTTATTCGTCGTCAGTCATTGAGTTTCACATGGGGGGTCGCAAACATAAGGATTGGTTTGCTCACCGTAGATAGTTCAATTGGAGGCTTAAGTACCACAGCATTTGGTATTAATTCCGGCAGTTGCCCTACTGCCTAGAAGACTCTGTCTCTGCATACATAGATGCTCTCTAGACTTAAGCCTGTTGTTCAGCACTATCTCCAAATCTTTGATGTGTGAACTCGACTCAATGCTTTGCTTACCAATCTACCCTACACAGTAAATGTTCTACCTTTTTTCCTTTGATTTATAACAACTTAAGGCCTGCCAGTTCTAGGCCTGGTGATTATAGCTATACTCTCACGTTTCTTATTATTCGACTGTAGTATTCGGATGCTTGTTCTAACATTTTTGATTACCTCTTCCCGTCATGTTAAATGTAAATGCACTCATTATTAGAAGGAACGGAGCGAACGTTTCATCAAAGTCATAGTTGGATACTCCTCCATGCACATTTGTTCATCATACTTAAAACAAGACTGCATGCATCCTACGTTCAACATTTAAAGTTCAAATGAGTTTTCTTTTTAATTTTAATCACTAGGCGTATGAATATATTATTGCGATATTCATTAATGTAAAAACTTGACCCACCGTTGATTAATTTTCCCCCACATCCTGCCTGTAGTCCGCGCAGGACTTTTTTTACTCCTATTTTTAACCAATTTTTTTTGTTCTCTTTTTATAGAACTCAAAAGGAATGCCATAATTCCCTGCGGCATTATTCTCTGTGTTTTTTTTTTCTTTGTGTCTACGACTACGTCGGATATGTATATTTCATTTGAAATTTTATCACACAAAAAAGACACACAAAAAACTTTTACGTTAATCAAATTTTATATGACTTCAGCATTCATTTAATAGGACACAAAAAAAAAAAAAAAAAAGAAGTTTGTTTTGCCTTTTTTGTATTTTTAGACTTTAGTTCGAACAATTTCACAAAAAGACAACCTACTCGTATGCATCTTTGACTTTGTGCAAAAAAGAAAAGAAAAAAGTGTCATGCTTTCAAATTGGAAACAACATTCTTTAACCTTCTCGTTTGCATGACAAGTAGATTCCATCTCGTTTATAAATAAATTGATCCCCAAAACGCATAGTATACATTTTGTCAAGGTTTACACCTCTACTCTATCGAGCCTTAAATACGAGTAGTATGCTTGTTTGCTAAAAAAAAAAAAGAATTACGTTCCAAATTGTTGAACAATGACGCCTGTGACACATTTTTTGCACGACAATGACACGAAGCAGAGTAGAAACTACAATGCCCATCAGTCGCACTAGAGTAGACATACACCTGAACGGAAGTCAGTCTCGATGCTCGTTAGGAAATTCTCTCAAAGGTATTTTTTTTTCTTTTTCTTTTTAAATAAGCACCTAGGGCTCTTGAACACCCAACCAGCATATGGGTGTCTATATCTGGATGATTATATACGAGTAGGTACGAAGGATTCGAATTAAGTGAATGTTATTCAAGTGGATGCCTGACAAATGTCGAAAACTAGCACGGAAAACAATCGTCTAAAACGTGTTCTGAAAGAACTTGGCATAAACAAAGCCAGGCTAAGTACTCATCAAAATAATGGACCAAAACGGAATGGCAAGTTCTTTAAAAGAATAAGAGGGGTTCGGGATAAAAACAAAAACAGAATTATTCTTCATTAAAACTTTCAGAAACTCAGTTTCCAAAAGAAATGTAAAAACAAAAAAATTGAAATGAAAACGAGTCTAAGTTTGTACATTGATTGCAAATAAAATAGATATTTAAGGAGAGTTTATACAGGAACAGGAACAGTGAGTACTCGTACAGGCACATAGATTACACAATAAATCAACAAAACATAATTGAATGAGGAGTATGCCATTTACATTTTTCCTCCGCCGCTGCCGCCGCCGATAGAGCTAGCTCCTCGAGAAAAAAAGATTTATGAGAATTTGGCTTCCCCTCCCCGCCGCCGCGCTATCAAGCAAGTAAACATCGTATGCAAACACTCTCTCTCCCTCATTTAACTAATGCGTTACATGGAGTTTGTGCCAAATTTTAGCCTGTTTATATACTAAATAGGATTTGCATAAGTAGAACAGATGACTTACATTATTTAATTGATATCCTTAGAGTATCCCCTGGCTCCAAGAATCTTCCTTCTATTTTTCTCACGTCACGTATACAATACACTCAACACCTATATTTTCCCCCTTGTTTTCCTTTCTTCCTTCTTTTTTTTTTTGTCCTTTTTATTCCTTTTATTTATCTTACAACAACACGTACATGGGTATTATTTTCTTTTTCTTTTTTTAAACTGAACACCAACATTTCTTTGAAGAACTAATGACGGGCACATTACTACTACGGATATAGCCCTGACCTGGGACAACCGTATAACTCATGGTCCGGATACATTTTACAATAAGCACTTCCGATCTAAAATTTATTGAAACGACGATGATTTGTAGTTTGTTTGGAGGATGCATCTTTGGCTGAATGGAAACATTTAAAAAAAAAAAAACATCAGCACTAGCAAACAAACTGGCCACACTGGTCTTGGTCTATCCCCTTTTGGAGGGATGCCACACTCACCGAGGGCAGGTTAATAATTTATTAAACAACACGCATTACACTACTGCACTTGGATGATTTTTATTTCTTTTTTTTTTGGGTGACCAAAACTGTTTGGTACAGCAGTGGAACGAACATCACTTACAGGCCCATGCGCATGCTGGTGATCCCAGTTTTAGTGTACCCGTTTGGAAAACAACACATTTTTTTTCATATTTTTTTTCGGGGATGATGGGAAAATATTTTTAATTTATTTTGGATTAAATAAATGGAAAATGTAATTGGATTATTAAATTTAAAGCTTTTCTTTTTTTTGGAATTTTTTTTTGTAATTTTTTTCGAGCAAACTACGGAGGGAATCGACTAACCGTGGAGCAACACATCCCGACCTTAGTAACACTTTTGAAGCAGCTTCCTTGTTTATCACACAAAGAGAAGAATCCTGTGGTGATTGTAATGTGCTTTTATCTGCACATGAGCATAAGCGGAAGCTTTTCTTCGGATAGGACTAAGGTATGCATTTGAATGGAAAAATAGGAGCTAAACCACAACTCTGTTGTATCCTGCTTTATTGTCAATTAAACGCCTCTATTTGAAGATATAGAATAATTGTCTGATAATAGTTGTAATGGTAGTTATA
Organism: Chalcosyrphus nemorum; assembly: GCA_949716465.1. Classification (NCBI taxonomy): domain Eukaryota; kingdom Metazoa; phylum Arthropoda; class Insecta; order Diptera; family Syrphidae; genus Chalcosyrphus; species Chalcosyrphus nemorum. The sequence continues at coordinate 36,720,992 of OX454332.1, forward strand.
GATTCATGGCGCATTTACAGGGTGTTCATGATGGTATGAATGATGTGGAGATTTGACACATCATTTTAGTTGATCCTTTTTTCGGACGACTCGAAAGCTATTTGAATTTACGACAATTGTTTTGGGAACACAATGAATGATTTAATCCTTTGAAAGTTTCGAATTAATTTGGGCTAATTGAGAATGGTGCGCTTTAGGAAAATAGTTTCACAAGATTTACTGGATTTTGTTTTTTGCTTACGAAGTATTTTACCTTTGAATATAGTTAGGGATTTAATTAATTTAATGAAAGTTTTAGGTACTATAGGAAAGCATGGTTATACTAAGAACTATGTGATTAATCTGGGACAGAAGTCTAGTTTAAGTTAACTGTGTACTCAAGTTTAGTTGCTTTTTGAAGCTCAGGCTTTTTGACTGCTTTTAAGAGCAGGTACTGTCGGAAAATTTGCCGCTGATATTCTTTAGTTGCATGAGTTTGAAAATGGTCTTGTAATTTAAAATATATTCACTCTTACTTTGATATTGAGTTTCATATGGAAAAAGAGGAACAGAACAAATGTCGCATTATCATTCCTTGCTTGTGCAACAAAAAAGGGGCTAATTTTGTCAGGTTTTGAACCGTCCCCTTGTCCAAGGGAGCAGTGCTGATATGACAGAGACGCCAGCCACGAATAATGAGACCGATCTTTTCAATGCATAAAGCAACCGGAAAAGTCCACACATCCACAAAAACATGAATCTCACCTTACGCAGTGCAACGTAGATAATAATCCAATTCAGGTTTAAAATAAAAAATAAATAAATATATATAAGGCCGTAAGCAGCCCATAGAGGGTCAATGACTAGCTTCTCACAACTGTACATGTTGTGCGTGGTATACATTTTTGCACGTACAGAAGGGATGCTTTCTCATGACAGTAAATACTCTTAGATGTTTGTCAGAAGCTCTCAAGAGGTGGGGACGTGAAAAAACGTTGATGGTACATAATGTATTTTCTTGGATTTGAACCCCTTGCGCAGTAGTCCAACGCACTATCCGCTGAACCACGGTACCCACAATTCAGGTATAAAAGATTCAATGAATCTTAGGATGACTTTGACAAAATATTGCATATTTTTGGATGTGCATTCCTAAGTAGTTTATTGACTTTAAACCGATAAGAGATCACCTAACGTGTTGAAAGCACCAGACCAATACATAATCTGTACACGCTGCAGCAAAAACTATACTAGGAGACTACAAAAACAGTGAAAATGGGTAAGGAAAACTTTTTGGCCAGTTAGGTGGGTAACACAGCACGACACAAGGGCATTTGTGTTTGAATAATGGATTTAGTAGAAATTCGTAACACGGTTGTAAATAACACTAGGTGTCCTATGCAAATTATGCAAAAATAATGCTTCCCACTCATTCACACCCATTTTGCATGTATCAGGATAAAATAAAAAGGGAAAAACAGGGTGACAAGTGAAATGTATGATATAAAATAAGTTTCTGTAATAATTTATAAAACAATGGAACTTACCGCTTTATTACATTGTGTTCCCATCACCAAGAAGAGAGCAAATGCAAGCGCAAATTTCCACATTTCATCTTCTAGAGCACACACACACACTATGAATCAGTGCAATGAAAGGCAACACAAAAAACAAGAGCTTTTCGCAATAAGCTTTTCAAACAAATACGCCGCGGTCAACCACTTACACTGCGCTAACGAATTTGCACTCAAATAATTATACACACACGATTTGAAAAATACGTTGAGAGGGAAAGGGGAAACATTAATACCCGGGGAAAAACGATGCACTTGAATATTATGCAGAGGGAGGCAGATATACATAGAAACTAGAAAATGTCTCTCAAATTGGTATAGCACATGGAAACACTACAAGAGTGACTTTGAAGAAGCACTTCCGAAGGAAATTAACTAACACCACACTGAACTGAAGTTTTTTTCTTTAAATAAAGCTTACCTATTTGACAGGGAAAGGGAAAACCATACATAACACGGTATAAGAAAAACACTTAAACAAAATAAAGAGAGAGGCAGGCATATAAGCTATAAAAGCTTCTCACACTAACACTAAGGAACCACTGCAATGGCGCGACACACGAATGCACTCAAAGAGAGACTCTCTGGAACCACTAACACTGCACTAAAAAACGAACGACCCGATCACTACTGCGAGACCCGAACCGAACTTACCACAAGAAGAAACCGCGAACAACTGATTTGCTGCACCGGCGGATGTGGAGTTGTGACCCTAAGGAAACGGAAATTCATTTGACAGTTTTGGCAGCAGAGTTGCCGTTTGACTAAACTGCGACGCATTTGTATTAAATAATAAAACAATAACATATCTTAGTGGAGGATTTATTACTACTCGCTACAACGTTTCAGAAACTAAGATATTTTCCACAATTAGGGCGCATTAGGGCTGCTTTGAAAATTGAATGGCTTCTAAAAAAATACATATGTAAGTGCTACATTATCATCTTTAATTTCATCTAAAACAATAAAAAGAAAAAGGTACCTATATATTATAAAAATGTTATAATAATGTTTTAAACCTTTTTTTTTTTTAGTTTGGAACGGCAATCCTGACGCCGATAGATATTCACTAACGCTACAAGGTAAAGCAAATACATACTGCAGAAGTGGGGAAATAAAGGGGGCGAGAAGGAGATGGTATGAGCTAAAAGCATTGACATTTGACAATTCTTTGGAACTGTAAGCCATTCGCATATTGTTGATCTCTGTCTAGTAGAGATTGAAGGGAAAGTTGAAATGAATGATCAAGAAACTGTCAGGCTTAGCAGGCTTAGTACCTTCGAATTTTCATCGACATATAATCGGCTTATGACAGTATTCATCGTTTCGACCTCTGCCATACGATGACATAACTCGAGACACTTGTTTGTGAAGTTTTCCCATGACACTAATGCTCTTGGAAGTTTGTAGACGCTCCGAAGAAATGATGCCGTGAAAAATATGCATGGTATTTTCTGAGATTCGCACTTCGAACCCAATGCATAGTAGTTCAACGCACTAACCAGTGAACCATCGCACCCAATTATGAGGCTTTCCGAACTCTAGTCTGGAAAAATATCATAGTTTAGAAAAAAACAAAATCCATTTAACCATCACCAGTGTAGCCGCCAACAAAGGAGTCTATCAACATGTTGTCATAATGAAACTGATGATTTTACTTTTGCGTTGACGCGCTGAAGCTAATTTACGGAATGAACCCACAACCTTTAATTGTTTTATGTACAAAGTCTTATTCTTTTGTTTATTTCCATGTCCTTGGTAGAAGTGAACTTTTGTCCTTTGTTTGCTTATTTACATAATTGTCTCTCCGTGAAAATGTGATGAAAACAAACACTGAGTTGTATTCATAAAACGTGCATTGTGTAGATCTACACAGTTAGGAGTTTTTAAAGTCCTTGTAATTAATTTTATGAGCCAAAGGCTACGAAATTTTCTTGTCGATTTCTCCAACTCAACCGGAGACAATTTCATACGGACGATGACTAAATTATTTACAGGTGTGGACAGTAGTTAAGAGTCTTTTGATTGAGGAGTTTTCCTTTTTCTAGTTTTGCTTCTAATTGTGAAGAAGTATCCGGCATTACGATAGGATATGTGCCAAATGATTTTTGGAAAACTATGAGGTCCAATAGTCTCACGTCACGATACCTATTTTCAAACTTATGAGAGGGTATCCATTTCCATAGGGAAACTTGGCCGAACAAAGCACAAACAGAACCTCCCTGCATATTTAGTCATAGAAGAGGAAATCGAGTGGATTTACAGTTTGTAAAAACATCTCTATGAGAATATCTGACACCAATACATACTTGGGCATTGTGCTGGAAGTTGATCATCTGCCTTATTACTCAGGAAGTAATACGAAAGTAAACCGAAATCATGCTGTGGAAGTATACAGCTACTGCCACCAGTACAATGAGAACAACAACACACAACACTAGATAACTTCATGGATTCACACTTAGTTGGATGGGGAGGCAAGTAATGCTCAAAGTAAGGCATTCCTTTTTGAGGTAGAGGACTCGATGTGAAGGTAAGCAAAAGAAGTTACCGAGGATTTAATCAGGAAGTGGAGAGAGGTGAGCAGAAAGATCATGTACAGGCAGTGACCAAAAATTCCTAATGGGCTCCTTAAAGTGCTCTTTAGTTGGTATGTGTTTACTACATAGGCGTATTCCTATTCCTTGTAGGCTGAGCTTTGCAAATCTTCCATGTCAGACCTAAGACAACCGCTACAAAACGTAAAGCAAAAAAATAAATGTTCGTGTGTGTGATGCACGTGTAACTGTAAATAACTGGTTTATTACTTTAAATTATGTATTAAAAAGAAAATTAAATATTATTTTGTTAAAAAAAAAAAAGAGTGGGACCCTCCAACAGGATTCCCCGGATTCGTAATCACAGACAATGTTGGCAGAGGAGATTCTTGTTCTTCATCTTCATCGTTGCAGGCAGGTACCTTGGCTTCTTTCAAAAGAGGCTTCATCATAACTTGACCTCTCTCACCAGTGGATCACCATGATCCGGTATCAGATGCTTCGCCTTTGCTACACAAGTCTGCTTAAGCGAATGCTCCGGTGATCGCTTGTTACACTCATCAAAATAGCATTTTTCGATTTCATGGAGAAACTCTACAATTAGCTTGCTATCACCTCCGTTCGGACCGACATAGTACTCGCACTCGTATGATGAGTCCTTCAAGTCACGGACACAACAATCGAGGAACTCTGCATTCGCCGAGTACCACGAATTGAGCTTTATTAGTGGAATATCGAGCTTTTCACGCAAGATACCCGTCACCCAAGTATCATCGATCCAAAAGAACTTCTCTGTTTGCGACTGGTGCACTACTTGTACTGCTGTACTTGGATTGGTTATGTACAGCCACCCGGAGAGGTAGTCTGGGTAAAAGTCCGCTGGATACTCATCAAATGTCGTATACCACTTGCTGGCCGTGAATCTTACTGGACGTTTGTTGTCTAGGATATACCCGGCGAAGAATCGCTTCGGAATGCCGCCAATCTCGAGGCTCTCGAGGTAGTTTTTCAAGTGGAATACATCAAACACGATGTCGTCGTCGATTTTAACGATGAATTTCGCTCGGAAACACTTGGTGCCAGCCCACTTGAGGCCCATGATGTGCTTGTAGGTCAGATTGCGGTAAGCTTCCACGAAGTTCCCCTGCAACAGGTCGCTGAATTTTTTCTGCTCGTTGGCGACCAGTGATTGGCGGATGTATTTCTCCTTGGCGGGAGTCTCTGCCAGCAGAAACACCCGCAGGAAGCCCATCTCGAGGAGCTTGCTCTGTGCTATCGCCTGGCGGTGGGCTGCTCTCAGCTCGTCGTGACCCACGTACGAGGTAACAATGATGACCCCTGTTAACGAAACAGAAGTGTCAGTAGGAGTGTCAGAGAAATAACTCACCTAGACCGCACCTAGCAAATCCTTGCCATGCTTCTGGCAGAGGTTATTCTCAATTTTATATTGGAAGTTGGTAAGATTAACCAGAGTTTCAAGGCGGATGTCTTCCTCGAACTGCGGCACTGTGTCTACGGATATGAATTCGTCGTGATATCCATCGCTTGGCTGCAAACTCGAGTACAAAATTATGATAATCGCCACAGCGATAAGGCAGGATATGAGTTTGAAGACGAGTCTACTGCGTACTATCATCTTTTCATCGAAAAATTGCTATAAAATTGCAGCAAGGTGTGTGATGAAAGTAAAAAAATTCCACAAATAAACAAATAAATTGACAGTTACCAGTTTGACAGGTTCTCATTGCACTGCACTAGGGATGTGCAGTTTGTCTGAAATTATCGGAACAGTTCACAATGTAGAATGTGTACGTTTAGATATCATAGAATCCTTCTGGGAATTAAAATAATCTTGTAATAAGTTATATGATAGTCTGAATTGTCACATATAATGCAGACAAATATTTAATATAAACGTAATTTTGTATGGGGTTCTATGCATTTCAATGATTTATCCAGGACTCCTTCTCCGTTCTACAATTCTGGTTTAAAGGACTCCACTACATGGCCTGGGTATCACGCCACAATTAAAAATGTTCATGTTTTCCCCTTGTTGAATTTCTGTTACCAATTCCATCAAATGGGACGTGTCTTTGGATACAGTTGGAGAGTATGCGTACTACTTTACCAAGCCATCGAGGCGTCATTTCATTGGGAAAAGTTGATGCTCAGTTCATTACTAAATTTCAAAATTACTCTGGTGATTTGTACTCTATTCATACAAGTTACTTCAGCAATCCTGAAGAAGCTTTCTGGTAATGATCATCATTCCCGATTCGGTTTGGAAGGAAGGACTTTAAAGATAACCAAACCTTTAGCGAAATCGGGATGAATAATCCTTAAGTTACTCAGTTCATAGGATTTCTCGCTGTGAGCGAGAAAGCTAGTCTTATAGTCCACATAACTATTAGACAGTTTAAACGTCAAACCGTGAACAACTTTAAATAAAGATTATAACATAAAAAAAACCTACTGTAAACTGTAAACCCACAATGAAAATCAACTTTTATTTTTGTTTACTCCAAAAATAGAAACCGAAAGTGACGTCTGTCACTTCCGCACTGTCAAACCTTTGCAAAAAAGGAATAAAAAACTTCCCACCCTCTTCTGCACGTGCACTTTACCGACTATCGCTGATAGTGTTATTATTTCCCCCCTGACAAATTTTTCGTCGACGGTACACTTACGGTCTTATTGCGGCGATAATTTCGTGAAAATCCAAAATTTGACTCATCTTCTTGGCAGAGAATTTCTATTTTTAACTCGTGTCGAGTGACATTCCTTCTTCCCACATAGTTTTCATTCAACTTTTCGTTCGGTAACGAGTAGCGCTCGCTAATTGGGTGTGACGAAGCCGCTTCCCACTTGTCTAGTAAGAAATTAAAGTAATCTTCGCAATCTAAAGTGAAAATGGGCAAAAAGCAACAGCAAAAAAAGAAGCAACAACATCACCACCAACAACAACAACAGCAGCAACAACAACAGCAGAATCAAGCGTCTGCCGGCGGAGAGTCTCAACAACAGCAGGCGACTACTTCAACAGGGAAGGATGCTGGTGGTGGTTTCAAGCGTATTTCTGTTCAAAAACGCAATGAACTCAACGAACTGGTGATGAACCTTCGAAAGATTACCTTTCTGCGGAAGACAAATCCCAATGAACAATGGCAGGATTACGTTGAGATGCAGGGCATCCTCGAGCGCATCCAAACAATCGAGAGTTGTCTTAAGTTCAAGGGAACGGGCGGTAAAAATCGAACAGCGAATGTAGAGGCTTTTAGCAAGTGGTCGGATGAGAATGGTGTCAAACATGATGGAGTGCGGATCGCTGAGTTTTCTGGCTTCGATTTGGGTCTGGAGGCAACCAAGGACATAAAGAAGGGCGATCCGATTATAACTGTTCCACGACGACTGATACTCTCCGAGCAGCTGTTGGGATCACGAATGTCACTGCTGCCAATGGAGCCAAAGATGATGTCGAATTTGAAGTTAACGTATGTCCTTATGTGGGAGAAAGTGAATCCAGAGAGTTTTTGGAAACCCTACATCGATTTGTTGCCAGAAAAGTATTCCACTGTGCTATACTATTCAGTCAACGATATGCAAGAGCTGAAGGGTACAAGTGCGCTTTCGCAGGCACTTGGTCAGTGCAAGAACATCGCTCGACAGTACGCGATGATGTACCAAAACTTTCAACAGATGAAGCAGACCAGCTTATTGGCGGAGAGATTCAGCTATGACTTGTATCGGTGAGTTATTTTATTTTATTTATTTTACTTACGCGTTATAGTTTTCTTAGCTTTTCAAGAGATAATTTTGCAACGCTATTGGGAGTGTTTGCATCAAAAGCAGGTGTGCTATTCAACAAGAAACGACGCTACTTAGTTCCATAGACCCGTGTCTGCTCTCAGTTCTATTACTAGGGAAAGAAAGGTCTTTATAAAAATCGCTGAGCCTTTACAAATTTAAATAACTTGTGGTATAGATAGCGTCTTGTGTCCTTATGCACATCACTTAAAAAAAGCTCTCCGTTTGATTTGATTCGATTGGCAGGAATGTTGTCTGATGATTTGGTACTGCTGTTGTTTAATGGCACAGCTGTGCAACCTGGTTTTGCAGTTTTTTTCCGAGTCCTTGCAACATTCCAGAGCCTCGAGATGTTTGAAACAGATAATATATCACTTCGTTAGTTTATGTCTCCGCTGTTGCTCCAACCTTCTGTTTGCGCTTTCAGGGCTAAGACGCAGATGAAAGCGGATAACCTTCCTATCCTATACAAGGTATGCAATTCGCATTATTGAAGAGCTTCTCCAGGTCGATGTTAACGTAACGGAAGCACGGCAACTAGGAAAGATTTGAAAAGAGCTGAGGTACATTTCCAGAAACAGCACTTGATGGCGCACAGGCATTGTAGAGGCCATAGGAACCATAAGAGGATACAGGACATAAACAGCACTTTAGGCCCTGCATACATTGTATAAAGCTATTTCTCTATACTTTAGAAGTTCCATCGACTAGGATTTCGTGTAGCGTTTCCTAATTCTTTGAAAACATCACTTGGAGTGTGACATGTGGCCTCAGTCTTTTACTTATACCTTTTGGAGATTAAAAAACACGCTTAGTCATCTCACTATACTCACTATACCTTTTTGTACGCTAGTCCTTCACCACTTAGCCTTTAAGAAAAATTAAGTTTCCGTTTTGAATTAAACAAGGTATATTTCAGTTAATAGGTTCTCCTCTTTAAATACTTGTATACTTTTAAATAAATAAATACTATGCATAAATCGGTACAGAACAAAAAGCAAATTTTAAACTACTTGTATACTTCTATATAAATTAACAAAAATATATTCATTCCCTAAATAGTCTAAACGCAAAACTATATAAATTTATTAAAATGTTTCCTTAAAAAATGTTTATTGTTCAAAATATTAATTTGTTCTTATTATATTCGTTTTGCAAACCCTATGATGTAATTGCTAACCAATCTTACAACTACTTGCTTTGTCATTTATTGTAATACATTTCGTATTACATATTTATATTTAATAATTTTATGGAGTTCTTCTCTGTGAGGGATTGCTGTAACACTTGTAACTTTATACAAAAGATGTACGGTTTTTAAGGACCCCTCCTGGAGGAGAGGACAATTTCCTTAATACATTTGTTCTCCTATTTTTCGCACCAAAATTCGTAGCTTGTCAAAATTGAAGGACTGGGGTTTATCTGTCAAAAAAAAGATTATAGGTTCGTTCGCGTACTTTTTGCATTAAAATTCTTAGATTATAAAATTTCAAAGAGTGGGGGTTAAATTCTCTTACAGAGAGCCAAAATTACGAAAAAGTAAACGAATGGGTTGAACAAGAAAAAATTGAAAATTCACTGGTTTGACAGCTTTGACAGTTTTCATAAACCAGCCCACAGAAATTTGATGCACTAAAATTCGTAGCATGGGGAAATCTTTTACTCTTTCGTGAGTGCTCTCTTCTGCGAAAAACTACGAAAATTCTCCGTACGCGAGCACTTTTCGTAGAAATTCGTAAAATTTCGTAAAAATTCGCTGTTTTAGAAGGGTACGCGAACAGACCTTATATGTATTACGAAGAAGTAAACGAACGAAGTGAACAGGTTGACAACATGACTACTAGTAGACATCTTGACATTTTTCTACTAGGTTCTCATTCAAACTGTCAACTTTGTAAACGTAACTTTTTTTTTGTAGTGTTTCACTTCCAATTATTTGGCCAACCAACAAATCATTTGACTAAACTAATAAATTTCCCCAAAGAAATTTCATGGATTAAAACTCGCAGCATGGCGACATTTTTTACTCTCTCGTGGAAGATTCTGTGAAAGATTACGAAATTTTGACGTATTGGAACAGAAATTCAACACTTTTAGTAAAATTTAAAAAGGTTTTACGGACTTTATCAGGTCTATGCTAAGGTAATTTTTTTTATGCCAAAAGCACTAAGTTATGAGCTAATAAAAAGGGCAATATCCGTCTACTTAAGGTCGTTTGGATGAATAAGCTTTAATTTTTACAGGTTCGAAGTCTCCTTTTAAATTGCCTCGAAAGGTTCCGATAATGTGAAAGTTATTGAAAAATTTAGAAATTTTATGAAGACCAAGAGCTATTGTTGTTTCACAACGCTTAATCAATGCAAAGCGGAGGAAACCTATCCGTGGCACTAAGATATGCCTTAAATGAAAATCTCTTCAGCTTGTATTAACGTACTACAGTCTGAAAGAGATTATGGATTTCTGGTAGCATTTCCAATGTGTGAAGGAGACAGATAGAGATGGATTATACAGATTTATAAACGGTAATATCATTGTCACAAATTCTGATCGTCATATTGTGATAGTATTGAGTTTTACCTTAAAGCAACCTTAAAAGTAGAGACAGTTATTTAGTAGAAAGCCGTGTTGAGCATGATATAATTTTTACACGAAAAAAAGTTTAGCACTTGTCCGGAAGGAAAATGGGATTTGGGAAGCCTTTTCAAAGCAGTAGTACTGTTGGAGATTTGTTAGATGTTCAAAATATGTGAGGCCATGAAAAAACTGTGGCTACTCAGAGCAGTATAATTTTACTCAATTAGGTTAGGCACCAGATTTGTGACAAATGAGGCAACATTTGGGTCTGTTAGCTTCTTCAATTACACATGAGCCTTTCACACTAAGCTAGGACGTTAAAATTAAACCTGGGAAATATTAAAATATTACTTTATTAGTTTAGACACGAATATGAGGCCAAACCAATCCGTAAGGGGCCGATAAATCTGCCTCCTCACAACAGCAGGAGTTAGACTATAGAGGGGCCTACAGTTCTATGCCTATCCAAAAGTCTTTTTTGAAAGGGAGGTCTACAAAAATTGCAGCGCTCAACAAGATAAGTTTTGCAAAAATCAAGTTCCACTCGATGTTACAAGAACAGCAATCCTTCCAGAATTTTTTTTTAAACATAAATTTATGTATGTTTTTTAAAAAAAATTTCACAGCTCCTAGTCTCAAAATTCACCTCAATTTTGGAAAAAAAATTACTAAAATGACTTTCTTAACGAATCGAATAAATAATCTTGCACTTCGGAGCAATGGGGATCCATTGTATTCAGTTTTGAACTCGATGTCGTCGATGGATACACGCCTCCACCGGGTATAATAATCGAAATCTGATGGTGTTGACTCTGGCGACTATTACTCCTACTGGTTCTAGACGGAACACTCTCCAGCCCAAGACTAGTAGTCGATGTCGCCAGTTCATCTGTCTTTCGTGATGGTAATTTACTCTTTAAGGCATTGTAGGTCTCCATGTAGTCCAACTTACGGCAACGTCTCCGTTGTTTCCATCTACACGCGACAAATATCACCATAAACGTCACCAAAGAGGTCAAGACAATAGCCGCACTGGCTACTATTGCCGATCGTATACCCGGTGGCATTTGTGAAGTATGAATAAAATCTGAAGCGCTACGCTTAAACCCATGTCCAGATAACTCAAGATCGACCAAGTCATGGGCTTGTGCAACTTCGTGTTCGATTTGAAGAACAGGATCCTCTTCCAACACCGAAGCCGATTGATGTCGCTGAGCTGTCTGTTGAGGTGGATCTGGATCAGAACGCTGTAGAAATCTCTTTGCATTCTCTACTGTTGCAAGACTGGCTAAGGCTAAACTCTTCCAGGACGGGTAAAATGGTTGTCGTTGGATATTAGTGCTGATGGGATCTGTTAAAATAGAATTCAAGCAAAGTTTGTACCTTTTTTCAATAAAATCTGATTTGAAAACGGCAGAACTAAAAGAAAACAAAAACACAAGCAGTAAACATTTTTTGACTACTTACTACGAACAGTATTTTTATGAGCTGCGCCATCCTTAAAGATTTCATCAGTTGGTTCTATGTCAATGATCGAGGTAAAATAGCTTGATCCCTGTGAGTCAGTTTTGATCTCATCGGGCTTAACACTTTTTAAATTGAGAAGATTGAAGTGTGGAAAGTTTTCGAAGGCGGTGACAATGTCCATGTCATCGTTGACAACGACTTTCTTGCCCGGAAAGACTCCCGAGCGGTTTTGAACATAAGTGGCTAGATGAAGTTGACTCGATCCACGCTTCCTATGCTCGATGAGCTCCTCTAGAGTCATGTTCCTTTGTTCGAGAACCTTGATAAGACGATTGCCAGAACGGCGATCTTCGATAAGCTCTAGCAGATCTGTGCGATCATCGACAGGATCAATGTCGGCCAGATCAATGTCCATGAAGACCGCTTGCGGAAGGTTGTTGTCGATGTGGTTCTTTAGTGAATTGTAGCGGTAGATATGATCAGTTGTGGTCTCTTCTTGAATCTTGGGTTTAGGTTGGGCCTGATCAGTGGTGGATTTGTTGTTACTATTTGCTACCTCCACTGATTGAAGGAAGACTTCATTTTCTCCAGAATCCTCGACAAAGTTTGACGCTGGATCTGTTTGATCGACGATCGATTCAGCAGTTGTTGTGGAAATTGGCTTAAATCGTGATCTCTTGGGATAGTTCAATGTAGAAGAATCCTCTTGAGATTCGACTGATTCGCGAGATTCCTTCGACTCTGATGGCGCTGAGGTCGATATGAAATCAGGCTTTTTGAAGCTTGGAGTCCTCATAAAGGATGGCCTTACATGTTGTCGTTTCTTGTAAAGTGGAGTTCGAGTTGTTGTGGGTTTGCTGGTAGTCGTGGTAGTAGAGAACTTTTGCTGTACTGTTGTTTCCAAAAGATGTTGTCTCCTGGTTGTAGGACTCATTCTTATCCTCGAGGGAAATTTAAGATTTTTCCTTATTGCCGACACATCAACTTCCTTGGACACGACCTCTTCGGATGGAACTTCTTGGGACTCTCCAGACTGTTCAGAGCTCTCCTCAGCTGATAGATCAGAGACGGTTGGCTCTGGTGTTGTAGTCGTGGTAGTTGTTGTTGAAGTTGAGCTTAAGGGCGGTATTCTTCTGTTTGGCTTTGCGATACGTTCCCTGGGGTTGCTTTCTGTTTTTTGGGGTGCTGCAGCAGTAGTCTGTAAGGCCAATAATGCATTTTGTTTGCCCTTAAGAAGGTCATCCAGGGATAGATTTTTCTGTTGAAGAATCTCACTCAAGCTTAGACCTCCGGAATTTTTCAGAATTTCCTTCAAATCGATTGGTGCTCTCTGTGATGGAGGTTTGCTTTCGGGTTCTTCCTTGCTGACAAAAGTCTGTTGAGTGCTCTCCTTTTTCGCTTGTGAATATGGTCGACGATATGACTTGTCATGGTATACTGCTGTGACTTCGGTGACAAAGTCCTGACGCTTTTTATCCCGTATCTCGAATAGTTTTTGTTCTTTCTCTAACGCTGTTAGAGGATCTCGGATTCTTTCAGAATTACGTGTCGGAAGTGGTTCTCTGTTTCTTTCGTGAGTTTTCCTGGCAGGAGGCTCACGGATCTTCTCATACGCTCTAGAAGGACTAGCTTCTTGAAGAACTTTGTCGGAAGATTTAGTTGAAAAGTGTTCACGATTTCGTTCTAAAACTCTTGTCGGTGATGGTTCTGGCACTTTGTCAAAAACTGTTGTTGTAATTGGCGTTCGTGCTATAAGAGACTCTTTAGTGGGATTGAACTCTCTTATTTTCTCTGAGAAGATAGTCGGTAGAGGTCGCTGAAGACCTTCTGCATATCCCAAGGCAACTGTATCTCTATTTCTATCGAAAACTAGTGAAGGTTGAGACTGCTGAAATGAAACCGATGCACTACTGGGGAATGCCTCACCAATTCTTTCGGATAGTTTTGTTGTAGTCGGTTCTCGTAGGCGTTCAGAGATTTGCGTTGGAATGGGTTCTGATGGTTGAGGTCTAGGACGACTTCGTGGCTGTTCGTCTTCCACATGTCCACGCCAGTATTGTTCTTGAGATATAAGTGGTGGTTGCTCTGAAGTAGTTACTGTCACTTGAGGACGTCGTTTTCTTTTACAATTTTTACCGGGACGCCTTTGTGGCTCCGATACTTCTTGTGGTACTATTTCTTGTTGCGATATTGGCTGCGGCTCCGGCTTGCCTTTGTCTATGTGGGACCAATCGCTATAGTAATCCTTTTGGCTTCCATCTAATGCTGTTGTGTCCGAAACAATAAGTGATGCTGCAGGTCGCAGTACCTGCGAAAAAATAATAATAAATGATGGTTTTGTTCATGTTCACTTGAAATTTAGTTGAGAAAAGATACTGCGAGTCTATCGTGATTGTGCAGTTGAGGAGAGACAAGAAAAATAGCTCAACCATATATTTTGGTACAAAAGATAGCCTAAGCACGAACCTTTTTCGAGATTCAAAATTGAAGAAAAAGTTCGGAAATGGTGAGAAATAGATAAGAGCAGAACCTTAGAGTAGAAAAAAAGCAAAGCATACAAATTGTAAACATTTTAACATACCACCTGTGGAGCACTGGTTGTTGTCTGTGCTATTGTACTGCGCACAGGCGCAGGCAACATAAAGAAAAATGGTTTTCGAAAATGTTGTGGACACGGAAATACCAAAGGACCTCTACTGCACAGTCGTACCTGAAACAAGATTAGATGAGGTATGACTCGGAGAACTTAAATTAATTATGGTTCGTGCATTCGATACAAGTATTTTGAACTTTTGTGCATAGTGCGATAGATATGGCGTTTAGATTGTGCTATTTTTTTAAAAAAAGGTTATGTATAAAATAATAAATATTAACTTCAATGTATAAAGTGTATTTAAACAAAAAAGTAGCGGACAAAGCTAATCACAAAAGTTGTCATTATTAACCTCTGTTCTTACAGTGACATCTGGGGTCTATAACACAGCATTACAAATTGACAAGTTTAAATTCACTTGTCAAACTATACTTGTCCGACTTATTTTAATCTGGAATCTGTGTAGATGCAACTGTTTTCTCTGCGCTTTCCTCTACTTTCAATGGACAGGGTCGCAGCTAATTCTTCCTTGCCTAGTGATACTCCAGGATGTATTTCTTACAAAACACATGTTCACTAAGGAGATGTCTACCTTTGACCTTCTTCTGTTTTGCTGTAGGTCAGTCTGAACTATGATCATATGTTTGACGACTTATGTGGCATGTGGCACCATCCTGTTGGAACCACATATCTCTGTGTCAAGTCCATCTAATTCTGACCGCAAATAGACTTCCAAAATTGCACAATAGAGTCTCTTAAAGCACATGTGGGTTTCTTGCTGTTCAATAATACATTTTTTCCTTATTGACGAAGCCATTCAAAAATGAGCTTCATCGCTGAAGATCATCTTGTGATAAAATTCAGGTTTTTTTTTTTTCAAATCTGTGCAGAATCTAGTTGGAGAAGTTTCGGGGCTTCAAATGATGAAGATGCTTCTTTTAATTTGATCTTGTAAGGGTAGATGCCAAGATCCTTACGCAAAATATCGCGACTGAGCATGAAGTTTCCGTCGCTCATACATATGTACTTCTTAATTAATCAATTTGTGTGGTGGTAGGTGTTTAAGTAAGTCCTGACTAGCAGCCACGCTCACCAAATATCACCAAAAGTTGTTTCATGGCCTCACCTCTTGCGAGCGTCTAACAAACATCCAAAAGTATTGCAAAAAGTCCCTCTGCCCTTCGGATAAGACATAAAATTCTGTGTCCCTTGTTCGTGCGGAAACACGGGAGAAACAAGGCCCTGAGCCTCTATGAGTCTAATATTTATCGATTTTGCATTTACATACATATTTCTTATTTGCCGTGCAAACGACGCCGATGATGCTGAAGTAAATATTTTTGCTTCAATTTTATTTTAATATTTTTTTCCTTTAAAATGAACCTTTGAATGTAGTTAAAGTCCATGCACTTTAATTGTGTATCCATGGTGCGGAATCTTTTCAATAATCGATTTAATTGCAGTGCAGTACACAGGAACTTGCGATTTTCACACTCGAGCGTTGTCATTAAACAACTGTAGCCTGAATATTGGATTCAATGATGGCCTACGACTCTCTTTATGTATAAACAAAATTAAGTGCACTATTGGGTCGCATGTACTTGCACTTGTACGTTGTTAGTTTTAAGTAAATTAGTTTTAACTAAATTTTTTTGTTATTGACATTTAATGCCCGGTTTCACAGTGCGAGCTTAAGCCTCAGCTGGAGCTTAAGCTACGGTTTAACTCATCATAGTGTTTCACAGTGTCGGCTTAAGAGGTAAACCCTGCTCAAGTATTGATAAAACTTAAGCCGCCGATTTCGATGGCTTAACTATTGGCTTAACTACTGTCAGAGCAAAATTCATCATTCGATGTTACCAGCATTAGCACATTACCTTTGTTTATTGCTGGTCCACCGCCCGTGGTATACCTACAATGCTTGCTTTTTCTCCGCGTACTTTTTTTTGACACCTTTTTTAAATTATCGTATTCTTTTTTTTAAAAAAACACCTGAGCCTCGAAATATATCTCCGCAGCCGGCATTGAATTCAATTTAAATTTTTTTAATGTTTCCACGCCATTTTTCTATTTGACATCTCCGATCAATTCACAGTAGTTAATTACTCACAAACTATTCACAATCACTTCTTATATTAAGCCACAATTTTTAAATGACTGTGAAACCCGAAAAACTTGAGAAAAAACTTAAACCCTGCGTTTTACTTAGTTAAGCTGCGGCTTCACCTTCCACTGTGAAACCAGGCATAAGTAAATTACCGTTAGGTATAAGGCTAGAACAAAAATTCCTATTTCGCCTCGAATTTTGACCCTACAGAGCTCAGTTATGATGTTTGAAGCAAATGAGCCTACCCGTTTAGAGCGCAGTCCAGTCCAAAAGGCAGACGGACCTACTTTTCCCGGCTTCTCTATCCTTGTAATATCGAATTGATTGTTATTTTTTTTTTCGCAACTCCAATACATGCTCCTTATTACAGGTAGGTGCAAGTGAAAAAAGTGCCAATGCCAAAGGCAATCACTTTGCTTTGATGTGAATATAAACTTTATGCAAAAGTTTCTGACTCATTTCGGCTTACATGAATCTGTCAAAGGTGAATTGGAGTAAAAAGGGGAATCACCTGCAACTACTATTCCTTTTGAAATGACAAGTTCTATGCCAACCATAAACTATTTCATAAAGCGAAGAGATGACCTCTTTATTTTTTTTTTGTAAACAGGAGCTTAACTAATTCACTACTTTTAGGTACTCAATTTACTTTTTAAAACGAAATACCACAACAAACATCCGGAAACCTTTATTTGCGTATAAAGTTGGCAACTTTTTGCGGCGTGTCCTTTTGAAATTTACCTCTACGTTTTAATATTTATGGGATTAATGCAGACACAGATATTTTCATATCAGAAAATGAAAATAAAGACGACCTTTGTGAAGCAATGCCTATGTGTTTAAATTTTATTCCAGGTGTCCATTATCCTTTATAAATATTAGAACCATGAGGTCACTTTTGGTTTCAATCGGAGAGCGTTCCTTGCTTAGTTGTTGATTTGTAGTAAGAGCTAAAGGAATTTAAAACTAATTTCTGTTCTTCGAGTTCTGAGGATAAAGTTTTTTGGCATAACCAAAAGCTTCGTTCGGTCTTTTTTGACTCATCGAATCGAAGATTTTCTTGACTGGAGTGTTGTTGTCCATTTACTCGATGTCGACCTTTATTTTTGAACTACATACATATCCTGGTACAATTCGTAGTGTAGTTTTGAGCAGAAAACTTTTTGTTTATTAACAACATGCCCTTTGTTTTGTCCTCATTCACCAATCATAAAAACCAATTTCACTGAAGTCAATGTGAACCCATTGTCTTGCCAATTGACTCCTTGTCCTATTAACTTCCCTGCAAGCAAGTAGTGAAGGTGTGTCTGCGTTCCACATTAGAAAGTACCTGCCAGGATCATTTCTGGCCCGGTAGTCTTGTATTGCGCTGCAGCGCTTTATTGTGTGCATATTTTGTCATCCTCTTTCGCTGAACCATACTAGGTGTTCCTTGATGGTGGTTGGTAGCCAAGCGTGGTCACGGCTGCCTCTTTGTTGTTGTGGTATTCAGTCCATTGGTTGTTGACGTTTGTGGGCTTTGGCTGCTTTTGGTGTCCTAAGACGTTGAACGTTAAGCTCCGGGGTAGCTTCTGATCATTGCACAACGAGATTCCGTATTCAGCTACAAGAATCAAATTTAAAACAGGCTTCTGAAAACAGTTGCACATTGAAAGTGTTGAATGCGTTTCTTGGGTGAATTAGTTACTAGTTTAACCGTCGAAGGAAAACCAGGTTATTCCGCAGAAGACCCAACCTGGAGGGCATGATCTCACAAACCGACATGATATCCTTACAGACCTAAGATTCAAACCGTCTATGGATTCCAGCCAGAAAATTCAGCCATTTTGTCATATAAAAAAATCTAGAACTAGTCCTTTCTTGTCGAACAAGCTGTAGAGTCGCTGAGATAAGTGACGTGAGCTCTACTGCTTCCTTGTTACACAAGCCATTCTAACTCTCCATCTAAAAGCCATTCGTTAAGATACAGTGCGTGGCATATTGTAACACTAGTGCCAGTAAAATACATATTTAAACAAAGAGTTCTAAAGGATGCTCCTCCAAAAAAAAAAAAAGAAAGAAAAACCCCTGCCCGCTGCTCCGAATTAGATTTTTTGTTCTCCATACCTACTTATTTTTTTTCTTCTTATAAACAAGCATTAGCACTCGAATAAAACTCACATTCATTCAAGGATTCACACATAGACAAAACAAACTGGAAATAGAAGGGGGGAAAGGAAAGCAAACAGACATTATCCACTAAAATCATCTAGGACGTTCGTAGCGTTCTTCTCTTCTGAACTATGTTAAGTTGGCATCGCAAACTAAAAGTCAGCGTGGAAATGAATTTTTCTTGTTTTAAAACGAAATGTCATATAAATTTCATATCCTTTTAAGTTTTTTTTTCGTAGTCCTTCTGTAGAGTGTAAGATAAGATGATGTTTTTTTTCAGTTGAAATGGCACAAGTGCATATCATTTTGTAGAGACTGCATGCATTTTGGAAATTGAAATTTTGCTATTCCGACTGGATGGCAGTTTGTAGAACTTTATTTCTTTCAATTACTCTGTTTGGAAGGTTCAATTGATTGTTTTGCTTTCTATATTGTTATTTATAGGGGGGATGTTGAAAAGTTGAGCCTCATAGTCACATTCGAAGCGACAACGGGCACATTGAAATTCGTATCTTTCTTTACATAGCTCCCAGTTATTTTTAAATTTAAGAGAATGAAATTAAGTTTGTCAGTTCAAATGTTCTCCGACATAACGGTCTCTTTTGTTAAAGTATAGAACCAGGTCTACATTCATCATTCCAACATGTGTATTGCAAAAGAAAGTCGGTAGGTGGCATTGCACTGGCTTAAAAGATCATCCGATTTGTCCATTTGACAGGATGATACCTGACACATCATGCAAGATGTGCTTAATTGAAAGAAATTTCAATACCTAAACAACAAACGGAATCAATCCTTTTCATTTACAAACAAATCTACTACCTTAAGAAACTGAGTGATGACTAGTACCTTGTACTACTTTAAAATACTCCCCATCATCTATCTCCCAACTACAATCATATTGTGCTTCCTGTCAATCTGTTTGACATCTGACCCTTATAAATTATGCAAGTGTGTACAGAAGTTTAATAGATTGACAACTGCAACGTCACAATAAAATTAAACCAAAACTAGTATTCGTATTTGGGGTTTGTTATGGTTTGAAATGGAAGGAGTGACTACTTGTCTACAGAACTGCAACCTGACCAAAGAGCTCCCCCATCCTGTAGCAAACTTCGAATCCATTTATCTTTGAAGTAATTACTTATTTATACTTTTTGTCATTGTATAGTGTGAGTATAGATGGGCACTATCCCGCATACGTAAATTACCACTCACATTTAATTTAATTTAAAATTGGAAATAAATTTCTTTTGTATGGTAGTCCCGTTATTTATTTAAGAAACCTACGTCATATATACTCTGTCATAGAGCAGAAAGTCGAATGACTTGCAGCAGAAAACCGTTATTTATTTAGTAAAATGGAATGCCTGATATTTTCGTTTGTGGTTGCAACTCTGAGCCACTGACCATTTGCGCATAAGAAAATAACGTATTGGTCATTGATACACCCTTCCATTTGAGTTAAATCAGATCTGTGGATTAAACTCTTGCCTGAAAGTAATTGGTTTATTCCGAAACGAACGAGAAAAAAATACTGCGAATTACAAATTAATGTAAAAGTAACATACAATTCTCCTCAATACTTTGGACATCAACCACGAAGAGCAAATATTGAAATATTTTAAAATGCTTTGCTCTCATCCGAAGACTGAGTTGCCTGTTGACATATTCTTGACTCATTCGGGGTAGTAGCAATGCGTCTCAGTCGTTGGGGTGTAATACTACAAAGAATTGGCAGTTATTGTGTTGGCAAAGGATCAAAGCCCACAAATGGATCCAGGGATGATGATTATTCTGTTGTAAGCACACTGAATGGTTTTAATCCTAACTATGGAGTTAACGAATTCAGTAACTTGATTGCAGTTACCGGAATGGTGTTTCTTAACTCAAGGTTGAGATATTGTAAATTTTGATCTAAAACATGTTGGACAGTAATTTCTTGTACTTAGCCTGTCTCGGTTCCTGTTTCCGCCTTGGATACGTCGACAAACATCCTTGCAGTGTAGTCGATGTGTTTAGGGTAAGATTCAATAGAGTAGGGATGTAGATAAGCCGGAGGATTGAGATTGCCTTATCCAGCTCTGACCTCATTGCAAAGAGAAAAGAAAGAAACTGGTTTGAAATATTTCCACAACAGATTTGTGGGCAAAAGTTGCATTCATATATGACATACGTATGTATTCAATGTCAATTAGTTTGCCTACAATTCATATACACTTTGAGTCATGTACGAGTACAAAAGAAGCACCAATTATATCATACAATAGATACTCTTTTTCAAAGTCGATGTGACTATAAGAACGAAGAATTACCGCCGTTCAAGTGTCTGGAACTATGCCAACAAGATTCTTGAATTCAAGGTCGAAATAAATTGACTGAATCTTTCATTATTCTCTTAAGGACGAAAATGACTTGCACATAAGAGGAAAATGTATCATTATTGCAATAAAACAAAGAGAACTAGATACATGTATCCATATGTTATTTCCCAGAAAATGTTAGTTTAATGGAAAAGAATGTATATGAATGGTTATGTAGGAGAACTGGATCCTGCCGCGATGCAGTTATAAGAACAAAAAGTTTAACATTCCAATTGAAGAGAAACATTTGAGACAAGAAATTATTAACATTTTTGTGCGAGCAACCTTGAACTAAAGGATGTAATACTAGTGTTGCTAGGTCTTGGGCTTTAGCCCTTAACGATCTTAATTCCAAAAGGATGTTAAGCTTTTCGAAGAATAATGATCACTCAGCAGCAAGAATCATTCTGCCAATAAGATTCTGTGGGCGTTATCTTCAACAAAGAAGGTGCCTAGTAAGTTAAAGGCGAATTGGGTCTTTCTCATTAGAAAACTTTCGATAGTTTTTGACGTCAGAACGTATAAGGAGTTTATGATACCGTCTACTGTTCTTGTTAGGTTGAATTTGTTGCTTCTTTGACAAATTCGAATCAGAGGGACATAAGGAATCAAACAGTGCTCATAGTATCAGTAGTCGGCACCAGTTTACCTGACCTCGTGGCCTATGGAAACATGAGAAACTGGTGCTTCAGGTAGGGATGGCACCATCGAGATAGCTTTCCTATCGTTGAGTTACGAGACCAGCAACTACCGAATGACTGGAAAAAAATTCGTACTGTACGATGTCTGTATAGGCACTACATCCATCTATTTCTTAATGTTTTTGGTTAATTTTTTTCACCAAAGTCAATTACGTTCGAGTGCATTAGTGTCTTTTTTCACAACCCAAAACTTAGAGGCAAATGTCCACATACATGTCACTTTGAACCAAGGAAAACCTCATCACCATCGTCTTTTGAATTGTCGCAATTTAAAATGAATCCATCATCCAACAATCACAATAATCCCCTTATAGATATCCAAAACAAAAAAACAGATACAATAGCCGCCAATCAATACTGATTCCCATAGTCGCTTGTTACATATGTATAAGAAGTGGGAAATTCCATCAAAGAGAAATACAAAAAAAACTGTCTGTCTAATGACCTATTCCTTTTTGTTTTGCACACAAAACCCACCTGAGGCTGTAATCGATTCTCAGTCGAGAGTAAATCTTTTGGTATCGGAATTGTCACCGCTTGCAATTGAAGATGTTGCTGGTATTTCTGCATTTGTAACTGCTGCTGTGGCGGATACCTCTGGCAATTCGCACAGTAAAATCGCAATCCAAACACGATTAGGAATAGTATCAGACCGCAGAAAACTTTCGCTTTTGCACCCATTATTATTCGATTTTATTTGTTGATGTAACACGATAACAAAAGAAAAATCTTTCACTTTCCACTGATTAAATTATTATTATTTAATTTTTCTTACACACAGTCGTCTCCTCTGTTCGACGAGTGATCACTTAAAATTCGATTAAAAATTCGCAAAAGAAAAATGACATTCAAAAGATACAATCACGATTAATGAACGTTGCATGCGGCGGGCAGACCATCGAGGGTATGAATGAGTGCACTTGAATCGTCGTCGTCATATTGGCCTGCTACTGTGGCTGCACTTGACTGCGATTCATTGCGTGCTAATTAATTTAACAAAAAAAAAAGAAACCGAGATTTTCCTTAATAGATTTTTACAGCATGTAAGGGGTTTGTCTTCACAACTGACTGCACATAAGAAAGTTTACACTCGGGGAATGATTTCATCTGTGCGACCATAAGATGAAATCCTTAACACTGTTGTCCGATACACAAAAATATAAAAATTTCAATAAACGATTGACCGACTGATAAAACGGTTGAACAGTTCCACAGGGAATTATAAATCGAAAAGAAAATGACGCACACGTTTCCAATAAACCCTTCCACTTCACATGCTCAATTTGGGGGGACTACCCCAAAAGAAGGAAAAGCAACACAACCCAATGTAAACACCCTATCACCCGGTGGTGTATCTATGCCGTGATAGATACTTGTTTTTACCCAAAAAGTATCTATGCTTTACTCGTTCATTCATTGAGTGTCTGTTTACTTTTCGGCGCGAAACTTTTGCTGGACACTCAACCAAAAAACGTGCTGCGATATCTACCGAAAGTATCTACAAAAAGACGTATTATATTCCATATACTGGACTGAACCGTGCGAATTGATCCAAGTTTAAAATTCAACTGATTCCACTGTCAGTGGTGATGGTGCACTGTTGGTTGGTTGACTGTGTCTTGCTCCTACTGTTTCTTTTCTTCTTCTTCATTCATCATGTTCACAAGGTTGCTAATGATGATGATGATGATGATTATGGTGAGGGTAAATGGGGAAAAGCTTAGAGAAGTTGCGAGCCAAATGTGCGATGTGCGAATTGATTGGTATAATGGAAATGATTGGTATAGTGCAGCTGCAATTTAAGTCAGGGGAGGTTGTAAACAAATACAGTTGTGCTCGTGAGTTAAATGACAGAGCCGTTCTTTAAGTTTGTTTTGAACCTAGATACAAGTATGAAGCCTAGATATCAATATAGAATCTCGTTCATTTGTCACTCATAAGTAAAAACCTCGTCAAAAATATAAAGTGTTTCCCAAATCAGAACGAAAAAAACATCTACAATCAACTTTTGGCCGACAGATGATACACTTACTACTGACAAGAGTGCACTCTGCTTCGACTCCTATTTCGCTTATTAAAGTGCACTGACACTGCAAATTTGTGTCGCCACTTTCTGGTTATCTGAGCTCTCTCCCTCTTTCTCACATCTTTGCACTTTTGCTGTTTGATCTCAAGTCACCTGTCGTGTTGTATTTAGTTGCTAACACAGCCAATATCAAACGGGCAACCTACACATCGTGTTGCACATCACAAAGGAGTTGCAATAGAAGAGCTACTTGACTACTGTCATTCCATATTCCTGGTCTGATGCGAAGTAGGTTGTGTGTCAAGCTATGGAATACGTACCTTTTAGTTACGAGAAGATGATCGAACAGGGACACAGGAATAAAAGGCTTTAAATACCTTAAAATCAGATACTTACCAAAGTTGCAGTGTCAATGTTTCAGAGCGATGTGTTGTTTATAGTTGTTTTGAGTACATTTTGATGGATTTAATGGAAAGGATGATGATGTAGTGGAGTAAATACATTTGAAGGCTCATATGATGTCCGCTGAGTGTATTGTTCTAGGAATTTGGCGTTTTATGCTGTTAAATACTTACTTACTTAAATCCTGTATCCCCTTGTGGGTCCTAGGGCCTCTACAACGCCTACGCGCCATCGTGTGCGATTTCTGGAAATATGCCTCAGCTTCCCCCAATTCTTTCCCAGTTGCCGTGTTGCCTTCTCCACTGTGGGACCTACTCCTAGGACCGCCGCGAATGGTGCCATCCTGGGTAAGCGGATTCCATTGCATCGCTTGGTTAGCTTTCGGAGAGCCACTGCCACTTTCGTCGTCGTATGGTTGTTCCTAGAGGTTCATGGCCCGTTCTCTGATAAAGCTGTTCGTTAGAGATACGGTTTGGCCAGAATATCCTTAAGATGTACCGTAGGCACCTATTAACAAACGTTTGCAGCTTCCTCGTGATAGTGACGGTCACTCTCCAGGTACTACATCCCTATAGCAGCACGGATTCAA
This sequence comes from Chalcosyrphus nemorum, assembly GCA_949716465.1. NCBI lineage: Eukaryota > Metazoa > Arthropoda > Insecta > Diptera > Syrphidae > Chalcosyrphus > Chalcosyrphus nemorum. The sequence continues at coordinate 36,745,859 of OX454332.1, forward strand.
CGTTGGAATGGAGCAGTCGTAGCTTGGTGCATTCCAAATGCAGATTTTGCTTTACCTTATCGGCTGGCTATATCCAGTTCGGTTCGGCCATCGGTTGAGACAATACTCCCAAGGTATTGGAAACTCTATACTCTCTCAACTATTTGTCCAGCAATGCATACATGAGTTGATGAGTTCGGTCCTAGGCTGATCATTTTTGTTTTTGCCGAGCTGATTTTCAGCCCAACGACGTCTGCTTCCTTCTCCACATTGGCTGTCATTTGGTGAAGATCCATTATTCTGTGAGACAGAAGGCATACATCATCGGCATAGTCGAGGTGCTTGAGTTCAGTCCATCGAAATGAAAGTATGCAGTCTTGTCGAACCCCATTTTGGACTTCGTATTTCTCAGACAGCCTTCCTCTGTGACACTATCAAACGCCTTTTCAAAATCGATGAACAGCAGGTGAAGTGGTGATCGATATTCAACACACTGCTCAATGATAATCCGCAAGGTGTTGATGTGGTCGACACAGAAGGACCCAGATCGGAATCCTGCTTATTCAGCGTCGAGTGTGTCTTCAAGCTGGTCTTTGATTCGCTCCAAGATTACTTTAGCTATTATCTTGGCCACAGCAGGCAGCACGCAGCACGCAGATACCTCTTTAGTTTTCGCACATCATTAGATTACCTTTTTTAGGGATCTTGACGATCATTCCCTTCTTCCACTCATCTGGAAAACTCTCGGCTTCCCATGTTCTCCCGACAAGTGGGAACAGTAGTTTCTGTTGGCGCAGTTTGAAAAAGTTCTGCGGGTATGCCGTCAAGTCTGTTAAATGAGAGCATATCAATGCACTACCCATTGATGTGGGTTGCACGTGGCCATGTATGAGTTGCAGCATATTTGTGCCTTTGCTAAGCATCGCCATTAGGCTTAGATGTTTGAAAATCACACCATATGTAGTGGCCCATTGACAGACGTGACAACCTTATGAGCTAACGATGCTAATGCTACTGAAAGCAATTTGTGTCTACATCCAAAGGCTACAACATTCCTCGGGTCTAATTCTCTCCTTACTGTTTAAGCAACTTTCATCCATCACTTTTATATGTTTCATATGTCCATCTGGAACATTCATCAATCATAACACTGACTTACATTTGACAAACGAACTGAATTGCAGCGCAAAGACTGCAACCATCATCTCTCCATATGGTAATAGATCTGAACATCAGCATCAGTTATCTCTCATAGACCAGATCAAGATACATAATCCATAAAAAGAAAAATCGATACAACGCACAATGTTTACATCCAAAAGTGGTGTGCCAGAGAAAGTTACCAACCCAGACATACTCGTACACACACGCTACAAGTGCAAGTTGTACAAGGAGCTAATTGAAGTTTTCCTTCGCGTGTTGAGCTACAATGATCCACAATAAAAAAAAAAAATAAAAAAAGTGGTTTTCGAAATCTCTCAAATGCCATTAATTGGTGTGTGGCAAGTGCAAGTAAATGCACTTCAGATCTCACTTGAGTGTCGCGCCTCGATGGGCAATCAAATGTTCAGAGACGCAGACATAATGAGTGGCGGGCTGGAAGGGGTCGGATTCGTCGAGAAATATTGCTGATGCAAAGTCAAATTAATGCAGACCACATCCGTGAGGTAGTTTACGTTGACCGCCATCATTAGTGTTAGTGTTACTGTCTTGTTGAAGGAGATACTGCTAAAATAGTGGGGAAGCTTCACTTTCACATCGTACACTTTGAATATACGGCTTTCCAATTTGCTATTTGAAACTAATAAATGTGGAGTTCTTTTCCTATGCATGTAGGGGGCAATGGTTTTGCTGATATCCTTGATGGTTATCCGCTGTGCCATTTGCGTAATACAATCAGATACAATATGGCTATAGCTTTTACTGCTGCACACTACGAAGGGATATATACATAATTGCGCCTGTAATATAGTGCAAGTATGGTTTTTGAATTCGAGAGTTTGATGACACTTAACTGCTATGAGCAATTAAAATGTTGCCACATGTCCAAACTGTCAATGCTGAACACAATATGACAGCTGTCATTACAAAGACAGCTTTGAAGGTGAAATTGAATTGTCAGTCTAAGTCGCAAACTGTCAAAATAAATGGGAATCAGCTGCACCAAGCGATTCCGAATCTCAGTATGCGTATGAATTTTCATATATTTTGACAGCTTGCGACTCAGATTGACAGTGCTGTTGAATCCATATATTCATTTTGAAACCTTTCAGCAGTGATATTAGGTCCGCTCGCGTACCCTAATAAAACAGCGAATTTTTACGAAAATTTACGAACTTTTACGAAAATTTACAAATTCTTACGAAAATTTACAAATTTTTACGAAAAGCTGTTCGCGTACATAGAATTTTCGTAGTTTTTCACAGAAGAGAGCGCTCACGAGAGAGTAAGAGAGTAAATTTCCCCATGCTACGAATTTAAGAGCAAGCAATTTCTGTGGGCTGGTTTATGAAAACTGTCAAAGCTGTCAAACTAGTGTATTTTCAACTTTTTCTTGTGCAACCCGTTCGTAATGTTTGCTCTCTCTGAGAGAATTTTACCCCCACTCTTCGAAATTTGATAATCTATGAATTTTAGTGCAAAAAGTACGCGAACGGACCTGATATTTCATCCAAATGTTGTCTAGCTCCGTTGGGGACGTCAATTACCTTGTGTGTTCGTGCTTTGGACGTTTGACCGAGACATTTGAACAGACGGTTGGTGTCCGATACATGGCCAAATGATTCCTGTAAGATCGTTAGGTGATTTGGTTTCTCCTATTAAACAACTAATGGCTGTCGATGATTGTGTGGAGATATCTAGCAAAGCAGGTGTTGATTTCTTTCTCATTGTACAAGTGATACGTTCGCATGCTAGTCCACTTACGTATGTACTTGCTTACGAGTCTTTACGACATTACGACATGGTACCACACGAGGTTGCCAGAGATCAATATATTACATCATTAATGGCTTATTTGTTTATAAATATATTGATATACTGACACATAATCAAAGTAAAAGAAGAAGTAAAAATCTACTCCAACAACCCTTTCAATCCATAAAAAATGTACGACCTAAACTAAGTTGCATTAAAGGCGACACACAGTCTTAGTACCTAGTCAAGTAAATTATGCAAAAGAGATTTTTTATGATCGAGGATTAATACACACATATACATATGTATGCATTTAAACTTCGTCTTTAAATAATGATTGTAGGTCATTCCAAGCACCTTGCCCATTAAGTTTAACCTGCAATAAATATTAAAGTAGTTTAATACCCTAAATGAGACAATGGACCGCCCATTCCAACTAAATTTGTTTTAAGCGGAATACGCCCCTCTCAGGCTTCAAACGCGTTAGAAGATAATTAAAATTAAGATGAATTGCAATTCGTTTACATTTTAGATGGAAAATGTGCGGAGGATTGCACAAGCGGAGGGGCTAAGGAAGAAACTAATGAACAATCCCTTTTTTGCAACCTACCCTTTTGCTGGTATTAAGGAGGGACTAGCAAAAGTCCACCGAGTTGATGTCAATTTATTATTTTTTTATTTTTTGGAAAAATAAAGGTTGGCCGTCGAGTTTTTCTTGTTTAAATATGTTCTATTGCGATGAGTGAACGAGAAAGTAAAAGATAAATGCTATGATGCACATTGGTTATTCAAGTAGTTGTCCGAGGTTCCAGAGCAGTACTTTTTTGTACAGGACGAAGCTCGTTTAAGCCTGCGAACGATGATACCAATGTAGCTTTGGCTAAGAGAAGATTAGAAGACGGTTTAAGAATGAAATGATAGCATAGAACCAACATTTGAAATATGTATTCCAAAATATCTGGTCGAATTACCGCCTCAAAAGTGCACACTGTTTACCATCTTCTCAAGGTCCGACCACAAGTGAACTCCTTGCTTATGTTATAGACGATTCCACTATTGCATCTGTTTGCTAGTTCCCCAAACCTTGACGTCAATAAGGCACACTACATATGCTAACTTCGAGCGCAAAATACTCCGTCGGATGATAGGTCCCTTATGCGAAGAGGGCGAATGGAGGAGAAGATACAACCGCGAACTCTATGAGCTGTACTAGGATGTGGATGTAGTTCAAAAAGCCAACGCAGACTACATTGGCTGGGCCACATCGAGCGAATGGACAACAATGCTGCAGCCAAGAGGATCTTCGAATCCCAGCCCCCAGGTTCGAGGCGGCGAAGAAGACCGAACCTCCGGTAGAAAGACCAAGTTGTTGCGGATGCCAGAAAACCGCAGAGGATGGAAGGCAAAGATGTCTCAGGTAGGGACTCTACAAGGGTCGGGAGCCCTTTAAGCAAGATATGCTAACCTTCCTTCCTTTCCACACGATGTTGGACTTTCAACTCGGTTGGTTTGGTTGCTGCACACATTGCTTCATCTCCGACTGTCTGCAGATAGCCATGTACGCTGACTTTTCTGTTTGTAAAGGATTGGTGTTGCAAAAGTCCATAAACCACTGGCTGTAGCCGTGACATTCCATCACTTGGTTGTCTTTTCCCATCATGGCATTGAAATCCACTGTCACCATTACGATATTCCCATAAAGGATTTGATTATGAACACCCTAAGCAGCTACAGAAATTGTCCCAATCTTTCTTTATGTACTTTGGCCTCACAACTAGAGCTAGCGCTAGTACTATTCCGGATCAGCTAGCGCTCCAAACACATATGCCAGAGTGGAGTATGACATGTTTTGTTTGTTTGTTAGAGAGCGGTATTTCGCTGCATAGTTGGTCTGTTGGTTGGTCTTATCCAGAAGCCAACCTTGCTCGTCGACAAAGATAACGAGCAGTAGGCAAACCCTTTTTCAAATCACTTCATGAGGTCTCAAGGAAGAGCATAAAAGAACTAATAACATTCTTGAGCTCTCTAGTTTGGATGTAAAGACACATCTAGGTCACATGGGTTGATGTATCCCAGCAAATTGGTTTCTGTTAACAGGATCACCACTTGTTGCCTTAAAATATTGATTCCTTTTTTGTTAAATTTCCAGATGGGCCGTTTCAACAGTGATGACACGAGAAAATATCATCCCTAGGCTTGATCAACCAGAGGACGAAGACTCAACACATGGCTATGACACCATAGTTTCTCTGATCCCATTCTGGGACATGGCCAACCACAAAGATGGCACAATTACTTCCTTCTTTAACGTGCCCCTTGGCCAGCTGGAGAGTTCAGCACTGACAGATTTCCAGAAGGGCGAACAAATCTTCATCTACTACGGTGATCGTTCAAATGCTGATCTTCTGGTACACAATGGGTAAGTTTACCATCCCTCATGCACCAGTCTCATACTTATCGATTATTTTCTCTTTTTAGCTTCGTATATCCGAACAACAAAAAGGACAGCGTCAGCATCAAATTGGGTCTAAGCAGCTCAGATGAGCTGCTAACAGAACGTACAAAACTCCTAGAACTGCTAGAGATACCAAAGAACGCGGAACTGAAAGTGTTTCAAGCGCCACTCTTCATCGCGCCGCAATTGCTTGCCTTTGTTCGAATTTTCAACATGAATCGCGAACAACTGGAACATTGGATAGAAAATCGCGCAGCCGATCTTTTTCACATCGACTGTGCGCTGGAAACTAGTCTCGAGTCAAAGACATGGTTGTTCCTTCAAACACGACTTAGTCTACTGTTGAGGGTCTTCCCGACTACCCTGGAAGAGGATGAATTGGCTCTACAAAATCACGAAAAAGGCCAAGCGAAGGTGGGCTACCTCAAGGCACTGATTCTACAATATCGGATTCTAGAGAAGAGAATCCTTACGAATGCTTTAGACTATGCCAAACAGAGAACAAAAGCTTAGGCTATGACTGGACCTGGACCTTGTGGAATTGAGATCAAATATATTTTTATATTTTTTTTGTATTTTTTTTTTGTTCGTGAGCGTTTTTGTAGTCATATCATAGAAAGTTGGAGTTACATCGAAGATTTTGGAGTTTTTATTGCATTTGATGGACTTCGCGCTCGCAGAGAAATAGAGAGCTTACCTTAGGTTCCAATTAATTTGAATACCTCCTTCGATCAAATAACTGTAGTTTTGTGTATTTTTTTTTTTTATTTTTTTGTAATTTTGTGGTTTTGTTATTTATTTTCCAAAGAGAAACGGAAATGAACTAATACCTTGAGACGATTGGATTATATATATTGTGTTGCTTGTATTTATTTTTAAATAAATATGTAAGAGAAAGATTTTTTTCCAAAGATTGTTTGATTTTAAATGCGTAAAATGAGCTTATCGTGAATAAAGGAGAGATGACTTTTGAAAGCTCCTCACCGAAACCAATGAGCAATTCGTTAGCTGTGACGTTTAGTTAGATTTCGGTGACTTTAATGCAAAGTTGGGAAAGGAATGGACTGGTTGAATACCCCTCAAGCTACAAAGATGTTCTATGAGGCCAGTGTAGACACCAAGTGGCAATGTTACCAGTAAGTCATTGGAGAATATTCGGATGGCCTGAGCTTTCGCAACAGACCACGCAAAATTTAAATCCTTCATCCCCTCGGGGGAACATATATGGCGTCAACAACAGCTTTAAGTATTCAATAGAGTTTCGGAGCAATTGGAAACAGGTCAAGCGACATTTACCCTGTTTTGTGGCGTAGGAAGTATGCCATTTGTGTGCTTCAACTTGCGAGGCCACAATGTGAAGATGGGAGTAGGAGAGGGCTCTTTTTCCAACACCTATCTGGAGATGCTGCTAAATGAAGAGTGTCAATCGTTTGCTCTCTAGAAAGAGAGCACCTCCTGGTGTAAGGAGGAACGGCGAGATAGGTTAGCATATAAGGCAGCGTTGGACAAAAGAGCTAGAGTTGGCCGTGAGCTCTGCGCGAAGAGAACAGTATCAAGAAGAGCTCTATTAAATAGTTATTGAGGCTAAACTGATTGACTGCCTTCTGGGAGAAAGATGAATAGATTAGAATAGTCGTAGCCATTTCTAAGGATATTGAAGGTAGCAGACTCAGACAACGACGGTGACCATGACCAACATCTCGATGTTATGCAAAATAACGTGTTCAATTGGGATGATGATGGAATTCCTTCCACCGGACTCTGGTGAGATGAGGATAGTGATATTTAAATCGAATTAGAGCAACGGAAGATGATTTGCTAGGGTGCATGTATCAACTCATTTAGACGAAAGTACGCCGTCATAGGGTGCATTGGACAAGTTTTGTCTTAGTTAGGTTGACACTGAGACCGCATTTATGAGCCTAGAAAGAGAGCAAAGTTATATATAGAACTCTCATAGCACTATCAGTCGCCTTTTCTAAATGATGAAAAACTACTCAACGCGCTCCTCCAGCTCGCTGATGATCTGCAGGGTAACGTAAGCAAATAAAAGACGTGGTTAGCCTGGAAATGAAAATGAAAATCACACCTGAATCAGATAAATTGATTTATTTAACAAAAATCACAGCCAAATATTAAGTTATGTACAAACTTCTCTTTCATTAATTTGTCAAGAACTATGTTCACTATGTCAAGCCGGAGAATGTGTCGTAATATGGCATCCTCCGCAAGATTATACTATTGAAACTATAAAGTCTAATGTTTGCTTAAGGCTGTGAATTAGAAATAGAAAATAGATCGTAAGATAAGTTCTTTAAATAGGGTATTTGGCAATCACCTTTTCATTTCATAGTGGTGCTAACTACATGTTGAATAATAAGTAATAATAAGTCCATGATTAGGTCCAATGATCTTGCACATAAGTAGCAATTTATTCCAGGCGATCCTCAGTGATCCTCTAAGTCACAGCAGATAGAAGAGAGTTATATATCTAGATCTCAAGTTCATTGGCATTTCAACTCCATTTCACCATCCAACAGATCTATGAATCATGCTTTAAAGTGGTTCCCGGAAATCATCAAACAAATAATCTTGAAACTCTGCGGAGTTGGGACTCAAGATGTTGAGTTTTGAGCCTGATGTGGATACGCTGTCATCCGGCATTATAACCGAAATGTGATGCTGTTGACTCTGACGAATATTACTTCTACCAAACCGGGATGGAACATTCTCCATCCCTAGGCTAGTAGTCGATGTCGCCAGGTCATCTGTCTTTCGTGATGGTAGCCTGCTCCTTAAGGCATTGTAGGTATCCATGTAATCCAACTTCTGGCAACGTCTGCGGTGTCTCAAGCGACATGCGACAAATATCATCATAAACGTCACCAATGAGGTCAAGACTATAGCAACACTGGCTACGATCGCTGATCGTGCAGGACTCGTTGGCATTTGTGATGTGTGGCTGAGGCCTGTAGGACTACGCTTGAACCCATGTCCTGATAACTCAAGATCAACCAAGTCATGGGCCTGTATAAATTCGTGTTCGATTTGGTGTACAGGATCTTCTTCCATCGCTGTCTGTTGAGGAGGTTCTGGGTCAGAACCTTGGAAAATTTCTTCCGCATGTTTTACTGTTGCAAGACTGGCTAAGGGTAAAGTTTTCCATGATGAAGAGGCCTGCGGGCTGCTGAGATCTGTTTAAATAGAATTTAAACAAAGTTTGTACGTTTGTTCAATAAAATCTGAGGTCTAAAAGGACAGAACTGAAAGAAAGACAAATTTTTAATCACTTACTAGGAAAGGTGTCCTTATAAGTATCGTCATCCTTGGAAACTTCATCAGTAGGTTCTATGTCGATGATCGAGGAGAAATAACTGGATCCCTGTGAGTCAGTTTTGATCTCATCGGGCTTGACACTGTTCAAATTCAGTAGATTAAAGTGCGGGAAGTTTTCAAAGGCCGTGACAATATCCATGTCATCGTTAACAACGATCTTTTTACCCGGAAATCCTCCCGGTCGGTTTTGAATATAAGTGGCTAGATGAAGTTGACTCGACCCACGTTTTCTGTGTTCGATGAGCTCTTCTAGGGTCATATTCCTTTGTTCGAGAATCTTGATAAGACGATTGCCAGAACGGCGATCTTCGATAAGCTCAAGCAGATCACTGCGGTCGTCTATGGGATCAATGTCAGCCAGATCAATGTCCATAGCAACCACATGTGGGAGGGTAATTTCGGCGGGCGTTTTCAGTGAATCGTAGGGGTAGATGTCATCAGTTGTTGACTCTTTCTGATCCTTGGGCTTAGGTTGGGCCTGATCAGTAGTGGAGTTGTTTCCTTTATTTGCTACCTTCACTGATTGAAGGGAGACTTCATATTCTCCAGAATCCTCGACCAAGTTTGACTCTGGATTTGTTTGATTCACGATCGATTCAGTAATTGTTGTGGGCTTAAATCGTGAGCTCTTTGGATAATTCAATGTAGAAGATTCCTCTTGAGATTCGACTGATTCGCGAGATTCCTTCGACTCTGAGGGGCCTGAGGTCGATATAAGATTTGACTTTTGTTGCTTTTTCTGGTAAAGTGGAGTTGGAGTTGTTTTGGGCCTGCTAGTGGTCGTGGTAGTAGAGACCCTTTGCTGCACCGTAGTATGTGGCATTTTGGTTGTCCAACTCATTCTTATTCTCGAGGGAAATTTAAGATTTTTCTTTGTTTCCTTGGACACGACCTCTTCGGATGGAACTTCTCGGGACTCTCCAGATTCAGAGCTCCTTTTCACTGATAGACCAGAGACGGTTGGCTCTGTTGTTGTAGTCCTAGTAGTTGTTGTTGAAGTTGAACTCAATGGTGGCATTCTTCTGTTCGGCTTTGCGATACGTTCCCTGGAATTACTCTCTGTCTTTTGGGGTGCTGCAGCAGTGGTCTGTAAGGCCAATAATGCATTTTGTTTGCCCTTAAGAAGGTCATCCAGGGATAGATTTTTCTGTTGAAGAATCTCACTCAAGCTTAGACCTCCGGAATTTTTCAGAATTTCCTTTAAATCTGTTGTTGGTCTCTGCGATGGAGGTTTGCTTTCGGGTACTTCCTTACTGACAAATGTCTGTTGAGTGGTGCCCTTTTTCGCCTGAGAATAGGGACGACGATATGACTTGTCATGGTACCCAGCTGTGATTTTGGCCACATATTCTTGACGCTTTTTATCCCGATTGTGTTCTTCCTCTAACGTTTCTTGGGAATCTTTAATTTTTTCAGAGTTACGTGTCGGAAGTGGCTCTCTGTTTCTTTCGTGAGTTTTCCTGGCAGGAGGCTCACGGATCTTCTCATACGCTCTAGAAGGACTAGCTTCTTGAAGAACTTTGTCGGAAGATTTTGTTGAAAAGTGTTCACGATTTCGTTCTAAAACTCTAGTCGGTGATGGTTCTGGCACTTTGTCAAAAACTGTTGTTGTAATTGGCGTTCGTGCTATAAGAGACTCTTTAGTGGGATTGAACTGCCTTATTTTCTCTGAGAAGATAGTCGGTAGAGGTCGCTGAAGGCCTTCTAGATATCCCAAGGTAAGTTTGTCACCATTTCTATCAAAACCTTGTGGAGGTTGAGGTTGGTGAAATGAAACTGCAGCGATACTGGGGAAGGCCTCAACAATTCCTTCGGATAGTTTTGTTGTAGTCGGTTCTCGTACGCGTTCAGAGATTTGCGTTGGAATGGGTTCAGAGGGTTGAGGTCTAGGATGACTTTGTGGCTGTTCGTCTTCCACAAGTCCACGCCAGTATTGTTCTTGAGATATAAGTGGTGGTGAATATGTTGTACTTATTGTCACTTGCGGTCGTCGTTTCCTTTTACCATTTTTACCAGGACGTCGTTGTGGCAGCGATATTTGCTGATCTTCTGTCTTGCTATTGTCTACGTGAGTCCATCCGCTGTAGTATTCCTTTTGGTCTCTCTCCGATGTTGTTGTGTCCGAAACAATGAAAGGTTCTCGATGTGCAAGTACCTGCTGAGAGAAAGATCAATTATGGTACAAATAGAGTTTGAGAGAGAGGTATGAATAAGTTAAACTTAATGGCAGTCATTCTTTGGACTGTGCGTATTAATTTGATCAAAATTTTGAGAGTGGCAACAAGGAGGAGGAGTTCATATCAGTAGGATCATTCTTAGTCAGCTAAAAGATGGGAAGAAATATAAAATTCTAGGGCCAATCCTCATGGGAATAGACGATGTAATAACGAAGGGCGTAGGTAGATTTGAGAGACATGGTATCAAATGGAGAAGGAGTCCTTCGACTAGATGACCTACCAGAATGCTCAGTATTTTCTGCGAACATCAGGAATTTATCGCGTTCACTACTAAGTCGAAGTCTAATCAAATAAGGACTCACTTCTTGGCTTATTATCCCTGCTAGCATATAAGTCATGATATGCATTCCTACTTCACCCACCGCACAATGTATCCTCCTCTCTTTTTTTAACAACACTTCTAGATCCCAAAATGTTAATAAAGATATTGCACACATATGTACTTATGCATATACTTATTTCATGCTCGGTTGATATCGTAACCTCGCAGTTTTCATTGCTTATCTTGTGGAACGAGCGATTTCCAATTCGTCAACAGCGAATGAAAAGTTTCGTTTTTCGCTTTTCATTGAAGTTTCAAGGAATAAAAACAAAACCGAAATGAAGGTCTCTTTTGTGTGAAGCACTACCACCTAGCAGTCTATCTGATATCACCTCTAAAGCATACGGTTCAATAGCAACTTTCCCATTGTTTTCTTGACATCAATGGGGCTGTTGCATGGCACCTGTGAAAATTCCTGACAAAAATCGCATATAAAATAAAATGCAAATGTTTTCAGAACCAATTTCCAGATCGTATTACCACTTTCATTGGAAAACGCATTCTGCATCGAAGTTAATTATCCAAAAGTTGTCGGATGAAATCTATACAACTCATGGATCCATCACCATTCAACTGTAACTTATGAATAATTTTTCATGTCTGTTTTTATTTATGGTATCATACATATATGTATGTATGTGTACAGGCAGAAGTAATAATTGTAATTTTAATTGAAGTGGATATTCACCACGTATACAGCATTGCCCTCGGAAAGGACTATTTTTTGTGTGAAACAATGCACATAACTGAGTACGGAGTGAGCTGTTGAAAAAACACTGAGGACCATTGTGTGATGGAATTTATTTTATTCATGCTAAGGTCAAGTGAAATATGACATATGAGACTCCTTTAAAAATAAGAACACCTATGTAAACCAAAACTTAAGAAAGAAGTCTTGCTCAAGGCTAGTTCATGGAGGATGTCATAGACAGATACTTAGTAGAATAATTAAGCTAAATTGAAATAGATGCAGAATGTGGAATAAACTTGTGCTTTTGTGTACAACTTGAGCTGTAACATTGCTGTTGTTTAGGATTTTAAGAAGATGCCAGAATAATAATGTGTGAGGGCTTCTTTCAAATGGTTTTCTCTACTAAGAAGGACACAAGATGCTTGAGTCTTTCAAAACAGTGTAAGGATACAAGGCTTAATAAGTAAGGAATCTTTGTGGTTTTCATGCAGGCAAGGTCGGTTGCAATGCCAACTCAGATTTATCACAATGGTCTAGTAGTCATTCACATTCTTTAAGAAAACAATTTGTGTGTATACAATCAAATCAGGACAAAGGGACATATATGCAGGAACATATGTATACCTTGTTGGACAAACTATACCCAATAAAGTATCCTATTTGTAGATACGAGTGTATTTTCATTCAAATTAAGAATAATTGTGACTGATGAAGCGGACAGAAATTGAAACTGACACAAGTATATTGGCCGATATACCTACATATGATAGATTAAACAGAGAAATAGAGAAAAAACAATATCTATATTGATATCCTTTTATGTGATATTTTCTGACAGCCAAACATTCCATTCCTTCAGAATTTATAATGTAATCGACGAATAGAGCAGTCTCTGTGTCAGATACTGTGGCCTATAAGTAATCCTCAATCACAATGACTTGAGCAAACAAAAGCATTTCACCTTCATGGAAGAGTATGGAATTTCCTTTTGAGAAAATTGGATTACGAGTTGCCGTAGGTTGTGCAAATAGTGTTGAGCCTATGAAAATGTGACCCCACTATATAAATATAAACATGTCAGTCTTTTAATCCTTTTTCAGGGACTATGTAGGAATAATGTAAGTTATGTGCACTACTCCGCTGGGACTAAATATCCTCATTAGAGCAATAGATTCTTAATCTTCCGATTCTTAAAACTCCTCCTTCTCCATCTTTGGATCTTGAACGAAATTTCTTCATTAAGATATAAATTTACCATCAATTAAATCTTATTGATTTGTACATACATCTCTAATGGTGCAAGAAAATAGTTTTCTAGGAATTAACTTTCTTCGGAGTTATTTTCCATCGAAAGTGAGTAATATTTTCATTAGAAATGTATGGACTGTAACGGCGTTGAATTTGTTCGTCTATGGTGGCACGTCCAGCCCAGTCAATCGCTCCCTCCAACTGCTGGAAGTGTTTTGATGCGCTTTTTTGACTAAATCTAAAACTTTAACCTGCGAAACATTTGATATCTTTGAGCTGGACAGGTGCATGGTAAAATAATCTTTTATCAGGACTATTCTTCTCTATCTTTCTTTATTCTTTCCGTACTTGCTCTCTACCTGGATTTGCCTTGCTGAGTATCGCTTTTTTCTGTAAGTTTTTATGATATCAAAGGGTCAAAGCCAAGAGGGTTACGACCACCTCCGTGATGATAAAGCGGTTGTTGGTTGACAATGCTTGTCTGCGTGTTTGCTTAGTACTTTGTGTTCATTCTAACACCTTTTGATATTACAAGGCAAACCTAAGTTTTAATGAAATTCATACTTTTGTCTGTTGTTATACTGCAGGTCATGGAAGAAACAGCTCTCAAGGAATTTGTTCCTCATATATTGGATACCTTGGTATAGAAAGTGGACTCTCACGTCATCACTGCTTCTCCTTCTGTCAGAAGCAGTGTTTTCATATGTTTTTTTTTTCATACTGTTCACCTTGAGGCTCTAAAGAGATTCTCTGTCCTGCCGTGCTAAGTCTTTTCCGAAGAACCTACATTGGTGTCCACTTTAGGACAGGCTGTGCTTGTTACAATAACGTGAGCGTTACTATTTTCCAATCCTCCTTGCTGGGATGGACGTACAGTGTTCTACTGCAGACGCCTGGTAGAGAATATTTCTCTATTTTGGCCCTGGTAAGTCCCAAAAGTCTCGTAAGTGACATGACGGAATCGTCTTCTGTGTGAGAAGATCTGCTAATTTAAAATGTGTGTGCAGATGAGCCCAGAAGGCGGTAATAGCAAACGGCAGACGGGCTACTAGTATTATTATTTTTTTTTTTTTTAAATTTGCGCGCACCAAAGGGTATATAAATGCCCTTATACTGATGATTCAGGGCACGGGTGTTTAGGAAAAGGGAGAAGAGGAACAGAGGAGGTACCTGTGCTTTAAATGTTTGAAGGCGAGAAAACACAGAGCTTGGAAGTTCGTTTCACATACGTGTTGTTCGTCTAATGAATGAATCTCTGTACTTGACAGTACGTCCGAAGTTGGGCTTTAGGGTAAACTGATGTGCATTCAAAGCGTGACGCGTATTGCGGGTGAAATTTTGAAGGGGGGGAATGCTATCACCTATGAGTTTTAACGCACGCTTTTGGGTCCTGTCTAGTAGGTGCAAAACGGTCTTAAGTGCACCTCACCAGATGTGAAAGTATTTATAAAGATACATGTAATCGTAATCATAAGCTCACCGACTAAGGGAACAAATTATCGAGATACTGAGACTATTCGTTTAAAATGAATTGTAGCATTCCCATATGTTGTTTCCGAAAGTTACGACTGCAAAACTGATACAAAATAATTTTTGTTTTTTTCCTAAAGCTGAGCAACAGTTTTGTCTCTGCTACATGATGCTACAAGGAAATTAATAAATTGCTGATTAGTTGAACAACTAGGTGCAATCACATTCGGGGATGACAAAAGTCAGTCCCCCAGGGAGGTTTTTTAGATGGGTTAAAGTCCCTCACTATTGCAGAAGCATCCCTCGCGTTCTAGCTCTGATTTTCAAAGTTTTAGATCAGCCTTATTCGCCAAAAATAAAACACCTGTCTAAAAGCTGAAGATTATCTGTTGTTTTTGAAAAAGAAACAATCTCCTTCAAAGATATCTCATTACTTCTACTTTTTGAATAACCATAAATTGATATAAATCCGCAACCAAACAGTTTACCATAATCCCATACTGGCCATCAATAAAAAGAATAATACAATGGCAACAAATCTATATTGATTCCGAAAGACAGCCAGCCAATTGTTCCCGCATAATAGAAAAGATAGGAAATTCCCCCAAAGAGAAATACAAAAAAAAAAGAAACATGTTCATTCAACTTTTCCTTTATATCCGAACTCGCACACAAAACACCCACCTGAGACTGTAATCGATTTTCAGTCGAGAGTAGTAAATCCTTTTGTATCGGAATTGTCGTCACCGCTTGGAGCTGGTACTTGTGCATCGACTGTGGCGGATACCTCTGACAATTGGTACAGAAAAATTGCAATCCAAACACGACGAAGAACACCAGTAAACCACAAATGCCATTCGCTTGTGCGTCCATTATTCGATTATTTTTTTGTCGATGTAAAGCGGCGTTAACTAAAGTAAAATCTTTCACTTTCCACTGATTGAATTATTATTATTTAATTATTTTTTTTCTGTTTTGGTGATCACTTAAAATTCGATTAAAATCCGCACAAGAAAGATACAATCGCGATTAATTGCTTTAGCGACGTTGCAAGCCTTACACCATCTAAGGCACGAATGGACAAACTGCTTGGTCGTCATATTTGCTCGCTACTGTGGCTGCACTTGACTGCGTTTCATTGCGTGTTAATTAATTTATTTCGTACTTCAAAAAGAAATCGAGATTTTTACAGTCTGTAAGGAGTTTTCCTTCACAACTGACTGCCCAGAGGAAAGTTTACCCTGCGGCTTGTCATAAAAAAAAATATCACTAAAGTCCTCTTCGATGCAATGTCCTTAACACAGAGGACATTGGTCAGATAAACAAATCATCAGATTTAAAATAACCAACAGCAAACTGACCGAATGACTGATAAGACATTTGAAAGGTCCCATGACGAAACATAAACCGAAAACACAAAAAGAGGGAGTCAAGCGGAAGAAAGTGTCCGTGCACACGTTCCGACGGGCTTTCAACAGTCCCCTCTCGTATCCTTTTCACTTTAAATGCTCAACTCGGAGGACTATCCCAAAAAGGGGGAAGTGCAAAAAAAACGTGATGTAAACAAGACACCCCTTTACCCGATGGTGATAGATACTTTTTTTTTCGCCTATGGGAGATGCAAGTATCTATGCTTTATACTTTCATTCAACGAGTATCTATGTACTTTTTTGGCGGGAAATTTTTGTAAACAAAGAACCGGCTAAATGTTCACCGAACGTATCTGGCAAGAGAACTATAATGCTGTACTCGCCCGAACCGTGCGACTACGTTCAAGTTAAAGATTTGACTGATTCCACTGCCAGTGGTAATGGTACTCTGATGACTGGTTCCTACCAGCGCCGATGCAAAAGCTTCTTGCGTCTTCATTCATGAAGCTAGCAAGGTTGTTGCTACTGTTGATGATGATGATGAGAGTGGTAATGATGATGATGATGACTGTTACCATTGGGAAGGTGAAGAGGAAAGCTTCCTAGCCATGAGAATGAAATGATTGGTATACTGAGAACAATTGGTATAACGCTTTTTCATTGGAATGAGGGGTAAATGCGGAGAACGTGAGTAGTTACAGTTGTACTCGGGAGTGCTAAGCTACAAAAATATTTAAATTTATTCGACTTTTTCGATCCAAGACACTGATGTGCAGGACTAGTGCCTTAGTCTTCATTCTGTCAAGTGAATGGGGCTAACGAAAGTAAATTAATCCATTTGGACTTATTTGACATGGTAACTCTGGTATTATAGCAAAACAACGTCATTATGTTCGGCAGCTTCGTTACTTAAATATTTTTGGACCTGGACTGTCATATGGCATCTGGGTACGGGGCCATTCCCATTCACAACCATGAACAACCAACTTATTATCGCAACTAGAACGATTGTTCCAAAAATGGGTGGTCTTGCCTTATCAGCAAACAGATTTGGCCTAACCTGGATCACAGGTCCTGGCAGTGACAACAGCGGCCCGTGAGTCTGCCATAAGATACCGCCAGAAGGTATCGCTTTCTTTATCGACAGCCAGCAATTACTGCCATACAAATAAAATCCAAGCTTGTGAAGTGCTGTCGCGAGGAGCTTAAGGTTCTTGGAACACAGCACAAGGTTCTACTCTGCTGGATCCTTGGGCACGAGGGCGTCCCGCGAAATGAAAGGGCAGGTGAATTAGCAAGGAAAGCTTCAACGGACCCACTTGAACTGACCGACCTTAAAGCAGGGAAACTGGCTATGAGAGAGGCGAACTTGACATGGAAGTCCATAGACACTTGCAAAACTGCAAAACAACTATGGCCAACTTTTGACAAAGCTAGGAACGAGAGAATTATCCGCAAGGACAGACGGTCACTGTCCATATTCGTGGGGATATTCACGGGTCACAACACTCTGCAGAACTCTGAAGAACTCTGCAGAGGATTAGGAGGTTACAGAGGACACTACAAACTTCCTCTGTCAGTGCCCTGGACTCCAACATTCCAGGTACAAATTCCCCGGCACTTCTTTCAGGATCTAGGAGAACGCTCCAACAACAATACCGACATGTTACTGAACTTCATCAGAACATCAGGATGGTCTGTATACACGGATAACGAATAAGTACAACCATGGGAAGTTGTTACAGATATTTATGGGTTAAATGGGCAAGGGGTACTTTTTCTAAGCCCCCCTATGGGTAACACAATGGGTCAGTGCTGACCTCAGTGCTGCGAAGGTATTTGGTTTCCTCTGCCAACCTACATACCTAACCTAACCTGGATCACAAACGTTCCGAATCAGACAAAAGAAATCATTACAATTGCGCAAGGAATAGGTGCCATTAGGAGAAGACTCTACATCATAATAAGGCACGCTGTCAGAGTGTCGACTCAGCTTTTGTGCCTATGACAAGTGCTCCAACTACACCATCTGAAAAAAAAACCTTAAAACTATGATTGAAAATGTTAAGGAGTAAAGTTTGAACCAACGGTGCTACAAAGCCGATCAAAATCCGTGTGAAATATTCCATCAAATTCAAACACATCTCAATGCCTACACAGTTTTGTAGGACGTTATCAAAACCTCCTTTGACCTAAAAAAAGCTATTGAGTGCCCAGAAAAAGAAGATAAAAAATACCCGCTAATGACACAAGGAACGAGGTATGCAGATGGCATTTTATGGTAAGCAAAGGACAACAAAATAAATGCTTGGGCAAAAGCTGTTATAAAATGCAGCAGACTATCGTCAAAGGCACACAGTTGCTGCTGCATCTCTAATATGTCGTCCTTTTTATTGAGGTTAATGTCTTATCCAGCTTTTGGGTCAACCTAATTAGGGTAACAGAATTTTTCGAAACGAAAACAAGGTCAACTATGGCTCCAGTCGTTTGAAGGATAAAGCAAAACGTAAATAGTGATGAGAAAAAAATTTGGTGACCGTATTTCAGTTCTAGGATATGTTTCTTCATTTGAAAGGGATAGCTGCACGTCTGCTAGTATAGCCAGTATGAAGAGTGGTGTCTCGTGTTTTCTTGTCTTAGTTGACGTTAAGTCCACGGTCTTTAGTTTAACATTTAATTTCCCAATAATTTAGATGTGAAACAGTTCCTGAATCTATCTACCTGCTATATGGGTGACTGTTCACAAGGACCCAGGAACACAGGACTGCGAATGAATCATACGCCATTAATTGCAATATTTAAAAAAAAACAATGTCTTGCTGTCAAATTAAAACACCAGATGTTTAATTTTGTATTTAACAAAAAAACCTTTCTTCAAACGAAGTAATGAAATTCCAGCAACAAGCTTCCTAATATTTTATTACCCTTCCCTTGAAGTACTTAGTAAGGATAATTGCAAGTCCTTTCTTCGAGCAGGTAGCGCAGATCTCCAAATAAAAGGAGCATGCCTGCATGCAACAGCATAGTTGTTTCGACATCGGCAAAGGTTTAAGTTGAAGCACAAGTTTAAGAAAAATTGCAACAGCACAGTCTTACTTTAACCAGCGACAATGTCAAGTGAAATCTGTAATATATTTGTGGCACAAGATGTAAGCCAGAAAACGATTAAGAGGAAAAAACTTGAAAAAATTGAATTATTGTGGAACGGACTTGCCGTGGAGTTGTTAGGGGAAGAATCGGGAGACACCTTTCAATGCACTCCGTTTCCTGTAGAGGATGTCTCTAATCTTACTGATGCCCAATACGAGCAGCGAATCAAGTTACTACAAGCAAATTGTTTGAATGTGCTCCAAGAAGCAAATGCAAAAGAGCGGCAGGAGAGGAACAGGAAGTGCTTACTACAATTGTCAAATGAAACTACGCTAACCATCATAAAATTAAAGAAGGCTTTGAAAGCCTTGTCTATGGAAGTTGACAACAATGCGGAAGATCAATTCGTTACAGAATCTGGACAGACTATCAAAGTCGAACCCGATACGGACATTGAAAACGGTCCAGGACCATCCATCAAAAACGGAGAGGAACGGAGTCAATCAAATATAGGCCCGGCAACAAAACATCAACGTAAGGAGTACCCAAAGGACAACCCTGAATGCCCTGACATGGTGATCATCGGTCCACATGGCACCCAATTACAACGGTCGGAGTATTCTAAGATATCTTGGAAGAGTGATGCCATTGCAACCAGACAATTGCTGATGGCAATTTTTGGGGAACAGATTCTAGGAACCTATTCGCTGACTGGAAAACCTTCGCCTGCATTCCTTAGCCGCGGAAGACCAGAAAAAAATCAACTCGATCCTATGAAAGTAGATGACATCACTCATTTGGTCTGCCTTCAGACAAATGCGATGCCAGGAGTAGTTCGTGGGTACATAACTACGAAGTGCGCAGATGCAGCCAAAAAGATGAAGCGGCTTTCAAGAAAGAAGGAGCTGAATTCAGAAGAATATTTACGACAGAATTATACGAAAGAAGACAACTGTGGAAAAAAGGAAATCAACATAAGTGATTTTTTGTAACTATTCAGGAGGCGAGTTTAAAACATTGGATTGATGTGGTAGAAGAACTGGAGGGGATAAGCAACAAAATTATGAGGTTGAAACACGGTAAATTAGCCCTTAATTTTCTTGTACAATAATTTTTCATATTTTCCTTTAAAGAATGCTGTATCTGACTTATGCTTTTTTTTAAATTCAATACTTATTATTAAGTGCACTTAGGTGGTACTAATTTCATTTAGCTATAACTTTATAACCTTTAGAGATATCGACACAAAAAATATGAACTGAAGATATGAGATTACTATTAACTCAATATTGACATACATAAGTCGACTTATGCTCTTTATGCTCCTTTTTGTCACAGATAAATAAAAGAATGATATTGTATTGCAAATATGTTTTTGTTTTTTGTATGATTTTGTACTGGGACGTTATTCTCTTTCGAAAAGTTTGCTAAAATACATAGGAACGCCACTTGGTTTTGAGTGTGCTGATGGAGCAACCTCAATATCATTCAGGCTATCAACTATACTGGGCAGTCGATTGTATTTGTACGTCTAAGGTTACTACTGTCATGAGAAAGCTTTGGACATGAGGGTATCATAGACTTCACCGCTGCGCCAATCTTCAGTATTCCAAGAACAAGTTCAAGAAGGAATTCCTGTTTCGACAAACCTGAAGCATCCAGCGCGCGCCGAGAATATTTATGATTGATCTTTTCAGTCTTTGCTAAGAAAGAATCATTTAAAGAGGAGCGTCCCTTATCACCATGCAACCATTGAGTTGGATTCATTCATTTGGAATATACATGTGTATATCCTTCTTCTTTCAACACAGAAGGAAGTTACCCTAGCTATGAATAGGGTTAGCAAATATACCGATTAAGCACTGCCATTAGAGTCATTTCAACATGTCCTCAAAACATCATCACTGGAGACCGAAAAGAGATAGATAAATAATGTGATATCCATTTTTGTCCTATTGTACATCATTTTCTCGAATGTCATGTACAGCAGGCATGTGATATGAAAGTGAGACACCCTATTTTGGTATTATCTGTCAATATCTCCTTCACATCGACTGTGACACTGACGCTAATGATGATCGTCAACATGCACTACCTTACGGATGTGTTCTGCATCCATTTAACTTTGCATCAGTAATATTTCTCGTTAAAATTCCTGTTCATTACATGTGCCCCTTGCCCTGCATCACCCATAGACGTGCGACTGTCAATGGGGATTTCAAGTGTATTTACTTGCACTTGCCACACACCAATTATCAGCATTTGAGATTTCCATAAGCACACTTTTTTTTGTAATTTGAATTTATAGCTGGCAACAAGCAAAGGAAAACTATAATTAGCTGCTCCAACTTGTAGCATGTGGTAACTTTCTCTGGTACACTCTTTTTAGTCATAAAAATTGTGCGTCGCATTGAGTTTTCTTTTTATGGATTATGTATCTTCAACTGGTCTATGAGTTGCAAGCATCTTTTACCATATCGAAAGATACTGGTTGCAGACTTTCCTATGTGATGCATTAATGCATTGGCATACTAATTAAAGTGGCTTCCAACTCGCTGATGAATGAAAGTTGATCTGGTCAGTGTAGGTACAAGAAATAGTTTGAAATATTTTAAGTTCAAGAACTCCTGAAACAAAGTAGTCCATTTGCTAATGCACATTAGCTCACATGCACACATTACTGAGATGTTTAGAGATCCTCTGTCACTGTATGGGAAAAACCAATACTTTCAACTTCAAAGACAAGAGATGTTTTTAAACATTTTGGCAAGAACGACAAGCAACCAAATAGCACTTATGCTCTTTCCACGACGACATGGCCTGTGTCCACATGCAATCATGTACATCCAACTTTTAAATGCAGGACAATTGTACATAAATTTTACCCCATACAGAAGAATTCCAATTCTAGGAAGTGTACTGAATTATATAGTTCTATTCAGACGAGATTCATATAACCAAACCTTCACCTAGCAACACAACAGGAGATCAGGTGCAATATGCCTTAAAAGTTAAAGACAAAGAAGGTCTCTACTATGAGGAAAACTATATAGAGTTTTGTGTTTCACAGGAGGAATATTGTTTGCTAAAAAATATTTGTTTGAACAAGAAGATGAGATGCACTGAAACAAAAAGCATTTCCTCAGCTATAAACTGTCTTACGTGAGCAAAGAATAAAACAAGTTGTTCGTTCGTTTTAGTTTTTGCTCCATAATCGATTTTATTGTGCACAATTTTACATCAGATAATGGAATCTAGATTTTATTATAAGGAGTTTGCACTTCCTTAAGTACAGATCCCGAAAAGATATAGCAAAGTGGAGCAAGGGCAACTTCAGTAAGATTTGCAAAATGCTGAACGAAAGATACATAAATTCCATCCTTAGTTGTAGCTCCACAACAAAACATGATAATAATATGAGCATTATTCAGAATAGACTCTTAAGGTGCGTCCAAACCGAGTCAAACATTTCAGAAACAAATAAATGTCTGTCCGAGTATGGCTCTTTACTGGAATGAATTTTCGCTGGTCATTATCATTGACATAGAGAGACCTTTGGACAATGCAATGTGGATGAAACATTGGTACTGTTGAAAAGGCCAACGCAA
This sequence comes from Chalcosyrphus nemorum, assembly GCA_949716465.1. Lineage (NCBI taxonomy): Eukaryota > Metazoa > Arthropoda > Insecta > Diptera > Syrphidae > Chalcosyrphus > Chalcosyrphus nemorum. The sequence goes on from OX454332.1 coordinate 36,768,581, forward strand.
ATGAATAGAACATTTGTAAAGCTGACAGAGTTTGGCCAACATGTGCTGTGTGGGGGAAATAGGAGTGGCCACAGGAGGTGGTGGATGATGATAGACTCTCTTTTTTGTATTCAGGACTGCCTACTACAAGTGTCTGAGCCAGGAATGGAGTGTATGTTTTTTTTTTTTCACGGAAGGTTCCAAAACCGATCAAGGATCAGGGGCTGGTGTATTTGTGGAGGACGATAACACAAGACTGCCATTTCCTATTTAAAGTGGAAAACGTGAAACATTTAATAAATGTTTATGAAATGATTATAAAATGTTTCACTCGGTCTGGTACACCTTTAGATATTTTAAGCCGCAGGAATGACATATTCTAAAAAATGGAATAAATTAGGGAAATATAAATTTGGACAGGCTATTTTGAATCCATTATTTTTGTATGATCTTGTAAAGAAGGGTACGGTTCTTACCCTTTTTTTAAAAAAAAGTTTGCCAACTAATACATAAAGTTTGACCCTCACAAGGTCGCGTATGGGCATTTATTTGCTAATCAATCTTGAATTCAGTACGCTGCGCTGGTGTAAGTTTTTTATAATAAACGTGAAAGGTGGCCGTTTCATAGAATCCGTAACTTCGACTGACATGTTGACATTTGACGTACATGACGGAAAGTACAGACCGTCGTCGACTGGCACTTCGATGGAATACGCCCCTCCTTATACATAGAAGCTGATTTATTAGCAGCGAATATGACTTATACGTCAGATGGAGTAGACTAACTTATTGCTACCTCTTCCATGGAGTCCGTCGGCGGCCGATTGGCAGTTAAAGCAACGAAAAATATTCGACGAACTGGTGGACATATCGAAGTCAATCCGCTGCTTAACGCACAACTGTGTCTTCCAAGCGGAGGTATCAGCAGTGACAGTCACCAGTAGATATAATTGAAACCTAGGTATTGTGAAATGCTATCAAGATGAACTGAGGGTTTTTGGGACACAGCCATCGCTCTGCTGTGATCCTGTATGTGAAAGCATATCCTGCCATAGGAGAGTTGATGAGAAGCTAGAAAGCCATAAGCAAGGCAGATACCAGTTTGATCTCTATAGGAAGTTATGCCACCACAAAGTGCACCACTTTTTACAGGATTTTCACTAGATGGTATCTACTATACCAGATATCAATTCCTTGGGAGACATGAACCTAGTTGGGCTCTCCAGCACACCTACTGAAGAAGTCATGGAATAGGATTCCATTTAGAAGATAGCTTTTGTGTCGAAGGGTAGTAAATAATGGTGATCCCTTGTAGTAGTAACATAGTTATAATGGACGAAGAATAACCATAGTGTCGAGTGGATCTATCTATATCAACGTGCTCTTTCATTGGATAATGCTTGACGACGTCGAAACAAAAGGAAACAAAAACGACATAAATTATGCTGAATACATCTCTTCTCTAAGCCTCCATCATGATATGTAATTTGGAATGCAAATTGCTTCGAAAATGACCTCCGAAAGCAGGACTTTTTTTTATTAAAAGTGATGCTGAATTCTAAAGCGTTTTTGTTGAATAAAATACGGTGTGACAGCTAGTTTAGGAATTATATAGTGGGCTTCATTTCACGCCACAAGTCCATTAAAATTTACTGCTACTAAATATTGAATAAGCTTCAAGCTACAAATAACATCCATGCACTGGCCATCCTCCTAAATAATTTGACTGAGGGACGCTCATATTCAACTGTAACCTCGTTAATGTCATTTAAATTCAAATAAATTGACACTTTGAATAGTCAGTCAAGGGGATAAAGTCAGTAGGTAATACTTGTAATAATAAATTTGGAGAGGAAAACATAAAAAATATATGAGAACCCTTTTTGAAAAACTAATCCTGTCGCCGTGAATGAATTTGTGATCTAAAATCCATGAGAGACTTTTGAGCCTATAATTAGTTTTCTTCTATCGGAAAAGGACAAAAAGGCGCACTGGAGCATTCTAATTGTTCCATCTTCCCATGATATCCGAGTTCGTGATTCAGTGAAAGCAGTTTAGAGTAGCAGCATTCAAGAACGCCAATAAACTGTCCGCAGTCATTCCTCCTGAGAGACAGAAAAAAAAGGCCAATCATCAATGGAAGCCTTGAATTTGTTCAGAGCCTTTTCTTGCATTTACATCGAAGATCTGTGATCTGGGAACCGGACAAGAGATGATGATTTCATTCTTAGGACGCAGTTTAGATGTTAGTCAATGCAGGAGATGACCTTGTTGCTCCTTAGTGAGAACTTGTTCTCTCGGTTGTTCACATAACTTCCACTATCTCTGTCAAAGATTTTAATTTTAAAACTGTAGCTAGTCTATTCTGATAAAATTTCATTCAACATCCTCTTCAATCTGTCAGACAGAGACCAACAATGTGCAAATGGCTTACAGTTCCAAAGAATTGTCAATACAATAACTCATGCCATCTCCTTCTAGCTGTGCTTATTTTCCCGCTGTTAGAGTATACATTTACTAGTGCATATCTATTGGCGTTAGGGTTGCCGTTTCAAACTGAATAAAGTTCTAAAACATTATTATATTTGAAATAAACAATCAGAAATAAGAACTTTTTATTTCCAAGATGAAGTTAATGATTTTAAGGTATGTATACATATGAATTTTTATCGAAACCATGAGGTAGGAACAGTGTACGAACTGTTCTATACACAAATCCTAATCTATTTAATTTTTAACATAATTGCGAATAATATACCGTGAATTATATATGAAAGCAAATTTCTTATAATTTGGACATCTTCCATGGAGTTCCAAACGTCATAACACTTACACTTTCCTATTCTTTCTTTAATCTTTATATTTCCATTATTATATTATATTTCCATCCCCTTTAAAATAAAAATAAATAAATATCAGGTCGTAAGCAGCCCATAGGGGGCCAAGGCCTAGCTTCTCACAACTGTACGTATTGTGCGTGGTATACATTTCTGTACGTACAGAGGGGACCTACAGTTTTATGCCGTATCCGAAGGGCAGGGCAGTTTGTCAAACACTCGGAAGAGGTGGAGCCGTGAAAAAAACTTTTGATGGTATTTTTCTGGATTCTGAGCCCATCAGTTTTTGGGCGACATGTTGTATAATAACACACACTCCACTAAAATATGTTTAATTATGTACTGCATTTTAGTCACACGGCAACTCTGCTGTCAAAACAGTCAAATGAATTTCCGCTTCCTTAAGGTCACAACTCCACATCCGGCGGTGCAGCAAATCAGTTGTTCGCGGTTTCTTCTTGTGGTAAGTTCGGTTCGGGTCTCGCAGTAGTGATCGGGTCGTTCGTTTTTTAGTGCAGTGCTCCCTTAGTGTTAGTGGTTCCAGAGATTCTCTCTTTGAGTGCATCCGTGTATCGCGCCATTGCAGTGGTCCCTTAGTGTTAGTGTGAGAAGCTTTTTTTAGCTTATATGCCTGCCTCTCTCTTTATTGTGTATAAGTGTCTTCCTTATACCGTATTATATATGGTTTCCCTTTCCCTGTCAAATTCGTAAGCTTTATTTAAAGAAAAAAACTTCAGTTCAGTGTGCTGATAGTTAATTTCCTTCGGAAGTGCCTCTTCAAAGTCTCTTTTGTAGTGTGTCCATGTGTGATACCAATTTGAGAGACCTTTTATAGTTTATATGTCTGCCTCCCTCTGCATAGTGTTCAAGTGCATCGTTTTTTACCGGGTTTTAATGTTTTTCTTTTCCCTGTGTGGCTTTTTTTCAAATCGTGTGTGTATAATTATTTGAGTGCAAATTCGTTAGCGCAGTGTTAGTGTTTGTCCGCGGCGCATTTGTTTCAAAAGCTTATTGCGAAAAGCTCATGTTTTTTGTGTTGGCTTTGCTTGCACTAAGTCATAGTGTGTGTGTGCTTTAGAAGATGAAATGGGAAATTTGCACTTGCATTTGCTCTTCTTTAAATGATTGATGATGGGAACTTAATGCAATGAAAGGGTATGTTGCACAGAATATTATTTTATGTCATACAATACACTTGTCTCCCTTTTTTTAACTTTTGTTTTTTTCCTAATGTATGCAACTGTGTTGTTCTGAGTGGGAAGGGTAATTTGTTGCAAAGCAGTAATTTTAAAGCTTCTAAATATTTTTAACCCCAACATGTGGCATATTAACAGAATGTTACAAGGGCTGCATGAATGTATAAAATATTTTTTTTTGTCAAATTTTTTAACCAAAATCTTGACAAATGTTTGAAAAATTCCTTGTTTTTTAGATTTTTTTTCGGCATAATTTCACAATATTATAATGAAATTATCAAAAGAAGCGATTTTTAAAGTTTTTACAGTGTTTTGCAGAGAGTGTTTGTTGAATGTTTCTTAAGCTATCTATTTTGAGTTAGATTTATAAAATCAAAAATAAGTTTAATAACGAAAAGGGGAAAAAGTTCAAAACTGAGCGTCAGCTAGATCGGGTTTCATCTTATGAGAAAAGAGTATAGGGATAGATGTTTGGATCAATAAGAACGTTAATTTCTATCGGGCCAAGATGCTACAGGGCCTACCTCAAAATGTTTGGTTGGACACGATGTCATGAAAAATTTAACCTACTGTTAAACAGACTATTTTCATATGTATATGAGGACTGAATCTCAAACAGCATCAATAGATATGTAGATGCTGATTACAAAAGAAGCTTGGGAAGGTGTTAACAAAACTGTGGGTACTGTCACGAAGGAATGGAGGAACAACGAAGATAGAGATGACATCGAAATGCAGCTTAGCCGGCTGTCGGAGTTTTTAACCATTTTTTCCGACTGTAATGTTCTGTACTTGACTTTTAAAATGCAATTACTTCCAGTTTATATATAACGATTCGACTTTAATTGAAACAAAACTATTTTAGTTTGAACAGTTACACTTCTTACGTTTTCATTTTAAGTTTTCTAGTAGTTCTGTATCCAAACTATTTCTTTCTCTCTGTCTCTGAGGATTGCTCATGCATCCTTTTGCAACTCGTGGATTGGCTACAGGAAACGATAAAACTCTCATGAAAACAATATTTCTTCTTCTCCTTAATACGTGGTGGATTTTCTTCTCCCCTGGAGCATATCTTTTATGCGAAGGATAGTAGCAATGTTTTCTCATCCGAATTTGTTTCGCCATGGTAAAAATGACCAAGTGGCACGGGTAAAAAGAAGGGAGAAAAGACGGAAATAGGTAATAGGGACACAGAAAATACAACCAATTGTGGTTGGGCCACCCTATTTTTAGACGTTGGGATTTAAGGCTAATAGGTATGTTTAAAGGCTTATTTTGAAGAAGACAAGAAGTTTTTAGTGCCATATGCTTCAAAGCTATATGAAATACTTAACCACCACAATAATTTAATTATTTCGAGCGTTCACCCTTCGCAGCACACCACTTCTTGTGGTAAGCCCTGACGAGGCTATTCCTTTTTGTTTTAGCTTAGCCTTTTAGCTAATCACACACTATACAGTTCAAACCACTCTTCACGCTGGGCTGGTTAGCAATTTATGGTGTTTCCATTTGGCTCTTTGGCCCTTCTGAATGCTTCGAATCGACTGTAGCTTAATCCTTCAACCAGTCGTCCCTCGACCTAATTATGAAGTCTATTAGGAGCTCCTGGATTCGTAGAGTCACTATGCCACTTTGAAGAATCTGCACTGGCATATAACGTGCTCTGCCTCCTGGGTATTCTGGACAAAAGTACGAACTACCGTGCTCAAATCTGTGGAGGTAATTTCGATAGCCAGCTAGGACCTGGACAAGATGATAATTACATTCCTCGTTCGTTCTTTTTGTCCAAGTTTAAATGTTCACCATCTATCTTTGGTTGGGTTGTTTCACTTGGCTTGTCCGAGTGCTGTAGACGTAGCTCTTTTTTCCTCCTTCACTCTCCTGGTATGTCTAGCTTTTGTCGGTTCACGTCTAATAATTCTACTTGTGAGGAACAAATTTCATACTTTTCGTATCACGGTATTAGATGACGATGGTGCTATACATACGCGTATGTAGATACACCATTGCGCTGATGTTGCATAGTAAGTAGTTCATTGAACCTTTCCACCGTCCTTTCAAGGACGATATCATTGATCACAATATATGTAGAACCATTGGAAGAGTAATTATAATTTATGACTGCTCCGAGGCAACGTTGTGCATATGACATCAACATCAGACGAAATGAACAATTTAATTTAATCCCCCAGACAGTACCGTCGCTAGCTATAAGAAAATCAATAACATATGCTCACACGCACCTATACATAAACTTGTGACTCCTTGCGATGTCAATGTGGTAACTCTCGAATAAATATGCAAATAGAGAAAAGGGTTTTCAGGTCAGGCTCCTTGTCAATATTCAAATTCATTATTCACTTTCTTTTCACAACATGCACTCTGGAGATTTTGTCTGTCTCCTGCTCCGCAGAGAATCAAACCAAAACAACGTTAGGGAAAAAATAAATAAATATGAGAAAACAGGGAATAGAAAGGATGAAGCCAATGTAATTGAACATTGAGATTGCTCAGCAGCTTGGGGTTAATTTAAAATGTTTATTCAAAAGCTTTGGCTCCTTTTTGAAACATTCATAATCCGGCCTAAGCCAAGTGACCTACATTCAAAAAGGTTTGCTGGACAGTTGTTTGAAACTAATGATTCCAAGGGAATCTCTGCCATACGGGTGGACGAAAAATGTCAATCAAATGGGATTTTCTTCCAAAAAAAGAGGTTTGTCTGAAGGATTACATCGACTGGGCATAAGTCGTTGTTACTGGCACTTGCATGTATAGATGTATAGAACTTAAACAGTAACTTGATCTCTTCGATGGTAATGCCAGGATGCTTAGGACATTTATTGAACTGTCACTCTTTGCTGTTGGCATCGCTGTCCTGCTGGCACAATATTTCCATTTGGCTTCTGTAACAAGGAGGTTATTGAACGAACCAGGACTTTTTACGTAGTTTGATCAGATCATCGAAGAAGAGAAATTGAAGGTGACTTCTACTTTTAGCACATATAGCAGGACAGGTACAGAGAATTCGAGGAATGTTTTCCTATTTTTCTTCATGTTTGCAGCTTCTGCAGACATCATTTCAAGAGATGCCCAAGCGTCTATCGGACAGTGTCCTGGGAGAACACCTGTGGGAGTGCTAAGGTCTGATCGCTTTAACGAGATCAATACTTTTGTGCGTTTCCAATACAGTTAAGGATAAGATTAATCTTTGGACGGTGTAGGTAGTATCATTTTCTAAAAGGAGATTGGATTCATGTTAGTATATGTCCGCGAGTGGTACACCTTTTTAAAACTTTTCGGTGTTCTCCGGGAATTTAACCTTGATTGTCCCCCGCAGAGTAGTCCAACTTACTAAGTTGGCATATTTTGTTCAGACATATAGCAGAAAAACATGCCAATAGGTATATGTTATTATGACATATTGCAGAACTGACCACAGTGTTGGGTCCCTATTTGTCTTTCATCCACGATCTATCTTGGTTGGTTGGTTGGAACCGGCCCTCGATGAGGATGCATTTAGACCAGTAGTTGCTCCATTGTGCTGCCGATGTGTAAGGGTGGTGGGTCACCCTCTTACTCAGGGAACCATTTACTCCTTATTATGAAGGAGCCTATCTTAGTCGTACATTCATTGTTTAGATCACATAGATCGTTGAACAGGAATTCACTTAGTGTGGCCTTTCTAATGTTGGCAAGTGCGGGACACGTGCATAGGAGGTGACTGATAGTCTCCTCTTCTTCTTCATCTCTACAACTTCTACAGAAGTCATTGTAGGGGATGCCCAGTCTTTGGGCATGCCTTCCTATGGCACAGTGTCCGGTGAGAGTGTTTACGATTTTGAAAAGGGTTTCTCTCTTATGTTTCAGAAGTCCGATGGACCTGGTTTCGTTTAGCGTGGGCCAAAGCAGCTTTGCAGTGTTACAGTGGCCGAGCTGTTGCCACCGCGTCGGCATGGACAAGGTATTTAGCATAGGACGTTGGTGCCTCGATGTCGGTGACGTTTATGCTGTTTAGACCTGAGGAGCCTCGTCAGCTTCGCAATTCCCTGGTATATTACAGTGATCCGGTACCCAGCAGAGGATGAGGTTGTACTGTCCAACTATCTCGTTCAGAGATACGCGGCAGTCCTACACTGCCTTGGATCTCGTTGTGCTGGATCGGAGGGATTTGATGGCCGCTTGGCTGTCGATCCATTTTAGCCCGAGAGATTCGATGGATCTCTCTACAGTTCTTCTATGATTTTGATTCCTCGTTATTTGACTCAATAGACGGTAACTAACCAAGAGTTCAAGTCTTCTGCTAGCTTACGTCGGACATTAACACATTATATGTGCCGCCGGCTGGCCGTCTCGATTTTTTCCGGGCATAGTTCACAGGAGTATCGTCCTCCCGAATCCCAATCTCTCTAAGGTGATACACGAAATTTCCATGACCTGTAGGTAGAACTTACACCAATTTTAGTGTTCCTCGCTAGTCCTAGAGTCTTAGAATGCCTAGGTCCAATGTGCATGTATGGCGTTCGTATTTCATGTATGTCACCGTATTTCCAAAACCTGCCAGACGTTGAATCCTATTTAAATGCTTCTCTGTAGTTATTTGGGAGGCGATATCCTTTGAGGTGGAGGAACTACATACATAAATATGTTTTCAATTGTGCAGCACTTTATTCCTAGTATCAAGGAACTGCTGTACAAAATCTCGTTCGAATATCACAGTCTATAATGACCTATACGCGGCACCAACATACGTGTGGCAAGTTTATAAATTCATTGCCATTGCACTTATTTCTACCAACTGATCCCAAACTAGAAAAATATAACAAACCCAAGAAGCAGCACTTGAGCCAAATAAAAGATTTAGAAATGCACAATATGGGGAAAAGAAGGAAATATCAAACAAACGTTATCCACTGAAATTATCCTTCACGTTCGTGGTGTCCTCTTTTTTTCGTATTCAAGTAAATTAAGTTGGCATCCTTTGGGTCGCAGAAGTCATGCACAAACTAAAAGTCAGCGTATAAACGAATTGTGTCAGTTTTAAAAACGGATTACTATCTCCCTTGTCATATCTAATTCATATCCCTTTAATGTGTTTTTTTGTTGCTGTTACTCTGGGGTTTCAAAATACGCTTATTCTAGTTTCAGTTTAAATAGCTTGTTGGTCTCATCTGTGTACATTTTGATGCAGAAGAGACTTTACTATTCTGAGTGGATGGTAGCTGGTGAACAGATGTTCTTTTTTCTGTGCCATTACTGTGTTAAGATGGCGAAATTGACATTTGTTTCAATGACAAACAAAGAGAAACAGTTGGCAAATCAGCATTTTTCGTTGCACTAAGTGTGTCATCAGTTTAAATGATGTTTGTCTTGGAATTGAACTGGAAGTTTCAGTTACATCATTTGGAAATAACAGTGGGCCACATGGTGTATATTAATCGTGCATTGGTGTAGCAACTGGATAAGGTCGCAGGTCAGAAGAATCTCAATGGTAGAGGAAGACCAGATAGCAGATTGCTTTGTTTTGGCAGATGTCAGTGTTACTGTCAGAGTTACTGAATCTGTCAAAAAAAAATTTCAAAATTCTGGCTGAGATCGGTCGCTATCACGGCTTCAATGCTATTCGTCGCACCGTGGAAAAGTTTGAACATGAGTACACTCTGTTAGATCTTTAAAGCAACCAACTAGATAGAGATTGGTACGAAATGAAGAAAATATAGCCACGACAGCGACTAGTATTGAAGAAGATCCAGAAATGTCGACTTGACGCTGATCTGTTGAATTGGGCATCGCCAGAGATTTAACCACGCTTTTTTCGTGGTTGGATATGGGCCTACATACGTATAGGACTGTGCTGACACAAGGAAGGGACTCTACAAGGGTCGGGAGCCCTTTAAGTAAGTAAGTATGTAAATCGACCTTATATAGTCAGAGCTCGAACACATCCATGTATCCGAGTTGTAGCTCTAACAAAATAGCGCTACATGCCATGCCAGTGACGCAACGTTCCAAGTTGTAAAGAAGAAATTTGGGGATTGGGTCATCATACGCGATGACAACGCTCTCTGGAGCTGAGTCAAGTCCTTTATCTTCGACAAGTTCGAGGCCATCATATGAGACGCTATTGCTGAAATAACGCCGTAAATACTGGACCAAGTTATCAGAAATTGGACGGACCGCTTGAAGAAGCCGACGTGGCCATTTGAATGTTGTGTTAATTAACAAATAATGGCATAAATGTAGCTTCAAGACAAAGCCAAAATTAATTTGATATCTTCCACCATAGTTTTTTTTATTAATAGTTGTTTTCCTATTGTTCTTATCTGGTCACCCTATGAAACACAAATTCACATTACTACTTCGTGAAGAAATGAGTTGATACCAATTTGAGAATCAGGTTTTAGATTGATCAATCAATTACTTTTTACAGATTTTTCCCAATTCAGTCCTAGATTTAGTTACTTACTTTGCCTTGACATTTGTTCAAACTATCCAGTGGATTTGATTTAGCTAATTGACGTGATTGAAAAAGATGCGTTTCTCTTCCAGTATGTGCTGTCTATTTCTCTTGTCTTCCTCTTTCTTATGAAGTATTCCATCTTCTGGTCTACCTTGACGTCTTTAGATGTCACGTCTCCCCTTTTATGATGGCAAAACCAATTTAGACTACCTCCTAGGGACCGGCAAGCAAATGGCCATTTCTTTCGAAGTCTGCTTTTCATTCATGGCGTTTTCACGTGTGACATACCCATAAGCTTCTGCCATTTAAATTTAATTTTGTATCTTTGTGTAGAGATGGATGAGTTTGGTCGGAAATGATAATTCACTTCGACAAATCCCAGGACTAATAGCCATTTTCACTTAATGCAAATGGATCCTTCAAGGAAATAGTCAAAATGCAGTTCCAGCAGTGATAGTCATTCTTAAAAAAACTCTTCTTCTAGAAGATATTCGACTATTCGCAACCAAAGTAGGATGGAAACTTGGATCTGACATCATCTGACACGACGAACCTAAGAAACAATATCAAGTTAGATGTAGATAGAGAAGTTTTAGTTCTATTTTTGTATGGCGTTTCAGACAGTTTAACTTGTATTTCTTCTTGCATCATTCATGAGGGTCAGACGTCAGTCTGATTGACGGGTAACATCCAATACTTATGGCTGTGATAGACAAAGGGTTAATTAAAATGCTGTCAATCACAGTCGAATGTTGTCTGACGGCATACACATTCTCATATCACAGACTTGATAACGTGTCCTTTAAGGATCCGAGATTACTGTGCTTAAAGCAAACTCTAAACTACCTGAATGCCTATAGTAGATTGAGATTCAATAGAACAATGTCCAGGCAAACAACGAATTAAACACTTTGGCAGCGATTCAGACAATAACCATGAATTTACAAACTTTGGCCAAGGTGTTACCACCATCATTATACCCGTAGCATCACTTTCTATTCAGATCCTGCTTGCCTTCAACCGTACTCCGTCCTGTGTAGTTTGGTAATTTGGAAAATTGAATTTTATTGCTTTGTTCGCTTTTGTTGCTGTGGGACACCCACTTCATGTTTGAAATAAGTCTACAAGGACTAAACAGGGTGTGTGGATAGTCAAAGCTGTACATATACATACGTATGCCAATAATAATCTCGTTATAGTGCCTCTCGTCCTTTCATCATTGTTTGTGGTATCAGTGGTTGTGGTGCCGCCAAGGATGCAGACGACATATATAAATGAGTATGCTATATGTGAGCTATAAAGGAGTTGTAGTTAAAGTGGTTGCGGGAAGATTTGCCGACAAAGTTACAAATTGGAATTAATAATTTATATTTGGAGACGCTCATGAGATGGTAGCAATGAAGTAGTCTAATTACATTAACCGACTTACTTCTTACTTACTTATGTCCCGAATCCCTTGTGGGTCTTAACGCGTAAGCATGTGCACATTTTGGGAATGTGCCTCAGCTTTTTACAGTTCAAAAATTACTTGTCCTAACTTATGCCTCTAATGCCTCCACAATGCATACGCGCCATTGTGTGCGGTTTTTTCTCCAATATGCCTCTCAAAATCCTCCACAATTTCTGTCTCCTTCTTGATGGCGCGTATGCGATAAGTGTGGCCAATGCACCATTGCACCTCCTGTCGTTGAATGTTTGTCACTGATAGTATCCAGCTCGTTCTTTAAAAAAGACCTTTTAGGGGACACTGGTCACTTTCCAACTACCACATCGATATAGCAGGATGTTGGGGCTTCTCCTCTTTACATTCGCTGTCATTTGGTGAAAGTCCCCTCTCCTGCTAGAGAGTAGGCATAGTGCATTGTCAGTGAAGATATTTGAGTACGAAGGAATTCATCTGTTTCTCGTCGATCAAACCAATGCCGACACTCCCAGAGATCGGGATCAAATCAGTCCGTCAAGCATTTCATCGCGAAGGGGGACTTCAGCCTTACACAATTGGCTCGTTCGTATTGGTAGCTATCTGCTATCCTATCTTCTTTGCTCCTCCATGACATAGTAGACACATTAGCAATGATTACTTCCCAAGTTTCTTGCATGCTCATCATCAGTCTGAGGATATTCTTCGGGGTTAAGTCCTCATCCAGTCTGTTCGCCATCAGGCTGGAATATTATGTGTTCCATGTTTTCCACTGCTTCTGTGCACGTTGGACAATATGCGTTTTCTTCATGCCGAAATCTGTGGAACATTCATGAATAGTAAAGATCTGCATTAGGAAGAAGTTCTATTCTCTATAATTCCTACTGATCCAAATGTCTATATTGGTCTGTGGCATCTGTTAAGCCATTCTTGTTGGCACGATATTTTCTACTGGGAAGGTGTTGCACAGGTACTCTCAACACATTGATTCCGTCTTTCTATTGTATCATTTCGTCCTCATTGCCTCAGCCCATATTTGAGGGCAGTAGAGCATCAAGCGTAGGAGTTGCAATGCAGTAAGAGAGTTGTGATCCTTTTGTCTCGGAACATAACCTCACTGAATGGAAACAAAGAAGAAGCGCAATCTTGCTAAATTTTTCCACACTGAAAAGCATCGGCATAGATTTTTGCGTCGTTTGGACCTCATAAACTGATACCTACTTTGTTGGTCTTATGTTCTTTTCTATCAAAAAATCGGGCCAATGCTTCTGAAAGTTGACTACAAATAGCTATAACTCAATAACCCAAAAGAGAAGAGATGTCCTCACAGACAGCAAATAATAAGAACAAAGGTATAATAGTAGCCGTGTTTTATTGGAAACTGTACGGCCAGCTCAGTAAATTTTTGCAAACAAAGCGAGAAGTGAGGATAATTTAGTCAGTAATCTAAAGTGAACATTAAGTTTGGAGAAAGTCGAATCATAGATGGCTTTGACTCAGCTTGTAGACACTAAAAGCAGGATTTGTTCGTCACTGGTTGTTGTCTACAATTCCATTCAGCGCCATCTAGCAGGATTTGTTCGTCATTGGTTCTTGTCTACAATCCCATTCAGCGCCATCTATGTTTCGATGTTGTAATTTTTAAATTAAAAAGTATGAAAGTGAGTAGGGACGTTTTATTGAGAACTGGCTATACACTTTCCAATAAAACACGCCAAGTATAAAATCAATATCGAATTAAAGAGACAATTCATTGTTGTAGCTTAATAGATAGATAGTTTCATTTGCATCAGTTTGAATACTTTTTTTTTATACAAAATCCACCTGAGACTGTAATCGATTTTCAATCGACACTATTCCTTTTGTATCATTACTGCCTTTAAGTGTTGCAATTGCTGCTGGAGAGGAAACTGCTGACAATTTGCATAGTACGAGGACGAACATAAAAGAATAAGGTTTTCTCCACCAACTACTTTATTATTTGTTGATACGAGTAAAATGCTTTAACAAAAGACAAATCTCTCGCTCATTACCGATTAAACTCCTATCATTTCATTGTCCTTACACATTCTCTTCTGTTAGGCTTAAAATTCAATTAAAAAAAAGAAAATTTACATTTTAAGGATACAATCGTGGTTAATTGTTGCACCGAATATTGCTGGCGGCAGGCTATCGATGGTCTCTCGCTGTAATCAAATGCGATTCATTGCATGTTAATTAACTTCTTTATTTGAGAGATTTTCTGCCTGTAAGGAGCCCCTCCACCAACACAAAGGACACTTATCCATTACATAACAAAATATAACATTGAATGACTGATAAAATGGTTTGGAAGACCCCATGGGGAACTTAAACCAAAACTTTACAAAGGATTCAAGCGGAAAAAAATTATTGTGAAACGTGTCCTGATGGAATTTTAATATTACCCTCGGTGGTATTTTTTCCCCTGCAAACGCTCGACTCTGGGGACTACCCCAAAAAGGGAAACAGTAATGCAAACAAAACACTCCATGCATCTAAAGTGATAGATAGCATTCCTTCGCGTGAAGGGTGTTTATATGAAATACGTGTACGAGTATCTATGCTCTATGTGTTCTGCATTCAACGAGTATCTATGTCCTTTTTAGGCGGGAACTTTTCAATATCTACCGGATGAATAGTTGTGCTAAACTGAGCCCAACAGTGTCAAGTCATGAAAAGTTTGCAATCAACTGATGAGTCCTGCAAAAGTTTCGGTCTCTTCATTCATAAAGTTAACAATGTTGCTGGTGAAGATGATGATGGTAATGATGTTGATTCTGATGGAGATAGCGATGATGATGATGGTAATGATGATGAGAGCAGATGGGAAAAAGCTTAGAAAAGTTGCTAGCCCCATTGGTATAAAGGCAACGATTGGTATAAAAATGTTTGCCAGTAAGAGATGGATACGAAGAACTACAGTCCTTGATCAAATCTTTGCCTGTGAAGACATATCCTTATACATTCGATGTATTTTTTTGAGTCACAAGCAGCATTCTTATCTTTCTCAAAACTTACTATCTGCATGGAAATGGACAGTGGCACTTGCCATCTAAGTAATACTTTTTCGGTTTCTTGTCAAATTAGTAAAGAAAGTGGGATTTACTCGTAAAACAATGTGTCTGTGGATTTTAGAACAAAAGTTGACTTCTTTTGCTTCCCTTGCTCAAAGGGCTGTGCAGTTTGACGTAAGAAAGACAGTAGGCATCCTGATAATACTCTGAATGTTTCTCAGGTTAGTTCATGGTTCGATCCTTTAGACCAAGTGAGGTCTATTGTATTGTCACATGAGCTAGTATCAGTAAGTTGCTTCCTGGAATAGGATGGTGTTGAATAGCTACAGAGAAGGCGAAAGGGTGATCATTCTGCCTAGACAGTCTCAGTGGCATAGAATTTTCATTCTTCTAATTGCATTGACTTCGTTGGTATCGATGTACTTCACAGAATTTGATAGAGTTACTTGCATGAGAGTTTCCAGAAGTGAAGGATGTTTCTCATAAGTTGTATGACTTTGTATGCTCCATTTCCGTTTTGATGATTGTAGTGAGGAACTTGAGTAGTGGCTACAGAACCTCTTTGAATTTGCTGATAGCATAAGTCCTAGGTATGCAACATCATATAGCGTGTTTTTTTTTTTCATAGGTATTTGTGTTTTATGAAGTCCTTTTGACATGGAAGATACACCCTTCTGATAGACAACAGTGTCTCTTCCCCGATTTCTTTTCATAAAGTGCACTCATGATCCAAGTTTGAGCCACCAATCTCTGGTTACTCGTGTTCTCTTCAGCTCTTTGCAGTTTTTGAGTCACCTATCGTGTTTTACTTGTTGAAGTTGATGTTGAAATAACTTGGTAACAAAATATCCAATTCGCTAGCAGACTTTGTCAAGTGTTTGGTTTGTTCATGTTCAAGTCATGTAAATGAAAATAGTGTCACCTAAAGTGTCTGCCCCGTGAAATTGTTGCACATTGCCAAGGAGTTGCAAGTCGGCGAGCTTTGAAAATACTGTCATCATCATTTTCCCATGTTGACTTAAGTTTGCCAGTAGGTTGCATATCAGAATAAATTTTCGTGTCGTGAGCGCTTAGGAGCAGTGATGGTGCAAATTTTATATTTCAGCGAAAAGGAAGCTGCCGTTGATGAATTGTGATGTGTAGTTTGGGTGTATTTTGAAACCGAGGGTGTACATGATCAGCTTCAGGAAGCACGTCGACTACTCAAGTAAAAAGGCGACGAAGGTGGAACTTTCATGAAGCAAACTAAACATCGATAGATGATGATACAGCTCTATGATGCTTCTGCCTAGATGGGAGAATTTGCAACAAAGGTAACAAGAAAGAAGTTCCAGGCACAATTAGACCGATAAGTGATTTCGGATGAAGGAGTTCTATTTGAGGTCTCCATCTGACAAAACGTGATGCAAAGAGTTTGTTTCTTTAGCAAAACTGTGAATAAGCAAGAGAGCCAGCAAGTTGTGGTAGCAGGCTCCGTCTTTGGGAGCCGTTCATGCCGGTAGCTTAGACTACTACCATATTTAGTAGATAATCAGATCGCTTGGTGGCAGAAAGGGACATATTTCCCTATACCAATAGGTTAGTGGATAGGATCTAAAAAAGTGTTGTCCTGGTGTCAATAAAAGCAACTAAAGGACTTTTTGGAGGCGCAAAAGTTTGGTTGGAGTAAGTGCTTGGCATTATATACAGGCGCAGGTATACTTAGACTTAAAAGGAAGGTCCATTGGGATGCCACTGGATCTAAACCTCTAAGAAGACCACCAGGGGGTCAAAAATAGAAATACGAAGACCACAAAATGTACTAGAGAATGTACTATACTGTACTAAACGGTTAGAGAGCCAATAAGTAAACCTGTCAGATCACCAAGTTCATTAAAGTAGTAAGACCCCAAGTAGAGGTTTCTCTCTAAAGATATTGCAGGATAGTTGCAGAGATGATGAGGAATAGTGGAGGCCAAGACGTCTGGTGTACAGACCTATGTTGCTCAGATCCAGACGACTTAGAACTTACGGTTCTTCAGAGCGTTTCTTGTTCAGGTTTAGCCATAGCTGTGTGGTGATTTTGAATAAATTACTGTCCAGGGATCGAGGGCATTCTTAGAAGGTCATCTTCATCAGAGATGAACGGCAGTATAGTACATCCATTAATTGTTGTGTTGTTGACGATTCCAGAGACCTGATGGCTGCCTAAATGTCCTTAAAAATGATGACACCACATTTTGTCCATGAGAGGGATCCTTTGATCGCCAGGATTTCCTTCCGAAACACGCTATAATGGAAGGCGATTCTTGGTTTAAGCTCAGTTGTGTAAATATGGATCTCCTCGACCATCTGTACAAGGGTAGACCAAAGATCTCGCGCTGTAAGATAGGCTGTAATCAGTAGTTCACTAATGGGATTGCATTCAGAGTAAGAGACAGTCAGAGATCGCTGTTGAAGCTGTCACTTGTCTGCTGACGATATCTAGAGGTAGTAGGTGAAGAATAGTTCCTAATGCTGCGGATAGGACAGTTCTAAGAGAGCATAGTCAGTGAACATTTCCCAGGAGAGTGAGTCTTTTAAGAGATGTCCACTAAACGGCAAACAGAGAGTGGCATGAGGGTCAAACTCTGCCTTCTATCTATCGCCCTTTCACAAAAACACAGGACAGTAAAGCCTTTCCAGTGAGTTTTCTATCCAAAGTAAGACCCGGAAACTAGAACTAAATTCACAAAACCCCATAAAAGAGAAAAGATTCCAGTGTCCTTCGCCGAAATTTCGCTTTAAAAATTAAATTCATTGACCCATTTTCATCTCCTTGTCTGAAAAGGAATCCTGTTCCTGGTATTTTTTTTCAAACGTAAAGCCACGTTTTTATATCCTTTTATGTCTCGAGAGTAAAATGCATTTCTTTTTTGAAATTTTTAACTTTTCCCCTTCTCTGATCTCTCGCTGTGCCTTGGTGGTCTCGACATTAGTTACATGAGATCCGTATGAACTGTCAACAAAGCATGTGACATTGTGTTGAAGAAGAATAACTAATGTAGTCCATTTCCTGGAATTCAAATACATGTTTGCTTGGCCTCCTTTAGACAGGGTTGTACCACCAAACAGCAGCATACGAGCATAGAGTTGAACTGCAATTTGGTACGGAATGCACATGACACACGAAGGAAACACGGACCACCACCGTCGCGTCGTCCTTTGGCTTGACATGGTCCATCCAGTACACGTAGAGCCACTTGTAAATTTTATTCAATTTAATAACATGGAAAGCGGGTAGGTTTTTTACCATCAGGCGAAGACAAATTGCGAAATATTTTTGCCCGATGTACGAGTAGTCCAAGTGACTAGCGGAGTGGAATAAAAAAAAAATTAATCTAGGACACGTTCGCTTGCTGTGCGGTCCTGGTATTTGACTTAAACATCAGAACATTAGAGTAGCAATCCGTTCTATTGAATTCTTTCGTTGCATGCGCAAATATGCTCTTGGTTCCTAATCCTTTATCCTGGCTGTCCCAAGTGCTCCTGCTATACTCTGTACATGGCAATGGATTCTGTGGAATATTTCTGTACAAATTGAAGCAAATTCACAAATGCATCCATGCGCCACCGGAGACGAAGGGTTCATGGTAATAAAATGATGATTCTCACTTTGTGCAAGAATGCTTTGAATATTACGCTTGAGTGTTACTCTCAGGAGAGATACTTTTCTTTGGATTTACATAACATACATATGAATGTTGAATAAGTGGTCATTTATCATCTGGTTTTTTGTTGTTCTCCGTGGCATTCTCAAACCAAAGCAATTTGTAATTCAGGATTTGTACAGAAAAGTAGCTAGCCGGAGAGATATTGCAAAACTTAGAGGAATTCTTAAATTGAATGTAAAATACCTTATTGGAGGAAGTCTTAGCAATGACTGCGGGCCACAGCGTAGGACATAGTTGGTAGGTAGGTAGATAAGCAGCAGTTCGGGTCCAGTCACTTAACTCTGGAAATGCTGTAAAAGAAAGTTTAGTGTTGCAATAATCCAGATACCACATGCTCAGGGATTCACTAAAGAATCAAAATCTAGTTGCTTGAATGGAATGGGCGATCTTCAAGGTATGCACATGCATGGACATGGAGGGAGCCTCTAAAAATGTGGCCTTTCACGTCATGATTTCGGTGAAACTGTAAAGCTATGATAGTGACTATAACTTTGGTTATTGATTGCCAAAAGGGTCTGCTGACTAGACAAGCTTCCACTCTGTAGTTGAATCTCAGGCCAAATCTTAGAGACTGGTGCTGACAGGGCTCTGAACACTATTTATGAGTTTACACAGCTCGAGAAAAGCTTTTGATTAACCTTCTTAAAACAAAGATTGTTCTCATAACAGAAGAATTTGATCGGGCTTATCGTATCCTGCTTCCCAATAAATAATTTGAATGCAGAGGTAGAGAATGACAGCGAAAGGCTCCAATATATGTGTATTCGTTAAATATAGATTAGGCAACTGAAATGCCGAGAGATTTGTAGAGTTCTCCAATGTTTTTCGGAGAATGTTTGAGCGGAAGGCCTGCCTCAGCCTTAAGAGTCGATCACTTTGCTCTTAGTCAGCGTTTTAGAAGCAGTCTCTTGGACTTGTGAAACAGACGGGGTATGAGATGTATGAGATCACAACCAAAAAACATCGACAGTCCAATAAATCCCGTCGCGCTCTGGGACCACCTTTGTCGATGTGATTTATGCTGGTTTTTCTACAGGAGTTTATGGACTTCAGAGGACTTTTGACACAGATATTCAAACGCTGAGAATGTATACTTGTTCGATCCTAGAGTTATGGACCTGGACCAAATGATCGCAGGCGTTGAGAGGGAGGCCGACGCGCGTCGTCATGGATGGATATTATAAGGACACAGCAGCCAGAGCGATTGTTAGGAGCACACTTTCGTTGGTAGGTGCATATTGAACGTCTTCAGGATCTTCTGATCCAATCGAAGCACTAATGAATATTTTTTTTCTTAAAAAGGGGTCATGAACCTATAGCCATTCAACAAAGGAAGTGACAATGGATTGATTATACATTTCAAAAGGAGAAGGTTGTATTGCAAACCTAGGAATCGCCCTAGGATGCAGAAGGGCTAAGTTATATAAGTAAGATACAAAGATACCAAAGATGGTCTAAGTTTCTTGCTAATACAATGATGCTTTTGGCAATATTTACATATGTGGCTTATCACCACTATGGATGTACACTGCTTGCCCGGTTTTTCGGGAAAGAGTATTCCCTTTTTATACCTACATATGTGACTAGGTATAGTATAGTTATAGCGGAATAGCCTTTGAGATTAGCTGCACTATAGTTTCCTTGACCTAGCGCAATGCGTATTGTACAATTTAGAATCCATTGATATGCTGTTAGTTCCAGCGATACCAGAACTACAACTAAGCGCAAGAATAGAGTCGACTTTGCCAGTGTTCCTGATTAGGATCGGGTTGAGCAGAGCATGGTGGTATTTTCGCTGACAGCCCCAAAATAATTCAAGAATTTCCTGTTCAACCACTTTAGCTATATTCCTACAACAGCCTGAATCACCCTGTATCCATGCATATGAACTTTATCATCAATCTTTCCCTTTGTTACAAACTATATCTCAAACTTCATTTGCCCCATTGGGATGTAAAAAAAAGCAACCTCATATCTCCTTTTTGAATGGTTTCAATTCAATATAAATCCATCACCCAACAATAATCAGAATCTCCCATAGACAGTCCAAAAATTATAAAAATACACAATGCCACCAAATCAATATTGAATTCAAGAGACAGCCAACTTATTTTCTTCCGAATGATAGGAAATATAAATATGAAATCCCCTCTAAGAAAAATAAATAAAAAAAAAAGTATCTCACAAGGCAACTTCTTCCATTCCATTCGAGCTTGTTCACACAATATCCACCTGAGACTTTTATCGATTTTCAGTCGTCGAGAGTGAGTCCCTTTTGTATTGGCATCATAGTCCTTGGTGCGAGTGTGTAGAAAACTACTTCTGCTGGTATTTCTGCATCTGTTACTTTGGCGATTCGTTGCCTTTGGCAAGGCATCAGCTTTAGCAGGAGAATAAATAACAACCTCTGTAGCATTATGGCAAATACGGCAGAAAAGCAGATGGACACACAAGTCTCTGGAGAAAGAGTGCACGCGGAATGCAACTATCACCCTTTCTATCCGAAGTGTAAAGATGAAGGGAAGACGCAGAGTGATGAATGGTAGTCATGGCAGGGACGCAGCTTGACTGACGATCTGTTCCTTCCAAACCATCAAAGCGCTGAGAGGATTTGAGATGGGGTACCATAAGCTCGCCTCTAGAAGTCATACCAGAGTACGGCACAGTATGTAATGGCCAAACTTTAAATCGCCTACCAAGTTTCTGTTCATCACCATTGCTTTGAACCGTAATACCAAAGTGTCGATCATAATATGATGAATCACACATTATGCAGTCAAAAGTGCTATACCAGGATAAGCATCCTTTTTCTACTTGATGCTATTCGTACTAGAGATCCCTGCAATAAAATGTTGCTCACCAAGATGGAGTTGAAGTGCGAGGGCAACCATGGTACTGTCATTACATTTTCATATGAGGTAGCCTACACTGGTAGAGTAGGTCGCGTGTCATAGTGCATTTCCCTTTCATGTCCACTTGGAGCTATAAATGTGCTCCTTATGCTTTCCCTTCTTTCTGACAGGGAAATCATCGTAGACAATAAGAATAAAATAGGCCAAAAGGTGAATGAGTGCCGCAGAAATTATACGCTCACCCACTAACACAAAAATTATTTATCCTGGTATCCGGTCAGTCAGGTATTGGTTTGGCAGCATAATAAATCAATGGCAGGAGAGGCTAACGAAGTGCAAGCCGATACAAGGTACACAAACAGGATACAAATTAAAAATTGAGGGTTTTGTGAAATTTTTAATTAAAATAGTCGACGATTTTCGGTCGCAATTCATCATGAGCGATGATCCGATCTGAATCCATTTCGATCTGAATGAAAACAAAGAAAATTTGAACCTTGGATGCGTTTCCAGACTTATAAAGTCAAGAGTCTATGAGAACATGCTATAAACTATAGACCTTCTCAACCAGAATGTCTAACAAGAGCATGAGAAGTTGTTGAGAACGATTGTCAATCAATTTGACATGTAGTTGTCTGCAGGCCTTTCTTCTGAGAGGTAGGATGTTATAAGCCGGAATCTCACTGAGCAAGGATGCACGAAGACCTAACGTAAGCTTGGGATCTTAGTTTGTATGAAAATGATTTGTGTGGGAAACCTGAAAGGTGAGACTGAGGGGAGATGAAGAAAATAATTGAAAAAACCCAGCTAAAGTGGTTCTGCCATAAACAACGAATGGGATAAATAGCTAAAATAATCTTGGAGCGAATCAAAGGCCAGCTTGAAGACACACTCGACGCCGAACAAGCAGGTTTCCGTTCCGGATCATCCAGTGTCGACCACATCAACACCTTGCGGATTATCATCGAGCAGTGTGTTGAATATCGAACACCACTTCACCTGCTGTTCACTGATTTTGAAAAGGCGTTTGATAGTGTCACAGAGGAAGGCTGTCTGAAGAATTCGAAGTCCAAAGTGGGGTTCGACAAGGCTGCATACTTTCACCAATACTGTTCTTATTGGTGATTAGCGATGAGCTGAATGCAGCCTTATCAACAGGAAATGGAGGAATTCGATGGACTCTTACATCTGAGCACCTCGACTACGCCGATGATGTATGCCTTCTGTCTCACAGAATAATGGACCTTCACCAACGTGGAGAGGGAAGCAGACGTCGTTGGGCTGAAAATCAGCTCGGCAAAAACAAAAATGATCAGCCTGAGACCGAACTCATCAACTCATGTATGCATTGCTGGACAAATAGTTGAGAAAGTAGAGAGTTTCCAATACCTTGGGAGTATTGTCTCAACCGATGGCGGAACCGAACTGGATATAGCCAGCCGAATAGGTAAAACAAAATCTGCGTTTGGAACGCTATCCACAGTTTGGCAAAGTAATGCAATTAGCCTAAACTCCAAGCTACGACTGTTCCGTTCCAACGTTGAATCCGTGCTGCTATAGGGATGTGGTACCTGGAGAGTGACCGTCACTATCACTAGGAAGCTGCAAATGTTTGTCAATAGGTGCCTGCGCTACATCTTAAGGATATTCTGGCCAAACCGTATCTTTAACGAAGGAAAGCACAACCATACGACGACGAAAGTGGCAGTGGATTGGTCATACTCTCCGAAAGGGTGACAGATCCATAGCTAGCCAAGCGGTGCATGGTCCCAGGAGTAGGTCGCACAGAACAGTGGAGAAGGCACGGCAACTGGGTAAGAGTTGGAGAGACCAGAGGCACATTTCGAGAAACCGCACACGATGGCGCGTAGGCGTTGTAGAGGCCCTAGGACCCACAAGGGGATACGGGATTTTTTAAGTATCATTAGTTCTTCCATTTCAAGACGAAACCTAAAGATTGGATGCAAGGGTTTTATTGGATGAGGTCCAGGTCAACTTCGGACTGCTTTGTGTATAAATTTAAAGGCATTGTCATAAACAGACTGAAGTGCGATGTGGTTAAGGTTCTTTCAGACGTTAATATTCCTCTGGGAGTCCATTAAGATGTTCTTCACTGCAGATATGGGTCTTGCCACGAATAATATTTGGCATCCTGTGTACTTACTGGGCATATTTTGTCAATGAACTGGGTACAGAGCTCGAAGTTACCTCACATTGTACGTATATAGTAAAGCAAATCGACTCAATATTGAACACATCTCTTTTGGACGGGTTCTGAGCCCCAACTGTTAACCTCGATTACCTGGTCTCAACTGAATAAAGAACCCTATGAAACCAAACCAAACATATCCCTCTGTCCTCTGAGATTACTTCACTTGCATTTCGACCATTTCGCTCCTTTTCATTGACATTCAGAATTTTAATTAACCTATTTAAGTAGAGGATATAAACCTCCCCAAAAAGACACATAGATAGAGCAAAAAATACACAAAGCTTCCATTGGGTTACTTTGAAAGATCCAACTACAACGTCCTCCCACTCATCCCCATCTTCATTTGAAAATAAAATTCTTGAAGGTAAACATGAGATGCATTCGCATGGCTTATTTCTTTTTCATTACCAGCAAGAACTTTCTTCTGTACGTCGCCTGATGATTTACATTTGCAGATCCAAGATGTTCCTACAAACTGAGATGTTTGCTTTCTGCAGATGACTTGCCCTACAAAAATGCATCTCGTAAATGCAGGGACTTCTAAAGACATACAATGTATGCAGTTTTCTCAGAATGTCCTTGCTTGTGTTTGCACTCGTTTAATGACCACTCGCCAAACATGGGACACTGGGACACTCTTATCTGTGCCCATAGATCATCATCATAAATTTGAATAAAGGGAAGACGCAAGGTCTGCACCTAAATATGCACTGTTGGTTTATCATTTTGATGAAATTGTACTAAGAAGTTGTACAAAATGAGCTATGAAAAAATGATGGACTATGATGGGTTTAAGTAGTCTTATAATGCAGTTGAAAGAGAACTTAGATGCATGGATACATGTGCAGGTACGCTGAGAGAGACAACATCAAGATCAAGCAAGAAATGCCCATTATGGACCAAGTATTCAGGCCGGAAGAGGAATTAACAAGAGCACGTTCACATGGAGTTCCATTGAATAGTATATGTAGGCAATTCGTCAGAACTCTATGTTTAACAGGGAGCGTGCGCATCACATCCAACTATGAGACCATTTTTTGAACCTAACAAGTAATGGATGATTACTTACTTATCTCCTTGTGGGTCCTAGGGCCTCTACATTGCCTACGCGCCGTCGTGTGCGATATGCCTCAGCTCACCCCAACTCTTTCCCAGTTGCGTGCTTCCTTCTCCACTGTTCTGTGCGACCTACTCCTAGGACCGCCGCGTATCCTACCATCCTGGGTAAGCAGGTTCCATTGCATCGCTTGGCTAGCTATGGATCTGTCACCCTTTCGGAGAGTGTGACCAATCCACTGCCACTTTCGTCGTCGAATGGTTGTGCTTTCGTTCGTTAGAGATACGGTTTGGCCAGAATGTCCTTAAGATGAAGCGCAGGCACCTATTGACAAGCGTTTGCAGTTTCCTCGTGATAGTGACGGTCACTCTCCAGGTACCACATCCCTATAGCAGCACGGATTCAACGTTTGAACGGAACAGTCGTAGCTTGGTGTTTAGGCTAATGATGCATTCAGTAATGGATGATTCATTTAGAGGTATCTTTTTGAAAAGTGAAAAACATAAAAAAAATTCATTTTATCGGCCAATTTTGTTTTACAAGTAAAGGAACAGTTTTTGACATTTATATATAAAAGATTATTTCTCACATATATTGGCCGAAACAGTGACATGGTTCTTTCTAAAGTTCCATTTTTCGATGATGCATTCGAGTTGTATTTCGCGAATACTGCGAGTAATGTACCCGGCTTATCCATGCAGACCTTAAAATTTACATTACTCTAAAGAAAAAAGGTCTAGAGGTGTGACATCACACAATGTATGGGGCCAATTCCCGGTGAAGTGAGACAATAACTGTTCACCGAATAGTTCTCGCAAAAAGGTCATGGTTTTACGTGCTATGTGGCAAGTAGTGTTGCTTTATTTATACTTAATGTCCTGGAGATAAAGGACCCAGCAAATAATCCATTATCATGACCCGATAACAGGCGCCATTGACAGTTACGGTCTGACCCACGGCCATTGCAAACACTCTCAGCTACTGCTCAAATATTTCCCTCACTGAATGCTGGATGTAGTCTATTTGGTCGCGTATTGTCCAGTAACTAAAATTGAGTTTTAAACTTTATGATAGTTGAACGAATTGTGTGTTTGGTAGACTATAAGTCGCTCTAAGTATACGAAACACCTTCCTCGTAGAACGCTCATTTTCATAAAGCAGCTGACTAATTTTTAGACTATGTGTTAAGCTAATTCTTTTTTTATTATAAAATGGCAAACAATATTAAACAAAAATATTACATCAGAGTAACACTACTCATGCGTTATCTGCCAAAAAATGTACAGACAAAAAAGTACCTTTAAATGAATCAGTCGTAACTTGTCGCTTTCTGTTGTGATCAGAAATCATTGAGGGTTGTGATGCAGGATCCTGATAAAAGGAGCTGATTTCCCTTTGGTGATAATTTTGGCTGTTATTTGTCGATCATCTCTCCGACATCTTTTTGTGTTAGACAAGTTGCAAGTACCCTCTGTTCCTCAGCCTCAATAGAAACACCAACCGAGTTTCTAAGAGACGTTGAGGAATATTTTCATAGTCCGATGGCGGCGGCGGCTTCTCACGATTGTCTCACAAAATTTTGTGATGTTTCTTCCTTCCAACATCCATTATTTCTCTTTTAAGTAGTAAGTGTCATTTTATAGCTCAGTCGGGCTCCAGTACTCTTCGACGCATTGAAGAGCTTAAGCTTTTTGGATTGTAAATTGTTGCTTCACCATGATATCTTTTCTCATCTGTTGAACACAGCTGAGATGGCTCTTGTCATGCCTTTTAAAACCTTTGTTTAGTTCCAAGAAGTGAGCTGGAGCTCTCCTTATGTTGATATACTCCAAACGACTCTCCGTGGTCCATTCAAACTACTCCCAGTTTCTCTGCGGAAGTGTCCTCTTTTTGGTTTTGGTTTCTGATTGACTGTTTTTCAACGTTGGAATCCTTTTTTGTCAAACTTTTGTAGAGCTGGAAAAGAAAGCTAAAAGCCACTACAGTTGTCCTTTCCTCTGTTCCATCAAAACGTGCTTCGCCTTTATCTGCAGTCACGCAAATAAAAACTTTTATTGCCCTGACATCTTTCCTAATGTAACTTTCCTAACCTAACCTAATTCTTTGAGTGAATTTCGAAGCTTATCACATAGATATGTCGTCTCTTCCACCAGTAACATCACAAAAGCCAGAGAGTGCATTAAAAATAGAAAAACACTTTCAATTGCATGATAACACTTCCAAGAATCTAGTCCAACAATGACTATCTCTATTGGCATTGGCAGTGCCATTTGTGTTCCATTTAATGTAAATGTTGCACTCAAAAGCGTATGTGTAGCTTCTATCCTGCTCGAGTTCTGAGAAATTGTCTCCTGGTACTGACATATTGCACAGGGCACAGGTGTGAGACTGAAAATATTTATCACGAAGTGTTAGCAGGATGTGTGTTCTCAGGGCATGCACATTTGGGTTATGGTGTCTAGTGTAATTGGTGTCCTTCGTGTGAACTTTAGTTTTATTTTTAAATCTGCTCTAAGGCATTCCGAAGGAAGAGTTGGTTTGCATTTGGAAAAGTGTCCGTTGTTTGATTTTAATTTGTCCATGATTCTGTGAGATGCTACAACCGTGTGGCCAAGTATGTTAGGTACATGTCTTGTGACCAATTAGTCCCTAAATTGGATTAAAGTGGCAGTTCTCAGCTGAATAGATAGGAGGATATATCGAACTCAGAGAGTAACTGAGCCTCAACAAACGCATCCCGGCCTATGACCAACCCCAATCTGCTTGTTCCAAGCATAAGAATGCGTCGTCCTCAAATTAAAATCAAAAAAATATATGTTCCACTAGCAATTACGCCTGTCTATCTAGCCAGCCACAGCTGCAATAGCAATTTGTAAATTTTGCGGTGCAGGAAGAAAGTCAGTCACCTGACACCTGCAAGGCATCAGTGCTTCAGTAGCAGTCAGTGCCATTAGTGTGTTCATAGCATGAATTTGTTTACCCTACTTCTTGTTTCTCTATTGATTCAATTCAAAAATTCCACCCCCCTTCACATGGAGCAGCATGCAATAAGGATGTGACCTTATTCAAGACGGAATTCCAGGCTGTGACTCTGAATATTTTAACGAACTGGTGTTTCGTAAAACTGAAACATAAATAGTAGTAGTAGGGGGTTTTTTGCATATGTATTGTGCACCAGGTACTTTCGTCCCAAGCTGTTGTTATTTCTCTCTTCGTTCATTTGTGCTATACAACCTGGTTTACGTAAACGACGACGTTACGAAGGACTATTTTGCATAGGTACACATATAAGTGGCTCTACAGTTTTACGAGGCAAATAAATGTGTGTCGATGGGTTTTTTTTTGTTTTTAGAGAATTGGAGCAGCTGTCTAGAGGTAACAGGGGTAGTTTTGAATTCTGAACTATAGGAACTCCTGTATCAGGTATTGACTGACACCCAATGAATGTAATCCTTCTGGAGAACCTTGCTTGCTTGAAGCTTGTGAGTGCTATTGATGCCAGAGGCTAAAGGGACTTTGGCAAAGGACCAGTATGGCCGTTGATTCCCTAAAGACGATAGTAGACCTAGCAGCTGAATCAGTACTAAAATGAGATAGAAAGGTGCCACAAAAACGCCATGTCATACAAGAGACGCAAAGCCCGAACTTGTGAAAGAGAAATTTGGCAACTGTGTCATCTCTCGGGGAGTGTTCATCAATTTGCCGCCTCGATCATGTGGATTGACATCACTCGATTAATTTCCCCGGGGCTACATCAAGTCCTTAGTCAAGATTTAAGACGCTATATACGCCGTATACATTGGACCCAGTCATCAAAAGTTGGATCGATCGCTTGAAGCACTACCAGCAAGACCAGGGCAGCTTTATCCTCTGTGACGTTAGGTGTACTCATATGGAATTACAGTGATTCTGCAGAGGAAACTGTCCAACATCCATCACTGTTTTTCAGGAGAGACTGGCTTTTATGTCATTTGAACCTATGGTTGAGTCCTTTAACCCGTCGGGGGGCATAGGGCGTCAACAACGCCTGCGCGCCATCATGTTCGTAGTTCTGCAACGCGTTTGAGCTCTCTCCAGCTCAGGGCGTCTGCATGCTTGGGTGAGCGGATTCCACAGCATAGCGTATTTCGCAATGGAATTGTCTTCGCGCCGTAGGGTGTGTCCAATCCACTGCCACTTTCTCCTTCGTATTGTAATGCTTATAGGTTCCTGGCCCGTTCTCGTATAAAGCTATTCGTTGAAGATACGGCTCGGCCAAAAGAATCTCAGGATGACTCTTAAACATTTGTTTACAAAGACTTGCAGCGGGCGTGTGTCAATGGTGTCCACTTTCCAAGTACTGCACCCATAAAGCAGTACTGATTCTACGTTGGAGCGAAACAGTCGTAGCTTGGTTCTTAAGCTGATAACATTGCTTTTCCAGATGGTGGGCAGCTTTAGCCCTCCCGATTCTGCTGCACACATCCAGTTCGGTGCCAGCACGATTTGCCGAGAGTTGTCAACTTTCTCGACTTCCTGTCTGGCAATGTTAAGTTGGACGCTGGTGTTAGAAGTGCTCAGGGCTTTTGTTTTGGCTGTGTTAATTTTGAGCCCTACTTTGTTTGCCTCAGCTTCTAGATTCTGGACCATAAGATGGAGGTCCATTATCCGTTGTGAAAGTAGACAAACATCGTCAGCGTAGTCTAAGGTAAGATGTCAGATGTTTATTTGAACCTATGCTTCAGCCCTTTAGTTATTCAATAAATTAGAAATAACAACTGCCATCAATTACACAAGAAGACAATTAAGTGTAACGAACTCCGAGCGAACTAACGAGCTCGTGTTACAAAACATAAACCATAACGTCTTAAGGATTTCCTTCAATCTTCCAAAAGCCATATCTCTTTACATCTTTCAAGGACTATATCATTAATCACATGATGAACATAAATCAAAATCGAAATAATAATTATAATTTATGACTGGTCGGAAGCAAACTCCATATGAAAGGATTTAGATACAATTTGAGTCCCCAAAGATGTATCCCTATCAGCAGTGAGAAAATTAATAATATGAGCCAACACGTAGTTACTTGTGACTCCTTGGGATGTCAATCTGGCACCTCTTGAATAAATATGCAAATGGAGATAAGGGTTCTGCAGGTCATGCTAATCCAGGACATTCTATGAATATTCAAATTCATAATAATTCACATTCTTATCGCTCGGGAACCAGTCTCCCGTTAAGGAAAGTATTTTGTTGTAAAATGTAGGATACCTATGGAATGGTAGAAGAAGGATTAAATTGAATAAAGGAAGGCGAAGAGAAAGTAGCAATTAGAAAGGAGGGAATCGTAATTGAATTGAGATTGCCCAACGGATTATGTGTAATGCAATTCGATTGGAGAATTAATTAAAAAAGCTTTACTTTAAGGATATTTAATCTCACCTAGACCAAGTGATAGAAAAGTCGATTCGCCAGGAATTTAACGTAGTTATTGACCAGCGGCCAAAACGAAGAAAGAAAAGTTCTAAGACACCAGATAGTCAAGATGGAAAATATCAGGAGGAAGTCTATGGAATAGAACTCTGTGTAAATGAGACTTGTCCACATTTTCAATTTAAAGCTCGTATTCCATTGCATTAACCCGTTTGACAGTATCGCAGCCGCAAACTAGGAAAACTTGGATCCCAGGTCAGGAAGGCTTTGGGTGAAATAAACTTGGCAGACTGATTGACGAAGAGAAGCGCTTATTAAACCAAAACATTGCTCCGAATAACCTTCCATTGGTAACCACTCTATGAGCTCACTAAAGTACAAAGACAAGCGTGCATTGGTGCCACCAGTGCGATGAGAACCACTCCAACTGCGGGTCTTGAGGCTATTCTCAACCTGCCTCCGCTAGATTTCTACACGAGATCAACAGCAGCCATCAGTGCCTTGAGAACTGCGTGCTGGAAGTCAAGTACGATAGGGCACGCGACCATCCTTGGCAGATTTTTCGGCCATATACCCAAAACTACGCCTTACCTCAGCTTACCTTAACAGAGATGAATGGAAAGACAGCCGCATACCAAATGCCGAATCCATAGCTGTTTACACTGATGGATCAAAATTGGACACTGGTGTAGGATCCGGAATCCTCTCCGAATCACTGGGTATATCCAGATCTATACGACTCCCAGACCACAGAAGTGTTTTCCAAGCGGAGGTCCTGGCAGTGACAACAGCGGCCCGTGAGTCTGCCGTAAGAACAATACCGCCAGAAGGTATCACTTTCTTTATCGACAACCAGGAAACTATTAAAGCAATTACTGCCATACAAGCCAAGCTTGTGAAGTACTGTCGCGAAGAGCTTAAGGTTCTTGGAATACAGCACAAGGTTCTACTCTGCTGGGTCCCTGGGCACGTGGGCGTCCCGGGAAATGAAAGGGCAGATGAATTAGCAAGAAAAGCTGCAACGGACCCACTTGAACTGACCGACCTTAAAGCAGGGAAGCTGGCTATGAGAGAGGCGAACTTGAGATGGAAGTCCCTAGATATTTGCAAAACTGCAAAACAACTATGGCCAGTTTTTGAAAAATCAAGCACGGAGAGAGAATTATCCGCAAGGACAGACGTTCACTGTCCATACTCGTGGGGATACTCACGGGTCACAACACTCTGCAGTACCACCTAAAGAAACTACGTCGGATGAAAGAAGAACTCTGCAGAGGATGCGGTTGTGAGGAGGTTATAAAGGACACTACTGACTTCCTCTGCCAGTGCCCTGGACTGCAACATTCCAGGTACAAATTCCTCGGCAAGCACTTCTTTCAGGATCTAGGAGAACTCTCCAACGTCAATACCGACATGTTACTGAACTTCATCAGAACATCAGGATGGTTTGTATCCACGGACAACGAGTAAGTACACCCATGGGAAGTTTGTTGCAGATATTTATGGGTTAAATGGGTAACACAATGGGACAGTGCTGACCTGAGTACGGCAGGAGGTAGTTCGTTTCGTCTGCCAAACCACAAACCTAACCTAACCTAACCACTCTATAATAAAACAACAAAGAGCCATTAGGGCCACCTAATACTGCCCCAAACAAACGAGGTAAAGCCAAAGAACATAGTTGATGAGCCCAAACAAGAACATAGCAAACAAACTATTTGAACTTACCTAGAGTTGTGAGCTCGACACCGATCTATGCATCCCTGATTTGGGCAGATGCCTTTAAAGTAATGATCAACCATGTGAAGGTGGTCAGGGTCTATGTACTTTTAAAGGCATATAGGACAATCTCAGCCGAGACAGGATCGACAGCCTGGCTGATGAATCAAAACAAATTCAGAATGTAATAACTGGAGATGATTTGGCCATAAGCTGTCTATAGAGGGCCAAAAGCTAACTTCCCTCAGCTGTATGTATATTAAGTGAAGACAGACATAACTCCTCAGATGGACATGTAATAGACCGGGCAATAGATCCTTGGATAAGCGGAAGAAGCAGTTTTTATCGGACTACAGGGGGTACAGCCAACGCCTTAGGCATGACTACTTACCAGAAAGCCCAGCATTGTTGGCTCCTTAAAGCGAAGGGAATACCAATAAAAAGAAATAAATTCAAACCGAGCTCAAGTAACCAAAATCTCTGAAGGAACGCTGACAATGACGATTATTTAAATCGGTGACCCAGGAAGAAATACCTGACGGTGGCAGCTCGAGGCATGGACCTGAAGTACCGGGGGTTAAATTGATCAGTAAGAATCTACCACTGCCTATGAATGGAAGTCATATTACATTCATTGTTTACAATATACACACAAGACACCACATGCTAAAGCACACTATTTATCCAATAAAAACTTTTTCCAATTCAAGCGGGTCAACATCGATTATTCGAGATTAGTATTGCTTTACATAATTTCAACATTAACTTGTCAACTATACTCACTCTGCTAATACGATACGACCAAACTTCTTCAGTAAACTATCAACACGGGATTACGAGCTAAACTATGCAACAACTTGTACCTTTTCCTCGATGAAACTTTTCTAATTTGCAATATTCCCTTCCTGCCAATATATAAACACCCACGAGTATGTCCACAAAGTTTCTTATTCGTGAAGAGTAGGTGTACAACATTCACTGCATAACCTGTTTCGGTTGAAGATGGCCCTTTTGTCGGAGGAAACTATGTGTACTCTTTAGGAGACGTAATATGTTTCAAATTCATTTTCGTGTGGTTATGGTGATTGATTCATTTTTAAAGATAATCAGTCTGTTTGAAAGACAAGCTACTGAGTCTTTTAATTGCACAAAGGGGCGTGAGAGTCCTCATTTCCTAACGCATAGTGCCAAGTAGACGGTTGCGTTTGTTTGCGACGAAATTAGCCGTCGATCAAGTAGCCAACTTGGGGAACTAGTCAGTAGTCTAGGGACTGCTTAAAACATGGAATAGGCTACTAGCCTATAGATGTGCCTTTAAAAAAGTGTAACCAGACTAGCATACCTGTGAAGTTAGTGAGTTGGACTGCTGCGCAAGGGGTTTCTAGTTCGAATCCAGGGAAACACCAACAACATTTTTTTCACGGCCCCACTGACAAGCATCGAGGAACATTACATTAGCCCAAAACTGTGGGTCCCTTCTGTATATCTTGCACAACAAGTACACAGTTGTGAGAAACTGGAGGCACTTTTGCAATCCAAAGAAATAGAAAGAAATAAGGAAGAATCATAAAGATGACATACAGGCTAATAGGCAAATAGGCTACAGAAACGAAGGAAACAGCAGCTCGCAAACAGGACACTAACTAGCCCTCAGTGAAAGGCTAATATAGTTCGTTGCTTATTTGAAAAGCGAAACATTTAAAAAAAAAAATGGAAATTGTGAAATGTGTATTCGCTTTCGAATGGAACCAAGTCATACTTACTTATTTAAAGCAATAGAAACCCGAATACGTGCCACAACCTTCAGTATTCACGAAAAGTGGGACTTGACACTGAAAATCACTTGGTATCAACCCCAACAAGAGCAACCAAGTTACTTTTTCCTACTTGTGAGACAATAGGAGTGAAAGAATGGAATGATCCTAAAGCTCCCTATAAAGGGTAATCTAATAATTCTGTGGAATGAACAGTAACGCTCATCATGTGTGTGAAACCCTGCTGGAACCCTATTTGTTCCAAGTCCAATATGCCACTTTGAGACAGGAAAATGTCGTTGACTAAATTCCTATATAGACTCAATACAGTGCTAACGCTGCTCTCGATAAAATTTGCAACAGATAATATTCCTCCCTGCGTAGATCGATACCAAGATAGATCTCCGCGTCCTAGTACTTCATTATTTCCCTTTTCTACTCCACTACAAAGGGTAAGCGCAATGGAACTTTACTGTCTCCAAGTGCACGAAATGGCCTTGTTTTTCCATCATACACCCTTATACCCTAACCTTGCGTCTTTACACGTAGTATAGTGGATGTTATGCGGACCTTTTTTCGATGGAAAATCATCCTCATCGTGGCAAAGGTTTAGAGAGGCTTGGCTGAATTACCACACGGTTGATGATTTGTGGGCAATAGCTGGTGGGCGCTTTTACGAACAGGTACATCAAGTCTTTATTAAAATTCGCTTTAAAAAGCGTCTATTGATGTTCATTTGTGGCACCCATCGTTAGATTCCAGTTCCCTCATAGACATCCAAAGGAGACGAGTTTTATAGACCAACGTTTTCTGGTTCCTCACGTTGAGTTAGTCACCTACAATCGAGGCGTGGTATTCATCACAGTAGACATGACCAAGAAATCAACTTCGAATTTCTATTGGAGTCAAAAACACTTGAACATCTCTTTCGTTCTTTTGAAAAATATCTATCAACCTTTGGACTGTCTACCTGTTTTCTATTTAATTTTACAAATGTCACGCGACATGAGTTATCATGAGAAATTAATATGAATTGCCTCCCTTTCCTACAAAGGATAATTTTCAGAAGTATTTTGTGTTGGTAAGTATCTCATAAATTTTTAAGGAGGAATTTTAGTTCAAAAGTACAAACCACAGAGAGTTGCAAACTTTGGTTGCAAATGAAGAGCTTCTCCGGATGTTTGCTGTGGTATTTCGTTGAATAGTTGACTGTTGTGAATATATTAAGAACGACTTATTAAAGGATGCCCTCTCACCCTCTTAAGCCCTCTTAAGCAAACAAAGTGATGGTTCACTTTCACTCGCACTCAAAATGAATTGCAGAAAAGCTTTTGGTAGCGTGTTTGAGTGTTAACCCACATCGCTTAAGTAGAATTCGCGGAGGGTCCTGCTTATGCATGACTAATCGCAAAGGAGGTAGGTTGAGTTCTTCTCTTTATCTGTGTCGCTGCAGCCCTTACTCCAAATGCACTTATTGGCCTCATGTTTTGTGGTGACTAACAATTTTCGGTATGCACTCTCATGGTTGGTGTCCAAGCTAATTGAGAAAAATTGTGTATGATTTTTACATACATTTGAAAATGTTATAATTCACAGAAAATTTCTCGCGTTTTTTTTATAAGACAATTCGTAGCGAATTGATACTTTGATTTTGTCAAGCAGGTCGGACAAAATTAAGAAAGTCACAAGTGCAGATATGAAATTTAATCGATTTCTAATCTATTGGTTGCTCTTGGAACGTCTTTACATCCCTAACTCTACATTTTAGTGACAGCTTGATCCTCAGCTTCAAGAATATGAGCTTATTTCTGTGAAATTGGCTAACAAAAGAACTAAAATAACACTTTCTACTCAGCCTCGAAATGAGGATCAGTTTGGAGGAAATCCATCCAGCCATTTGTGATGCACCCTTCCGGACATTTAATAGCCATTCACTCGCCCTACATTTTCCATAAAACATCCGCATCTAGTCTGGTACAAGTCCAACAACATGCACACAGTTCGTCCATGAATTTTATCGAATTCCCAATTCCCTCCCAGAGGAAATAATTTAAACGTTCAACGTTTAATTGTCGCTATAAATTCGATGAATTTCGCTGGCATAAAAATAAAAATTCATAGTTCAGGTGTACATGTGCATATTCCCAGTTTGACCGTCACTCGGAGTAAAAAAAAACATCTGTGAACGAATAGCCATCAGATAGATAGGCTTTTGGATCTGCACGCTGTAAGGTAGGGGAATTAAATTTATGACAGCGCAATGAAAATTCTCAAATTGATGAGTAGTCATGGTAAATTTTTTTCCGCTTCACGTGAAAGTGATACGTATAAATTTGAAATTTAAACAAATAGCAGCGAGGTATCAGGGAATACAAATAAGGGTTGTGGTGATTCTGTTGGCGAGCAGGTATTTCCAATTTTGTGTGTATTGGGCAAATATTGTATTTAACAACTCATGTCGGAGATGTTGCATATATTGATGGCTCAGTGTTATGGAAGTTCATCAACTAATAAGTGGAGTGGAATTAAATACGATTTCAGGAAAGGACTGGCAGATACCCAATTCGGCTTCGAGGTCAACTCTAAGCACACAGAATTTCGAACTGAAATTGATTTTGAGTAGAAAATGTTGACCACAGATAGAAGAGGATATGACCTCGAGACTTAACTGCAGATAGCTTGACAGTCCACTGAATGATCTAAATGACACCTTTAAGTTATAAAAACTCTACCGGACTAGAGAGCATTTAAAAGAGTTTGTGAAAGTTCAAAGGATCTTTAATCTCTTCTCCTTGATAAATAAAATGAAGGTCGACCAAAGAAAAGGCTTCCAAATATGACCTGGTGCAGGTAAAAACCAATTTGTACAGAAG
Organism: Chalcosyrphus nemorum; assembly: GCA_949716465.1. Classification (NCBI taxonomy): domain Eukaryota; kingdom Metazoa; phylum Arthropoda; class Insecta; order Diptera; family Syrphidae; genus Chalcosyrphus; species Chalcosyrphus nemorum. The sequence goes on from OX454332.1 coordinate 36,805,082, forward strand.
AAATATGGGGGTAGTCTGCAGTATCAAAGCCTAGGAAGACAACGTGTCATGTGTAGTGGCTTGCATAGTAGCAACAGACACTTTCAAGAGCGGTGAGTGGAAGTAATACTGAATTACCCCAAGGAACCTTTTTTCGAATGAAGAACGTCACCTGTTGTTGAACAAACAAGGCTAAGATTTATGTATATCACACCAGAGAGATGGTGAACACGGAATATTCTTGGGAAGCAGATAGCGACACTGGGGCTACAGTAGAGGCCAATGCATCTTATTAGTGTTCCGGACCTTAAAAGGTAAGACGGAACACTTATGGGTTTGATACGGTGTCTGTCTGTCCGTCTGTCCGTCTGTCCGTCAGTCTGTCACAGCCCTGTAACTTTTGAACCGTTAGACATAGAGAGCTGAAACTTTCGCTATGTATACATTATGTGGAAGCCTGTACAAGATGGCGGCAATGAATTATTAAAAAATATTAAAAAATTATTTTGTTCCCCATCATGTGGCATATCAAATTAAAGAGAATTTTGCAAGGGCTCCATATATGTAAGAAATATTTTTTTCTGACAAAATTTGTTGAACAAAAAAGCCTGCCAAACATTTGAAAAATGTTGTCCCCCCACCCCTAGCGGCCAGACCATAAATGGTAAAAATATGAAAAAAATTGGAGATACGTAGAATTTTGAGTAGATTGTGAAATAAGTACGAAAATTTCTGTATCTTCTATATTTTCTGAGAAAAATTAAAAAAATGGGGTATCTAGTTACCCCACTGTATCTCCCCCAGTTTTCATGTTTCCTAAATAATTTTTACAGTAGATCATTATTGATACTAGGATTGGCTCAAATTTGAAGTTTCATCCAAATCCGCCAAGTTGTTCCCGAGTTACAGATTTTAGAAGAGCGGATGGCCTTCCCTATATTCTCATCTCTTCTCTTGCTGCTACTTCATTTGATTTCTATTTTTCAAAACCAAAGTCATTTGCACGAATGGATCGTATATTTTAGCTCTATGCTGCTGTTGAAAGCTAAATAAGTTTTAAAAAACTATAATTTTTTTTAACTTTGAGTTTTTTTTTTTTTTTAATTTTTTTCTTAAATTTTTAAAACTTGAAATGCTGTATTCCTTTGCATGTCAAGTATTGCCAGTGTTTTGCTTTACTTAAACCATTAAGTTAGTAAAGTACCGTTATATGCATTTTTATCCAAACTAACTGAAATATGAAATTTTATCAAAATCGTTGAGACCATTTTGGAAAAAACTCCGTGTTTGTGAAAATGACACTACGTGAAGGGGCTCTAAGAGTAGGGCTAGAACAAAAATTTCAATGTCCCCTTTAGTGGCCATGCAATAGCTCCCTAACATGAAATTTGAAGTAAATTGATTCACTCGTCATACAGACAGAAAAACAGAATCGGCAGATACACTATAACGAGCTTCTCTATCAACGTAATTTCAGAATTGTTAAATATCTCGAGTTCCAATTTTTGCACGAACACAATACATGTTTTATATCGAAAGTGCAAATTAAAATGGACTGGAATGTCAGCTCAGTATTACTAGGACATACCTACGTACAAGACATTACATTATTCATATCAAAACCAGTATCAGGTGTACCTATGCAGGATATGAATAAATTGCCCTCTATTTAATGCCAACATAAAATGCCCGGAACACTATTGCACGAGGCCCTCCTCGCACTTACCCAATTTTATCATTCTAGGTATGTGGTTCAGGTATACTGTGAACCTTTACTAAGGGTAGGTCAACTGAAAATGGCCTTTCACAAAGTGGTGCTGACAACAAAGTATTCATGGTATTGGACTTCAATCTGAAATCCTAGCCAGTATTCTTAACTCACCCTAAACTCTATTTGGGTTTGTTTTCCTTTCTGCTATCGACTTGACCCCTTGACTGTATCTTAACCTATCTGCTCTTTGCAACATACGACGAGTGGTCTTTTGTGTAACATAGAGCCAACTATAAGTATGCATTGATGTTAATTTGCTTACGTATGTTGCAAAGAGCAGTTTGAGATATTTTTTTCAAATAAAGAATGCCCAAGCCACACACTAATGAAAACAAATTCCCGTCTCATCTGTGTTGGAAACTTGATTTTAACCAAAGCAATTGAACACACAGAATGCCCATCATAGCTTTGAGAGGATATACAATTTTTTTTCTTTAGTAATTGACTCTGTAAGGATCTAGATACAGATGATTGAAAATAAAAAGAAACCTACCATCGGGGAAGCATTCCAGTCTTTATGCATATGGTGTCGATTGCAACGAAAGTGGATGCACTCTGGAATTTATTGATGATACACCACCATCCTTACGACTGATAAATTGAGTGCAATTGTGACGCTGGAGATTGAAACTGGTATGACTAAGGATATACTGGGTGGTTGAGTTTTAAGGGCCGTGGTTAAGTTTATTTATGCGACCTCGAAGGCACACCTCTATCCGATGGTCCACATTTGCGATGACGCTGAGGCATAATTGCTCTTCTATGCTGTTAATGTGCCGAATTATCTCATCCTTTAGCTGACTTAACGACGTACACCTTTTCTTTCAAATAACCCCAAAGAAAGAAGTCCAACGGTGTCAAATCACATGATCTTGGCGGCCAATTGACAACGCCACCACGTGAGATAACACGAGCCATTGTTTCGTTAGCTGTGTGGCAAGTGGCCACAGATAAAAATATTCATCAGAGATATGATTGGGTCAGAAGATCCTGAAGACGTTCAATATGCACCTACCAACGAAAGTGTGCTCCTAACAATCACTCTGGCTGCTGCGTTCTTATAATATCCATCCATGACGACGCGCGTCGGCCTCCCTCTCAACGCCTGCGATCATTTGGTGGAGATCTAGGACCGAACAAGTATACATTCTCAGCGTTTGAATATCTATGTCAAGAGTCCTTTGAAGTCCATAAACTCCTGTAGAAAAACCAGCATAAATCACATCGACACGGGTGGTCCCAGAGCGCGACGGGATTTATTGGACTGTCGATGTTGTTTGGTTGTGATCTCATACATCTCATATCCCGTCTGCTTCAGAAGTCCAAGAGACTGCTTCTAAAACGTCGACGAATAGCAAAGTGATCGCCTCTTAAGGCTGAGGCAGGCCTTCCGCTCAAACATTCTCCTAAAAACATTGGAGAACTCTACAAATGTCTCGGCATTTCAGTTGCCTAATCTATATTTAACGAATACACATATATTGGAGCCTTTCGCTGTCATTCTCTACCTCTGCATTCAAATTATTTATTGGGAAGCAGGATACGATAAGCCCGATAAAATTCTTCTGTAATGAGAACAATCTCGGTTTTAAGAAGAAGGTTAATCAAAAGCTTATCTCGAGCTGTGTAAACTCATAAATAGTGTTCAGAGCCCTGTCAGCACCAGTCTCTAAGATTTGACCTGAGATTCAACTACAGAGTGGAAGCTTGTCTAGTCAGCAGACCCTTTTTGTAATCAATAACCAAAGTTATAGTCATTATCATAGCTTTGGTCTACAGATTCACTGAAATCATGACGTCTGGCCACATTTTTAGAGGCTCCCTCCATGTCCATGCATGTGCATACCTTGAAGATCGCCCATTCCATTCTAGCAATTAGATTTGAAGTGGGATTTGGTGCGTTGCGTTGGTTGGCATGATCTGCGATAGGTGTGATATGTATCTTCAGTGCATCCAGTCTTTTCACATTCTTTTAGAAAGAAAGGAGGGAGGTCCCCTGTAAGGATTTTTGGTATAGATGCCAGTCTAACCATTTCCCCCAAATAATCCGTCTCAATATCCGAAAACCATGTACCAATTAAGAGAATACATTACCGCAAGCCATCCATTGACAAAATAGCGTCAAAAATATTGATCCTAGGAACACAACATGTCACACATTTCTCTCTGTCGGCTGTCATTTTCCGCTAGCGAACGTCATGTGTCAGTAGCAAGTCGTCGGAGAAAACATTTCTCGAGTTTCACACTTCAGATGTTTTCTGAAAGTAAATTGCAAATACATATTGACACCTAACCGTTGACATGGAAATAACGTAGTGACAATGAACGAAGTATTTTGAATACCCACGAGACAAATGTGGACCAAAATTTATGTATGAATTGGAAACAATCCTTGAAGAGTCCTCCTCCTCTTATTCTTTCTATTCTTTTGTTTCAGTGCAATCGAACGATGCATCTTGCTTTCTTGTTATAAAGTCATGTTCATTCTTATGAGAGAATAATGAGAGTCTCTGGCAATTTATTTCAACCTTGAATGCAAAATACTTGGCATAGTTCCAGACTCGTCCTTATAGTCACTTCAACTGTGAACAGAACAGGATCTATTGTTTGCCATAATTTGTGCCTCTCTCGCATAGAACAAATAGTATCTGAATTGTAGGCAAATGCATTGGTAAGCGATGCAGCGAACGTGAATGGAAATTCATAAGAAAAGTTGTTTGGGAAGTATTTCATGAAAGTTTGCTTTGCAATGTACATTCACACATTTGAGTAGAATATTTATCAGATAAAAACTATTTATTTGATAATATTTTTTGGTTCAATGGAGTTGTAGTCACTTAAGTTGGTTAGAATTAGAGGTGTGGCAAATCCGGGAATTGTTGTTTTCATGTAAAGGTCCAGGTTACAACATGTAGATTGCATCCACGTTGGCACCCTTGGTGGTAGATACTGGAGCTACTACGATATTTAGTGTGAGCCAACGTATGTACATACGCAGGCTCGTCGAAATAGCGAGACAACCTAGTCACCGACGCACAGGGAATTGTTGATGTGTTTAAGCAACACTTCCAGCAGTTGCTTAACGGCCAGCAAATAGAGAGATAGGATAGAGAACCCACCTCCAGTCAATGAAGAACCAACGCCTCCACCCAGTATTGAAGAAGTTAATGTAGCCATCGGAAAATTGAAGAACAACGAAGCCGCTGGCTCTGATGGGCTTCCAGCTGAACTCTTTAAATACGGAGGTGATGTCTTGGTAGGGTGCATGCATCAAGTCATCAACCAAGTATGGGTGGAGGAACGTATGCCCAACGACTGGAGCATCAGCTCTATATGCCCCATCTTCAAAAAAGGCGATCGTATGTCTTGTAAGAACTACCGAGGCATATCCCTGTTAAATGTCGCCATATAAGATGCTATCCAACGTATTGTGTGAACGTCTAAAACCTTTCTGCAACACACTAATCGGCGCGTACCAGTGCGACTTCCGGCCCGACAAATCGACAATAGACCAAATTTTCACACTCAGACAAATCCTGGAAAAGACCAACGAATTTCAAGTCGAAATCCACCACCTTTTCATGGACTTTAAAGCCGCCTATGACAGCATTCATCGTCTTGAGCTCTACCATTCGATGGCCCAATTCGGGATACCGGCAAAACTTATCCAGATGTGTCGCGTAACGCTGGAAAACACGCGATGCTCTGTGCAATTTGGAAACAACTATTCGGAGCTCTTCCAAACATGCACCGGATTCAGGCAAGGAGATGCGCTGTCATGTGATTTCTTCAATATCGTGTTGGAGCAGGGCAGGTGTCAATACGGAAGGCACTATCTTTCACAAAGCCGTCCAACTGCTGGGATACGCAGACGATATTGACATCATCGGAAGATCCCGGGAAGCCGTCGTAGAGGCGTTTACGGCTATTGATGAGCAGGCGAAACGGGTTGGTCTTGAAGTGAAGGAGGACAAGACGAAGTATATGTTATCAACAAACAAAAATTTATCTATCCAAAACATTGGGCAGAACGTCACTGTTGATAGCTATAATTTCGAGGTAGTTAAGGAGTTCACCTACCTCGGAACCAATATCAATCCTACAAATGACACCTTTGTAGAGATCCGACGAAGAATAACCTTAGCAAAGCGCTGCCTGCTCTACAGAATGCTCATGTGTGTGTACGAGTATATATAATGTTTAGTTTGCTTATCGGTGAATAGTTGCTACTGCTACCTACTACTGTTACTGATTATGATTGTATGAAGGATGGATGCCATTTGGTCAGGATTTAGGTTAGATAAAGTAGATGGGTGCCTGCTTACTTAGACCAACAATTCGGGTCTATAACGCTGTAAGGAACCTGTTAGAACCACCCAGAGAGTAATATGAATCTCGGGAGGGACGTCAGCTCAAGGTTGCTAAGTCCTCCAGCTTTGAGAAGAAATTACTGCCAAGAGTTTTATTTCTTCTGACGGATATGCCCTGGTATCATCCCTCGACCTAATTATAGCAGAGTCCAGAGAGCTTATAGACAGCTATCTCCCGTCGGTATGGAATGCCAACTCCCTTTTCTTCCTGGTTCTCCAGTTCCTCTAGTAAATTCTGTCAGGAATCCTTGCATTGAATCTCCTTTCGAATGTTAGCAATGGGTTCATTTGATCTGTTTTTGTAAATCCATTGGTAGCCTCCTATCGCAAGAGAATGGAGGCCTGACCGTAGGTCCACAATTGGCCTTCCTTAAATCTTATAGCAATTTTAGCTGCCAGACTACTATAATAAACGTCAAGCGGAATGAAACTAAGCATGGTTACCATGTTCTCATAGATCCCATGATTCCGATGCATTCCGCTCTGTGGATTTTTGTGAGGTTTGAAAGCAGATATTACTTCTCAAGTACCGTCCACCGTCTGAATTGATCTCTTCTTAGTGAAAAGAATAATCTTCGTCTTTGAGGGGTTCACTCCCAATCCTCTGCTTCCGACCCAGTTTTCCTCTAGCTATAGTGCAAAATTGAGTCTTTCATTAAGAACTGGGAGAAATTTCTACGAAACCAGGATAACCACTTCGTTGGCATTTTCCTAGGATCTCATTCACCACAAGGAGCCATATAAGCGAAGAAAGAACTCCGCCTTGGTCAGGATTTGGGCGACTGGATTTGTTGCTTCCTTATTTTGTAATAAATTTTATGTGACATGCTTTTGGGGGATGTTTGGACATATGACTGTAGTCGTAGCGTTTTTCGTGGTTTGATTTGTTTAATGCTGAGAAATTCTCTGGCTTAGTATAATTACTTAGCATAGCATCCTTTTTGTTCAGTCAAATTCAGTCAAAGTTGAACACCATTCCTGCATGACTCTCAGAGCTTTCTGGTGCCTTCAAGTGCCACGCTAGAGAATTAGCTATCGGGGATTTCGTTTCACGAAAAGAAGAGTTTTCTTCTCTTCGTCATCAGTGTAGTTCCCATTGTGTTTCTTAAGTGAGCACAAAGGATTTCCTTGGAAATAGCTTTGTGTAGTCGGGCCCCTACAAACCCTGTAGGTTTTCAATGTTGTACCTTGCTAGCTCCTCGGTGTAGAATTGCCATTTTCCATCAGGTTAACCTCTGTCGAAGAGTTTAAGTGGACCTTAGTTCGCATAGTATTTTGTTCCACCAAAACCACTTTTAACAAGGCTAATGGGGCTGCTCATAGGCTTGTTTCGTTTATTTTCTATTTCAAGGAATGGCTTTGCTTTGCTTTGCTTTGCCTTTAGATGGCCTCCTTCTGAAACCGTCGTTTACATTGAATTTGATAGTTCTTTGATGTGGATTTCTGAGTCTAATATCGAGACCTTCTTCCCTTATTCCAGTTCAAAAAGTTTGTGTGCCTCCCCCTCCTTTGTAGCCCTCCACATCCAGCTAACAGAATAGAAAGCATTAAATACTAATATCCTAGAAATTTGTTTTGTTTCCCCCCTCACAACGCCCAGAGTTGCCATGCACTTTATACACATGAATAACTTATTTTATTCCCACTTATTCGACAACTGTGATTGTTTGCATGCACGTTACTTAGACTACTACGAGAACAGATGCTACGCATTTGTAATGTAAATTCTCTCCCACAGGATATGGATACACTGATGAATGTTTAATTATCCTGTGTAATTCCATATTATTGTTCGCAAGCGTGTCTTGTATCAGATGGTGGTTCCTTTCAATCATGTGATGCAAACGGCAAATGTAATTAGACATGCGTCCTAATTTGCAAGTCCACCACCTGCCAGGGAAGCAAATTGTTGTAAGCAGATTATATTCTTGTGTTTCTATCTCAATGTGTATGTACTTTGGTTGGTAACCACTTTACCCGAGCAATGGCTCACAAGTGAAGTATGCAGATATTTGTCGTCTGCAGGCTTGGCGGCACCACAGTAGATCGACGCCTATGAACACCTATTGCAACGTACCATAATGAGATAAAGGATATGTGGAACTTTCAGTCTTTTCTAGTCTCTCTCTCCGGTGTAGTCGTTGTAGAAAGGATTATAGGTGGGGTGTGGATCGCCCACAGGAACTGGAGTAGGGCACAACTTGCGAACAATGTAATAAAATTCAATTTTCCGTATGTGGTTGGCCAACTAGACGAGGCAGGTGATGGGCGGAAGGTGGGTTGATGGGAAGTAGTCTCGCCAAAATTTGTAGACTTGTGGTTATTGACTACATTGTAGGGAAAGTCAATCCTATTAATTTGTTGTAGCTTACTCATTGGATTAGGATTAGGAGTTTGTACACACCCAATCTTTGGTTGGCTTTTGTTGTGATATTATCTGGGTGTTAACAAGTTCCAGTGTATTTTGTACCGTTTATCTTGGGACACGTGTACTTTAGTGGAAGCAATGTGCAGAGTTTCACACTCTAATCCTGTTTGCCAAAACAAAATGAAGATGCTTTAAATATATGACCATGACAAAGCTTAAGCCTTATAGCATGGAATCATATCCATATTTATTTATGTTAGGAGCCAGAAGTTGTCAGAGAAGTCGAAAAGAGTTTAGACACTTACAGCTACTTGTGTGCTTTCCAAGGGAAATCATCCCTGGGATGAATCTACTCGAAGAAACCAGTCGTTGCCTTGTCCAATAAATTCTCCAGCAACACGAGTGTATTCCAAACTGAAGTTTTTCAAATTCACAAGGTTTTCCGGGTACTATCCAGTTTAGCCACCGATGTGTGTCATTCAGTACAGTAAGTTGAAAACTGGTCAGAAAGAGGTCGAGGAATCCTCCGGTGGCTTATTGCCTTTTGGTAGGAGACTGGTACCTTTTTTTCTTTCACTGTTCGAGGAATACTCCTTTCCTGAAATAGGTTTTGTAACATCTTTTTGGCCATATATCCCCTGTAGAACTTATCGGAGAATACCACAAAGGCGTTGCTAGTATTCTCTACTGCCTTTCAACTTCATCATGACCATTTGATGCGACTTTCTGCACGGATTCTGATTGACTTTGGGGTGCCTTCTCATTACCAGAGGAAGACATACTTGTACTTGATGCGACTGACCTGGACTGAAGCTCAATCAATGAATTCTGTAGACCTTAAGGTGATCAAGTTAATACCAAAGATAGAGAAGCTACAGAGATACTTCATCATCATTCTTACGTCGTACGTCAAAAACGTTGGAATACTCTTATCAGATCAAGATGTCCTTACTATCAGCAGCAAGTTTAAGTTAGGCTAGTTAAGTTGGTAGTCCTGGCAAGAGTCAAGACAAACTTAAAGCAAGAATGTGTCCGTTTGGTAGACCAAAAGAATCATCGGGTTCTAGGGAAACCTTTACTTATCTCAGGACGGTTGTGATGAGATTTCATTGTGCCTTGAGTGGCTAATTAGTGTGCAAAGCTCGACCGAGAAGAAAAGGATTACAAACGAGAAGTGTGAAGCAAATGAACCCTTAGGATTGTTATGTAGTTAGGTGGCTCATTCAACTGAACTCTTAATATCCGGCTGGACCATTTATCTAGTAGGGTGCATAAGAAATGGGTGCTAATAAGTCGAGAGCTACAAACCAATACAAACTGCGGGTCTTGAGGCTATTCTCAACCTGTCTCCGCTAGACATCTACACGAGATCAACAGCAGCCATCAGTGCCTTAAGAATAAGTCAGACTGCGTGCTGGAAGTCAAATACGATAGGGCACGAGACCATCCTTGGCAGATTTTTCGGCCATACACCCAAAACAGACTACACTACGCCTTACCTTGACCTCAAAATACCATTTACCTCAGCTTACCCTAGCAGAGAAGATTGGAAAGATTTACACTGATGGATCAAAAATGAACACCGGTGTAGGATCCGGAATCTTCTTCGAATCACTGGGTATATCCCAGACCACAGCAGTGTTTTCCAAGCGGAGGTCCTGGCAGTGACAATAGCGGCCCGTGAGTCTGCCGTAAGAACAATACCTCCAGAAGGTATCACTTTCTTTACAAGACAGCCAGGCAGCTATCAAAGCAATTGCTGACATAGAAATAAAATCCAAGCTTGTGAAGTGCTGTCGCGAAGAGCTTAAGGTTCTTGGAACACAGCACAAGGTTCTACTCTGGTGGGTCCCTGGGCACGAGGGCGTCCCGGGAAATGAAAGGGCAAATAAATTAGCAAGGAAAGCTTCATCGGACCCACTTGAACTGACTGACCTCTCCATAAGCACACCGCCCTGCGCTCTCAGGCTTGAAGCAGGGAAACTGGCTATGAGAGAGGCGAACTTGAGATGGAAGTCCCTAGATACTTGCTAAACAACTATGGCCAACTTTTGACAAAGCAAGGACTGAGAGAATTACCCGCAAGAGCAGACGTTCACTGTCCATACCCGTGGGAATACTCACGGGTCACAACACTCTGCAGTACCACCTAAAGAAACTACGTCGGATGAAAGAAGAACTCTGCAGAGGATGCGGTGATGAGGAGGTTATAGAGAACACTACCCACTTTATCTGCCAGTGCCCTGGACTCCAACATTCCAGGTACAAATTCCTCGGCAAGCACTTCTTTCAGGATCTAGGAGAACTCTCCAATGTCAATACCGACATGTTACTGAACTTCATCAGCACTTCTGGATGGTTAACGGATAACGAGTAAGTACAACCATGGGAAGTGGTTACAGATATTTATGGGTTAAACGGACAAGGGGTACTTTTTCTAAGCCCCCCTCTGGGTAACACAATGGCTCAGTGCTGACTTCTGTGCGGCGGAGGTATTTCGTTTCCTATGCCAACCCAGAAACCTAACCTAACCTAACCTACGAACCAATGGAGTCGTGCAGTAACTCTCAGGTCAAAGGATCTGCTTTATGGAAGAACTGCTTACATATGTAAGATTTATTCCAATTATGGAATTAAGTTCCCCATTATTTCTGAAGCTATTTTTAATTCCCTTTAACCACCTACTTAAGTTGCTAACACAGAACAGCTGTAAGAAGCTAAGAGCAGACTGGAACCCCAAAAGAAGGACAATTTCAGAAATCTACTGCACAAAAGGATACAAAACAACGGAAAACTTTCGAAATGTTTAAATTTAACAACCAAAAGTAGAACAGCAAAAGGAAAACTTTTCAGCAGGACACTCTACTGTCAGGTTTGAATGTACTGTCAACAGTCTCGTAATTTGGGTAAAAAAAAAACACCAGCTTTTGTCCACTTGAGACATTTTACATCCAAGGAATAACTTTTTGCTGCAGTGCTGCTCATCTTTGTCTCTGCACAAGAATGTCCATCTCACAACTGAGCTGTATTGCGTTTTACCTGTACAAAGCAAGATTTTATATCCTTTTTCATGTCTCCAGAGTACAATGTTTCCTTTTCTTCTTATTCTATGGTGCTACCTGTAATGTTGCTTTGGCTATACGAGATATGTACCTTTAGACCGAGGAAATAAATAATTTAGCCCAGCTTTCTTAACCTAATTTTGCATGGGGCCTTACTCAATTGGTGCAGTGCCATACAAAGGATAGAAATGTACTGCAATTGGGTTTGAAATTCACGTGACTGAGTTACATCAGCTTTCTTGTCTCGGCAGAAGGACTAGACAATTTGGTCATCTCAAGTGGACAATCTCTTAAAGTTGAAGGAGAACAAATTGGCCTTTAAAGGACATCTATTTTGACTATTGTATTGGTTGAAAAGTTTATTCACATTCAGGAGTTCACCTCGACAATCATCCGCTTCAGAGGACAGTTTTGCTCCATTGAACTTTTTCATTTCGAGCACACTTTGCAGGTGTAGTTTTGCCTAGCATTCTGAATTTCTCATGTGTGTCCTGCACAAGGTTTAAAGGCATGCAAGGACTAGAAGAAGAAATTGTGTGGCAAAATTCACAAGTGCATCCAAATGCCAGACGGTACGTAGATGAAAGTTTAATGGTGATAAGTCGAATGATCTGAATCACTTGACTGGAATGTAAAACTCGAGGAGACAAATTCGTTTTCATATTTTTCTATTTCCTTTTGAGTGTTATTCACATCAGTGAATCAACCAGCTGGATCCTATTGAGGCTGCATCAGTGCATTGTGTTTCCTTTAAGAAAAAAAAAACTCCCTTTTAAAGGCATTTGCAAGTGATGGTAGGAGCTACAAAATGTGTTGCTTACAGGGAGGTAAGGTCCGCACTATAGATCCTACCGGTCACAGTGCTAACACAGTAGGTTACATTCCCCATAGCACAGTGATGCTAGTTGCGGATAGAATTGAAATGTTTTGGATGCTACCAGATCCTGTGGAGAAAGCACTGTCATTCTTTTAACAGTATCCTTGGTTAGTTGACTGTGCATTCTAGAAAGCCAACAAAAAGTTTTCTCTCTTAGGTCGATGAAAAATGCTCCCTTTATAAGCTGAAAAAAACTCTTAGAGTGGACTGACCCTAATGCCCAGTTGAACCAGTAGCATGCTCAATTTTTGGTGGATTACGTTCTTCTTGGAGCCATAAATTTATCCCTTCGTCGAAATTTGGTGGCCTTAAACTAAATTACCCACTTTAAATCACTTGGTGCGAGAGGAGGGTCTACATATTCACGAAATTTCTAAAGAAAGGGCTTTGTTCTGCAAGGACATAGTAATTGAGTATTCGTAGTTCCTACCGAAAAGAGCAAGTGGAATGCTGTTAAAGGAGTGTGATATTTGTAAGGAATCATAAAATTGTTGGTGTTCAAATATTTCTCACTTAAGTTAAGTGAATTCAAACTTTGGAGTCATCAAACCAAATGTGCTCCCTCACGATGGTCCATAGTGTTCACTTACTTTTTTAGAAAAGATTAATGTCAGTACACCGCCTGAACATTTCTTAAAATAGCCGGAGACTAAGTGGTCATATATATGAATAATGTCAATGAAGTCTTGCTAGTTTTTTCAGTAACTGAATGAAAGGTTCGGTTCCATTCAATTGTCGCTTCGAAAGCACTTAGTGTATTTCAACACGAACGCGAAAAACTACTGCGAATTACGAACGAATGCAAAACGTACATACTCTATCTCTCTTCAGTCAATTTGGACACCACCTATGGAGAATACATATTGAACCCTGATACCATCTGAACTCTTTGAAGCCTTTGAAGACATCTAAAGTTATTGAAGTCATTTAAAGTCAATGAAGTCTTTGAAGCCCTAGAAGTCTTTGAAGCCTTTGAAGTCTTTGAAGCCTTTGAAGTCTTTGAAGGCTTTGAAGTCTTTGAAGCCTTTGAAGTTTTTGAAGTCAGTGAAGTCTTTGAAGTCAGTGAAGTCATCTGAAGTTCTTGAAGTCATTTAAAGTCAATGAAGTCTTTGAAACCCTAGAAGTCTTTGAAGCCTTTGAAGTCTTTGAAGCCTTTGAAGTCTTTGAAGGCTTTGAAGTCTTTGAAGCCTTTGAAGTCTTTGAAGCCTTTGAAGTTTTTGAAGTCAGTGAAGTCATCTGAAGTACTTGAAGTCATTTAAAGTCAATGAAGTCTTTGAAGCCCTAAAAGTCTTTGAAGCCTTTGAAGTTTTTGAAGTCAGTGAAGTCAGTGAAGTCATTTAAAGTCATTGAAGTCATTGAAGTCTTTGAAGTCAGTGAAGTCATCTGAAGTTCTTGAAGTCATTTAAAGTCATTGAAGTCTTTGAAGTCAGTGAAGTCATCTGAAGTACTTGAAGTCATTTAAAGTCAATGAAGTCTTTGAAGCCTTTGAAGTTTTTGAAGTCAGTGAAGTCAGTGAAGTCATTTAAAGTCATTGAAGTCATTGAAGTCTTTGAAGTCAGTGAAGTCATCTGAAATCATTGAAGTCTTTGAAGCCTTTGAAGTCATTGAAGTCATCTGAAGTCATTGAAGTCATTTAAAGTCATTGAAGTCTTTGAAGTCTTTGAAGTCTTTGAAGTCATTGAAGTCTTTGAAGTCAGTGAAGTCTTTGAAGCCTTTGAAGTCTTTGAAGCCTTTAAAGTCTTTGAAGTTAGTGAAGTCATTGAAGTCTTTGATTTATGAACGCATTCCTAAATGATTGCATTTTTTTTTACAGCTCCGGTGTGGAGGATAACCCTCATCAAGGAAGCTGAATTGAACTTCTCTCCATTTTAGTTAGTGCCTTTTGCCTTTGAGCCAAAAGGGGAACCGATAAATAGATAATGATGATAAAGTAAAGAAAGCCTGTTAAAAAAGGCTCACTTTAACGAACCAATTAATCAATAAAATCGTTCATGCCTCATGGGGTAGACGTACACGGAGTCGACAATACAATTCGAATGTATAAATAAATAAAAAAAAATATTCACAAACATTTATCGCGCAATAATACTCGTACATTCACGCTGGCGTGAATAAATAAATTCACAGGTGTACATGTGCATGTTCCCAATAGGGTCATCACTGCCAACGAAATACATGAGATGCCAACTAGGCACTAGATCCGCACCACGGCTAGGCGGTGAGGAAATTAAATTAACGACAGCACTGAAAATTCCCAAATTGATGATGAACGAACAGTCATGATAAATTTTCCGCTTCCAAATGAAAGTGATAGAAGCGAACATTGTGCAATTTAAATAAATATTTGTTTCATGCAGTGAGCAAGGCCGTAAAACTACGTACAGTAGGGGGCAAAAGGAATTTATGGCAACTCTAAAATAAATTTAATTTTTGCTTGCGCTAGGCAAATATCCCAAAACACATATCACGACAGCAGAACTGCGTATAATATTTGTTTGTGGAAAAGTTCCATTCTGTTTGAATTTGAACAGTTGAAGTTGTGGGAATAAAAACCACCATTTTACGGGGACTGACATTCATGAATCATAAGGGATTCGCTTTGGAGGTTTGGATGAGCTTGAATGAGTGAAAAATGTGCCTTTTATGGCGTCACATGAGGTAAAAGGTGGCTTGAAGTAAGCGCACTGAAGCACGCAGGTTGGATTCAATAGAATACTGTGCAAGGATTTTTTTTTACTGGATACTGCCCACACAGTGATATAGATATCATAAGGATGCAGGGAAATGACTCCATGTCCATTTAAATGACACAAGTGGGGAGTTCAAACGAAGAGTCACTCTCATCAATCGGTGTTTCTATGGCCAAAGAAGGCAATTGAGTAACAATGCCATATCTCGAAGGTGTGTAAGGTACTAAGCATTTCAGTCCTGGTGTATGACGCAGTGGCATGGGATTTTGGCAAAGCCGAATGAGGATACCTTTCGATATTCAAGAAAAAAGTTCTTGGAGTGATCTTAGTTCCCGTCTGCATAGACAGCGAGTGGAGAAAAAAATACAGAGCCGACCTACATGGTCTATTCAAGGTCATCGACTTAGTCAAAAGAGTTCATAAACAGCAACTAAGATGATTGGGTCATGTACAGTTGATGGAGCTCAACGTTTCAGCTAAAAACCACTTCGAATCCTGGAGGATGATCTTGTTGTAAGTGGAGGAGGCGGACCAACTTGGCATGCGCAACTGGAGGAAGCTGGCTCTAGAACGGGCTGATTGGAGATGTTTGTTGGTTGACTCTAAGTTCACAGCTTCGGAAAATTACTCCACTTTTTCCACTCTAGCTGCCTACCGCCTACAAGCCCGGTGTGTTTCAAGTTTTGGTTGAGTGACTCGCTTCTCTTGGTTACAAGATTTAAGCCTTTTTCCATAGGTTCCGCTCACCCTAAATTGTGGTTTTGCTATAGGTACTAGAATGCCAATAACTATTAGACAGACATTTGGAAAAGAAGTCCACTTTTATTGGTACAGTGGGTAAATGCAGCACCACGCATGATTTATTGTGATTTATGACTCAAAGCTCCCACTTCAAGTAATAACCCTCTAATTTCAATCTCAGAACGCCATATACGTCCTCAATTGCTCCATAAATTGAGGATAATTCGTCAAAAATGTTCCCTAGAAAGTTTACTTCACTAAAATTTCATGCTAAGCAGTTTCTTACTTCCTGTGGGAAATTACTCGAAAAGAGGATTGATTTCCCATAAGAGGTGGAGGAATTCCCGTGGAGTAATTTTCCCTGCACCTCTCAGAACGTACAGAAAAAACTAACAACACCCTTCAGGATAGTGCCAAACACATCGACCAACGCGTGTGAAGATGAGGGAAAAGCCACGGATGTAGTCCCCTTTCCTTCCAAGATGAATTGCTTACAAGTAGTACACAGAGGAGGGTCCACGTTTCTGTACAGAGCGCGGGGAGAGAATTGGAGGACTGCTAACTCCAGCAAAATGGAGCATAGTATGGTATGCAGTGAAACATGTTGCAGAGATAATCATGAAGGAATGTCGACAGAGTCTGACAGAGCAACAGTGCAAACTAAACTCAGAGGATAAGAGCTGAGTCCGATGGCGAACCAGTGAATGGAGAAAGAGGAACGTGAACTATCGATTACTTAGGCTTACCAATTGAGCACGCTGGTGTCTAGCCTACACTTGAAGATCCATAAGCTCCCTCTGTTCCAAAAGAATCTAACTACAAATAGTCTTCCTTTTTCCAATAGATATGTTAGAACAATCACATATCAGGTCGAAGACAGATTCAATTTCTCCCATTGCCTTTGTACACCTTGATCAGTGTCCTGCCGAATAAGAACCATGGGTTTAAGTGACAAAGCTCAAATCTAGCGTCTTGACCATTAGTTTAGGTTATGTTATAAGGGTGTGTAATGGGAAGAGAACTCATCATGTCTACTCGGTGAAACTATGTATTGGGATGTGGATATCTATCTTGGTGCTGCTCTGCCTTTCTACCATTTTGTACTTCTTACGAATCCAAGCAAGTTCATTTATTCCTGATTCTGGTACCTGTGCTGTGAGAAGAATCTGTAGCTTAGAATTCGTAGGAGAAGAAGTGTTCTTGTGATGGATTGACTCTACCTCTTCTTCGTCTCCGCAGCCCCTGCATGGATCATTAGATTCTGCATTCCATTTGAAATATCCAATCCTGCTTGTTGAGCGCTTTTCATTGCAAAGCATTGCCAGTCTCTGCACTTTGTAGAGTTCTCTATTTCTTTTGCTGTCCACCAGGCTTAAGATCCTTATCTTTCTCCGAAGATCCTTTTGCAGGCCTACAGACCATTCAAACATTGTTTCATTCTTTCCCCTGCATTACCTGCTCAAACTTGATGCTATAAGGAAAGCCAATGCTCGCTGGACTCATTGCCCCTTCAGAATCTCGAGAGAGCTCTGGCCTAAACTTAACCAGAAACGTTCAAAAGAACTGTTGCATCTGAAGCGTCCAAACCTGAGCACCATCATCGGTGTCTTCACGGGGCACTGCCTAATCGGCCTACACGCTAGACGTCTGGGACTTCCATCTAAAGATTTTTGTCGGAGTTGCAGGGACGAGAAGGAAGAAGAAACTATTCCTCATCTTCTCTGCAACTGCCCTGCCCTAGCGTCAAGAAGAAACCTCCACCTGGGGTCCTTCTTCTTTGACGACATCGGTGACCTGACTGGTGTACCCATCACGTTTTATTAAAAGCTCCGGTTGATTCTCCTGATCCAGTGGCAGAACCTCTTCTAAGTGTTATTGTGTCTGGTAATCTTTTTGTACTGGTCCTCTGTCTCTCATTGTAGTGTCGTGGTTTATAGTAATTGGCTGTGATTATTGTGGATCCGGTGGTATTCAATGGGCCTTTTAGGCCTAAGTGAGCTGGTGCTGCCACGCTAACCTAATCTAACCTTCCCCTGCATTCCTTCTCCACGACAACTTAGAGTCTGGAATTACTCCGAGATATTTCACCTCAGTTAAATGTTTGGACACTAGTGTCTAGGTATCCCAAATCAAAGGAACACACGTCCCACATGCTGGCAATGCTACTATCCCTACTTAGATATAAAAAAGTTACGTATCCGCCCCCGTGGATAGGATAATAAAGAAACCGAAATAGAATTTCATAAAAAATTTCTTATCTGTTATCCATCTGACAACTTAGACACACTGATGACCTCAATAACCCATTAATTGTGACCTCCTATCAGTTTCGTTCGTGACTACAAAAATAGCTTAACCCCCAAAGGAATACTTTTCAAATCCAATTTGTAGATGGAAAAATAGCATTTCGCCAACGCGAAATTGAATTTAATCCCGTAAACTAATTTCTACCTTCCAACTCCTGGTTTTGGTCAGCACTATCACTTATGTATGATACCACAACAAATTCCATGGCAGGGGACAAGGAGTGAGCGGAGCGCAATATTTTTCAGGCAATTTAGTTTGATATGCATTTCGAGGACGATGCAGTTGACGCATACCGATTTAGAAGCAATTATTAATGCCACTGGCAGGTATTATTCAGTGTGCCTTTCTTGCTCTGCATCTGTATGGAGTGTGTGGTGTGGGGAAATGTGAAGCAAAGTGTATCATCGGATAAATAACACTTATCACTGCAGTTGATTCGCTTCAATGTGCAGGGTATTGAGTGAAAATATTGAATTTAGTTATAGATTTTGTGGATGCAGTTTGTAGGTAGGATAGTGGGTTACGTCGCCAATAGGGGCTCCAATGTTACAGTTGCACTTTAAGAGTGTTTGAAAATGAAAGGAGCTGGGTCTTGTAGGGACACGATTACATTGCAGTTGAAGGATGATAAGCTCCTTCAGACTTTTAATGCCAACCTCATATTGAATGTTTTAGGGTTTTCATGAAGGATAACAGGGCAAATGGAATAAGGTTGGTGTTATGTAAGTATTTATTTTTTTTTTTATTTGAATACCGTGTCATTTGTTCTGTTATCAAAGGACAGATAGTTTGGAAGTTAAAGATAAGCTTATGGAGAATTGACACCATTTATCAGTGTAAGAAGGTCTTGAACTGGGTTACTCTTGAAATGTTGATAATGTCACATAGACAGTTGGTCCAGTTGCCATTTTAATTAAAAACGGAGTTTAAACTCACTAGTCGTCGTGGTTTAGAAGTTAGTAAGCTAGACTGCTTGTACGCGATTCGTACAAGATAAGGAAGCTTTTCAAAAAGCCTCTGTCCTTCGATCACCAGAGTCTTGCAGAGTGCCTGCTTGAGATACGACTGTCTTTCATAGTGCTTCCACTTCTAAAAACTGAATCAAAAACTTGTATCAATTGCGTAACTTGGTCTTTTCCGTTGTCTCGAATCTAGGTCTAAGATCTAAAGGTCCTCTTGGTTGTAAGGTTTGTACTCATTCACTTTAGTATCAAAGACAGAGTATTTCACTTTTTTAGCTGATTAGGAAGATACAGAATTGATTGGGTTACTCTTGGATTCTATAGAGATTTTATATTCCGGGTACATACAAGTAGATCATGGTCCCTGGACGTCCCGCGACATTTAACCAATCGAGGAAGATCTTTGTTAATATCTGAGGCTTGAGTCTCTCTTAAGTGCATAATTTTTCTTTGTGATTTTGCACGGTGGCACAACCCTCAATTCTATGGGTTTCAGCCCCTTAAACGGTAAAGGCTGGTCTACAAATTAACTGACAGCAGTACTTAGCTTCGATGATATGAAAATCTTACTTGCTTATCCAAACCTAGGCTCCAACCTCTGCACTTAGCGCGGTCTTTAGATAATTGCCTTCAGTTGTACAATCCAATTTGGTTGAGGTCTCCTTGAACTTGTGCACACCAATTTCGGCAAAGAGACCCTTCACTTCTTCATCCCCCTTGGACTCTGCGGGCCGGAGCGTTGGTGTCCGTTCACTCTACATGTCTTAGCCATCTCAAATATACAATACGTAGTTTTTTGACTAGATCTATGCCACTGTATAGCTCGTAAAGTTTGTCGTTGAATCTTTGGAGGAGACAAAGCCAATCAATTCAAACGGGACGGAATGTCTTACGAAGAATTTTGCTCTCGAATCAGACAAGGATATTTTCATGCTCTTTCAATAAAGTCTTAGTGCCATAAAGCAGGATTCCGATGATCGGGGTTTCATACAGAGTTTCCATACTTTTTCGAGATAGGGCTTTACTGTTGAATTGGTTTATTACCCAAAAAAAACAGCTGTTAACAAGAATTATTCCTCTCTTGATCCCTGTGCTTGTATGAGTTTCAGAGTTAAAGTAGACAAAGTTACTACCTCGAAGTTGCAGCTGCCCAATGTGATGTTCTGTCCAATTTGTTGGTGTTGATTGTCCATTCTTGGTGACAGCATGTACTTGGTTTCGCCCTCGTTAATCGCTAAATCCATTTTGGCCACTTTTGATTCAATACTTCCAAAAAAAAAAATTCCTGACATCGAAGATTTCACTGAGGTCATTACCGATCTTGATGGAAAAGCAAACGTTATCCATCGCCATCCTGCAAAAAACGGGCAAGTTTGGCAGGGATGTCTAGTAGATGCTGTCATAGGTGTCCTTGAAATCGATACAAAATGATGACTATCGATGTGAACTTCTTGTGTTTTCTCCAGAACCTGTCGAAGTCTGTAGACTTACCTGGCTTGAAACCGCACTGTTAGGGGCCAATTAGGCTGTTGATAAAAGGTCTTAGGCGTTCCACCAAAATCACTGAATAGATCTTGTATGCCATGTTAAGGAGACCGATGCCAGCTAAGCAGATCTCCTTTCTTATGGATTGGGCAAATTATGCTGAGTTTCCTTTCAACAGGCTTACACCCGTCAGATCAAATCTTAGAGATAAGTTGGTGTATGCTCTCTACCAATTCATCACCAGCTGCCTTGGAATCTAAGCCGTCAGCTTCAACGGACTTTTTGGATTTCAACCTGGATATTGCTAAACTCATTCGCTCCTGAAATCACACATAATCTTTGGACCTAATAGAGATTGTAATTCAATGCTAGTGGAGCAAGTGAGGGCACCTTTGGTATGGGACTCAATTTCCTTAAATACTTAATTTGTCATGCCGGGGTTTCTTTTACTCCATACTCCATACCACCTATAGCTTATAGATTCTCCTTATTTCACAAAATCTCAGGCCCAAAAGGACTTCAAACTTCCAGCAGATAGCACCATTCATTCTTCCACAGAAAGG
Source organism: Chalcosyrphus nemorum (assembly GCA_949716465.1). Taxonomy (NCBI): domain Eukaryota; kingdom Metazoa; phylum Arthropoda; class Insecta; order Diptera; family Syrphidae; genus Chalcosyrphus; species Chalcosyrphus nemorum. The sequence goes on from OX454332.1 coordinate 36,826,257, forward strand.
CAGCAGTGCAATCTACTAAATATGTATTTTTAATTGGCACTTCAATCCGCTGTTTCTCTATCCATAACCTGCACTGAAATCTCAATTAGATTACCTTCCTCTGTTTGTTTTATTAAAGTTCACTGCTACTACATCTTGCACAACCTCTGTGTAAACTTTAAACACCCCGAAGGAAGAGAAAAACAACCAACAGTAGTTGGCATTCGTTGCGATAAGAATGCGAAGCATTATGAACTTGAATATTCATAGAATTCTCCTTTTTGCGTACGAACCCTTTTCATATTTGCATATTTATTTGAAGGGAGCCAAATTGCCATCCCAAGGACTCACAAGGAGGTGTGTGTGTGTGTTGGCTCATATAATGAATTTCCTTATTGCTAACAGGGTTATTGTGTGGGGAATCAAATTGTACCAACATCTTCCTTTCGTCATCTTTTTGGTGTATCGTATGCGTATCCTTGCCTCTGGGTAATCATAAATTATAATTACAAATATTTTGATTTTGGCTTCTACATGTGATTAATGATTTTTCTCTCAGACTCGTTAAATATTGGATTTTGACCCAGAAAAAGGGATTGAAAATATATTTATAGTTGTAGTCTTTAAATGGTTAAATCCTTTGGGAAGAAGGATCGATGAGGATGGCAAATAACATTGGTGCAAATCAGTAATACTGGGACGTGGATTTTTAATTTAATTTCTATGGTGGAGAGCGAAGTATCCTGTTCATTGAATGGGATGAGTGTCTTTTGCATATAGCCCAGAAGGACCTGGGTAGTATTTTGGCGCAGGAATATTGAGTCCTTAATACATAGAACTGTGATGAGTGATTCACTGATAACGTAGAGGAACTTACGACAATTGGAGAGCAGGAGAAATGAGTTGGTCTTAAAAAAGCCAAGATCCAAAAACTACATTGGCTCGACCACAGTGAGCGAATGGAAAACAATGGTCCAGGCAAGAGAATCTTCGAATTACAGTCCGCAGGTTTGAAACGGCGAGAGGACTAAACTTTTGCCAGAAAACTTGGTCATTAGAACTGAAAGCCGCGCGCCCAGGATTGCAGAGGATGGAAGGCAGCCGTGTCTTAGGCTGTAAGAGTCAGAAGCCCTTTAAGTGAATAAGTAATCTACACAGTTCTGTAGGCGATTCTTCCGATTGTTCTTAGAATAATGTCCTTTGAAAGATCTTTGGTCGCTTCTACATAGGCGTGAAATGAAGGGGGAGGAAGAATGCCGAACTACACAGCCTATAAAAGAACATCACCTTAGCCACAAGAGTTCACATATAGTGAGTAAGAAGACTTCGTCATATAGAGTGAATTGAGCCCAATGTTACAGTCAACACCTCGCAGTAGGTTCTTTCGTTTTTTTTTTGCGTTGGATGGTGTGGGAATCCTTCCCAGATAGGATGGGTTTGTTCTGGCTTCATTGTCCTGCTAGCACTATATTTCCATTCGGCTTTTTTAACGAGGCTGTCTATTAGCATGTTTAGGTAATCCAATATTTGACATGTGCCTTACTAAGGCAACCGTTGCTTTTGCTGCCTTCTCCGATGTACTTTAACTCCGGTTTAGGAAGTTTAGGTTAGGTAGATGGGCGCCTTGTGACCAGTAACCTTCTGGTCTCTCACTTAGCCCCACAATTCGGGTCCATTGTGCCCAATCATTTAGCCCTGGGAACGCTGTAATAAGGTCCGCTGTTAGAACCACCCAGATAGTAATATGAATCTCAGGAGGTCCACCAGCTCCGAGAAGAAATGACTGCCAAGAGTTCTCTTTCTTCTAACAGATAGGGCAGGACAGCCACACAGCAGGTGACGTATATATTCAATTTCTTCTTCGTCTCAATAGTCATTATACAGCACACCGAGTCTCTCTGCGTGAAGGCCAATGACACAATGGCCGGTAATTACGCCAGAAACGACCCGTGCGTTATGACGATTGAGTTTAACCAGAGTTGATGATCTCTTCTTGCTAAGGGCCGGCCATAGAGCTCTAGCCGTTAGGTATGTATCTAGATGAATCCAGTGTCTGTTTGCACGATCGATGGCTTCATCTTCTACTTTTTTCTTTAGAGAGCTGACTGGAGCTGCTACAAAGGGAAGGGCCCGCGATATGTGCAGCGTCGACCCTTTCCTAGCAAGCTCCATATGCCATGGTACCCAACTGAGGAGTCACCGGATTGGCTCTGGATATCTTGTTTAAAAGTGATTTGCAGGTTCTCACCGGCCTCGACTGAGTTATAGCAGAGTACAAAGCCTTAATGGCTGCCCGGCTGTCTATATAGACAGTTATCGTTTTTCCGACGATATTACTCTCACGTATAATCTCAGCAGATTGCGTAATGGCAGTGACTTCGGCTTGAAAGACGCTGTCGTTTATTCTAAAGGAGCAGTTTATTCCTAGGGCTTCACAATAAACTCCGGCTCCTGTACCACTGTCCATCTTAGAACCGTCGGTATAGAATGCCAGCTCCTTTTTCTTTTTAGTCCTCCAGTTCTTCCAGTAACTTCTGTCAGGAATTCTTGCAGTGCTGCTTGCTCCCATCCTTCCATGCTCTCCCTTCTATTGCTTGATTTGCTGTATTTATGACTTAAGACTGACTTATATATATTTCGCGGTAGCTGGCTCAAACATGTATATAAGGATCTCTGTCAACTTGATGTGCACAACTGGCTGGCTGGTGAGGTTTGTTGGTTGATTCTCAGCTTCACCACGAACTGAAGCAAACGCCCAATTAAAAATACAAATTTTAGTGTTTTCAGTTAAACAAATTATATATATGTATATGAGTCAAAGGACATCTGTTTGTTAATGACTACTATTTTGTATGATATTTTATTCATTAACTCCCCAGTTAGAGGGAAATTAATTAATTTGCAACGCTCGAATAATTTCTGATGCATGGTTTTTGAAATATTACCGCTGAATACCAACCGTTTATAATAATAATTCAATAAATGCAATGGGATTGCATCTGTGGCCAAATTGTTTTTGTACGTAATGGAGAACCATCAGCATCAGTGGAGTGGCATCCATCCAGATGCATGTACATTATTGTCCTCAGAAACAATTAATTGTTCTCGAAATGTATTATAATGAGTGTTTCATTGCCAATTATGTAAATTTATGCAGCAAATTTGTAGAAGTGTGTGTATGCTCGCAGTTGTTGTAATTAAGTTATTATAGGCCCCACTTTAGAGTGTGGCATTGTTATAGTAAAACATATTTGTAATTATACGCTTTTTTGTAGACTCCTGTGACATGGATGGATAGGCAACTTATATGTAGATGCAGCCTGTGTTCAAGTTGCATAAAGGATCAATTGTGTGGCAGTGCCTGCGTGAATGAATCGGGTAAAGCAATAGAAAGACAAGTGGGTGTTAGTTTTGTTGAAGCGATGAATGCATGGACCAGTAATTCAACCCATTTTTGTCAGTCCATCTGCTTTAGAGTGTTCTTTTGTTCCAAGATCCACAAGGGTGCTAGTTGGTGTCATTCGGAGAGAAACCAAATTACCTGATTTTGCTCTTCCTCGAATAAATGGCCAGTTGCTGCCTCTATCGTCCCGAGCTAACCTGAAAACTTAACATAGACCAGCTGGTAAAAAAGGCATGTATGTCTTTCTATACATGCAAAAGAACCTCTGACAAAAGATGAGGTCAGCAGCTGAACCAGCTTGACCTTTTGGATGTATACCACCAGAGTATGTCCAATCCTCTCATGTGGTCGATAGTGTAGTGGCCGGCCTTCAAGAGAGCCTACAACATCACCAACCTGAACAGAGTACAAAGAACGGCATGTATATGTACTACAAGACCTCTGAAAGATTCCAGGTATTGGGTACTGTTTTAGATTCTCTACCAACAGAACTTGCTGGGCCCCCCACAGACTATATTATCCTCCAATTAAACTTTTTTAAGCGTTTAAGTATCGCAGCCGGTAGCCTAAATGGTCTCAAAGGAAGCTATGCTAGTCTATTGATTTTGATCAGTTCTCTGGCGTTCTATGTTGTTATCCTTCAGACTAAGAATCCATACGTTGAGATGAAACTGTCTTTACCAGTGCTCATACAGTAGATGATACCAAACACTTTGTTGCAGACACTTTCTACATAGATTCTTTGCTTTCTAAAGGGCTTTCTATCCATCTCAGCTGAGTATGAGTCCTAAGTATATCGTTGTGCCTGGAATTTGAGATTCTGATTTCTTCTATAAGTTTAAATTTCGAATCAATTCGTTTAGGTCACTTTAAGAAGAACCCTTAAGTGTGGAACTGTTTTATATATTGAATCTATAGGCCATTGGTATTTCCATTTAAGGGTCAACATCTAGTGCCCTTCATCACGAAGATGAAACAAATACTCTGAATCACAAGCGAATGAAAAAATTGCATACAATTCCTCTCAAGAATTTGGGCACCATCCAAGGCGAAGAAATATTGAAGCCACTAAACCAACAGTTTCTAAACCTGTCACTATCCTCATTTATGCCGGCAGCTCATGACTTACATATCAGTACCATCCGTCCTAAGAGTCATCGGCACTTTATCTGCGGTTTCATCGTCAAAATTCGAGACTCCCACTCATTAATGTATGTACGTATGTGTAGTATATGAAAATTCCCTACTCAATCCAGGTCCTGGTAAAACCACTGTGCATGTAATAGCTCTACAAAACGTACGGGGGTACGTTAAAATATTTAGCCATAGCATGGAATTCCGCCTCGAATAAGGTCATATCCTTTTGCTAGATGTCACGTAAGGGATGGAATTTAAAATCAATAGAAAAGCAAAAAGTTAAGTAAATAAATCCATGACATGAACACAGTGGACTGCAAATGCGAAGTCAAATTATTATCTGACAGGTGTCAGGGGACTAACTTGCATGCACCGCAGATTTATGTATAAGTTGTTGTTGCAACTGTGCATAATCGGCAAGTAAATCTAATGGTAGATACTGGTGTAGGAATTACATGGTATTAGGTTAGATTGGGATCGTGGACTGGGAAATAATACTGTCCCTTGCCCGGTTTAACCTTCTTCTTATAATATTTATTAATTTTCAACCCCGTGTTGCTTATTGCATACAAAACATAATTTTCATTGCCTTTGGAAGCCTAGAAACATTGTCCTGGTATGCTGGAGACACGGACAGCGACTTAGGTAATAGGTTGTAACTCCTTTACCGCAACCTCTGTAGAGGTATCTTCTTCTAATGGGAGTAGTTTCTTTATGGTAATTCCTATGAGGGTATCGGTTTTTACAAGTCCCTTGGTTACTTCGGTTCCATCTGCTATTCGATTCTCTTGTGACTTCGGCCTCTGCTTCAAGCTACAGTGTGTAGTTAGAATACTCATATAAGAGTCAGTTTATTCCGATATCGAGTATCCTCTTCTTAGCTCCGTAGCCTTATCATTGTCTGGCACATCACAAGCTTTGATTTTACTCGTGATTTCACAGATAAGAGACCTCTTTGATGTTTCCAGCGATTCGGAGAAAATGGTGGAGCCTACAACAATGTCTATACAGACTGTGCATTATGTATGTGACTGTTCAAATGTCACACACAAAGGGATGGCCAGAATTGTTTGCTATCTGATTGTGTTATTTTCGGACCATTAGCAGCCGTAAGCTAATGACCTCATGAAGATATCTAAAGTAAGCAGGTAAAGGATACCCTCAATGTGCTGCTGTATTGTAAGTGGTAGGTGGCGAGTGACTGCACAAAAAAGCAAGAAATGTTAGTTTTATAGTATCTTAAGGATTTTCTGACCATCTGTCAGAACGAACAGCTCTATCATAGAAGGGGCCATAGGCGCAACCATACATTGATGGAAGTGGCAGTAGATTGGGCACCCGTTGACTAAGGTTGACAGGATATGTTGGAGTCAAAGAAACACATAGAATAGTCAAGAAGTAAACACGGCAACTGGGAAAGACCCAGGGACTGCAGGAAAGTACCCACATGATGGTGCGTGGGCGTTATAGGGCTATTAACCCATAAGGGGATATAGGCAACACATGAGTAAGCTTCCTGATGTCACTGCGAGCTTGTGTTTGTTCTCTTTTTGATCCACTGTCGCCATAATGCTCTTACAAAAGCTGTGTAGATCCATGTTATGATTGTCAGAGATTGGACAAGGGTTTACTAGATATTCTGCTGCATGGGTAATGGCTCTTTGATTCTTAGATTAACCTCTGCGGTCGAGCTTGGTCTTTGTACCGGAGGTTCGGTCTTCTTCGCCGCCTCGAACCTGGGGGCTGGGATTCGAAGATCCTCTTGACTGGAGCTTTATTGTTCATTCGCTCGATGTGGCCGAGCCAATGTAGTCTGCGTATCTTGGCTTTTTGTACTACATCCACATCCTGGTACAGCTCATAGAGTTCGCGGTTGTATCTTCTCATCCATTCGCCCTCTTCGCATAAGTTCTTCGATAAAGGGTATTGTAAACTGCTGTATTTTTCCTTTAGGAGCTCGATTTTCTGGGGGTTTCGGCAAGTCCACATTGACGGGCCCAAATTTTATATTATCTTCAGAGCCTGTTCCATTAGTAAGCCACCACCATCGACATATGCTTTGACTTTGATGCCGCTGTACTTACATTTGAGCTGTTTAAGTACTTCGTTTAGGACATTAAGACCTATAGCTATAGAAAGATGTACCCATAGCCCGCCACTAAGCTGGTTACTGTTAAATACCAGTGGCGTGAGTACTTGTCCTTGGTGTACCCATCAACCAGGGGGTGACAAATACTTTAGGCCAAAAGAAACCAGTCTGTGTTCCACTTGAACTATGTAGAGTCCTGATAAAAGCTGATGAGTCGAGCAAGCATAGTTCGACAACAACAACAAACAGACTTGCCATATTGTGATATAGACTCAAGGTTTATGTAGTTTGTGGAAATAACCTGCGATTATAATAGTTAGTATATTATTTCTCTTGAGGCTCTGTCGAACACTTTTTTGAAACCAATAATTGTGAGACGTGGGTTCTTTCTATTGCCACGGTTCTTTTCTCCCAGGATTCATATGGAATGACACTTAGAGTAGTCCTTAATCTTGGAGTACTCAAATGAAGATGAAGCAGAAACTTCTTTGCTGGTTTCAGTTGGGCATAATTTTTTTTTGGACAACTGTTGCTGCATTTACTTTCAAGGACAATCGGTTACAAAACCGCAGGATTCACTGCTTTATAGAAGCCCATTTTAGTCCATATCCCTGTATCACAAACTAGATGCACATTTTCTGCACATATGTATGCATCTCCTCGGCACTGATGCATTTCGTGATAAATGTGCGTTTTTATTTTTACACCTGCATCCTGTAAAGTATGTCAGTGTTACAAAACACCTTCCAAGAGAAAAAGTAGGATAACAGCTATGAGTATGAGTGCAGCACTTACATTAACAGGGAGTTTTTTTTCTCTCCGGTGCACTATCCTAGGAACAGTGCACATTGCCAGGTGGGATAGCCATTGTTGTACTTTACTGTGCGAAGTGTTCTGATGCAATTGTAAATACCTTTTTTTTTTTTTTTTTTTCCTTTCTGTTCTATTAAATGTGCTTTCTTGCTTCTATAATATTTTACAGAGATTCTATTAGACGGTACTCTGTGTATGCGATGGGCAAAAAAAGTAGCTAGCATTAAGATTTACCTAGAAAATTAGATTAGGTTCCAGACGATGCCAAAGGTCTGGTAATTGGATCAATTTATTGTAAGTCTTGGTATAAGATGACGCTTATTACAAGAAAAAAGTTAAGTGCTTTTTATTGAATAAAATCGTGTTGGCCAGTGTTTAGTGGAATAGATTATGTTAAGAGAATTGAGAATGCAAAATTTAAGACACAGGAGAGTAGTACTGTATTGTCGTGTCTGGACCAAATCATTGCTATACCATCTCCTAGGGTGTACAGGACTCTAAACATAAACGCAATTGAGTTGTTGCAGCAGATAAGTGACATAAGCGTCAGCGACTATGCTAAGTCCGCTTGGATGATTGTGAACTTAAGTGGCCAGTAAAAGACTTAGCAAAATTGGGTCCATGGTTTTCCTGATTACCTCATAGTTTTCGATCGTTTCAGTGTTTCTGTGTGGTTGTCTTAGTTGTGGCCTAAATCCGCTCAACTGTATCCGAACACAGGCAGACACTTCGACCTTACATAATAAAGATCCATTTGTGCGGATACCCTGCTGTAGAAACACATTTCACGGGCTAGCCATACCTTAAAAGATTTCTATATAAACTTTAGGAATCAGCAGTAAGATGGTACCTTCCATGTACATGTCCTGCAGGTCCAAAATATCTGAAAAAAACGCATAGTAGTCAGGGAGAAAATATGCAATACAAGTTTGCTATACAAACACACCGTAGTATTAAGGATGGCCATCAACTGTATTTAGTACCTCAACCTAGATGAATATGTTCGCGAAGTCGTAATAGTTTTAGTTTGATGGAAATCTTTGTTTGTTGACAGTTGGCTCAAGTGTATCCCCTGCCATAATGCTTTCAAGTGTTTTACGAGTTGTATTAAGAGCTAGTGGTTTTAAGGTTAGTCGTTAATTTTTGTTTCGTCGTAAAGTTTTAAGCTTTTCGCTTTAAGTTCACATAAACTTGTGAATGGGGTTTTCCTTAAAGACCGGTATTGAGTTAATGATCAGCGGTTAAAGCACAAAATAAAAGATAAAAGAGATGAAAGATTCCCTGGTTAACACAGTGAAGAAGACTATGACTTGTGACGTGGGTATTTCATACGTCCACTTTTGATTAGACTATTAGATGATCTGACTGTGTATGGGACACATTATTGATAAAGTATGCTATGACACATAGTTTGAAACATAGCGCTTCATACATTACTCCAAACAAGACAGCGCGATGGTAACACCGGCAAAAAGCCACCCTCTCAACCCCAAAAGGATTCCGTTCTTCCCAAGTATGTGCATACCCTTGGTAAAATATTAAACAACAAACGTTGAAAGAGTTATTTGACAACTGTTTTTGGCAGAAAGTTCCAGAAAACGTTGGCAATTTTTTTGATGTAAAGACAAAACCAAGTGGCAAACGTATTTTAGCAAACATCTTCCCAGTAAAAACACAAAATATTTGCTCAAACTCATCATTCTTTTATTTATCTTCTGTCGTATAAATCTCTCCTTACCATGAATTCAAAAAAGAATTCAATTTGAGTTCAGCTTCTTCTTTTCCGAAAGGCGCTTCATCTTTTTAGCTGCATCGGCGCACTTCGTAGTTATGTACCCACGAACTGCTCCCGGCTTCGCATCTGTCTGAAGGCCGACCAAATGGCTGATGTCATCTACTTTCAAAGGATCGAGTTGATTTTTCTCTGGTCTTTCGCGGCTTCGGAATGCAGGCGAAGGTTTTCCAGTCAGCGAATGCGTCGCAAGAGTCCGTTCCCCAAATATTGCCATCAACAATTGTCTGGTTGCAATGGCATCACTCTTCCAAGATATCTTAGAATACTCCGACCGTTGTAATTGGGTGCCATGTGGACCGATGATCACCATGTCAGGGTATTCAGGGTCGTCCTTTGGATACTCCTTACGTTGACGTTTCGTAGCCGGGCCTATGTTCGATTGATTTGAGGAACTCCGTCTTCGTACGTTGGGTCTGGGTGGTCCTGGAACGTTTTCAAAGTCCGTATCGGGTTCGACTTTGATAGTCTGTTCAGATCCTGTAGTGGGGGACGGGGACTCCGGTTCAGGTTCTAATTTGAAAGCCTTCCTCAGTTTGAAGACAGTTCGCGTGGTTTTATTTGACAACTTGAGTGTGCACTGTCTATCCGTCTCCTGCGGCACTTTTGCATTTGCTCTTAGGATAGTACTAAAAAAACGTACTTGAAGTAACTCAATTCGCTGCGCGTACTGTGCATTACTTAGTTCAGAGACATCCTGCACTGGAAACGGATTGCATTGAAGGGTGTCTCCTGATAACTCCATAGTAAGTCCGTTACAGTAGTGTTCAATTTTCTCAAGTTTTTTCCTGTTGATTCGGTTCTGTAATTTTGCCAAGAACAGATTTCGATTAAAAGTTGCCATGTTGCCAAAGTAAGACTGTGCTGTTAGGAATAAATTTGTGCTTCAACGTAAACCTTTGCCGATGTCGGATCAACTATGCTGTTGCATGCAGGGATGCTCCTTTTATACCGTACCGAACCGCCGGTACCTGCAATTAGCGTTAATATGCACTTAAGATCAAGGGCAATAAAATATTATGAAGTCCAAAGGTTTATGAGGGCGTAACCTGATACAAAATTATAATTGAACATCTGGAGTTTTTCCTTAACTGTGGATTGTTGTGAAATTTAGAGAGCAGGTAGATAAATATCTCACATCTAATTTTTAAAGTTTTACAAAACGCCATAGCAGGCTGTGTAGTCTGCGTTCAGTTAAGTAAACAGCAGGGACTACGTCAATTAAGATGTCCCCATAAACCCTTTTTCTTTCTCCTGGTCAGACCTTTTATTAAGTAAACAATCTCACTTGATTGACATTTTTCACCGACCTTTATTGCAGGGAATAATCCATCTCAGGGAGCTGCCCAGCAGACTCATAGAATGTCACTCGTCTTAAATCGGATTACGAATGCTTTACAAGGAACTTAGGCTTTTGAATAAATTTAATTAAATCTCCAATCGTCTTACTTTATCCGTAAGCTGCTGAGTAATCTCAGTGTGCAATTACATTGCCTTTATCCTTTATATTCCTTTTTTATTTTTCACTTATTTATTTTATTCTGCTTCTGTGTCCTGAGCAAATCCTGTGCCTTTCATTAAATTCAATTCTACTTCAGCTACAGAGAACAAATTCACAGAAATTATTGGTCTCTCTAAGGAAAATTATGTAAGCAAAGCTACACAGGACAAAGGAATACGAATTCAATTCAAGGGATTTGATTGAACGAGATGGAAAGCAATAGAATTTGAAACTAATTTGGTTTGAGTATATACTGTTTGTGGGTGGTGTCCAGATTATTTTGAGGAATTCTTTGACAGTTTTTGCATTCCGTTGGAATAAATATAATTTGCAGTAGCTTTGTGTGGTCTGAGTGATTTGTGTAATTTTATCTGTGAAAATTGAATATGGTTGGGTATTTAACCCTCCCTTGGACAGAATAAGTTTTTATTACAACTTATCCACCAGCCACCCAGATTTTTGTTCAAAAGGTTTCGGATTGGTATGCCGAGCAGAGGCAGGGAACTTATGTAAATTTTTTGATGAACGTGTAATGGTCAATTGCATGCCACGTTATCTGGTAGACGTTGTCGGCTCATCCTTGACATCTTCAGCCGAAACGACGGCTTTCTGACGCCTCTTCTCTCACATGATGTTCAAGACCTTTTGAGGCAAGAGGCTAAGACTCTTACTGTTTGACCATTTGTCCTTTTTTTACATAGCGATCTAAATTTGAATTTTGGCTTACATGCTACTAACATCGATTCATTTAATTAAAAGCATTTTGGTGTACCAAAGTATCTGTTGTTCTCATTAGACGTTTGATGAAATTCAATCGATTTCCCACAGACCGTATACAATTAATTATCTTTTTCATTTTGATTAATTCTGATATGTTGATGGGAATGGCAGCAATTCAATAAATATTCTACCACTGGATCTGTTGGTAAAAAGGGGAGCAGATGGATTACATTTGTCCAGAGAAACAATTAATTACTTTTGTAATTTATTGTTATGATTTTTTTGCTAGAAATTATGTTAAAATGTATAAAAGATAACTGCACAAAGTTCAGATAGTAAAATGTCATTTTAAGTTATGTAATATTATTGGCTATTTATTTTATGTTTCATTATATAACGTCAATTAGTTAGTGCACATGTGAATAGGGTGACCAGATAAGAATGATAACAAGGGAAATTTAAATAAAACAACAAGGATGCGATATATAAAATTGATTGTGGCTTTATTTTAAGGCTACATTCATGCCATTATTTGTAAAATAGCAAATCATTCAAATAGCCACCTAGGCTTCGCTAGCAGTGCTTCAAGCGGTCGGCGTTATTCCGGCAAAAGCATATTGAATGTTGGCCTCAAGCTCGCCCAAAGTGGTTGGCCTGTTAGTGTAGATTAAGATTCGACGTAGCCTTAGAAAAAATTATCAAGTGCTTTCAATTCACCTGACCAATTGGTGAATACTCGCTGTAAGATGACCGAATCGCCAAATTTCTCCTTCACAACTTCGAGCATTGCGACACAGTAACGACGTATTCATCCTCAATGATGCCGCCATGACATTCGACAGTGCAACGATTGGCTGTGTACTGAAGCAATGATGACGAAAGCAACTCACAACAAAATTCACTTTGCGTGAAGTTGAATTTTCGATAATTTTTAAAATAATTTCTAGACGTTCGGCTTGTCTGAAACAATGCATAATAAAATGGCAAATTTTACTTAATATATTGACAGCTAAATGTTATTGATAGCTTTGACAGCTGCCGAAACATAATAGTCGAAAAACATATCACTGTTATCTGGTCACCCTTCTGATAAGAAAGCGTCAACAAGTGATTCAAGTTTCTTCATAGCAAACAGTTCTAAATCAGGGAAGTGATATAAATTGATATAGAAATTGGACTCTAAAAATTTCTTTGTTCCTATGTGGAAAGTTTTCAAAAAATATCACAGTTAATACCCACGTAAACACCAGCAAGTGTGCTCACCGATTAGGCACATGAGCATTTTGAGTCGGCAAAAGAGGTTCAAGGAATTTTTGAACAAGTTTCTGGAGTGAAGCCAAGCCAAAAAAGACTCATGAGATAGATAAGTACAGTGGCTGGTGGCTGGTGGCCGGTGCACTCGTTAAGCTCAACGTTAACAACAGAAAAATTCTAGGGTCAATTCTGACACTGAATGCACTAGAATCAATTGAACCTTTAATAAGAACGACCATTGGGTGATACATATAGGAGAATCAAAGTCATCATTGTCCTTTTGGCCCCATACCCATTTCGATATAGTGCCTCACCTATGGTTACACTTAACTGTGAAGCATGTGTATCGATTATTTTCTGTTCCATCAGAAAGGAAAAGACATTTTTTCCTCTACAGTTGACTGCCCAAAAGATTAGTGCTTACACTTCCATGAATTCTACTGTGCCGCATGCCATAAGATAAATATTCCACGGAAGTCCTCCACACAGAAGGATTCTAGTTGATTAAACAGGAACATGATATTTTGAATAAACGGTAACAAAGTGACCAAATGAATCATAAAGGATTTGGAATGTCCCATGAAACGAAACATAAACCAAAACACAAAAGAGGAGTCAAGTGGAATAACATCGCACACATCGATAGTCATCTCTTGTTCGAATCCCTTTTAATTCAAATGGTCAACGCGGGAGACTATCCTGAAAAAGAAGAAAAGGTATACAACCCTACATTTGGAGGTGACTTCTTTTTGACTACAAAGTATCTATGGGGGACTGACATGCTTTACGATGTCATTAAACGATTGTCTACATATACCTTTTTTTGGCAGCATTGTTCCAAAAATGTCCATTGACTGGACATGGTGCACTGACGTCTAGCTGTTTCAGATATGCTTCTGTTACCAAACATATGGAAAACTTTTTTCCTCTTCATTCATCATGTTCACAGGGTTGCTGTGCTGTTCTCTAATGATGATTATGGGGATGATGTGGATCCAGTGGATGGTGTTGATTCTGTGGATGCTGTGGATTGTATTACTGGTTATAAGGGTAGGAAATGGGAGAATATAGAAAGATGGGGAAAAGCTTCATATGGCTGGAGTTATTGGTATAATGGAAGCTATTGGTCCAAATGTTTTCTCTTGCCTATTTTATTTCGTTCATTAATTATAAAAAAAATTCAAAATAGCAATATTCACTGATGATTCGAAGAGGTGAATGGGGAGTAGAGACGGGTATTTTGTCTGACTGCCTGAATATTTTAATATTTTTGATTGGTGCAACGTCTTCCACGCGAAAGTACTTGCTATCTAGATCTATTGTATCCACCATTATATATTCTAAATTTGCAGAATAGTGCAAATGGTAGCTTGCCTCGTTCAGTTCCCTCTGGGGGTGTCGGGACAAAGAAAAGTAAAGGGGAATGGGAGAGACTTATCAGATGGTGACTGCAAGTACAATATCACTGATGAGAAGGAAACAGTTTACAACATTTTCAAGTCAAAATAATATACTGACCTAAAAACCCGTAAGATCTCTCTTTAGCCTTAGATGTTGCAAATATGTTGCTGTGTCCTCTGTTGACCTGTTGTCCCTATTTCAAACACCCCAATTAACGATCATCATTCAGCACCCTCACTATTTGCAAGTGGCTACAAGACAAAACGTCCTTTGACACGCGACCTATTAACTATGTTGCCTCACAGGCAGTGGCTCAGGAAATGGGGAGATAGTATTTGAGTTGCTCTACCACTGCAACTCCTTAAAGACTGTCTTTGAGGCAGTCACGTCATAGGAAACCAAGCAGTTGGGTATTGAGTTTGATAGTATGTTAATAGGTTTGTTTAGCTGTGACTTCCACAAGTAACAAAAGTTTGTTGAAATCGGTACAGAATTTGGGTAAAGAGATTTCGGTGACACACAGGCTAGAAGCCTCTCAACAGGCCGTGGGTATTTAAGGCAATGTATTGCCGGTTTCGAAGTAATTTTTGCTGAGAAGTTAGAGCAATGACAATGGCAGCAAAGACTACAGTTTATACACCAGCATGCGCTCTGAAGGCTCGAGTTGCCCTCGTAGTGCCTATGGCCGCAGTTCTTGCTCCTTGTTGGCTACTTTAATGTTGTAGTCTTTTCTAAATGCTTATCAACAGCCAGCGACCTGTGAGAAAGTACAGATCACTGGAGTCTAAGTAAAGTAATTGGTCGTTTAGAAAGACCACAAATTCACTTGTTTGGATTCGTTCTAATTTTATATCGATCTGGAGCTGGAGAGAAGCTGTATCAAAGGATATAGTAGAGAGGATGTTCCGCTATAGTGAATGAATGGTGAATGGACACAATGCATCGGCGAACGAAATTTTTTACTTCTTCTTGGTTAAGAGCAGTATGGACGTTGTTAAATTACATTCAAGGAATCTAGTCTAACAATGTGCTAAAGTGTATTGTTTGTACTATTTTCAAATATTTTGTTTCAATAGTTCGCACGACCTTGTAAAACGCCGTGTCTGCCTGAGACATCCAACATCCGCGACAACCTGGTCTTTGTACCGGATGCTCGGTTTTTCTATTCTTCTGGTCGAATTTCAATGATGTTTGGTTGATGCGCATGCAGTCCTCTTTTGTTAGTCTATTCGTGATGATTTGTCAAACATCCCTGAATAAGTGTCAAAGAATTGTTGTAAAAACTTAACAGCTTTTGGAAAGTTTATCAGGCAAAAAAAGATACGTATGTGCAAAGTTACTTGTCATCTTACGATCTGTTTGTTCACCCCATCACTTATTCTGTTGGTTTGTTGAATATTTACCTACACTCCGATGTCAAAGGAGCTTCTATGGACTGGACGATGTGCTCCACAAGAATCTTTCTCATCAGCATTCGACTCTTTTCTGTACAAAGCATGCGGATTCCTTAAAGTCTCCTTGCTTCTGTTTGCCTTTGCTGAACAAGTGGCAAACAATATACATATATACCCATAGGGACTGATGGGCACAGATAAGAAGTGCATCTTGTTAAAATTTTGTACAAAATAGGAGATCCTAAGGGCGGTCTTCGAATAAGGGTGAGTAGTAGTGCATGTCAGGTGATGATGCTACACTCTGTACCCACATATAAGATGTGCAATAGGATATATTGTACATATGATACTGAAATTGATTGAGGATTACTATTGCAATCGGTTCTTGTGTGTGGTTTGTATTCTCAATTGTAATAAGGGTTTAGGCAGTTGCTTGTGCATACATATTGAATAAGTGGGTTTAATCTTTAAGTCTCTGGCAACATATTAAGGGCAACAATGCCCAGGAAGTGTGTATAGTAAACAGACAAATGTTATAGTACCAATGCTTCTGTATTGCACAGCAGGTAGATTGTGACGTTGTTCCAATCCTATCCACATGGTTCTTAAGGAGCTTCATCTTCCCGAGTGAGTTGTAAGTAGAGGTGATTGTTTCTATATTTGAGCTGGAGGGCAGATCGACACCAGGTGTGTTTGTTACAGATTACTGCAAGTACCAAAAACTTATGTAAACTCGAAAGCAAGGGGTAGATGCAGTGTAGCGACAGATTTGCTATCGTTTACTTCATCCAGCTTTCTATACATTGGTTTGAGGTACCCGTATTGAACTTTTTTCGTCAGAATGTTAAAACATTTCAAACATGAATTTAGAGGATACTGTATTATGGAATGGCACGTATTTGATAACACCAAGGGCGGAGATGTGGATGCCATGAAACTGAGGTGGTATCAGGTTACAATATTTATTCTTCATTGTGTGTACCATGGCTCAGTGGTTAGTGCGTTGGACTACTGCACAAGGAGTTTCTAAGTTCGAATCCAGAAAAATGTCATCAGACGTTTGTTCAAGGCCCCAAGTCTTCCGAGTGTCTGAGAAACATTCAAGAGTTTAAGTGTCATGAGAAAGCTTCTCAAAACCCCCTCTGCATTTCGGATACGGCATAAAGCTGTGGGTTCTTCTCTATGTGCAGAAATGGATACTACGCACAACATCTATAGCTGTAAGCAACTAGATCTTGGTTGCCTATGGGTGCTTATACTACTATTAAATGGGAAGAGAGAGAGAGGGAGAGGGAGAGGAAGAGGGAGAGATAGAGTGAGAGAGAGAGAGAGAGTGATGGAAAACAGTTGCTATTTGAAACTCAGGTGGTATTAGGATGGCTGGTGTCCATTTTGATTTGGGAGCTTTTTTGCATTCGTTCGTAATTCACAGTATTTTTTTCGCGTTCATGTTAACACACTTTACTTCATCTGCGAATGAACTTTTTAAACTTTCAACTTTTTAAATGCGATTTACAGATTCAGGCGCCTTCTCGAAAAAAAGTGAAATTATTTTCCATGGATAAACACAGATTACTCTACCCCTTAAGCCAAAATAGCCAAAGCGACGCAAGAAATTGCAGTTTTAGATTTAAATTTTCTAAATTATGCAAAAAAAAGATATTGTATTCAATATTTTCTAACTACAATCTCCATTGGGATATAAAGTTATGTGAAAATTTGTTTCTCAACACACTTAGGTGTTAAACTTCTCCTGCAACTCTTCCCGCAACTGCTCAAGTCCGTAAATTCTCCTCGAAGAACCATCAATATAGTTGGCCTCATTCTCCTTTCTGATATAATTTCATATATTTTTATTTTTGTACAGAAAAAAAAAAGTGCTTAACAAGGATGAACTTTCATTTATTGCACCCACTGGACGTAGAAAAACCACTGAAGCAATAAAGTGGCTCTTGCGGTCATGGTTTATGCTTTGTTGCGGAGATTTAAAGGAAATTGGATACTTTTTTTGGTTTTTTTCATTTATTTAATGCATTTTATAAATTTAATTTAACTTTTAAAAACGGATACATTCATCTGCTTATGGGTTTGAACTTCTCCTCGTTATCACTTCTTCATCAGGGCAACTGTGGGCTTCTGAATATCTACTCGTTTGTAAGAATATTCACTCCTACTCAGGGTTTGCAAGGGATCCTACAAGTGCACTTTCCAGAGCGCGATAGTCTGAAAACAGTAGTTTCTTAGATGTCAGATCATATGAACCCGATGTTAGCATTCGAAAGGAGATTCAATGCAAGGATTCCTGACAGAAGTTACTGGAAGAACTGGAGGACTAAAAAGAAAAAGGACATGGCATTCTATACCGACGATTCTAAGATGGACAGTGGTACAGGAGCCGGAGTTTATTGTGAAGCCCTAGGAATAAACTGCTCCTTTAAAATAAACGACGACTGCAGCGTCTTTCAAGCCGAAGTCATCGCCATTACGCAGGCTGCTGAGATCATACGTGAGAGTAATATCGTCGGACAAACGATAACTGTCTATATAGACAGCCAGGCAGCCATTAGGCCTCTGGACTCTGCTATAACTCGGTCGAGGCTGGTGAGAACCTGCAAATCACTTTTAAGCGAGATATCCAGAGCCAATACGGTGACCCTCGGTTGGGTACCAGGGCATATGGATATCGAAGGAAACGAGAAGGTGGATGAGCTTGCTAGGAAAGGCCCAGTCAGGTCTTTAAAGAAAAAAGTAGAAGGCGCTGGATTCATCTGGATACATGCTTAACGGCTAGAGCTCTATGGCCGACCTTTAGCATGAAGAGATCATCAACTCTGGTTAAACTCAGTCGTTTCTGGCGTAATTACCGGCCATTGTGTCATTGGCCTTCACGCAGAGAGACTCGGTGTGCTGCATAATGACTATTGTAGAAGCTGCAGAGACGAAGAAGAAATCGAATCTATTCGTCACCTGCTGTGTGTCCTGCCCTATCTGTTAGAAGAAAGAGAACTCTTGCCAGTCATTTCTTCTCGGAGCTGGAGGACTTAGGCTGGTTGAGCTGGCGGACCTCCTGAGATTTATATTACTATCTGGGTGGTTCTAACAGCGTACCTTATCCCATCTACCTAACTTAACCTAAGGCTTCTGTTGGACTTGTCCATCCGAGGGTTAAAATTTTCGAAATTTCTTTCTTAAAGTCATCCTCTTTAAGCAATAGAGAACGTCCCATGGAAATGAGTTTTCCAGACAACCAACGCTGTTCGTCTATAATACATTTAAAAGTCGATCAATAAATAATTCAAATTGCCTGTCCAAATGGAACGTAGTAACGAGACTGTTAAAAATATTGGGTCATCTCATTTTAAAATAACGAACCAATCAATCAATAAAATTCTTTGCGCCCCATGGGACAATGAACATGGATTCAACAGAAAAACGCAGAGCACAGTGTCCGGTTGGTCGAATTTAAAAACGCCGCTCCATGGGGAAACAGTTGAAATATTCGCATTTATTTGTCGCTATAAAATGCTGAATAAAAAAAGCAGATGCAATTCACTGGTTGCAGGTGTACATGTGCATATTCCATTACTCGAAGTAGGATACGAAATAGACACCACATAAGCTTGATGTAGGATGTAGCTAGTTACCCGGTGGTGAGGTGTTGGAAATGAAATTAGCGACAGCGATGGAAATTCCCAAATTGATGATACGCACTCATGATAAATTTTCCACTTTGTACGGATGCAGATCGTGGAACCGAAACGAATACTTGTGTTGGACATTGTAGACAGGTGCGAGGCATAGAAGTGCTCCTTGTTCTGAATGGAGACAAATTGTTGCCAAATCTAAAATAGGAATTAAACAAGCAAATTTTCCAAAGCACACATCGCGAGCAGAGGAGCGATAATATTTTGTCCAGCTGATATCTGTCTCAACTATTTTTTATCGGCGGACAGTCAGGAATTGCAAGGTTTGATGCTATGCCTAACGAGATGAATGAGAAGCATGTTGCAAATATACATATGCTTATCCGGCAGGACAGCTACTTGTCCCACATTGGGCGTACTTGTCATAAGAGATGACTATCTACTCGCGATAGAGATGTCTTTCATAAAAGGCTGAATACCATTCGCACAGTGTTAAGTCCCGGAGGGGACCCATGTATTGCTTCACCGAAAAACCCTGATACAAGTTTTCATTACTATATTTGCTACCTGAATGCAAATCGCAGTTTATCTTCACTGTGATTTAACAATCATTAAAACAACTGCGATTGCTAAATAGCTATGCGATTCCTAATAACTAAGATGTGAAACAGTTCCTGAATCTATCTACCTGCTATTTGGGTGACTGTTCACTAGGACCCAGGAACAAAGAACTGCGAATGTATCATACGCCAATAATTACAATATTTGGGAAAAAGAATACAATTCTGTTGAATGAAAACACCAGATGTTTAATTTTATAATTATATAACTGGAAAACGTTCCTTCAAGTGAAGTAATGAAATTCCAGCAACAAGCTTCCTAATATTTTATTGCCCTTCGTCTTAAGTAATTATTAAGGATTATTATTGCAAGTCCTTTCCTCGAGCAGGTAGTGCAGATTTCCAAATAAAAGGAGCATCCTTGCCTGCATCAGCATAGTTGCTCCGGCATCGGCAAAGGTTTAAGTTGAAGCACAAGCTTAAGAAAAACAGTATAGTCTTACCAGCGACAATGTCAAGTGAAATTTGTAATATATCCGTAGCAGAGAATGAAAGCCGAAAAACGACTCTGAGGAAAAGACTTGAACAGATTGAACTCTATGTGAACGGACTGGCCATGGAGTTGTCCGGGGAAGAATCGGGAGACACCTTTCAATGCAATCCGTTTCCAGTGCATGATGTCTCTAATCTCACTGATGCCCAATACGCGAAGCGAATTGAGTTACTACAAGTACATTTTGGGAATGTGCTCCGAGAAGCAAATGCAAAAGGGCGGCAGGAGAGGAACAGGAAGTGCTTCCTAAAATTGTCAAACAAAACTGAGCGAACCTACATCAAACTGAAGAACGCTATCAAATTGGAACCTGAACCGGAATCCCCCATGGAAGATGACAACGCGACGGATGATCAATCCACTACAGGATCTGAACAGACTATCAAAGTCGAACCCGATACCGATACGGACATTGAAAACGTTCCGGTACCATCCAGACAGAACGTACGAAGACGGAGTTCCTCAAATCAATCGAACATAGGCCCGGCTCCGAAACGTCAACGTAAGGAGTATCCAAAGGACGATCCTGAACACCCTGACATGGTGATCATCGGTCCACATGGCACCCAATTACAACGGTCGGAGTATTCTAAGATATCTTGGAAGAGTGATGCGATTGCAACCAGACAATTGTTGATGACAATATTTGGGGAACGGACTCTTGCGACGCATTCGCTGACTGGAAAACCTTCGCCTGCATTCCGAAGCCGCGAAAGACCAGAGAAAAATCAACTCGATCCTTTGAAAGTAGATGACATCAGCCATTTGGTCTACCTTCAGACAGATGCGAAGCCGGGAGCAGTTCGTGGGTACATAACTACGAAGTGCGCCGATGCAGCCAAAAAGATGAAGCGGCTTTTAAGAAAGAAGAAGCGGACTTCAGAATGAATAATTACGAAAGAAGACAACTGTGGCAAAGAGGAAAAACAACATAAGTGATTTTTTGTACCTTTTCAGGCAGGAGGCGAGTGTAAAACATTGCCTCATTGCAAAAGAGTTATGAGGCTGAAACACAGTAAATTTAGCCCTTAATTTTCTTGTACAATAATTTTTTATATTTTCCTTTAAATACATAATGTATGTGACTTATGCTTTTATGCCTTTTTTAATTCAATATTTAAGTTCACTTAGGTGGTACTATTATTCATTTAGCTTTAACTTTATAAACGTTAGAGATATCGACACAAAAAAATATGAACTGAAGATATGAGATTACTATTAACTCAATATTGACATACGTAAGTCGACTTATGCTCTTTATGCTCCTTTTTGTCACAGATAAATAAAAGAATGATATTGTATTGCAAATATGTTTTTGTTTTGTATGATTTTGTACTGGGACGTTGTTTTTCTTTCGAAAAGTTTGCTAAAACAGGAACGCCACTTGGTTTTTGGGTGTGCTGATGGGCGAAGTCAACGCAAAAGACGCAAGAATGCCAAACAATCCTAGCAAATTGAATTTCCTTAACCAACATAACTGTCGGAGAGCTTGTCTGTTGAAAGCACCAGGATGTGAATGGGAAGTATAACGAATGTCAATTATGATGGTGTTGACAAAGTCTATGAGTCCATATGTCCAAATTGTGGGCAAAATGTAATCCTTTCACTCACTGCATCTTATTTATTAAATTATGAGTTGGAACAATGCTTCGATGATTCAAGGATTTAGCTACTCTTAGCTTTTTTTGTTCAGGCGTCCTTCTGGGCCATCCTTCATAAGGCAAATTCTCTCTTATACTAATTTTTCATCATCTATCTTTTTTATTGATATTTTTTACATGAATCTGATAGAAATCTAGTAGTAGTAGTTCTGTGTAAAAAATGTGCATCCAACCAAACTTCATTTTCCTCTTCAAAAGGGAAAAAAGTATACAAAGTACGTCGCTAAGCTGCGCTCAAAGGACTATATTTGGTTCTCAGTACTAAGCCGTGCGTACACTGAAACATTGGGCTCATGAAGAAGACATTCGAAGGACGAGACGGTAAGATTCCACTGGTGAAGTGCGATTTCATGATACTCGTGGATATATGATAAATGGACCAGCTCCTATGGATATTGGGCCTATCGAATCCTCCCCAAGTTGTTAAGAACTTAAATTTCCAAAACACTTACTAATGAGCGATGGCAACCACTGTGATTAACAACTGGTGTTAAAGAAATTGGAATCTTCAGCGTAGATTGTTTAATTAAACTCTTAAGGTAATTTATAATTGGGATGAGGAGAAGTGGATCTAGATGAATACCTTGTGGAACGCGAAAAATTGGTAATATATGGGTTGATACTTAAAGGGCTCTGATTCCGGACAGAGAGCTTCTTTGTCACACAGGTCCCGTCTCCTTCGCCGTTTCGAACATAGTAGCAGGTATCTGCTTAATTAATGAGTCTTATTGCCTTGAGTAGAGCCTTAGGTTCTTTGACTTTTCGAGTCCTTGCCAGTTATAATCCTGTTGAATTTTTGCTATCTTCTTATTGATTCATACAATCTGTTCTCTGATTCAGTTCCTTCAATTGGTGTACTAAAAACAACGTCTAAGACTAAGTCGTACAGAAGGAATATTGAACCAGCTTATAGCATCAATGCTATGAAAATATGCAGCAAATTTCGCAAAACCTCTTTCAATGAAACTAATAGACATTCTTGCTAAACAAGCTCAACAGAAATGTAGTAGCAACAAGAAACGGGAAACAGTGACGAGTGGAAGTAACACCAAGTATAAGTATCGGATGTTGGCAAACAACATGGTACAATAGGAAGAATAGAAGGCTGAATTCCTCTTTGTTGCACATTTTTACTGTTCATAGATGTTTCGAGGCCTTCCACAGGTTTGGGCATGAAGATTACCCTCGCTGTCTAACGAAATAGTAAAAAAAACTTTATGTTCTATGGTCCATAATACCTTGAGGAGCGTAAGCTGCTGAAGAACATACTGGGTGAAGGTCAGACTTTTAGTGAGGATCACCAGTCAGATGTTGAGCTCGGAAGAAACCATAAAACGCAGTTAGGAAAACTGTGGCAACCATCATGCAGCGCAGCCAACTACTAACACGAACCTACTCCATAATTTTGGCATTTGTCCCAACGGCCTCACAAACTGACTTCTACAGAGAAAAATAAAGCACCTTCTCTCCCTAAAACTACTCCTTTTGTATAAAACATTCGAAATCAATAAACATCAGCATGACCACTGGCACAACTTTAATCCCCCTAGCAGGCACCGATGCCATAACAACTTGTAAATTTGCGGTGCATGCAAGTCATTCACCTGACACCTGTGAGGTAATAATTTTACTTGCAATACCATGTGTAGTGCACGGTGTTCATATCATGGATTTATACATGATTTAGTTTGAAATTCCAACCTCCATCTGCAAGGATATGACCTTATTTCAGGGCGGACTTCCATGTTGTGACGTACTAATATTTTGTAGAGCTGTGCATATGGGAGAGGGCTGTGAGGTGTACTCATCAAAAGCTGTTGGCTTTGGTTTTCCCTCATTCATCGTACATAACCTGGACTTGGATAAGGATTAAGGGGAGTGCATTACTCATGCACACTTAAGTGCTATTTAGATTCAAAAAAGTAATAGATTGGCGAGTTCATTTAACTTTTAGAAGACTACTCTTGGAAAGAAGTCACTGCACGATAGCATGCTGACACAATACATAAGGAAGAGTCTTACAAAATCTGTGTTTGTCCAGTGATTAGTGACAGACCTGGTCCTCCCTATACTAAATATTCAATATAAATGTTATGCTGTTTTAAATTTAATTAAAACGCAGGAAAACAACACGAACAAGTGCGGTATGTTAATGACTTCTATTTGAAACAAAAGTGTATTTATCTACTCTCTAGTGAGCGGTCAAACAAAATCCAATTGGCCAGCCCACAAGTAAAATTAATTAAATTACAACACTCAAATTAATTCTGATGTATGGTATCGAACTGTTGCCGTTGAGTATAACCCCTCATCATCATAATTCAATGCGAACTCGTATATTGTGTTTCCATCTTTTCTGTAGCGAAATTGTGTTCGTAATCGAAAACTACCACTGAAATCCTGCAAAAGTGGCACCTGGCATCAATGGATAAACTACATTATTGTCCTCAGAAAAAAACATGTGTGTACATATTATTTTGATTGCTTTCATTTATGTTAATTCATGTGTGCGATAAATTATTGCTCGTAGAACAATTTTGTTACAAACTGTTCGTTTTCACCTACAAACAAACTGCTGGTAAGGTGGATGCTGGAGTGTAATTCTTCCTTCCTTATTTGCTATGATGCCCTCATGTCCAAAGACCCAGCAGATCGATCTAAAACCTGCGGAAAGAACAACGAAAGTGATATTTCCCGCTTGGAAGACCTTGCTTCCATCCCCAGTGATTTGTCGCAGATGCTCCCGATCCCTCATTTCAAAGAGACTTGGGTGGGTTATGATCGCTGATGAGCACAAAAGCACAGCATTACTTATGCCGTGATAGGCGCAGACGATCGTATCCGAAGTTCAGGTGGATTTTTCGAGAAGCTGTACTATATGACAGTAATACCCTTGGATGCACAAGTACACTCAACTTCCGAGTATACTTCTTCGCCCATCAGCACACCCAAAACCAAGTGGCGTTCCTGTTTTAGCAAACTTTTCGAAAGAAAAACAACGTCCCAGTACAAAATCATACAAAACAAAAACATATTTGCAATACAATATCATTCTTTTATTTATCTGTGACAAAAAGGAGCATAAAGAGCATAAGTCGACTTACGTATGTCAATATTGAGTTAATAGTAATCTCATATCTTCAGTTCATATTTTTTTGTGTCGATATCTCTAACGTTTATAAAGTTAAAGCTAAATGAATAATAGTACCACCTAAGTGAACTTAAATATTGAATTAAAAAAGGCATAAAAGCATAAGTCACATACATTATGTATTTAAAGGAAAATATAAAAAATTATTGTACAAGAAAATTAAGGGCTAAATTTACTGTGTTTCAGCCTCATAACTCTTTTGCAATGAGGCAATGTTTTACACTCGCCTCCTGCCTGATAAGGTACAAAAAATCACTTATGTTGTTTTTCCTCTTTGCCACAGTTGTCTTCTTTCGTAATTATTCATTCTGAGTTCCGCTTCTTCTTTCTTAAAAGCCGCTTCATCTTTTTGGCTGCATCGGCGCACTTCGTAGTTATGTACCCACGAACTGCTCCCGGCTTCGCGTCTGTCTGAAGGTAGACCAAATGGCTGATGTCATCTACTTTCAAAGGATCGAGTTGATTTTTCTCTGGTCTTTCGCGGCTTCGGAATGCAGGCGAAGGTTTTCCAGTCAGCGAATGCGTCGCAAGAGTCCGTTCCCCAAATACTGCCATCAACAATTGTCTGGTTGCAATCGCATCACTCTTCCAAGATATCTTAGAATACTCCGACCGTTGTAATTGGGTGCCATGTGGACCGATGATCACCATGTCAGGGTGTTCAGGGTCGTCCTTTGGGTACTCCTTACGTTGACGTTTTGGTGCCGGGCCTATGTTCGATTGATTTGAGGAACTCCGTCTTCGTACGTTCTGTCTGGATGGTACCGGAACGTTTTCAATGTCCGTATCGGTATCGGGTTCGACTTTGATAGTCTGTTCAGATCCTGTAGTGGATTGATCATCCGTCGCGTTGTCATCTTCCATGGGGGATTCCGGTTCAGGTTCCAATTTGATAGCGTTCTTCAGTTTGATGTAGGTTCGCTCAGTTTTGTTTGACAATTTTAGGAAGCACTTCCTGTTCCTCTCCTGCCGCCCTTTTGCATTTGCTTCTCGGAGCACATTCCCAAAATGTACTTGTAGTAACTCAATTCGCTTCGCGTATTGGGCATCAGTGAGATTAGAGACATCATGCACTGGAAACGGATTGCATTGAAAGGTGTCTCCCGATTCTTCCCCTGACAACTCCATGGCCAGTCCGTTCACATAGAGTTCAATTTGTTCAAGTCTTTTCCTCAGAGTCGTTTTTCGGCTTTCATTCTCTGCCACGGATATATTACAAATTTCACTTAACATTGTCGCTGGTTAAAGTAAGACTGTGCTGTTGCGATTTTTCTTAAACTTGTGCTTCAACTTAAACCTTTGCCGATGCCGGAGCAACTATGCTGTTGAATGCAAGGATGCTCCTTTTTATTTGGAAATCTGCGCTACCTGCTCGAGGAAAGGACTTGCAATTATCCTTAATAATTACTTCAAGGAAAGGGCAATAAAATATTAGGAAGCTTATTGCTGGAATTTCATTAATTCGTCTGAACAATAGTTTGTGAGGACGGTAAATGATGCAAGTTAACAGATTTCTGAAATAGTGGCCTTTGACTTAATTTTGTAGTCCTTTTGAACAGACATATACATATTCATACATTTATACATATATAGTTATAAAAGACTGATTGACATTAGTCAGTGATCTTTTGAAATCATATGCATTTAAATTTTTGGGATTTTCCATTGTTTTACTTAGTAAACGTAGTCTTCTTTAAATAAGCGCATACAATGAGGTCACTTAAGAAAGTGGTATACGGGACACGATGGGGAAATTGGAAGGCAGAAGTTGGGATATTGGCTTTTAATATTTGCTCTTTATGGGTGTAACAAAATTGACCGAGAAGAGTTATATGTGACTTTTGCTTTCCTTTGTAATTCACAGCATTTTTATCATGTTCGTGTTATTACACAAAGTGCTTTCAGAACGAATGATATAATTTTGTTTCCTGTGTACCGAACGCAATTCCTGGACTGAATACACTTTGACTTTAGTCAAATCATGCACTTACTTCCCACAGAGAGGATAGGATAGCCAGCTGTCTCTAAATATTACCTATGCTTTTAGTCAGTTCTAGAATGCTGTTTGACTAAATAATGACTGCGCTAGACACTACTTTTTCAACTCGGTTGAATATTGGTTCAGTGAGATTGATCAGAAAGGGGAATTTGCAACTTAGTAAAACTAATTTTGTAATTGAATATACTGAACATAAAATCGCTTCACAGAGAAAATTCACCAAAGCTACGTGCAGCACATGCACAATTCTTGAATCATTAAAACAAGCTAGTTGTCATATTCCAATTCGTAATTTAATAAATAAGATGCAGTGAGTGAAAGGAGTACTTCTTCCTCCCAATTTGGACATGTGAACCATGGATTCATAGACTTTGTCAACACCATCATAATTGACATTCGTTATACTTCCCATTCACATCCTAGACCCTTCCGCAGACAAGCTCTCCGACAGTTGTGTTGGTTAAGGAAAATTCAATTTGCTAGGATTGTTTGGCATTCTTGCGTCGTTTTGGGTGCCCTGGATGACACACTTCCTTTTGCTTTTTGTTTAAAAAACAATCATTTTTTTAAAGAAGTTGAAGGTAGTTGACGGACTTTATTATTTTGACCCTGACTGTATACCAGTAGCATATGTAAGTAGCTTAAGAACTAATGAATTATAAATGTGTGCTTAAAATGGTGGCATTTTCAAACTCATCTAAAGTTTCAGGGCGGTGACGATTATATTTTCTACTAAAAAGAAAAACTCTCCTATTGAGCAAAAAAAGATATTTACTATCGCAAAAACAACCCCAATTATTAAGATGTACAAGATATAAAATTGATCAATATAAGTTATACCAAATATTCTTTGAATCCATATAAAAATTCATCTACCTGACGCAGGGCTAATATTTTGAAAAATTTGTTCACTGAATTTAAAAAGCCACATATTTAATTACTATAATAATTACCTTCTTGCAAACAAAGTCATAAGATTTCAGCAATTAGCTTTCTAATGTTTTATTGCCTAAGTACTTGAGATAAAATAAGGTGCAATGATTTTTGAGCAGGTAGCGCACCACTTCGAGGGAAAAACCATAAAAATTATTTTTCTAGCGCAATTATGAGGGAAATTTCATCTAAATTTACAGCAAAGTATTTCCTCAAACATTATTTTTTTTCTCCTTTTCCTTAAGCGGCCCATACACACCACACATGTGCGCGCACTTGTGTCGGTGCACTTAATTGTGTTCTGTTTGCTGTTAACGGGTTGGTGTACGCACCGATTTTGGTGTCATACACAGTGTGAGTGAAATCGAAATACCTACATAGTTTGATTTATTTTTAAGTTCCGGCTGTCGGTGTCTCGATCAGTGTGTGTGTGTATGGGAGGCTTAACACCGGCTCTTGCTCTTCGTCCACACAATATATGTGATTTTTTTTCAATAATTTAATACAGTCATACCCCGGTTAACGTCGCTAATGCGTTCCTGGAAAACAGGATGTTAATTGAAACAGCGTTGCGCCTCGCAAAGAAAACAAAAACACTGTCTTAAGTCGAATTTACTTTCGGAAAGAAATATAACTTATCTTTTGCCCTACTCTATATGAGTTGGTTGGGAATACAATACAAAGTTTGATGTATTTCAATTCAATCCTCCTTAATTCGTCTTCATCGCATTTTTTTACATAAAAATAAAAACCTAATTCAATTTGAACTCAGTGCAATCCCCCTTCATGGTAAAAACCCTTGATTTTTTTAGCTTCTCCGTACATACATACATATGTGCACTTTTTTCCGGCCAAAGTGATTCGAAATAGGCGAGTTGTGCTTTCCACCGAAAATCCACATTTCAACAAAATTAAAACTATGCGAGTTTATGGTTTAAAGAACCGCAAACTTCACTAAATAAAGTGCACAACTTGCTCCGTCGCTATTTGGGTCGATTCGCACTAGAGACTTTTCAGACACCAGGCTGTGCCTCCAAGAGATGGAAACAGAGAAAATGTTTAGTGCTATGCGAAGGAGAGAGAGCATGACACCGAGCTGTAAGCCCCAGGCCGAGCGTGTAGCTTGGATTGCACTATAAGGATACGATAGGTGGTCATTCATCTGCTCATTCTCCTGTCCAATGTTTGTATGTACGAGTATGTTGGCTTTAGCTGTGACCAACGTAAAATGGAAAAAGCGTAAG
Organism: Chalcosyrphus nemorum; assembly: GCA_949716465.1. Lineage (NCBI taxonomy): Eukaryota > Metazoa > Arthropoda > Insecta > Diptera > Syrphidae > Chalcosyrphus > Chalcosyrphus nemorum. The sequence continues at coordinate 36,855,485 of OX454332.1, forward strand.
GATTATAAAGGATCGGTTGCATTCAAATTGAATATGCATTTACCAAATCCAATTGATTTGCCTCTGGACAACAAAACTCCTCATAGTTTCATACCATAGTACATTCAGCATTTGTTATCGACTCATCATCCACAGGAATTGTGCCACTACTCCTTTAACCATGGAAACATGTCATTGCAACGTAAATGAGCAAGGAACGCCAACTGGTTAGTGCACTCATATATGTGAAAACGGATTACCTCTTGTCATGTTCGAAAGTTATAAGACCCAGCAAAGTGTTACAGACTTGCAAGGAGGGAAAAGTGTCGATTTATCACCATTAAGGCTTGGTCTACGTTTATGTCTGGATGCATTTGCAAGTTTTCCATGAAAATGCATGCATACATGACATCTAAAGGAAGTGTTGTCCATGCATGCGGCAGGCGAACAATATTGCCGGACCTCGAACGAAAAATGACAGCACAGTAGAGGAAAAACAAAGTCTCCAATATACTTAGTTCAAAAATTCAGTGGAGCCTTGGTATGAACTGAAGAACCTACGTCTGTACTTAGATGATAATACTAATGTGGACAAAGCACACAGAGGAGATTTGGTGGAGAGAAGAGGATAAGTTCTTGGTTCTTGGCTAAGTCTGCTATGTGCTGCTGGCTGCTATCAAGGTCATTGACTCGTTAACCATATCATTCTAGAATGCTGAGAAGAACTAGCCTCGCTAGGTTGCCAAACCATGAGAACTCTGATCTAGGTTCCAGGCTTTATAGAAACGAACATGCCGCTGAACTAGAACTGGGCTCTCAAATTTTAGGAAAACAATTAAAGAAGCTATTCGTCTTCAACAATTTCGCACACTTGGTGGACAACAGGATTAAAACATCAGAAATTGAAAAGAATCTCGACAACAAAGGAAAGAAGAAAATTCGAAAAGGAATATAAATTCATGCCATACACACGAAAAAAGTCCAAGAAGAAGACTCAATTGTCGGATGGGAGTTTCTGTGCGGAGAAGACTTTGTTGAGAGGTGGATTCTACGACTAAAAGTTATCATTAACTTTTAATACTCAGAAAGTTTTCTTTTAATTTGTTTTCTTACCAAAGCTATGCAGAGTATTGTGTACAGCTGGACATGACTATTGTCCTGCTCAGAAGTTTTATTTTCCTGCTCCAGTTGTTGACTTTAAACTTTAGTTTGCTTGTCAGTTAATGTGTGAATCCATGTAAGTCCTTCTGTTTGGACCGTAAAAGGACACAACATTTATAGAATAAACGTTGTCCATCCTTCGTTCTGTCAGTCATAGCATTGTAACTTTTGAACTGAAACTTTCAGTGCATAAACATTGTGTGAAAGCCTGCACACGATGGGAGCGATGGCGGTAAGGGAAAACCAAGGACATCTTAACTCTAAGCAAACAAAAAGAAGTACGCGGCTTTAATTGGACTTATAACGCGGCAAAACTTTTAAGAGAACTTTATAAGAAAGCCGGCCTTTGACAAATTCCTCTTCAACCATTTGGGCGACCTGTTCATCTTTCCACCTTTTTCTTATGTAACATTGAACCTTTATTCATCAATTTAGCTCCTACATCTGGGGAGCATAATGGTATCGACCTACTTGGATGGTCGCTGTGGTAGAGGTAGTGTACTCAGTCCAGGAATTGCGTTCGGTACACAGGAAACAAAATTATATCATTCGTTCTGAAAGCACTTTGTGTAATAACACGAACATGATAAAAATGCTGTGAATTACAAAGGAAAGCAAAAGTCACATATAACTCTTCTCGGTCAATTTTGTTACACCCATAAAGAGCAAATATTAAAAGCCAATATCCCAACTTCTGCCTTCCAATTTCCCCATCGTGTCCCGTATACCACTTTCTTAAGTGACCTCATTGTATGCGCTTATTTAAAAGAAGACTACGTTTACTAAGTAAAACAATGGAAAATCCCAAAAATTTAAATGCATATGATTTCAAAAGATCACTGACTAATGTCAATCAGTCTTTTATAACTATATATGTATAAATGTATGAATATGTATATGTCTGTTCAAAAGGACTACAAAATTAAGTCAAAGGCCACTATTTCAGAAATCTGTTAACTTGCATCATTTACCGTCCTCACAAACTATTGTTCAGACGAATTAATGAAATTCCAGCAATAAGCTTCCTAATATTTTATTGCCCTTTCCTTGAAGTAATTATTAAGGATAATTGCAAGTCCTTTCCTCGAGCAGGTAGCGCAGATTTCCAAATAAAAAGGAGCATCCTTGCATTCAACAGCATAGTTGCTCCGGCATCGGCAAAGGTTTAAGTTGAAGCACAAGTTTAAGAAAAATCGCAACAGCACAGTCTTACTTTAACCAGCGACAATGTTAAGTGAAATTTGTAATATATCCGTGGCAGAGAATGAAAGCCGAAAAACGACTCTGAGGAAAAGACTTGAACAAATTGAACTCTATGTGAACGGACTGGCCATGGAGTTGTCAGGGGAAGAATCGGGAGACACCTTTCAATGCAATCCGTTTCCAGTGCATGATGTCTCTAATCTCACTGATGCCCAATACGCGAAGCGAATTGAGTTACTACAAGTACATTTTGGGAATGTGCTCCGAGAAGCAAATGCAAAAGGGCGGCAGGAGAGGAACAGGAAGTGCTTCCTAAAATTGTCAAACAAAACTGAGCGAACCTACATCAAACTGAAGAACGCTATCAAATTGGAACCTGAACCGGAATCCCCCATGGAAGATGACAACGCGACGGATGATCAATCCACTACAGGATCTGAACAGACTATCAAAGTCGAACCCGATACCGATACGGACATTGAAAACGTTCCGGTACCATCCAGACAGAACGTACGAAGACGGAGTTCCTCAAATCAATCGAACATAGGCCCGGCACCAAAACGTCAACGTAAGGAGTACCCAAAGGACGACCCTGAACACCCTGACATGGTGATCATCGGTCCACATGGCACCCAATTACAACGGTCGGAGTATTCTAAGATTTCTTGGAAGAGTGATGCCATTGCAACCCGACAATTGTTGATGACAATATTTGGGGAACGGACTCTTGCGACGCATTCGCTGACTGGAAAACCTTCGCCTGCATTCCGAAGCCGCGAAAGACCAGAGAAAAATCAACTCGATCCTTTGAAAGTAGATGACATCAGCCATTTGGTCTACCTTCAGACAGATGCGAAGCCGGGAGCAGTTCGTGGGTACATAACTACGAAGTGCGCCGATGCAGCCAAAAAGATGAAGCGGCTTTTAAGAAAGAAGAAGCGGACTTCAGAATGAATAATTACGAAAGAAGACAACTGTGGCAAAGAGGAAAAACAACATAAGTGATTTTTTGTACCTTTTCAGGCAGGAGGCGAGTGTAAAACATTGCCTCATTGCAAAAGAGTTATGAGGCTGAAACACAGTAAATTTAGCCCTTAATTTTCTTGTACAATAATTTTTTATATTTTCCTTTAAATACATAATGTATGTGACTTATGCTTTTATGCCTTTTTTAATTCAATATTTAAGTTCACTTAGGTGGTACTATTATTCATTTAGCTTTAACTTTATAAACGTTAGAGATATCGACACAAAAAAATATGAACTGAAGATATGAGATTACTATTAACTCAATATTGACATACGTAAGTCGACTTATGCTCTTTATGCTCCTTTTTGTCACAGATAAATAAAAGAATGATATTGTATTGCAAATATGTTTTTGTTTTTTGTATGATTTTATACTGGGACGTTGTTTTCTTTCGAATAGTTTGCTAAAACAGGAACGCCACTTGGTTTTGGGTGTGCTGATGGGCGAGGTCAACCAAAAAACTATACTCGGAAGTTGAGTGTACTTGTGCATCCAAGGGTATTACTATCACGAGAAAGCTTCTCAGCAAATCCACCTGAACTTCGGATACGACCTGTCTGTTTAGCTCTGCGCTTATCACGACATAAGTAAGGCTTTGCTTGTACCCACTACCAGGGGAAATAATGAAAAAGAGATCATATAGTCAGCCCAATGTCTTTGAAGTGGGCACGGGAGCGTAGGGTCTTCTATCTGCTTACAAACCATAGTCTTCAAAGCGGGAAATATCAATCCGTTGTTCTTCTGCAGGTTTTAAATCGCTTTGCTGGGTCTTTGGACAAAAAGGAAGGAAGTAGGGATTGCACTCCAAGTTCAAGTTTGTTTGTATGCTAAAACGAGCAGTTTGTCCATCGACAAATGAGTAAGAGTAATGTCAATTGATTAATTGATTGTTAGACCTCGCTGAAGATGCAGCCTTGAAGTCGTTTCCTACTGGGGTTGTATCTTCCTCCTATTCCATTAATAAACTTACTGAAAGCTGCTTGTGTCTTCTCTTAAATCTCCTCATCGCTGTAATTGCTTCTCGGTGGAGATTGATAAGTCCTTTGCATTACATTAAGGCGTTTTGCCCCGTTCTCGATTGCTATCTGAAGGACTTCTTTCGAAGTGAGAAACGCCCTCCATTCCTAAGGTAAAGCATTGCTTGATTGCTCCCGATTCTTCTACTATTATGCTCAGAGTTCTTCCGATTAAACTGTCTTTGATTTTTTCAAGTCGTCTGGTTGTTTCTTTGCTTTCCATGGTTAGTTCTGCTTTAAATAGTTATTATAAGTTTCACTTGAAGTTACCGATGGTTGCAGTCTGACTATGCTGATGCAGCAGCATCATCAGGAGGCAAAGATGCCTCCTTTTATACCATTTGAAGTGGTGCTCTGTCTGCTCTAGTCTATGTCTCAATATTTTGTTCATTCAGACGTCGTTACATAGTGCAATGGGTTATGATATTATAATTTCGACACAACTTCTGGTATGTGGCTTCCTCTGCCTCTCACAGATTTTTTTATCTTCATTCTTGAACCCTTAATTGTTGTCACAATAGAGATTGGGGAGGAACCTCTCTCTGGATCAATGGGTTCATTGGCCGAATGCTAACCATCAATCCACTTCTAAGACAGTGGCTGAAAGTAAACTTATCCATGTGATTTGAGGTCGTTCGCCTGTCATAACCAAACTTTGTAGTAAGGTTTATTCTCAAATGAAGTGCCTTCCTATTCATTTGTTAGGTTAGGTGAGGTGACAAGACAAAAGTCAAAATACACTCAAACCAGCGGAATCAGGGGTTACTCGGGAATTTTATCTGAAGACCCAACTGTCCACAAAGGATTGTTGTACAAAAGCAAACTCATGATGATCACCTTATCACACAGCATAGTGTAAATAAAGTTGATACCATGAACACAAATATGCTCCTTTAGTTGTTCCCTGAGCTCCTATTAACTCATCACATTGGGTTGTTCCTTCTTCACATTCATTATCATTTCTAAAACGTTTATTACAATTCCGAAAGTAATTACTCTGTAAATCCTCGGTTAAAATTTCATAAAACAACTAACTCTGAGATTGCAATTAGGAATATCTTCCTCCCAAACGGTTATAAGGACCAAAACTACCTATTTGCACCACAGTCTCATCAAAATCATAAATAGCAAGAGCAATGTAATCATCATCAAGTAAGGGGAGTCCCCCTTTCATGTGCACACAGGTGCTGCACTTCCACCCATATGTTGCATCTTATCTTCTCTAGCAGTATACAGCTTTGATTTTATTACTTTGCTGCTGCTACTGGAATTTTATGCAAAATGATGATGATGATGAGGTATAGCTCCCATTTTGTGGTGCTCATCGTTCCGTAACGCTGTACTCAGTGCTCAGTTTCCTTTTTACTTTGGTAGCAGTCATTCTGAGGACTCTGCAAGGATACTCTGTGAAAATTTCCATCTTCAAGATTAATGTAGGTATTTATGAGAACAATATTTTGGAGCAGCACGTTATCTTAAAGGAGCAAACATTTCGGTTAGTAGTTTACTCCTTTGGAACTGCAAATGCTAATAAATGTCCAGTCTAGTGAGAAGAGGAACAAAAGTAAGGTATCTGTATCTTAATGATATTCAATGTTGAACTTGAAGAGGGTTGAGTGGCCATGTGCATAGGCAGAGTGGGAGTTTGAGTAACTTTTTTTTCTTACAGCATCCTCGCGATGTTGTCTGAATAGCTGTGTCGTTTTAATTTAGGGCAGTGGGTCAACTGAGAGGGCTATGGCGCAGTAATTAGTTAAATTCAAGATGGAAAATTATTTCTGGCTTTAATTTGAAGATGTGTTCATGCCTTTGTGTGTGAAATAGCACATTATTCAAGTGGTCGGTCCAAAGTGTACGGCGTTATTCCAGCAATAGCCTCCCGAATGATGACCTTGAGCTCGTCCAAAGTGCGTGGCTTGTTAGCGTCGACTAAGGCCTTGATGTGGCCAACTGAGGGCGGCATTGACTATGATCGTCCGACTTAAATTCTTGCGTCAGCACAATCTTATGTGCATGATGAAATGGCACACCTTTTTGCATATTTTTGACAGCTGAATGTCATTCGTTACTTTGACAGCTGCTGGGTCATAACAATTTGAAAAAGCATCGTTGCTATCTGGTCACTTTAGAGTTAGGTCTTGATTTAACCTTAAATTATAAAAATTTGCACACAGCAATGAAGTCTTCATACTCTTGTCCTTGGTGGAGGCGTGTTGAGCTGGGTTTGCCTCCAGCATGTTCACAAGTTTCGAGGATAAAACAGGTAAGGCTTCTTGGCTTCTTTCGACTTTCGAAAGTCAGTCACTGTGTTCCTTCTCCTCAAACAAATTGGCCAAAGCTCTGCCTCTCAAAAGAATGTCACACCTTCCTGCTTGTGCATAGTATTTACAAATGTTTTGGAGTCTTCTACGAATTTGATGGGCCGAAACCTCGTGGAAGACTGAAAGGTATTGATTTTATTGGTCTTTTGTGGAAATGCAAACCTCCACTAACCCACAGTTGACTGAACACCCGTTCGCGTTCAGCACAAGTGAAGGCATAGACGCCTCAACTGGCATTCGTATGCCTCCTTCTCCACGGCTTTCAAAACAATTCCTTTCAGTCGAATCTTTAATACAAAGTCGTTTCCTCAAAGTCGTCGTTATTGAAAGTGATGTGACCCCTTTCGACAGCCATTAGTGCTATGGCTATAAGCCATTAAGTAAACTGGGAGCTAAAGGGAATCAATTACTCGATGAATACGTTGGCCTCGTACCCGTAGTGGGCTACATTGCGAGCTACTTAGACAATCCAACCTCGAAAGTAGTTAAAACCCATACAACCTCCAGACTACAGAAGTGTCTTGCATGTTTATGTCTCAGCAGTGGCAACAGTCGCTCGTGAGGCGCGGGTAAGGGCAATACCGCCAGATACCACCATCTTTATCAACAGCTTGAGAAGTGCTGTCAGGAATAGTTCAGGTCTCTTGGAACATAGCACAAGGTATGGCTCTACTGGGTCCCTGGACATGATGGTATGCCAGGATATTTGAAGGCTTACGAGCCTCAGCAACAACAAGAACAGATTTAATCCTTCCACAGCCTACAGCCTACTTAAGCCAATTCTGTGGTCCACCACATCTCTGGAAGAAAAACTGAGCTAAATGTAGAGAAGAAGAAATATTGCGTTACCTTAAAATCCAGTTCATAACCTGCCTTGCAAAATGGAAGAGGGACATCGCGGTCTATTTAGAACAGCTTAAACAGTTTTCTATATAACTTCTCCTTAAATTTTAAAGTGAATTCTAAAACTCCATTGAGATTCTCTCATTCTCTGTCCAATTAACGCCACAAAACTGTCACATCAATTTCAACCTCTAATACATATTGAAGTAGGTCCTAACCGCAAATGTCACAACAATACATCACATATTTCAGAATAATTGAAGCGACTCACGCCCCGTTCTAATTGCATTAAGGGATAATTTTAATTAAGAAATCTCCTGGGAAGGAAAGTCGACATAGGGGGCTGTCAAATGGGAAAATAAAAGAAATGTAATGCAGGGTAGGATTGCTTTTTAAAGGGCTTCTGCTTGTGCTTCAGCTGGATTTGGATTATATGCAAGCAGAGGAAGTGTGAGAGATGTTTCTGTGTCCTGTATTCCAAAGCCTGTCTCCTTCGTTCTTGAATTGCAAATATTTTGTTTTAAAGAATTCAAGCCATCACGATGACTAGAGTTCTATGTTACATCTGTAGTGGGTTATGGACCTTTTGAAAGTCTTACTTTCCAGCTTGCTGCGCTGGAGTCTGAAGGCTGCATATTCGCCAATATATAAGCTTGTTTTGATATAGAGGTCAAAAAAGCCTGCTGAGCGTTGCCTTGCACTGTGTTCTAGATTATCTTGGAACGGCAATAGCTTTTATAGCTGCTGCCTGACTGATCATAAAGATGATTATACACTTGTGCTAGTATTGCCTGTACCGTAGACTTAAGGGCGGTTGTTGTCACCTAAGTTAAGTGTAATCAGCGGCTCGGGACAGATCAAGTGTCAAGTTAAGACGCATCTGTCTGGACTGCTATGGATTCGTCAGCATAGGCGATTGATAAATCCAGATCAGGCTCTGTATAGTCTGCCATATAAACATGACTCATATATAGTTTTGAGCGATCATTGGCATTGCATTTAGTTTCTATTTATCTGATTGGCTTGTTCTGAGGGCACTCAAACTCTATCTTTTAGCTTTCACAGTTGCACATTGCCAACAGCTCTATGGACCATTTGTCGTGGGTGTTTAAAGGGACTATCTCTCATATAGGTTGGAAAGAATCAGCAGTTCGCTAACCGCTATCTGGATACCTAGAGAAAGATCATCGCCAGCAACTTAGATCTTAGAGATCGAGTTAGAGTCCCTTTTTCAGATCAGTTTAAAGAATCACCAAAGAGGTTAGAAGTGGTCGCAGTTTCACCCAAGACTCACTGAAAGGCCTAGACTGGATGGAATATCCGTTGAGCTATTCCAAGCAGCTATATATTGCAGTCTAAACACTTAACAGAGTAGAGAGTTGGCAATAGCTTGCGAAGCCTAGCTGGAATGCTATTCAAATATTGGTGAAGCATTGCCAGAACCTTACTCACCAACCTACGACTGTTGCGTTCTAACGTTGAATTCGTACTTGGAGAGTGATCGATACTATCGCTGCAAACCTACGCTATTTGGTGCCGACGCTACGCAGTGTCATAAGAACAAGCGAGGAACAAATAGTTGCAACCATATAACGATGTGGTTTGGTCATCCATTCCGAAAAGCTGATGGGTCCATAGAAACGACGGAATATAATAGAATGCCCAAGAGACGATGTTTTGTCAGTTAATTTAACATTTAGAGATAAGGCTTACAACATCAAAGCCTAAGATCCATTTATGTCTCCTTTCCAAACTCTCTAATCCAAACTCCTTGTAGCAAAAGCCTCCCATCAGACTAACATATCCTTTAGACGTTTTAGTTTGTCGTACACAACTGTACCCTAAAAATTAATACTCTCCACCTTTCTTAACATAGTTCCTGTACGTATCGAACGGCAGCTGCTGCTATTACTTTCTTCAGGTGTATCCCTTTCGACATGATGGCTACCGTTTCTCACCAGGATTCTTGAGAAAAATCTTCTTTCGAATTGAGTTTGACGTAAGGAAACAATATTTCTTTTCGTCTTTACTGCATGGTAGATTTTCTACTCTTCTGATGCCAGAACTTTAAACTTCGATATCCTTTTCTATACATATAGATGCTCCTTTCGCGATGGCGATGAAGAACAAGCGGTAAGTGAGAAAATGGAGAAACGAAAATAAATGTGGTAAAAAGTGCTGTCATGCGGAAAGAGGGAATTATGTTCAAAGTATTTGACATCCTTTTTTACTTTCCACGGATGTCAAAGTGTAAAGATTAGGGGATTTTTAAAGGGTTATTTTTTGAAGTGGATAAATTATTCAAGGATCTTAAGTATTTCATGTCGTCGACAGCTTTAAGCGAATATTAAAGGCGTTGATGTGTAGATGGTGGGTAATATTCTGAGCCATCTATCGATTTGATTGCAGCGCACATTTTGGAAATTTCACATAAAATTTTACTGATTTTTAGAAGTGACTTTTAGAATAAATCGATTGTATGTGGTGGTGGTAAAGTTTAATGAGAATTTTTTTGTTAAGGAGGCGCGGAATCGTCACAAGTCCATGAGTTAAAGTTTTTTAATGGGCAAATGGGTAATTTTTAACTTGATTGTGGACTATTGGTTTAATCGAGAGATTAATGGGTTAGGTTACACTGCGTTTCAGTAGCAGGCTGGACATAAAAAAGTCACACTTGGGCCAGTATACATACGTGAGACAATTGAGATGCCGCAGGATATGAGTGCTTTCCATACTACCCTTTGAACCTACCGACTATTTCGCCAGTACTATCTATTCAGTTCTCTGCGAGCAGGTATAGCTGGACGTGTACCATACATAGACTTTGAAGGATATTTTCTTTCTCCAGCTTGCCGATGGAGCTTGTGCAGAAGTCGTTAGAAAGAAGGCCAAGCTTGATGGCGTGCCTTTTAGTGCCATATGCAGTGTCTCAATGTCTAAAAGTGTCACGGAAATATATTCCTTGTAATCTAAGGATTTGCCAATGTAGTTTCTAAAGATTGTTCTTAGCCAGGACGGTATGAAGTCTATATTCTGTTGACTTGATGGCATACCACGTGACTTGAATGTGTTAAAGGTTGCCACTTATTGTCCAAGGAACTCCTCTCTTTGTAATAAGATGTGTCTTACTGCTTAGCTTGGCGAGAATTACTATACGAATCAGTTAGAGAATCTATAAGAAACTTGAGCGATTTTGCTCTACGGATAGTGATTAAGACTTTTCTGACTCAGGATGCTTCAGAAATTTCTTCTTCCTAGTTTTATCACAAAGGATTCTTCTACATTTACGATGGGCATGGTTTGTTGTATATTTTGTGAGTCTCTTTGTACGAAGCATTAGTTTCACCAGATCACTTGGCAAGAGCCAGAAGACTGGTCGATTAATATGCTGGTCTTTAGATTAAGGCTTTGATCGTCTTTGATCATATGTATACAAAAGCCAGAGACTACTGAACTGTCCAGGCCTTCTTGTCTATTATCTATGTTGGAAAAAGCTGGGTTAACATGCAATGATACTGAAGACGGAAGCAATCTCTCGTCTTAAGCAATCGTCCTCCCAGAATAACCACAAAATATGTGCTAGTCATAGGCTAAGTAAGAGAATACAATCATCCTCATCTCCTTAACTTTATTGCTGAAAAGCCATGTATACCTAACTGATTGATGTTTCCGCCAAAGAAGCTGGTAATTCTCTGCTGATCACGAGAATCGCACATCTCAAATCTCGTTTCGGCTTCTTCGACTTACTCAGTTGTCGGTTAGGAGTTCGAATCATTTTAAGCACAGTTGATGGGTCGGAATGTTCAGCAAGATACAGGCGCTATGTGCCATCTTAGAAGACCTTTGATTAGTACAGGCCATGCGCTTCACATGACCCGGGTGTCAAGTTAGCCTGTTTCAATTCTTGCAGGAAAGGAATTTTAAACTCTTTTAAGCCAAGAACCTTACATAAAATACGCCAGGTACCTAATCGATTCACTACGGTCATTGAGCACACCCTCAGCTACCACTTCAACATTTTCTTCACTACGGGCTGGATGAAGTCTATTTGGTTGCGTATTCTCTAATAATGAAAACTGGGTTTCAAACATATCGATGATATAGCAATTTGTGTGCTTGGTAGGGCGATTATATTCTAAATACACGAACAAATTCTTCGTAGAACTCTGATTTTCATTATACAGCTAAAGAATTTGTGGACGCTGTGCCATATTAAGTCTTTTTATGATAAAATGTCAAACAAAACTGAATAAAAATTTTGTAACAGATTTACACAACTCATGAATCATATGCCAAACAATTCATAGACAAAAAGTATTTTGAAATGAATCACTCTAAAAAAAAACAGACAGACTTTTGGTTTAACTTTAAAGTGTCTTTCATTTATTGTTATATAATACTTTTTTTTAACTTCAAATGACACCTTGAAAAATATTATCTAAATAAAAAAAACAACTATCCCTTGCAACCGACTATCTGCTATCATAAAATTTAATACTCTTCATCTGCCGCACGTGCAAGTGTTCCCTTATTCGTTTCCTGCGTTTTTGTTTTTTTTTGCCAAACGTGGGACCATTTAAGCCACGTTACAGGAAACCAGATAGAAACCAAATGTATGGTAGGTATCCGTCAAAGCGGTTTTTCTACGTTTATTTCGTATCTCGCCAGCGAGAATCTCGGCAGTAGGTATTTCGTTGGTAACTGTTACCGGAATAAAACACCATTTCCATGGACTGCAATACTTGCAAAAAAGCAAAAAATATCCACACAATTTCTCTATTGAATGCAGATCCATTTCATATCGTCCTCGATGGTCCTCCTTATTGCAATTTATCACTTTTTTCCTCTTCTTTTTTTTTGTAAATAATCTCCACCAACCTATCTTCTCTTCCTGTAGCGAGGAATGTTGGTTGAATGGGGGTTTTTTTTTTTTCGTTGGAATTTTTCGCGCAGCGCAAAAAATCTTGACAACAACAGCCATACAGTTTTGCAAACAATCCTGCCGTGGAGATACATAGATACAACACGAAAATTATAAAAAAAAACAGATGGTAAGGTATAACGGCTTGGACTTTTTAATCCGGTCGATATTTCTCCATTGAAATCTGGCCAATTTCACACTTGTTTGATGAAATATACATATTTAGATAGACATTTGAGAAAAAAGTTAAACTGTTGAGCTATAGTTCTTTAAATTTACACCTGCATATGGAGCTTTTATTTGAATGCATCGACTAGGTGCATGCAGATGACCAGTGGCTGTCGATATCGTCATAGTATTTGAAAGGTTATTTAAAGTTGAGGGTGTTTCATTTGGAGACACTTTTTTTGTCTATAATTTTTTTGACAAATGACGTATGAGTCTTGTTAATTTGTCATACGAATTTTATTCTGTATTGTTTGACATTTTATCGTGCAAAGATTTAGCTCGGGATTGAGTCTATAAATTATTCAGCTGTATTATGAAAATCAGCGTTCTAATGACTGCAATGAATCGATTGTTGAGCATGTAAAATTAAACTCCTGCAAGAATTAAGGCAGGCAGATCTACCGAATATGCACCGCTGAAGAGCTTGAATGAAATCCAGAAATTTTCGACGTTTTTGTTCAGCGATGAGGCATATTTCTGGCTTCATGGTTACGTCAATAAGCAAAATTGTCAAGTCTGTATTGAAGAGCAACCCAAATATGCAGTATGCTTATGTCCTGTATTCACATGTGGGTCCTAAGGCCTTTTCAACGAATTCACACATTTGAATATGCCCTAACGATCCCCCCAAGTATTCGTTTTAGTTTGCCATTTTCAATTGTGTGTACCTAAATACTCTTTTTTCTATCTTTATGTGAACCATATTTCACAAAACGTCAAGCTTGCTTAGAACCACTCGTTAGTTACAACCTTCGCAGTGGATCTCTGTAAAAAACACACAAATCATTCACACGGTTGACGTGCATTTGAATATTCATTCAATTGTGGCTGCGTATTCCTCTTCAAACAACGTGAAATTCTATTTTTATGATTCTAACTGTGCAAATTGAAATGGGATACAATTTAAAATCGCTGTTTGGCTGGTGCATATGCCTGCAGTTTTTGCAAGCAAAATGCCCCTCTCTAGGTATAGAAACTAGAACACCTCTGGGCATCGCAGATAACAAACTCAAATTTGTTAAAATACCACAATGTCCGCATCTATCACTTTCAGGCGGAGTGAAAAATATATCCTACCAGTTCATGAGCAATTTGCAAATTTTCAGCACTGACGTTCATTTTATTCTCCACGTTAAAAGGATATCCAGGATATCTACCTAAATATGACGCTTTAGTACCTACCTACACATATGGACATTTATGCAACGCGCATCGAGTAAGACTGGAATAGCAAGCTAGGCTTGTGTTTTATAGCGGCAATTTAACTGTAAATTCAGTAGAATTTTATAGACTTTTATGGAGCCCAGCCCACAGAATCCATCTTTCCGTTGAACATTGACATTTAAGTTGACGTATTGCCGGATAATTATAAATCTGTCACATCAATCAGCTGATTGTCAAAAGCTATGACAGTTCCTCTTTGTATATTCTCTCTCTGCTTCCACCAATGAAAATACGTACTCTCAATTTTCTTATGCGTGAACTTCAAATATGTGAATGTGTGAACTTTAATGTTTGGATGTGTATACTGTCAACGGATCGACGGATGAAAAAAGGAGAAAGAATCCGTTAGTTATGGGCCCATAAGAATGGACGTATTCAACCTGGCTATCAGTTAAAAATGATGGCACGACGGATCGACGGATTCTATGGAAATTTATATATTATTTTTCTAAAATCTGAATATTGTGCAAGGCTAGAATAATCTCTCAGCATCGCTAAGATCTTAGTGAATATATTGGGAAAAACTTTACTAAATACCTAAAATTGTCGGAACGTCATGGTTAGTGTGTTAGACTACTACCGTCAAAGAAGGTCATTGGACAGGCTGAGTTGAACTTTTTTGGACTTTTTGAAAGAAGTTTTTCAACGAATGATGATCATCCATACTTCTTCCGGCAGTGGGCCTAGAACAACACAACCGATCCTTTTGCCCAGTTTTTTGCATGACAAAAGCTACAAACATTGATTACACGCGACTCTTTCGTATTTTCGTTTTCTTCTGGCTTCAGGGTTGGATGCAGACTGATTCTAAGGCCTACTAGTGAACAATTTTCAAGGTAAATAATTTCAAAACTTTTGACTCAAAAACCGTTTCACAGCGGTATTCCTTGATTACAATATTAAAATAATTACTGATCTTGTCGAGGTGTCAAAGTTAACTACTCAATAAAGACACATATGGTAGACAGGGCCTCCCTTGCCATGATTTTCGTCTGCAAATGGAAGAGAAGAAGATTTTAAAGTTAAGATTTTTGTGCAAACCTTCACCAACTTTAAATCCTTCAGCGAAAAACCAGACGTCCATAGCCACTGTCAGAGGGGCTCTCTGAGCTCTGTTGATGCAGATACTACTACTTTGTATTAGGTGACTTTATTCAGCACAATCAATCAAACGATTGCCCCATATGGGATGTGAGAATCAGCCTTATACTTACAGCCAATGTGTGCAGCAATATAGAGCCGCAGTAGCTTTCTTGACTCGCTCCAAAGTGTCATTTAATATCGAAAAGAATTTTCGTGGCTGAGTTTTTGAGTTAATTCTACATGAGATCCCTATGCTTTCCCTAAACAGAAATAGCAACGTCCTCGACAGAGGCAATTATCTTATCTGCTTGAGCTGTGACCCTACTGATGGACCTCCAATCTCAGGCTTCGCCCAGCTTTGAATTGATGAACCTTTTAGTTTACTAGCTTGTTTACAGGAGCAGCAATCGACGTCTTAATTCCAATTCTCAACAGTGTGTGTATAAGAGTTGAAAGCTTCCTCAATACAATGAACTCAGGACGTATTTCAGGACAAGTATCTTCTCCTTTCACTCATTACTCCATATCATAAGCATGGAAAACTCCAAAAGATATTGCAATGCTTGTGTGCCGGTTATAGTATTCGTAAGTTCGAACTGCAATACTCCCCTGCGACAGAAACAGTACCGTCTGATGAAACCCTAAAGGAACTTAAACAAACGCATATCGCTTATTTATCTGGCCAGTTATGAGTTTTTCTATGACATATTAATCCAACACATGATAAATAGATCACACATGTCCTTTTCTGTGAAATATTCTTATGCCAACCCCTAAAGAGTATCTGTGCGTTTAAGATTACTTTATGGCATTCCAGATAAATCCCTTTTCCCCCTGAGATTTAAAGGCTTATAAGTGCCAACAAGTAGAGTAATGTATCCCGCATGCGGTATATAGTGGAATCATTCTTATGAACGTATGTATGCATGTAGTTTTGTGCTATGTTGGCTTGTATATTGCTCGGAAGTACAACATTCGTCGTGGGTGACGACTCTCTCTGGTTTGCTGGATTACTCCTTTTATGCCAGAAACAGGTCATACATATGGCCCAACTTGTGTTGGCTTAAACGATTAAAAAAGTTTGCAAACAAAGTTTTTTCGTAGTTTGTACTTAAATCGAGCAATCACAGACTTTTAGGAAAACCAATGCTTGGTGCATGTGAGATGTACTGCATTTAGGGCAAATTGGTTGGTAGAATTTGAAAAGTCTTTTTGGCTTTTGAAATCAAATGTTCATTATCGTAAGTAAGTTTGTTCGCCAGCAAGTTTTAATGGGCTTGACTTATGTAGATTAGAGATTGGCATTTAAATTTTAGTAGAAGCCAATTAGGGACTATAAATTCTGCTTATCTGTCATATGAAGATAAGACTTCAATTTGAGTGGGTAGAGTAGAACTGGTAAATAAGATGAGGGATTTGAAAAGTATAAGATTTGCCTATCGAGCGAGGAGTCTTGCCAGCAGTTTGACAGGGTTACTCATTGCCGGATCTCCACAAAATAGATGAACTCCTTAACTTCCTCCAAAGTATAGTTATCAACGGCTATATTCTGTTTAAGAATAGTTTTTTTTGTATGTATATCTGCTAGGACGCAAACCACACTGGCAGGTAACGATTGCTACTTGAACTTGTATTCAAGATTTCACAGGGATATGACTTGATACTACTTACAGGACATAGGATCGCCTTTTTTGAAGATAGCAGGACATTACCTCCGTATTTAAAGAGCCAGTGACTAAATGAATCAATAATTCCTTGTGGTTCGGTGAATAGATTGCCTCTCTCGTTGCTCTTATCTTGCTGTCTTGTGTACATCCTCCATCAGGATGATTGCACTCATCATCCAATTGCCTTTTTGGTGGCGTTTGGTAGCCAAGTCTGGTTATAATTACCTCCTTGATGATATTCCGGTATTAGGTCCAATGATTGTTGGCATTTGTTGTGAATGAATGCTCCTTCTGCCATGCTAAGGTATCCAATGTTAAGATTGATGATTCGCAGCTTTTTATCCTTGGACAAACAGGCTCTGAATTTAACCCGAACAAGAAAATTGTCGGAGTGGACCTGAAAAAAATCTCAAAGGATTGAACACTGACAAAAAAAAATTAGGGGTTGGGTTCTACTGGGTTCCAGTTCAAGTTAAAAAATTGACTTCAGACAAATGCCACAATTGTCCGTCGGGTATGGTAACACTGAACCGATGGATCTGGCACTGATTTTCAATTTAACTTAGGGCCAATTTTTCAATCGTCAGTTAAACAGTCTGATTGCTGTCTAACCAATAAATGTATTCCACTCTTTATCTACTAGATAAGTAGATCTTAGTTTTTCAATCATCGAATAACTCCTAGATTGTAACTGAACGATTTTGTCAAGCTCAATTGTGTCTAACTTCACGAAACTGGAATAAAAAAGAGATAGATACAGTGACAATCGTATATGTTAGAGCTAGCAGACTATTTTTCACATTATCTGGCACTTCAATTTGAAAAGTTTCGGTATTTACAAATTTTGAAAGCTAAAAAAAAATATGGAAAACATTGACCCTCATTGCACTGGTGGTGCTTTCTTAAGGGTTAATTGAAGTAATTGAATACGTTATTCTCTTCTTCAATAGCAAAATCATAGCAAATATCGAAAAAATCCATATTTCTTACAAAAATTAAATTTAATTTAAAATTCTCACTTTTGACAGTTCATAAACAGTCAGTTAAAGTTTATCCAGCTAACTGAGGACCAGATAATTTTATTCGGCAGATAACTGATATATATCTAGAATAGGTGCTACACGCATATTGAAAAATGTATTTTTGTGTTATCTGACTGTTAAGTCTTATCTGATTACTTATCTGACGATTGAAAAATCGGCCCTTAATTGGCAATGGATCGTAATCCAACACCTTTATTTCCCATAAATCTCATAGTATCAATTGATTCAAGCTATAGGTACTTCTGAGCCAAATGTCTCCCCCTCTGGCTATACTAGTACAATTCTACTATTCACTGCACGATCCATTAACGGCCCCGATGTGCGATGACACTCATATGTCAAATCATTATGAAACAATGAAAGCGTTCCTCAATGTCTTTCCTTAAATCTAAAGTGTCAACATGTGTGATTGGAGAAATCACCCAAACGGAAACGGATTCCCTACAGTTTGATAAACTCATAATCGTAATCGTCGTCGCCGCCGCCCCCCGCCAACATGTTGCTCGCTTAAGTGCGACGGCATGTGTAAGCTTAAGAGCATCACTTAAATAAAATGAAACAATGAAATGTGTCGTTTTGTCCTCAACAACACGCACACGTAATGTTGTTTATCCTCATCTCGAAGAGAAAAAAAATATATTACGTATACGCCATAGTAAATATTAAATGACAATCTGGAGAAAATGTATCTTATTTTTCCTGTTTGAATTATCTTGAGATACTCAAACAACTTGATGGCCCATAAATTATGCCTGTGACCGGGTGTGTAGCAGGGTTTAATAACCACATGATTAAGTACCGCTCCTCAAGGCGTGAAACTCTCAATTACTTCCAGGTGGCAGAAATTAATTTAGCTCGTTAAAGGACCCCTCTCTCTCTTCTCGAAGCACTCAGCCAGTTATGATCTTGAAGACAGTTTTCCCCCCACTAAGTTTGAGTTCAACGTTTGTACGCAAATATATACTTAACGAAGAGCGGAAGGATGCAATTTTTCCATCCAATTAAGTTTGCAATCCACTCCGAGGAACTAATTGACAGGGTTCGATCTAGAAAGCTATAATTACTGCCACTAGACTGTCACTGGCGTTCACTATTTGATTTTCCTCTTCTGCTGCTGTCGCAGGAATCGATTTTGTGTGTTGGAAAGGGATTCGAGTAAAGTGTATCAACGAATAAATTACATTTAGCTTCGCATTTGATTTGATTTACACGGCACTGGAGTGAGTTTTGAATTTTATTTCAGACTTTGTCTCCGTGAAGCTATCGTGTTTTTTTTTCTATCTCTCTCTCTCTCTCTCTCTGTGAAGGATTAAAGGATGTGCATGGAGTTATATTGGCATTGCTTCTAATGCCATAGCTCTTTAGAAGCGGATCTATTCATACCTGAGAGGAGGTAATTTTTAAACGTCATGCTATTGACAAAGGAGCTGGAAGGAATGATATGCACGCGATGATGTAATTTCCCTGAAAGTGCGATTTCTTATCTGCTGTCACTTTAGTTTTTTTTTGTCACAGATCTTCAGTTGAGGAAAGGAATTGGCGATAAGAGTTCTGAACGAAAGGATATACCTTATCTTGATTGTTCGGATTTTTAGTACTCTTTCCAATGAGTCTTCAATGAGTAAACAAAACTCCAAGGGAAAGGGGAGTGAATGCACAAAATTATTTTTCAACTTTATTTTTTTGCTCTTATTTTAAATTTTCTATGATGTCCTGTTCGGCTCCAGGAAATTATCCCCCAAGAAGTAAATACGAAGTCAAAGAGCTGACTTTGAGGGTTAAATTTAAGTTCATTTTGGGGTATCATTCGAAAGTGAACCTTTTCCATTCGAATCTCAAAATACACAAAAATCTTTCGAATGAATAGAAATATTCTAAAGAATTGACTATTCATTCGAATCTGAAAATAAGCATGACTGTTTCTACAAAAAATTTTGTGCTCCCAAACACTGAAATAACAAAATCTCTCAAGCGTAGCGTTTCGCCCTGATGTAGTAGTTGGGCTTTTAGCGAACGGCCTACCACATCTAGTCTAGACGCACTGTTTATCCGACGGATACCGTGATTTAAAAAAAGCAAATTCAGCTAACAAAAGGATTTTCTTAAAGAAATTTGAAGATATTATAATAGTCCTGATGTGGTGGTTGGGCTCATCAGTAGACTACCTACCACATCTTATCCTTAAGACACAATAACGATTAAGGAGAGTCGATTTAAATTTTATAGTCCGATAGAGCTTATCCAAGAACCGAGAACTATATACAAATGCATGCATATATAACAAAATCATAAAATATTGACACCGACTTTCAAAGAAAAATAGATAGATAAGACATCGATCGTCTTAAAAACGGCCGATTAAATTTAAAAGTTTTGTTCAAAAACCTAAATAAATATATAATAATACATAAAATAATCAAAAATGTATTTATAACAACTCCACTACAGTTCGTAGGGAGGGTGATCTCCTGAAAGGAAAAAAAAAATAAATAAAAAAGAACAAAAGGAAAAGAGAAAAAAAGGAAAAAAGGAAAAAAGGAAAAAAGGAAAAAAGAAAAAAAGAAAGAAGAAAAATCCCACCACCAAACAAGATATCCTATTCATGAAAAAGAAAAAGAAAAAGAAAAAGAAAAAGAAAAAGAAAAAGAAAAAGAAAAAGAAAAAGAAAAAGAAAAAGAAAAAGAAAAAGAAAAAGAAAAAGAAAAAGAAAAAGAAAAAGAAAAAGAAAAAGAAAAAGAAAAAGAAAAAGAAAAAGAAAAAGAAAAAGAAAAAGAAAAAGAAAAAGAAAAAGAAAAAAAAAAGAAAAAAAAAAAATATCCCACCACCAAAAGTCCTAATCCCCCTACACTACCGATACCGAATACCGAATACCGAGCTCACTATTATTATACGAAGCTTTTGTTCTATAGATGTCGAGCAAAACTTCCCTATCTCCATAAAAAAATAATAAATAATAAAGAAAAAGCACCGCCAAATTAAATATATTAAGTCTCTCCTGTACTTCCGACTTCGACGCGAATCCCGAAAATCAAAGTCACTTCAAACCTAGCAAACTGTGTCTCTGTCTCCATAATAATTAAAACAAAAAATTGACCGTTTTCGACTGTCCTGACGATAAATTAAATATAAATTAAGTTTCGAAAAATCTATTTGAATATTTATTTAATCTTGCTTTCGATATGGAGTAGATACTCTTAAAACGGTTCTTATCGGAACGGAAAACGATACAAGAATTCATATAATACAACAGCACTCACCAGTGCAAAAATTTAATGTTTACCCCTAATTAATGCAGCACGATTGTCCTACCACACATCCTTAATGGTGCTCTTTATCGGCACCTCACATTGCTCCGACTTATCGATCCTCCAAGTGTAGACAGCAGTCTTATAATCCATCATGATGTTCCAATATACACACACATACACGCACACACGATCCACTCTCGCTCCGGTAGAAAAACAACGAAATTATCTTGATTTTCTGTGGCTATGATGGAATCACGAATGCAAATACACCATTATTTGATTAGCCCAGACCGAAACCGAAACCCGGTGCTTTCTTATAACAAACGGGGAAGGTTTTATTGTATCTTTGAAGACGTTTTGGTGGAAATAATACTCGCTCAACACACTCTAAAACTCTATGGAATTACAATTCGAACAAAGTAAGAGCTCTCCTAAGCAAATGCTGGTTAGTTTTTTTTCGAGAAGGTCATAGATCCAACATTTCACAAAATAGCCTAACGGTGTACACTTTAAATAAGATCACGAGATCTATAGAATTTTCAATACCTTGTATCCAATTTTCTACAAAAAAGGACGTTCTTAGTTACGAAACAAAGATAGACACTTTTGAATATGTATATTTCCCAAGACAAATTTAAAAAAAAAAATTATGGCATCAATGCACGATTTTAAGCAAAGAGAGCTCTATTGAAATATTAACCGTGCAATCAGTTTTCCTTAAACCAAATATTCTTCAAAATATCTTACAAATTTAAAGGTGTCACTTCCCCTCTTTCGAATAATACCAGGATCGAGTTTTCTTAAGAACGAAATGTGCACGACTGAGTTGTACAAACTTCCAAATATGTATAACCAACGATCTATAATATTATAATATCAAGTTTGTTTTGTTGGCTATGAATAAGGTACCGTTGTTACCAACTTTAGCCAAAAACGTGGTATGCGATCTCATAGGTTTAAAAAAAAATTAGTTTGAATATGAAATTTTCACGAAATCACTGGAGCAGTTTTCGAGAAAAATTACATTTTGATAAGCAATTGTACCATTTTTAAAATTTAAGATCAAAAACTTGGTACGCCATTTTATAAGACTTTACCAAAGTAGTTCAAATATGAAATTCAAAGAAAATCGTCAGAGTCGTTTTGGCTTAATCCTTGAAAAAGTACCGTTACAGACACTTTTGGCCAAACATTTTTTTAAACCGTTTTTAAAGCATTTGTGTTTTGTAATCTAATTGAAGAACTTTATTCAAATTGGCATTACAACAACTTTTAGGCAAAATATGGTACATCATCTTATTGCACGTGTCTGTACTAGTCTCAGTGTGGAATTTGAACGAAATCATTTAAGCCATTTTCGCGTAAATCGGCTTTTTTGCAAACAAATTAATAAGTAAAGTAATGTTGTTAACAATTTTGGTAAACAATTTTACACGTCATCTGGTTGGGATTTCCTAGACTAGATCGGATATGAGATTTAAACAAAATTTTTGGAGCCGTTTTCCAGCAAATCGTTCTTTTTTAAAAAAAAAAAAAATACCGTTAATATTTGGGCTAAAATAAAAATTTCAATTTTTCCTCTAGGGATTACCCAACAGACCCCAGATACCAAGTTTGATCAAAAACTGTTCACGAGCTTAGGCTGTCGTCCGGCGGACAGACAGATAGAATTTCCAGACTCACATTTTTCCGCTTCTTTTCAGAGGCAATGTCAGAAAACCTCGACATCGAAATTTTTTACGAATCCAAAACTTGTCCTATACAAAAGCGAAGGAGACGGTTTTCACGACCAAACAGACGGGCTTATAGACGACAGGCACACAAATACTCAAATTCTATAATTGTGTATAGTTCATTTAATATTATGGTTTAAGTAAAAATTTTAATTTCGTTACAAGTGTTAAGCCTAAGGACTCAGATGAACATTAGAGTTCCGTTCAGATATACAAAAACATAATTTAATTGGCTGACAACATTTTTGAAAATATTTTTTTATAAATTATAGAAATTACCAGACAGAATTTTTTTTTACACAACTACAACAAATAAGTTTAGTCCCGTCGTGTAAGAACATTATGAATTAAACTCTAAGTACCTGAACGGATTGTTCTGACAAACAATCTATACAGGTCTTTATTCTATATCCCTTAAAGTTCTTCACCAGAGTGTTTTTAAGGACGTACATTTGTGATCTTAGAAACCCCCGTTTTAAGTGTTACGCGCACTAAAAATTTTGACCGCAAGACTCTTTGATTTGATTAAGCATCATCACATCTGAATCTTAAATCTAACGATTATACATACATATGTATATAATATATAAATGTAAATATATATAATAAAAAAAATATATATAACAACTCCACTACAGTTCGTAGGGAGGGCGATCTCCTGAAAAGAAAAAAAAGAAATATCCCACCACCAATTCAGATACCTATTCTAAGGCCCTAATCATCCGCCACTCCCGAAAGGCAAGCTGATAAACTTTGACCGTCTTAAGGGCGGTCGATTTAATTACAAAAAACTTGGTGTTACGAAGGCTTGCACTTTTATAAATGTTTGTCGAGCGATACTACCCTATTCTCATAAATATATGAAATATAAAATAATATATACAACAACTCCACTACAGTTCGTAGGGAGGGTGATCTTCTGAAAGAAAAATCCCACCACCAAATATAATGCCTGAACTAAAGCCCTAATCTCCCCCACACTACCGACACCGAGCCTCCAAAAGAAGTACTTGGATAAACCTCGACCGTCTTAAGGCTTTCACACACCGCCGTGATAGCGATCTATAGCAACGCGTTGCGCGTGTATTGAAGTTTGTGCATGCACACCGAATTCGAAATAAAACTATATCGGCGATATACATTGCGGTTGTTGCGATTAAACGATAATTTTATCGCGCAATGGTGAATATGGAAACGATAATTTCTAGTGCAATAAACTATTCAGTTTAAAATGATTTGGATAATAATAAGTATCTCGCAATCGCTATCGCAGCGTTGTGTGAAAGCCTTTAAAGACAGCCGATTAAATTAAAAGAAAGAAAAAAACACTCCCGTTTGTAATATGGAGGCTTTTGTATTAATAACTGTCGAGCGATTCTACCCTATTCTCATGAATATATATATAATACAAAAAAATATACAACAACTCCACTACAGTTCGTAGGGAGGGCGATCTCCTGAAAAGAAAAAGAAAAAAAAAAATCCCACCACCAAAAGTCCTAATCCCCCCACACTCCCGAAACCGAATACCGGGTAGAATTAGATTAATCTGGCCCGTCTTAAAGACGGCCATTTAATTAAAAAAACACACACATACACACTTTTGTTTTTTAGATGCCGATCGATAGTTCCCTATGCCCCTTAATAAATAAAAAAATATATAGAACAACTCCACTACAGTTCGTAGGGAGGGCGATCTCCTGAAAAGACAAAGAAGAAATATCCCACCACCAATGGTATCCCCACTTAATCGACGACAATTTTCCGAAAAAAAATTAATGCTCTTCGTACCGTATTGTAAAACCTTACCGGCGACGTGAAGTGGGATTCCAAAAATATAATAAAATATAAACCAACACAACTCACATAGATTTTTTTAATCTGCTTGCTTACTGCTTACACTGCTTACATTGCTACAACTCCTGTTGAACAGCTGTCCTTTGTCATCCTTATTAGTTGTTCTTTAAAGGCCTCCTCTTGAAGTCCACATCCAGATGCAGGCCACAGCTCCATTCCACACACACATATTCACTCACGCACTATATTATTCGACTACCGTAACGTCGTAGTCGAAAAATAAAACATAAATCAAGAAATTCTTTCGAAAAAAAAAATTATTTCTATTTAACGCAAAAAATTAACTGTTTGTATGTACAATAACACTCCCGAACAAAAAATTCACTCACTAAACCGATCTGGACCACCCGAAGGTCCATGCAAGACCGCACTCCGCGAAACTACACTCACGACTGAGTAGCCGGCCACTCAACCGATCTGGACCACCCGAAGGTCCATGCACGACCGCACTCCGCGAAACTACACTCACGACTGAGTAGCCGGCCACTCAACCGATCTGGACCACACGAAGGTCCATGCACGACCGCACTCCGCGAAACTACACTCACGACTGAGTAGCCGGCCACTCAACCGATCTGGACCACCCGAAGGTCCATGCACGACCGCACTCCGCGAAACTACACTCACGACTGAGTAGCCGGCCACTCAACCGATCTGGACCACCCGATCCCGATCAGCCCACCCCACGACCGATCTGCACCCCACGATGGTGCACCACCGACTGAACCACCACTGAGGTCCCGATATATGCACGACGGTGTTTGTGTGGATGTTCTTGTGTGAATTTTTTTTTTTTTGTTTTTCAAATTTTTAATATTTTTTTTCATCACGATCAATTTATTTTTATTTTTTTTTTCTACTGGGCCATGGGGCGGTCAGTAATTTGGTGTGTGTAATTGGGGGTGAACCTAATGGGATTCATTAGGAGAACTATTAAAGGCGAAAGGATGACAAACTATGATACAACTGTTAAAGATGTTTTGTACCAGGAAGATTCCCTTTACTTTGTGTTTTATTAAACTGTCGACTCCCTGCGAGTAGAATCAAATGTAGTTTGAGCCAATAGTTTGCCAATTTTGTTGAAGAAGTGTACACTGTGCAGACGTTCAACATTTACCATTTACGCGTAGCGTACGATACGAAGAACATTCATTAATTTTTCTGAAATCAGTCGTGGGTTATAGACACCACTCGTCGACCTACATCCATTCTTAGAATGCAATTCTTAACTGAATATCCCATAAACTACACAAATGACTTCGGTGACCATTTTGCTGCATACCGGCCACCCACCGCCTACTACCTGTCAACAGTGTCACCATATGACTACATAAGACAGTTCTTCCCATGTTACAGGCTAGTATCTTCGGTCAGACCATTTCAGTCCTAGATTCCGTCCTATTGCTACAAATCCCTCGGGAGACGCACAATTTTTGCCATCAGCTTTTCCACGACTTAAAGGCTGCCTAGCAGACATGCTTCTTTCAAGGGACTTAAGATCCTATGGTGATCTCCTCTGAAGGAGAATTTTACTCCCGGGGCAAGGCTACCATTTAGCAAGGAGTCCATTCTGCACACCGTTTGAAACTGCTTTTTGTTACATGTTCTCACCTTTAAACACTTGACGAACCATGACAAGCAGGCATCAGTTTAATGCCACAGGTGTTCCTTTTCAATATTTTGAACAATAAAAAGGATAGACCATCTCTGTTGCTTAAATATTCATAGATTGCAATTTTATGTGAACGGCGCACATCTGTACTTTTTTCTTATTTGCACAGCCTTTCGAGTTCTCTTTGAGGACGAGATTCATGTTCGATAAAACAGTCCAAATAGCCGGAGCAAGAGAAGTTTATTGGCGTACTCTCACATAAATATTTATCCGTTCACCAAAAAAAGAGATTAAATTGTATCTTTTCTACTGCGATGGTCTATTTCGGTTACGTATCTATCCCATAGTTAATGTTCCTTTGAATCATCATAAATTATATTTATGAGTGGCTCGTGTGTATTCGATTTATGTGTTTGTATTTCGCATGAGACTTAGATTTTTTCCCTCAATGGAATGAATCGCTTGATTTATTCATGGTAAAGGAGTTGGCAATTAATTAGATATTTGCGTTTTCGTCTATGCATGGGGATAAGAAAAAAAGGAAAGAAAAAAATTTAGATAACCAGAATGACAAACGAGGAATTTGGTAGTGCAATAGATTTCCTTTCATTTAGGCTAAATAGTTTTGTATTTTGTTAGTAAATGTCCAATACAAAACTTTTACGATGGTTTTACAAAAACTTCCTGTTGAGAGGGTTTGCAGATACGAGCATCTTTTGAAGAAGTATCAAGCGGGATCCAGGTCAGGATATTCCAATATTGACCATATGTTCGTACTAAGAAATAAAGCCGGACTTTTTTTTAACCCAAAACGAGAAGTTGTATGCTTTCAATCGCCAGACAGCAAGGCCATACTATGTTAATTTGTTTTATAAGTGTTTTATAAGTACAAAATAAATAAATAAATATTAAGTTATAAACAACCCATAAAAAGCCAAGACCTGGTTTCTCACGTTTCCCGCATTGTATACATTTCTGCACGTACAGAAGGGACCTACAGTTGTATGCCGGGTTCAAAGAGCAATTCGTTTTTCGAGAAGCTTTCTCATCGTAAATACTTTTGGGCGTTTGTCAGAAGTTCTCAAGAGGTGGGGTCGTTATACTATTTCGTCCAACGCACTAATTGGTTTATAAGCCAAGAATTAAACGTTTACTCGTTAAATTAAATGACCGGGGCCTCAAACTTATCTGTTTAAGGTAAATTGGTCAACTGACATGTGTCATATTAAATGTCTTGTTGAAACAACACCACCACTAGAAAATACAGTGTTCACTTTATCTTTACTCGCCCCTTGAGGCTGTATCGATTTAGTGTCACATTCTTCATTGTTTACGTGATCGGGGTATAATTTCAGTTAAAGTGGAACCAAAAATCGTATCTGGATACTGAGACCTAACCAGTGTTGCCTGTGAGAAGTCACCTTTCCAACGGTCGGTAATGAGGCATTTATTTTTATTATCTATCAAAGTAAGGACTGTATGACCCACTCGATTGTGTGATGGAAAAGGGATTTGTATTCATAAAAGTGTGGGCATCGATTTTGATCACTGAAAGGACTTAACAATTACACTGAAGCTGGGAAATTTACTTTGAAATAATTAGGCAGATATGTCCTTGTAGAGTTCACTGCTCTGGTTTAATTGGTTTCGACAGTGACTATTGAGAATGACAGTTGTAAAGTGGGTAGGTGTAGGGGTTTCATGGCAGTGACATGTGAACACAAGCACTGGGAGCAATGCTTGTTGTTCCTTTTAATTCAGAAGGAGCTTATGCTGAGTGCTTTTAGACTGCTACATACCTATACTACAAAAGTCTAGGAACCTTAAAGGCCACCTAAATATTCTATCCAAGGAAACCCAATACTCAGTACTCCATGCAAAGTTGTCAGATCTCTATTCTCCAGGAAATTCGAAAAAGCAATTGGTGGCTGTCAAGAATGGAGAAACAAGAGTCAAATATACAAATCTGTTGGCACTGAATTGAAAAAGAATAGCTATACAGGAACAGGAGCCTCCAGTCGCAGCTTTTAGCTTGGAAAATCAGTAGAATCCTGCGTTCAGAGTCACTGTGGAGAAAGAAACTGAAGAAACCCACAACTACATGTGTCTATCAATAGTCGAGAAGCATTAAGGACTTTAACCGCCTAAAATTTTGGCATCAGATTGGGGGTAAATGTATAGACACGCATCCGAAATCTTGATTAAAGGCCCAGAACCTAGCCTTCTGGTTTGATAGATGAATGACTCTTCGGTTTTGGTCATGATGAGGTGGTATCTATGGGCACTTATTGCAGGTGTTAATTAATATTGGTGACAGAGAATAGCTTGCAATTCATTAGCCTTTCTATGGCCTGTTATTGTGTGATCTTTTTAACTTCGGTGCTGCAGAAGATTAATTTCTTGTATTTCAGTTAACATCCGTTTATATTTTCCTTTGGTTGAAATCTCTGCTGACTTATGAAACCCTGATCGTTTTAAAGTAAAAGTTCTATTGTCCTTGGCTCTGTACGAATTTAATAACAAAGAATTAGTGAAGACGCTTGTTAACAACTATCCTTCCCACTACCACAACTGTTCCATAACGAGACCAACTAAAGCCCCAACAAATACACGAATATAAATGACGTGAACAGTCGTCCATTCTAACCCTCGCGCCATCATTAAGGAACACATTAAGAAAAGATAACGTCACACTTAGTCTAATTTATCTGAGGAAGAAATTACCGACGCACTACAATGACTTTTAAAAAGAAAAACGAATTCTTGAATTTTTCTACGAGTATTTCCATTTTGGTCCCCTTATTTTGACTCCATTATCCTTGGCATCGCAGGACATTCAAGTGAAATGTAAATGCAATGGAATTCGCGACGCAATAAATAAGGATCACGGGCTATATCCTTATATTTGCTTCTTTTCACGTTTTCCCCATTCCATTCTTTGTTTTCATTCCTTAATCCCGTTTTTTTGTGTTGTCTCTCTGGAAAGCTCATCGGAATAACGAAGCAGGATCCTTGTTTCTATCTCTGGAAAATTTAAATTTATTTTTAACAGTAACCATGCATAAAGGGATCCCCCAAATGAAAGGAGGTGAAATGATAGTGATACTGATAGTGCAAAAAAAAAAAACCCCACCACAGATTGCAACAGAAGACAAGGGAATTTTTTTGTCATTCCTATTCATACTTCCTTTGCGAGGAAATTTCTTTTCTGTTTTATTCTGTTGTGTGTATTGTGTTAAGCTCGAGGTTAGTGTTGGTTTTTGGTGTTGGTATTTAATTTTATTATGGTCGTTTAAAATGCAAAAATCAGAAGAACCCATTTCGCAAACGACCAGTAGGATAGTTCCAGAGCCTTATGGCAAGGACCTAAACGAGGAGAAGAAGGATAAAACAAATGCAAATTTCGTAACGTTTATGATTTAGCGATACCAGTGTTTTGGGAGATTTTTTTTTTGTTTTTACTGCTTTTGTTTATACAGTTGAAGATACAATTTAAAAAACAAAAAATGAAAATTCGGCTCTGGGGCGCAGATAACATTGCATTTGGTTGCTGTTGCAACGATGCCAAATTACTATGCAAATTCTATGCATGTTTTGAGAGAAAAAAGGAAACATGATTATGTTTTGTATGAGATTTCCTATTCAGCTTATAGTCTAGAATTGAAACAGTTACTTGTCACTACTTCTTAGGATACATAAGCGAAAGTGTGGTCTCTCCGGAAGAAGTTAGAAACGGAATTTTCAATTACAAGCTTTGGGAAGCTTGAGTTTTGAAAACTTAACTTTATTTACAAGAAGGATTGATTAATATTTATTTATTTACTTAGGTACTCACTTATTTACTCACATGTGTCCTCTATCCCCTTGTGGGTTCTAGAACCTCTTCAATGCCAACGCTTCATCATGTGCGGTCTCTGGAAATGAACCTTTCCCTAATCCTTTCCCAGTTGCCGTGCTTCCTTTTGTTCTGTGAAATGTTCTCCTAGAACCGCCGCATATCCTGGTTTAGAGGCAAACATCGTCAGCGTATTTGAACTCGGTGTAAGAGTCCATAGAATTCCTCCATTTTCCATAGATAAGGCCTCCTTAAGCACATCGCTAATCACCAATAAAAACAGTACTGGTGAAAGAATGCAGCCTTGCCGAACCCCACTTTGGAATTCGAATTCCTCAGACAGCCTTTATCTGTGCAGACATGTGACATGTGGACCCATCATATGTAGTCTTGCACATATACTAACAAAAGACTAATAAACACAGCATGACTTTGCCGTCTGTAGATTGACAATTTAAATTTGGGTTCTAACTTAATATACATAGACCAGAACGAAATATAACAATCATCAATGTTCAGTTCGCATTTGGGATGGGGAGACATTTTACATTGACAATATTTTGGGAAACTATCACATGGAATTGTAATTTACTGTATAATTGGTTGTAAGATACCTGTCACTAAAAAGTACGAACATATGTAGTTTGTGGTATATTCGATACTGTAATTTTCAGGGACTGTACAGTGTACAGTTCACCAAAACCTCAATGGAAGCAAATGATAACAAGTAGGTAGACAACCTGACAAAACCAAAATGCACTTACTGTAAGCTTACTACCGCACGAGTCTATACTAACGAACATATGACAAAATAAATTTCGTAGTTTACGAGTGCTGTCTCCTATGTGACGGTACGGATATAGACGCATGTGGTCTACAAATACTTACAATAACACCAAAGCATTCATGATAAATAGTTCCGCCCTTATACCTTTATCCTGTGAAACATACAGTTGTATTAACACATCTACCAAGTGTAGTAAGTAATTACATCCATAGTTACGTGCGTTGTATTTCCATTGAATGTTAAATCCTTGCTCGGGATACATTGGCATAGGAACGAGATTGTTAGGTTTAAAACTCTACCGAAAATGTTGTGATGTAATTGTTTACCTACATTCTGCCTTTTCTCTCATTAGAACAATGTTCTCTCTGTTTTTTATAAATCTCCTACAGGGATCAAACCTGAAATGTTTTGATGTACATATGTATTAATACTTATAAGGGAAATACAGGGGATGTTATGGTGTCATGGGAGTATTAACAGAATTTAAGGTTTCTTTTAAGAGATTCAAAGAGCATTTATGCATTGAAGAAGAACGTCTTGGACATATTACATATATCAATAGTGTATATCTTCATTGAGGAGTCTCGTGAGTGCAACAACATCCGGCAACTTTATTGAAAAGCCAAGCAGCTGGCAGCTGGCTACAAGCCCGGAACGCAGGCTCTTCGAAATAGGGAAGGCAACCTAGTCACCGACGCACAGGGAATTGTTGATGACTTTAAGCAACACTTCCAGCAATTGCTTATTAATTAGACGGAGTTTTTTTCGTATGATACAGGGAGTATTATGGAAGAGTATGAATCTATGATGAATCCTACGAAAAAGAAAAGAGATCTTCTGTCCGTGCTCATAAGTCTCTCCGACTTTGCTTTGCCAAACGACGCCTACAGCTTTGTGGTGGACTTTCACGGTGTCCCCTTCTATAATGCCTGTTTTCTCTATCATAAGCCACAAGTGTGCAAGGAATTATAGAAGAGTCAGATTGGTCTTATAGAGCTGTTAAACATTTGCTTGGTAGTCCGTCAGCCTTTTCATTCACCGTAACTCTATCATGCTCCTTCAAAGCTCATACCCTTCGAACTTATTTTCAAACAACCCTTACATCTAGTGTTCCTCAAAGCACAATTTCCATAAAACATATTTGCACTGTCTAGTCGAAGCCCCCGCGTGCCATTAAATCACAAAAAGTTAAACAGGTCATAAGAAACTAAAAATATCCCGAGGCCACTGAACCACAAAAAAAGTCCTTCAACCAACCTATGCCAGAGAATTCATAAATTCTACTTAACCAAGACAGCAGTGAGAAATTGAAACCAGGTCATTTAATGAAACCATCATCGGCACAGCTACAGCCACTGGTCTGCACCAGCAGTTCACTCTTTAAGCCTCTTAAGGAAATTTCAATTAAATTAAATACAAGAAAATAAATTGACATGGATAGGACTCAGGACGATGGCCTCATGTGTACTTTTATGTGTGTGTGTATGCACTTACGTAAATATTTTCCGACTTTAATGAAAACTGACACATGGAAAGGGAAGCATGAGCTCCTTTTTCCAGTTTTGGGTCACGCTGTGACAGGGTCCTCCCTCTTTACTCCTTTCATAAGGTTTAAGGACTTAAAAATAATTGCCCTTAATTAGTTTTTGTGCGGTAGAATTACTCTTCTTTGCCCCATTTTGCAGTGACGTAAAACTTTTATTTTATTTTGGATAATTTATAAAGGTCAAACGTCAGGTTGACTGACAGGACAAAATGTGTGTTCACTCTAAAGCACTGAGAGAGAAGATTAATTACAATTTGTCTGGCACACTTCCATCAATCGTTACGGTAGTTTGGACAGATGTAGTTTACAGTTCTAGTTACTAATGAATTGATTTTAATCTGGATTTTAAAATATGCATACGTCCAACCTTGGCATTTCCTTTGATGATGATGGGATGCATCTCAATTCATCAGTTGATGGGAATAAGTACGTCAGAATGAGTAATTAGTTACTAGGTGCTGCAGTAAGAGGTTAGGCTGACGCGATCCACAGCTTTCTCATATCCCAATCTGGTGCAATCGACACACGAGTGCTAATAGAATGTACGATTTGCCTACGTACTAAACACATACCCTA
Source organism: Chalcosyrphus nemorum (assembly GCA_949716465.1). Taxonomy (NCBI): domain Eukaryota; kingdom Metazoa; phylum Arthropoda; class Insecta; order Diptera; family Syrphidae; genus Chalcosyrphus; species Chalcosyrphus nemorum. Next base: position 36,888,398 of record OX454332.1, read on the forward strand.
CACTCTTCAGCTACTCTTCGTGGGGGGCTGTCTTTAGGCATTACTTCACGAGCTGGTTAGCAGTAATGCTCTAGGCTCCGAGACCGCCTCTTCGACTTCTCCTCTTCGCAGGGCATTTTGCAAACAGACTACGAATGAGCAGATCTCCGTTTACTTGCCTTCTGATGCTGCCATGTGACTTACGAGGTTTTTCTGCATGCTCTGTTTATTCCCGGTACAGGGGCAAACTATCGTGTCCAAATCTATGACAGCAATATTTCCGATAGCCGCTATGTCTTGAGAGGAACTGTGTAGGTAATATGGTAGTTACTCACTTCTCGTCTTCGTCTTCGTCCATGATTCTGTGATGGAAATGAGCTTGTGGGTTCACATAGATTCCTTCTGTAGAGCTGTCTTACCTTTTTACCTCTTGTCGGTTCAAAGGTCAAGTAAGGTACATCTTTTTCATCTCGTTCACCAGGTTGTACCACCGCTTGGTAGTGAAATAGATCCATTGAGCCAAGTTTGTACCAAGTCTCTACTTCTTTCTACTGTGTTTGATTGACATCTGTAAAGTCAGATGATATAGTTAGGTTAGGTTAGCGTGGCAGCTGGTTCCCACATGGGCACCAGCTCACTCAGGCCGACACTACAATGAGAGACAGAGGGCCAGTACAAATAGATTACCAGACACAATTACACTTAGAAGAGGTTCTGCCACTGGGTCAGGAGAATTAACCGGAGCTTTTAATAAAGCGTGATGGGTACACCAATCAGGTCACAGAGGTCTTCAAAGAAGAAGGACCCCAGGTGGAGGTTTCTGCTTGACGATAAGGCAGGGCAGTTGCAGAGAAGATGAGGAATCGTTTCTTCTTCCTCCTCGTTCCTGCAACTCCGACTGAAATCGTTAGATGGGAGGCCCATCATCTAGCGTGTAGGCCGATTAGGCAATGTCCCGTGAGGACACCGATGGTGGTGCTCAGGTCTAGACGCTTCAGATGCAAAAGTTCTTTTGAACGTTTCTCTCAAGATCCTGAAGAGGCAATGAGTCCAGCGAGCATTGGCTTTCCTTATAGCATCAAGTTTGAGCAGGTGATTACAGGTAGCAATTGGAGGCGGAAGGAGATGCTTAAGTTAAGCATTGAGGAGTATAGGACATCTAGTTGTGTTACACTAAAAATGGAACACGGTTATTATAGACATTACCCTCTAGTTGGATATTTATTCAATGATCTGAATGATATATACATATATGTAAGCGATTCCTACAGGTTTCACATTTACGCTTTCATTCCAAAAAGAAGATAGTTCCAGAGCTAGTTCTTGCTAGACATCGAACGCCTCCTACCAACCAACAACCAAATACTCCGCGTACACCACCGGTAATTTTGAACTCGTAATATTAAAACTAATTACAACTCATTTGCAAAGGTCGATTAACTCTCACAGTAGCCGTTTACTCAGCAATTTAATGACCCGCACACTATATGGATGCTTAAGTACTTGAAAGGATATAATGTGGTATTAAATTGTGTGCTCATCAGTGCGCGAATTAGCAGCCAAAAGGACTGCCACTCATTAAAATATTTTGTCGCAGAATAGAGACATTTTTTTCTTCTTCTGGCTTTCCACCGTTAGTATATGGTATGTCCTTCCATTCATAATTATTATTACAGTTTTTTATTCTCAACCACTTTTGTATTCGCTATAAGATTGTTCGTCCTGATAGCAATAATTGCTTGCAAAAGACTGTCATGTGGAAGGAGGAATACAGTAGCTTCCTTTACTTGTTGGTGTAATAGAATATATTTTCCAAAAAACTTAATTTGAATGACGAAAATATTTTTATACGTAAATAATCCTTGAGGAGCGAGAAAACCTTCTCGAATTCCCCTATAGGCCACCTAGTGACAAGCATTTATAAGGAAGGGATTTAAGTTGTATCAATGAGACAATAAGGTGTTTTAAGGACGAAATGAAGGAATGACGTTGCGACAATAGAACGGCAAACTTCCTCCTTTGGCTAACAGTTTTTTCAATTACGAAAAAGGGAAACAAGCAAACAAACAATAAGTCGCAATAATACTACAATGTGCCGATAGTAAGGAGTACTTGTCTCAACTTTAGTCGTAGGAGGAGAAAATTTCTTGAGTGACAAAAGTACTTACTAAGGATTTTGTTCCTTTCTGCCGAATGATTTTGTATCTAAGTGCTAAGCTGAGATGAATACAAATTCGATACATTTACATAAAGAAACGATTTTCTTTTGTTTTGTTCTGTCTCTTTGCTTTAAATCTCTTCTCGATAGGATGACTTGAAAAAAATCCAATCTAACTTAATTTACTTGTAATTTTCAAAAAAATACATTTATGAAGGAAGGATGATGAAAATAATGACAAGTATCAATACATCCATTGGCCCTGAAGGCCATCAATAATTTTACGTGTTTTCAATGCGAATTTGTGTCATTGATTTTTATGTTTCCTTGTCATTGTATCCTGGGAGGAGTACACAGATATACAAGTACATTGTACGTGGACAGAATGGTTGAATAGATTCTGTATCTTACAAATGTATGTACGGTATACCTTTACCTGAATGCAAGAACAAGGCAACGCAATTTAATAATATTTGAAGTTACCTAGATTTGAATGGAATGAAGTTTACTTACTTACTTAAAGGGCTCCCGACTTCGGTCCCGGGCACGCTGATTCCAGTTGTGAAGACCAAGTTTTCTGGCATTCGCGACAGCTTGGTCTTTGTACCGGAGGTTCAGTCTTCTTCGCCGCCTCGAACTTGAGGACTGGGATTCGAAGATCCTCTTGGCTGGAGCATTGTTGTCCATTCGCTCGATGTGGCCGAGCCAATGTAGTCTGCGTATCTTGGCTTTTTGGACTACATCCACATCCTGGTACAGCTCATTGAGTTCGCGGTTGTATCTTCTCCTCCATTCGCACTCCTCGCTTTCTTACTTATGTCTTACATAACATACACCAATAATTAATATCATGGTCCCTAATGCAGTTAATGATTTCGTCCTTAAAACCACATTTTGTGGCGTGGAAGATATGCTAGATGTAAGTCTCATACTTGGCAACTCTTTTCTCGAAATCAAACTAGACCTTATAAGAGATATTCAAGGACTCCAGCAGCTTTGTGTGGTTGTGAGATAAGAATTTACGGGTTAAGAATACTTTCAAAGAGAAAAAGGTCATGGTGTTCAATTACTTGGAGGACTCTGATTCTCAAAACAACCGCACTAAGACACATAGAACTTGCAAACTAATTTTGGGAGGACTTTCGAAAGATTATTCACCAAACCAGAGGAAATAGACCTAACACAACTGAAGGAGTGTATTCCACGGGCGGTAGTTTTTTTAGGCGAAGAGAATGTACAGTGGAAGCTTAATACTGAACCTGAATATCACAGACCTATGGCCATTAATTAAATAAGTAATCATATGGACATACAGAACCTGGAAGATCATTCCACAAATGTGTCGTTCTGTTTATAAATTAATCTCTGTACTTAGGAATGAAGAAAAGCAATGAAATACGGAAATACATTTCCACATCTCCCCTCGACTGTTGCGCCTTCGCTGAAAAAATATGGCCCAATGGTTTTTAGCGCAAACGTGGTTCGAAATAGTCACTTCATGTAATGGTACTTCATGGATCTCGTGTGAACTCTCTGCTCCCCCAATTTATGTTAACCGTGGCAGACAGTGTAGAATGGGCCTCGTCGCCCAGGTGGTTCCTCTGAAGCCAAAATGCTGAGCACGGTGACGATATGATACATGTGAATTTCCGGTTAATACTCTTTCTTACCGCCTTAACCAATGTAATGGAACATCTTGGAGTTGATAAATGGCATGAAGGAACGAACGGTTTCAATGCGCATACTGTCTCATCTATGACATCAACTATCGCCTTGATTCCTAAAGTTGTCGCTGAAATAGGTAGAGTAGATCGTCTCACGTGTTATACATGTATTAAGGCAGAGTGTTTGCATAAAAATGTCCAGCGTTTACTCATATGATTCTATCCAAGTAGCCTCCACCGGTTTTCCTAGTATAGAATGTCGGCGTTGGTGTCTTGACTTGCTTGAGTGAGATTTATGACTCTTTTATATTGTGGGATCTTCAACGACTTTTTCTTTTGTTTTTTTATAAATACGTTTACTATTGGCCAACTTTTTATCTGGTATACCTTTCAACTACTCCCCTTAATCATTCAAAACCTTTGTTTGGGGAAATCAAGAAAGTTTGTCACTAAATCGTCAACGAACTAAAATCAAAAGCAATTTATGCAATTACGACGTCATACATACATAAGTCATCTTACTGCTTCCATTTCCATTTCTTAATCACGGCTCAACCCTCAAATTCTCTCAATTTGCATCCATCGTTACTGAAAATGCTTTGGCACTTCTGCACATTCAAATTCATACCTCATCCATCGGTCGTTTGAATGAGAACCGTTTCTCTATCTCTGAGGGAAGACTCATCTATCTGTTCCCACAAATCTAGCTGCATATTTGGTTTATCAAAATGCAAGTGTAACACTTTGCATTTATGAAAATTATTCTGCCACTTGAATATCTACGGCAGATAAACAAGAACGAATAACAACTGCCTGCAGGAAGGATATTTTTGAACGCCCCCATCCCTTTGTATGCAAAAGCCATGAGGGTCACAGGTACAGGTACCAATACGTCAAAATATGTTCAATTACAATATGGATTTCTATTGGGAATAAGGCCAAATCTAAAGAGAAAGGGTGGAATCTAGATCAATAGAGGCACAAGGATTTGGTTGAATACATTCTGTGAACTATTACTCGTATCGTTTTTATTCAACAATAACGTGGCAGCTACCGTATGACTGGCTTTCCTGCAGCGCAAGTTGGCAAATTGAAGTCGCCTTGGAGCTTGCATAATTTTCCAACTAAACGGCGGTGGAAGTTTTTCCGCGAGTGGTTTTCATTTAGGGAATTGAATTTTAATTGAGTAGTTGGAAATGGGCAGCAGCCATATGAATTTCCTAGAAATAAAGAGTAGACAGATCCTTTAGGAGATGGTGTTAGGCAAAGGAGCGTTTTGCTTTTTTTTTCAGTAAAATTTTATATAAAGTGTGAGCCAACAGATGGCGTGGATGTTCACTGTGAATTACCTGTCATTTACTGAACTCTTTTTGACAAGCGCCAAGCACAATCTTTGGCATTTTTGTTACTCAATTTTATTACGAAAATAGTGGATCTGTGGAAGTAACATTTCATAAAATTCGCCAGTTTTTCAGTCAACATAATATGGAGTAAGACATTCATACGAGAGTGAGTGTTCTGGTCAAACTGGTTTCGTGCCAGGTCAAACTCCACATCAGCATGCTCTGCCAGCACGTAGACGCCAAATTTCATCTTCACTTCGTCGAAGTCAATAATTGAACCTCGCAACAACATGTTGACCAGCTCCATGACCATTTTTGATTTCTCTGCCTTTTATTCTAGTATTACTATGCGTTAAAATAACTCAGGGGTGAAGGGACCTCCAGTCCATAAGACTTCAGTGGAGATGTTGAAATGGGTGGTGTGAACAATGGGCATAGTCTAAATCGTTCAAAGGATCGGACAAAGCACCATCTACTAAAGCCGGAATGGTTCAGTCTCGCAGCCAAATGCAAAAAGTGTACAATAGACTTTTCGCGAATGGACACGTTACCAGGCAAAGGACAGACAAATGGCAACAACTGCAGCCAAGTAGACCCACAAAATGACTCTTCCCAACAAAAAAGACTTGGACAAAAAGCACGCAAGGGAGCTGTTATTACCATGTTATGCAGCCCCTGTCCAGGCTATACCTCTACAAATTTGGATACAGTAGCTTGCCCTTTTCTTCAGAATGCTCTAAATAGAAGGAAGATACAAATCAAGTTATGTTCCATTTAAAGACATTCTGCATAACCAATTTGAGGGTAGGGTCATGCTCGCGGTGGTGACGAGAATTATTGGTCACCAAGATTTGATCCCGCTGGACTTTTTCTTGTGGGGGAAGCCAATAAGCTAATCAAGGTTTCATAACCCAGGCCATCGCTCAAAATCAATCGAATCTAAGAGGTAGAGGCATTGAAAATTGGATCTCTTGTATCCATGTCACCATGCAAAGTCGTGACAGACATTTTAAAGATGTCGTGCTCAATACATAATGGCATACATTTGCCTTTCAAATAAAATTAGTTTTATTCCATTTCAACATCTATATTGGAAAACACTTTATAGGAAAGAAAAAAGTTCCGCTGCTATAACGGTGACCTGCTCAGCTTCACCCACTCTTAGTGCAAATTCACCGAGGAGCAATTTCTGACAAACCAACCAATTATATCGTGATCTAATCTGCTTAAGGAAACTAAAGGAATCAAAGGCTAAAACAACTAAAATCTTACCCCAGCATTTGAACAACAACCTTAATTTCATTTTAAGATAACAATTTAAACTATCCCATCAATTTATTTTCATGAACCATGCCATCCATACTAGTGTCAGGGGAAGAATCCAAAAAAATATATCTTGAACTCCGTCTTCTGCAAGACAAAAGTCCTCCTCTTGTTCGCCTGCAAACAGATTTAATCAAATTAATTAAAACAATATCTGACCTGGCGAGTACCTCAACAAAGGTCCGCAAACTCTGGCACCACCCCCCCTCCCTCTACAAATTATTGGTTTCATTTCTGGTCAGTCTATAGAAACGAAAATTTAAGTATTTCTATGCATTTTTTTCCATCCTCCTTGCATTTTTTCATGCAAACGTTTCATCCTTTGTCGAGGTAAAGGACTAGTGGCTGCTATTATTTACCGACATCGACAAGCGCACATAGTCAGCAACAGCGGTTTGGTCTTAAATCTGTAGAGAAAATAGTTTTCCATTAATTTTATTCTCTCGACAAAAAAGAAATCCTTTCTCGCGTTTTCTTACGAGAGGAGGAGGAAAAGCGAGGTCAAAATTAAATAATAAAAAAGTTAACTTTTTTTCGCATACAGCTGTTGTGTCCTAGTTTTTTTTTTTCTGCAGAAGACTATTGGTTCTGGTGTTGTCTGCGTTTTGGGGATTCCTCTAACAGTTCGTTGATATGGTTTTGAACCATAATTTTTAGGTTCTTACTTTATGACCACTTAGAGAGAGAGAAATGTCTGAAATTCGTATCTTTTTTTTTTTGTAAAGTTTTGTCTTTTATTTTGTCCCATATGGTCCCAATCCTTGAACAGAGAGTGAGTAGAAGGAGAAGAAGAAGAAAATACTCTCTATTATAATGTCTTTCCCTTCAACCAGGGTATTGGCCATTTTAAAGTTGTCGTTAAAATGCCGCAAAGTGACTTATACTTTGGTGCTGTTTATACCCTATCCTAAGGTTATACCCTATCCTAAGGGTATATTAAGTTTGATACATAGTTTGTAACATAGAGAAATATTGAAGATAGACCACATAAAGTATATATATAAATGATCAGCATCAGTAGCTAAGTCGATTGAGCCATGTCCGTCCGTCCGTCCGTCCGTCTGTCCATCCGTCCGTCCGTCTGTCTGTCACCAGTTTTTGGGCCTTAAATTTTGAGTTGATGAAATTTTGTATACGAGGTCCTTGGAAAAGTAAGCAATACAAGTGTAAAAATTTTTAAAATCCGCCCACTGCCACGCCCACTTTTCAAAAAATCACATTTTTTCACTATTTTCATATGAAACTCGAAAAAACTTCCTTGAGCAAATATGTAGATATCCACTTAATCTACAAATCGTCTATACATTGTATATGGCCACGCCCACTTTTTAGGGGCGTTTACTTCAAAAATTAGTTTTCGAGTAAAAATATTAGTTTATAGGGCAAAATAGAACATTTTGTGTGAATTCATTTTCCACCGCCCACTGATACGACCAAATAAGATAGGGATAGGGTATCATACGATTCGCTCCAGGCGGATTGTAGCATTTTTCACTGGTTTTTGAAAGGCGTTGCTTGAGCAGGAGTTGCTAAGTCTGAGCTGCATACTCTGCGGTATCGTCCTTTTCTAGACGAAGATAGTCCTTAGTGACTTTTATTTTATTGAGGTCCTCGGAATAGATTCATCAAAAATTGTAGTCATCCACCGCAACATCTGTAACATCTTCTATGGAAAATGAGTCCATACTACAGGTTTGACAGTTCTCTCCAGCTTCGTCAAGTACCGGATATATTTTGTCTAACAAGTTCAGAGAATAGAAGGACTAATCATAGTGGTTTGAATCGTCACATAGTTCTATCTATTGATCTGGATTGACATCTTCTCTAAGAAATAACGAAGTTAAGGGTAATATTGATGTTTTTAAGCAACACTTGCAGTAGACTCTTTAAGGTCAGTTAATAGAGAGAGTGATAGGACAAGAAGAGAACCTACTTCCAATCAATTATGAACCACCATCCCAACACAGTAGAAGTTGGCACAACCATCATAAAGCTGTTAAGAAAAGAAAGCCGCTGGCCCTAAAAGGATTCCAGCTGAATTTTTGATTACGAAAGTGATGGCTTGGTGGGGTGTAAGCACTTTAAAAGCCATTTATGACTTGTAAGAGTATTCATCTCGAGCTCTACCATGCGATGGCCCAATTAGGGATACCGGAAAAACTTACATATATAAATTGTCCCGTAAAGCTGAAAACAGGTGCTACTATGTGCAACTTGGAATTAACTTTTCTGAGCTCTTCCAAACGTACCCCGAATGATGTGGTGTCATGTGTCTTCTTTAATATCGTGCGCAAGTATATACTCGTAGTATGCAAGGAATCTTGATCATCAGAAAATCTGATCCTGTAAGCCGCCGTGGTGGGGTGGGGGTCTCGTAGAGCACATGAAGTGAGTTGGGCTTGAAGTGAACACTGCCCTCAGGTTCAAGAACACCAAAAGGCCAAACCCTGTGGTATAGACATCAAGCTGTGGCAGAGGCCAGGCGACAGAGATTGGAGGAGACGCTGTTTAGGGCAGAGAATATTCAAATGTCGAGAGCCCTTCAGATAAACTTATGCCATACAATACTGGTGAGTTCCGATCACCTTATCTACTTCGGCTGTTGTCAACTAAATTTGCTTTGGGCATCTCGATATCCTGTCTGATTGAGTGAATGGATTCCTCTAACGTGTTCAATCCCTTTCGCTTTCACTGCACACATCCAATGCAATGGTACTGTGCTTAGCTAGGATTATGCTGGTGCTCAAAGTGTTGAAGGCTTTTATTTTCACTGTCGTTGTTATACCTTTTCCGTTTGCCTCACTTTCTCCAAAAGGAGTTATGGAATTGATATTCATCTTTGCCAACCAACCGGCAATCCCCTTTCCCTCTCTTATGATGATGAGTAAGACAATTTTGTTCCGCTTTTCAACTTTATATACGGATGACAGAAATTTTTAATTAAGTTTAACCTCCGATAAATATTGGAGGACTCTCAATCCCCAAAAGTATCCCATTGGCTATATTTTTATAATCTTTCGACCCCTTTAAATGGCTATGTGCAGGGATTGTTATATAATAGATAAACATACAACTGCTTCACACTTACCGTCGAAAAAAAGGAGATTAATCATAATTAAAGCAAAACGACAAAAAAAGTAAAAACTAATTTAAATTACCTATTCCGCAATTCCGTAATGCAAATATTTAACCTCATTTAGTGCCGGCATTTGTACTTTGGAGTGCTAGAGGAAGCTAAGCGGTTACAAAAAACAAAAACGGTAATACTTTCACTGGCTTTTTTACTCTATGAACATTTTATCCTTTCAGGATTCTAATATCTTTCTATTTTTCGCTTCTCTTGCATTAAACGCGGGCAAATTTAAGAAGTTAATTAACCAGAAGAGAACGCTGTGTAAAATTTCATTTATTTGGTCATAATTTCCTGTTGATTCTACTACTTTTTGAAGTGAATATTTAAAATAGAATATATTTTTCTAGTTTGACTCATTTTGTCCTTAATCGGTTAGTTTTTTGTCTGTATTTGGATTGCTTCTGCTTTAATTAATGTTTTTCGAAGCTTAGAAGGACTTTTAGACAGATGGAACACTTATGGGTTATATACGGTGTCCGTCTGTCCGTTTGCCTTCTGATGTATTATCAATTCCTACTAAGATTCAGCACACCCATTGAGCTGACCTCGAGGAGTGTTTTAGCAGTCTATTTATGATTTGTAAGCCTTCCTGCAGCTCAGGACAAACAACACATACGGTTTTTGACGACTGCATCTAAGATGAGCATCATGAATCCCTACTACGTCTCAATGCAGTCACAGCGTTGCGATCGGGATGGGTTTGCTTCTTTTCTTACCTCACTTTGTTAGTTCAAGTCAAAACATACTTACTTACTTGAATCCTCTATCCCCTTGTGGGTCCGCCATCGTGTGCGGTTTCTGGAAATATGCCTCAACTCACCTCAACTCTTTCCCAGTTGCCGTGCTTCCTTCTCCACTGTTCTGCGCCACGTACTCCTAGGACCGCCGCGTATCCTACCATCCTGGGTAAGTGGGTTCCATTGTATCGCTTGGCTAGCTATGGATCTGTCACCCTTTCGGAGAGTGTGACCAATCCACTGCCACTTTAGCCGTCGTATGGTTGTGCCTATAGGTTCATGGCCCATTCTCTGATAAAGCTGTTCGTTAGAGATACGGTTTGACCAGAATATCCCTAAGATGTAGCGCAGGCACCTATTGACAAACGTTTGCAGCTTCCTAGTGATAGTGACGGTCACTCTCCCGGTAGCACGGATTCAACGTTGGAACGGAACAGTCGTAGCTTGGTGTTTAGGCTAATTGCATTACTTTACCCAACTGTGGATAGCATTCCAAACGCAGATTTTGCTTTACCTATTCGGCTGGCTATATGCAGTGCGGTTCCGCCATCGGTTGAGACAATACTCCCAAGGTATTGGAAACTATTTGTCCAGCAATGCATACATGAGTTGATGAGTTCGGTCCCAGGCTGATCATTTTTGTTTTTGCCGAGTTCATTTTCAGCCCAACGACGTCTGTTTCCCTCTCCACATTCGCTGTCATTTGGTTAAGGTCCATTATTCTGTTAGACAGAAGGCATACATCATCGGCGTAGTCGAGGTGCTTGAGTTCAGATGTAAGAGTCCATCGAATTCCTCCATTTCCTGTTGACAAGGCTGCATTCAGCACATCGCTAATCACCAATAAGAACAGTATTGGTGAAAGTATGCAGCCTTGTCGAACCCCACTTTGAACTTCGAAGTCCTCAGACAGCCTTCCTCTGTGCAAGACGTGACATGTGGACCCATCATATGTAGCCTTAATAATTGCTATAAATCTATCCGGAATGCCTGTCCTGCACAAGGCACGCCAAATAAATTCCCGATTGACACTATCAAACGCCTTTTCAAAATCGATGAACAGCGGGTGAAGTGGTGATCGATATTCAACACACTGCTCGATGATGATCCGTAAGGTGTTGATGTGGTCGACACAGGAGGAACCAGATCGGAAACCTGTTTGTTCGGCGTCGAATGTGTCCTCAAGCTGGTCTTTGATTCGCTCCAGATACCTCTTCAGTTTTCGCACTGCATTAGATGTCAAAACATGTTGTGACCTTCTGATAAAGCAGCTTCAATATGAACAGTTTTATTTTGGATTTGTTGCAAGAAACATGCCAAACGATTCAATCCTTTTTGATCGAATTTGAAAAACAAATCACTCGAAAATTTTGTTCATATAAATCTCCACTTCATGGGTGATAATAGTCTATTTTCTTAAATTTTTTGAGCAACAAGTCTAATTTCTTTCTTTTCTTTTTGAAAAAGGATGTACATAGTAATCTTCACGTTCATTCTTACACACATCCTGCACACTTTTATCACTCATCAGGTGGTACATTAGATATTCAGCCTTGTGCCGAATTTCCCTCGAGAAATACTGTTTTTCTGCAGAAGGATTTCTCTCGAGTAGCTAACAAATTTCACTCCAATGAACCTTTGGTATTTTAATTCTCAAGTGAGAGATGTTTATTATCGAACAAACAAATTTGAATTTAATTTTCAAAATCAGCTGCTAATTTCTTAGACAACCGTGAGCTGACTTAAATAAGTCGGAGGGATGAATGGAATTCACTTAATCTTGAGGATGGCATTTGAGTGTGAAAAGTTTAAATGTACATACAAAAGTCTGTAGTCCTTTAATCTACCTCTGTTTCTATATAAATTATACCTATCTATAGATGTACCTACGAATAATCCACTTAAGTGTAACTAGTCCTCATTAAAGCATTTAATTTTTCACTTAGTATTCCACCCAATGTCGTTGTCCTTACTGTTGATTTCCAATTTTCGTGTACGAATGTATATTCATTTCCACTTGACGATTAATGGTCCTTGCCATGTTTTGGGAAATTCCCTTCGAATAATAAGAAAACAATATTTCTTCTTCCTCTTAATGCTTGATTTATTCCCGCTCCTTGGAGTCTGCTTTAACCTCCCAAGTAAAACGCCGTAGCTTTAGAGGAGTGGTAATGAAAGCTAAACATTTCTCTTCAAACAGTACGTACAGTGTTCCGTATCCTTCGGTAAGTATAACAAAAAAAAAAAAGCACACACCGTTAAGTGAGAAAACGAGGAAACGGAAATGAATGTGGTTAAAAAGTTTCCTGTGCGGAAAAAGGGAATTATGTTCGAAGTATTTGGCATCTGTGTCAGGAGGATTTCCTTTTTTTTGCACTCGAATTCTACCATTTATTTCTGTTCCTGTCTCTAGGTGTCAAAGTTTCCGGATTTAAGGATATTAAAGGGTTATTTTGAAGTGGATATATTATTCAAGGATATTGTTAGAGATGTTAAGTATTTTTTCGTGACACTTTCAATGGAGATGGTAGATGGTTATAAAGGTAATACTTTATTCCATCACTGGGGGTTACGTTTCACGTCAAAGTGCTCAATTTGTATTCCAATGAATAAATTATAGCGAATCTGTTCCTCTTCTATTGCAATGGTGCACGTTTGAGGAGATTAGGCAATAAAGCTGGCTTGTGATTGTTTTTGTCTTCCTCGGATGAATGCTCTAAATAAATTAGGTACATAGATAGGTAGGTATACATTTTTTCTTTTTTTTATCACAAGCATAGGCTGTAACCTACCGTCATTCTTATACCTTGCTATACCTATACCTCATGTGGCCTTTTTAGATATTCTCTTTTTAGAAACAAGAATTATAAGGAGCAATTTCTTTACGTATACCAAGCAGTATTAAATGAGCTTATTACCTCGTCCATACCTTACAGCGATATCTTGTTATGGTTGTCGTGGGAGGACCTACCTAATGTAGGCTGTATTTCGCTGCCTAAAGTTGGATTAAAAGGAAAAGGAATTGTGGTTGCAACAATGTTCATGGAGCATAATACAAAGCTTCAAGAATCCTATGGACCAGCACCCAAATCAAGATTATTGTACCTTCCCCAGTCCTTTTGTATAGAACAAATCGTCGATATGACACAATTCTCCAACTCTGTTGTTGGCATTTCATCGAAAATGCACAAAATTCTCCCATAGTGAGCCCCCACAGAATGTGCACTGCTTTCATAAGGGATCTTGTGTTGGCAGTTCAGCAGCCTTGTTAGCAGCCTTGTCAATAGACTTGTTAGCTGAACTTGAACCGATGAAGTAGTTAGGCGAGTTTAACTGTACATTGTTCCATCAGATTTAAGGATGACATACATATGTAAGGGCTATAAACTACAACAAGCGATTATCGTCTGGTATGCGATAAGATCTGAGTAATAATTCAGAATGAAATACCCGCCACAGTCCATTTTCGAGACCGGTAATGGTTACTACCCCTTTTCCCCAGTTTATCCTTGATTGGAACCTGAAGCTCCTTCATTGTGTTCAGATTAATGAATTGAAGCCCCAGGATGTACATTTTAGTATATCCGATTCGTGCCCCACAGATTCCCCCGAAGAGGTCCCATGGAGGTCTCCTCAATCCTATGCTATCTGCTTGAAGGCTAAGTGACGGACCTTAAAGTGAATCAGTTAGCTGACTATGAAGCCATTATAAGTGAGGATTAAATTTTCCTAAAACTAGCACTTCATGTATGTGTGGCTATTTAGAGGAGGCTGCATTAGTTCAAGAAAGACAAAATATATTTAGTGCATATTATTTGAACTACGCCTGCCTTTTACAAAGATTTACTAAAAAATAAAAAGTGCTTCTCAAGTGCAACAAGTGCAGATATATAAATAAAATCTATGATTAATAACAAAGGAACTTGTAATGGATAATATCAATCATCACTTAGGAGCAGGGTGGATGAAGAGCCAAGAAAACTCTGCTATTTCCTGCTGCGACAGAGTTGTACATCTGGCTCGCACATACGCTGCACAATGCTGTATAAAAGTGAAAAGTAAGTGATTAAAAACCGGGACCCCTGTCGGTACTTCCTGAGATTAAGCCGGCTAACTCCACAGCCAAATCAGTAGGGATGCAGTAAAGTGTGAGGGGTTATGATCTCGTCGTGAAGAAAAAGATGAAGACCCAATTAGTTCTGACAAGTACAAATATATTTTTGGATGGGACAAAGCTTTTAGAGTTGTTAGATGTTGTCGTATTTTCTTCATGTAGGTTTGTCAACTTATTTGACAGGATTAGGCGTATGACTGCAGTGACATTAGACCATTTCCAAACGATCTGGCCGATTCTTCATGACTGATATTTATAATTATTACCACGTTATCGTTCATTCAGTATTGGTGAGGGTGGGTTGGCGGTATTTGCCTCAGTTGGGGTCATGGATCGGCGAGTGGCGATTCGTGAGTCGATTGGTAGCAGCCGCTTACTCAGTAGGTAGTAGGTGATGGTTGAGCTTTTGTTTGCACGCTCATTTGTGGAGTGACCGCTATGAGATACGGATCAATTTTCCGGTTCTTATGTACATTGTTTTTAGTACCAGGATAAACAATCATAATTTTTTAACAAACATTTTTTAAGGAAGTATAATTTAAGCAAAGGTTTTTTTTTACTTTTTTTTAACAAAAAATTTTAGCCCCAGGCTTAAGCTTTCTTGAAGATATTTTAATTGTATGGCATTTTTATTTTTACATAGTCGGCATCTTCGTCTTTAACCTCTATTCTATTAAAAAATATTCTCAATTATGGGAAATTGAAAACAAAACAAAGTTAGACTATAATGTAATGACTGTACAAAAACTTATCTAAAGTCTTGTCCTTGGAGAAAAATACAATCTAGTCAGACTATGTTCTTTTTTTTGTTGTTAATGAAACCTATCTACTGGAGATGGTTTTTCATCCTCTGAATGCAAATAGCTATTTTAAAAATGAAGTCAAGAAAAGAATATTCGAAGTGTCTGATACATATTTTGTTTTCAGCCTTAGTTTTATAATTTTTTGCTTTGCCTTTGGTCATTGAGAAAATGACAAAGAAAAAGTGATTATTGGAAATAGACTTTTCCAAATATGTATGAACGTGAACTTTCTGGAGAACGTGATGGTGTTTTGTTGGCGCTCGTGACAAAAATATTTTAACGTTTTACCTAACACATAGATGTCCTGTGAACTGTAGTTGCATTGATAGGAAATCGATGGAGAATCACGAAGACTGATAATCGATTTCAGTATCACATAATGCACAACGAAGTACATATTTATATAAGGTCCCTTTTCAATAAGGGGTGAAGGTATACAGTCTTTCACCTTCTAACCATATGAAGCAGAGCCGTTTTGGACCACAAAAACTTCATAAAATTTTTACGAGTGTAGGCGAACCTTTTTTCACAAAAATTGTCCATTATTTGATGCCAAATATTCCATATTTTCCCCCACATTAACAGTGGCCTCACTTTCGCCTGTACGCACACTATTTTTTCACCTGTTGTCATGTATAGAGTATGTGGTACCGAGTAAATCGCGCAATGGCTCAGAAGAGTGTAAGTCAGTGTAGATTAGCCGTGTTTTTTTCGAAAGTGTATTTATAGGCGTGTTTCATTCGATTATTAAACTATTATTAAACACAAATGAGAGTTATCTCTTTTGTACTATTTTTGAGTCAAAAAAGTAAAACCTTTATGCCCGGCTTCATAGTGAAAGCTTAAGCCGCAGCTTAGCTAAGTAGAATGCAGGGTTTAAGTTTTCGCATACGTTTTTCGGGTTTCACAGTCATTTAAACATTGTGGCTTAGCTAAGCCAAATACTATAAGAAGTGATTGTGAATAGTTTGTGGGTAATTAACTACTGTGAATCGGCGGCTTAAGTTTTATCAATACTTGAGCAGGGTCTACCCCTTAAGCCGACACTGTGAAACACCAAGATGAGTTAAACCGTAGCTTAAGATCCATCTGAGGCTTAAGCTCGCACTGTGCAACCGGGCATTAAAGTTTCATTACTCCGTTTCTGCCTGTGAGACTGCTGCCTTCCATTCTCTGCGATCTCGGGCTTACTTTGAGGTGTGAAAACTAGATTTTCTTTCCTCCTCCGAGAAAGTGCTTTTCGCATTATTTGTTATGCTTTCTTAATTGTCGTCTAGCGCTCCTAGCCATGAAGCAGATTTGGTAAGATGAAGGTTAGATGGCAGGAGGAAAACCAATTGATTTTTTTTTTTTCTCAATTTTTCTCTCCTTACTAAGCAAACTTTTTACACTTAACACTTAACTAATTTACAATTAACGAAGATACAAATCAGAAAATAATTAATACAAAGCTTTCGAAGGCAAGTAATTAATTTTTGAAATCATTAAATGCTTTGAATTTTGTAGCTAAAATGAGGACTTTCGCAACTATTATTAAGGAAATTGATTGACGTAGATAGTGACGGAACAATTGACCCTCTCTTAGTTCCATGAATTATTCAGACGTCTATTCTGCCACACAGATTAAGATTTGACCTTTGCAAATGGTAACACATGAAGAAAAAAAAGGATTCGATTATAAAGAATAGAATCTAATTATAGCATGAAAGGTTTAAATCGTCTTATTTAAAGCAGATCCTTGTGCTTGCTGTTGAAATATGGAAGCCAGCCATTTATGAAGAACATTTTTGATCTTTTTTCTTTTTGTTTTGACCGTATGACATTATATTTTTTTTTAAATTTACCTTATATTTACTATGTCTTATACAACAGCTGAGCGATATCGTGTGCGATTTGTGGCAATGTTTCATAGCAACCCCAAACTTCTCCACAGTTGCCGTGTTTTTTTTTTCAACTGTTCCATATACATACTCCCCAAACCTTTATATATCTCGGCCTCCTCGTTTTCATCACCTATCACTCCATCACAAAGTTACTCAACTCGTTCTATAGATGGACGTAAAGGTTCCTCCTATCCCACACACTAATCATGGACAATCAAAATTATATGAAAATATCCTCTTTGGAAATGGTAATGGACCTCTCACCTCTACACATGACAACGATACATCGTACCTACTGCAAAAAAACTCTCTGACTGGTCAACTATGAAATGAGATTCAATTTTCCAAATTAGCAAAGTTTTAGAGCTGCAAGCGGCTGGATGTGTACCAAAAGTTTAGGTGTTTCATTAGTGCCAATGTTCCTGAAATTGTCTCTTGCAAATTTTTCCATTTGTGCTTATTGCTGGCAGATAGGGATAACCACTGGCTATCCCGTTAATTTGGGGTTGCTTAATTGGAGTATGGTTTTGGTTACGCTATACTCGTGGGAGTCCTTCGAAAGTTAAAGTTTTTAAATGAATTGTGTGGATGTAAGTAGTTCAGAAGTGGCTTTTAACTAAGTTATTTGTGTCAATATTGATGATGGTAAGGTGTACATCTCTTCGTAGAGTTGCACTTTTTCAATATTACGGGTTGGGAACAGTACAATTGAAAATCTATTGGTAAGTTCCAGTGTATATTGCATATGAAACCGATTGCCTTTTTAACTGTTAAAGAGGGTTCTACTTGCGATGGTTTATACTCTTGTGTCCTAAGCCAATGCCTTTACAATTCAACTCGCCATTTCCAGTTGAGTTAATACTCACAAGATGTCAAAAACTGTCTACTCTCATAACCTTTTGTCCAGTAATGAATACGTTCATAGCTATTAAGGTCGAGCATGCCTTTTAATGACGCCCTTGTAAACTGTGCTAATTATTTAATTATTCGGGACCACAAAAGTGCCTAGAATATAATGGCTACCACTGTGTGAGTAAGTTAGTAATCTGGCCTTCACTAGAACCGGACATTTACAGAAAAAATAGGAATTCTTTCTCATGAGTGTCCTCGCAGCTTCTACCGATAATGGCTTGTAATGATAGCAATGATAATTTACATATTATCGAAGCCTAAAGACTGCCAGCGAACGATCATCAACTATGACGAACCTTGAACCCTAAACTTGTACGAAAATGATTCCGATTTCTATGACGAACCACAGAATCCATTTCCGGCTCAATGGCTTTGCTAATATGCGGGTTTCATGCTAGGCATGGCTCAATACTTCTTGTTTACATTTTTTTCGCAACCCAAACTGACTGACTTATAGTTCTTGACTCAAATTACATGATGAATATAAGTGTTCAATCAATTATTGAAATGTACAGGATACATTATTACTGGCAGTAAAATCAGACAAGGGCCCCACCATTTTCCAGTTCCAGTTTTACATTTGTACTTACGTTTATATGCATCCACCTTTCCATCAACACTAAAGGACAATTGTCCAAACTGCCTCCATTTAAGATCCAATAGGATATAGGATTCCCATCCCCCGTACCGCACTATGCTCTTCTTCACTTTCTTTATCCAGACACACGGCTGTGTGTCCCCTAGGAAGATAAAAATAATCTGTAGACTCGAGTCTCCACTGTAAACATCCTTTTAGACCCTTTATTTTTGAAAAAAACTTAATTTATTTGCCTCAGAGCAAATTTAAACAAATCAATATGTGAAGAAGAATTTTTGTGTTGAACAACTTTGTTGCACGCTCTGAGAAAATGTTGGTCTTTTGTCAAAGAAAGTCCTTAGACTGCATGGACTCTACAAAAAGTCTAAACATGTTTCGAGCCTTTTTGGATATTATTGTAGGTTTTTCCACAATAGAACACATTTTTAGAGACTTTTTCGTGAATTTCCAAAACCTCTTTTGATTTGCAATCAATCAATCAATATTTAATGTCCAGTCTGAGCTAAAATTAATCTCCAGTCACAGTGGGGTACAAGGCGATAAAACTCAAACCCAGCTCATACTCAATTCGCGGATGTGGGTAAGAGTTGGTTCTCCACCTTGAGTCGACGATCATTTATTACCGGTCAGTGGTTGAGTTTGGGTCGGTGGGTGGCTGTCGATCAGTGAGGATCGGTGGTTCAGCTGGGATCGGGGGTCCGTGAGTGGCGGTCGATCAGTGAGGATCAGTGGTGGTTGGTAGTCGGTCGACGTTCAGTTGGGGTTGTGGGTCCATGGGTGGCGGTCGATCAGTGAGCCTCATCGGTAGTGAGTGCGAGTGGGTAGCCGGCTCATAGTGTGTTCTGGATCATCTGCATCAGTCGTGAGTGAATTTTCATTGTGTTAAGTTGGGATCCGTTCTCCAGCAGCTCGGAATATTTTTTCTAGTGAAAAATTTTATTTTTTTCTTTGTGTACTGAGATTAACAAAGAATGTTTTTACGGAATTAATTTGGTTGAACAAAGAAATTTTTTACAGGCCAATAATTTTTACAACAAATATTTTTTTTTAATAAAGAATTTTATTGGAAATATTTTTTTAACAATGAATTCTTCTCGGAAATTCTTTTTAATTTAATTTTTTTTAAAGTTTTTATGATCACAACCGAAGGATCGCACGATTGATTGTGTGTGTGTGCAATGAAAGGATCTTCGATTTGGATTTTGAATTCATATGCAAGTGGACACATCCACCTAGAAAATAAGAAAAAAACAAGGACAACAACAGCAGCCATCAATGAAAGAGGCAAGGAAAGGAGTTCTGAAAGCAGGCAACTGAATAAGAAGAGCAGAATGTGAACAATAAAGGGCGGTGAGTCATTCAAACTTTTTCTAACATTTTAGGTTTTATTTTATATTTCTTTTAAGTTTTTTGTAACCATTGCTATTATGTAAACTCATATCAATGGTTAATAGTAAGTTTTTGCAGTATGCCGGGCTTGAGTTTAAATATGTTTTTTTGATAGTGTTTCTGTTTTATTCATAAATTTGAAGAAATGTAATGGAATATATATATTTTACATTTTTCCTTTTGAGTTGCCTTACAAGATATTTGTGTTTTTTTAAATGTGTTTCTTTAACAAAGACATTATCAGAAAATAAAAAAATAAATAAATTTATGATCAAAGGTGCCTTATAAGTAGGCCAAAACCTATCTTCTTAAATCGTGTGTGAGTGGTGTGTGTACCCACTTACTTAACTTTCGTTGGTGTTGCAACACGTGGAACAACTAGGACTCAAGTTATTTGCCTCTTTATGCAATCTCGTACACCGAGACGGCGGAGTATCGAAAATGAGACAAGTCTTAGTTCCTGTATACCTCTGCTGTTACGCGTGGTCAGACCACGTCTACTTTGGGAACTGGATGTTGCTGCTGAAAGCATATACTCCGTCTTATCCTTGTTGATATAACCAGTCTCATTCCGATAGCTGTGAAGCTGTGAGCCCATTCTAGTGGAAGTATATTTATCTGATAGCTTTGCTCTTCCTATCACGTCGTTAGTGAGCTCAAAATATTGCACGAAGTTTTGAAGAGTAGTGCTTGATTTGGGAATTCTGCACCAGCTTTTCCAGTACAATATTGAAGCAACTGCAAGCAAAGCAATTTTTTACCTCCTCCGGTCATAAAAATCAAACACTCTACTAATAGAATACCAACATCGCTTGGTGTAGTCATTTATTTAAAACTTATACTTTCCGTATGCTCTTGCATGTTCATACAATCTAACCGAATTGATTCGTATGAATCCAGTAGCATCAGCCGGCACATAGCCTCCGTGAACATCCATCGAAACCAATTCCTGATTGTATAGCCCTTGTGTGGACTTCCGTCCCAAGGCCTTACAATAGCCAGGAAATAGAGCAATCACAACTTCTCCATTAACGTTTTCCTGCGACAATTCCAGGCACTTTTTTGTATAAACGGCTTCGGGACTGAACCAAAATCCATTGTATACATAATCTGCCATACGATCCCTCAAGTAGGTCTTGTTGCGATACACTTCTCTGTCTAAGCAAAAGACTTCCAAGTCCTGATGTGCTGAGAAAAGAATTGTTCCACCAGGCGTCTCATAAACTCCCCGCGATTTCAAACCGACAAATCTATTCTCAACAATATCTATGCGCCCGATACCGTATTTACCACCGATTTCATTGAGAAATTTCAACATCGCTAGGGGTTTCTTGAATGTCTCCTTTGTTTGGATATCATCCACCTTAACAGGAAGTCCCTTTTCGAAGTGAATCTTCAGCTGGTATGAGTCTGACGGCGCCTTCTTGGGGTCCGAGGTCATTTCGTATAGGTTCTCTGGGGCCTGTTGGAGAGGATCTTCTAATATCCCAGATTCATAGCTGATGTGCATGATGTTAGCATCAGTGCTCCATGGTGCACTGGGTTTGGCACTCACTGGTATGCCATTCTCTTCGGCATACTTGATGAGATCAAGGCGACCTTGAAATCGGGTGCAGAATTCATCATCTCTCCATGGTGCAATTATCTGTCAATGATTCATAATTGTAATACACTGAGGCTTATAAATTTGAAATAACTCACTTTTACACCTGGATACAACGCATAAGCACACAATTCAAACCTCACTTGATCGTTTCCCTTTCCAGTTGCTCCATGGGCTATATATTTGGCGCCCCTCGATTTCGCAGCTTCCACTAGAGCCACCGAAATGCAAGGCCGGGCAAGGGATGTCCCCAGCAAATAGCGTTCTTCGTAGATAAGTCCCATTTGGATAGATGGCCAAATATAGTTCTTCACAAAGTCTTCTTTAACATCTTTTATAATGACCTAGAAAATTTGATTCTCTTTTAGATAGATTGCAAAGCAATTTTTTTTTTCAATTTCGCACTTCACTAGCACCGATCTTTAAGGCTTTTTTCTTTGCTGCCTCGAAGTCTTCTTCCTGTCCAACATCTGCCATAAAGCAAATCACTTCGAAGCCTTTCTCCTGAAGCCATTTGAGAATACAACTTGTGTCTAAGCCGCCCGAATAGGCCAAGAGAACTTTTTCAACCATCCTGATGGAAATCTGTCATCAAACTGATGCTGTTTTCGAAACGATTAGCGAACACAATTGTTAGATTACGAATTTGAGGTAGTTGCTGATAACCTTTTTCGTGAGTTTCTCTGATAATACCAAACCAACAGTCAGTGTTAAAAGTGAATCTACTATGTAAAGCAACTGAAGCTTGATTGTCTGTGGTATTGCCGTCTTGTTTTGTTTTAAAATGCAAAATCATCGCAAGATTATAAAGCATATTTCTAGATGTTTGCTGCCTTTTAGTTTAGACTAAACTGATCTTACGGCAAGCTTTTTGCTTCAATAGCGTACCTCCGACGACTGGGCGGTAAGTATTCTACAAGTCCACAAACTATTCATCATTGTCATTGCGATCTCTACGACAGCGAACCTTGGTAGATATTGAGATCCCCCATAAACATTATGATCGTCCGCTTAGGCTTTGGTTATAAAGTGTGGCTAAGTGGCTGTAAAAATTGTTCTCTTCATCCAACATTTTCTTACCATATTCAGATGAAGCCTTACGCTGGCTTACCAGAGTGTATTCTCCAGCACTGAACCCATCCTATCACGCTCTATCTACTGTACGAATTGAGTTCCCTTTTAAGAAATCTGTTATTAGAAAATCATAACTAGAGTGAGACCAGCTGAGTCATGTACAAAAATCATTCGTTATCCATTAAAGATAGCCAAAGATCTTCAACGTTTCAAAACAGTATATTTCATGATTGATGCTCACCCAGATCAACCGACACTAGAGCGCGAATTTTCTCAAAATTTTTCAACTTATGCTGTATTTTGTTCCTACAAAGTGACATTATTCTTATAACTCGACAAACAAGTTAATTTTTTAAGAAAATGCCCCTAAAATGTGGGCGTGGTCAAATAGATTGTATGGGAGACATGAAGAGTAGAATGTCTACATAATTTCTTAAGGAACATTTTCGAGTTTCATATAAAATTATTGAAAAAAGTGATTTTTTTTAAAGTGGGCGTGTCATTAGGCTGTCCCGATTAACAATGACTTCATGTACAAAATTTCATTGTCCTAGCTAAAAATTGAAGGGTTTTAGATACTGATCATTTATAGAGGTATAAAGATACTCCATCGGTTAAGTTTTTAACATTTCTCTAATTTATAAACTATCTTGCAAACTTAATTAAAAAAATCGCTGGCCTTTACTTTTGGGTTTGACTGTTTTAAATTGCTTTGTCTGTTGAATTTGTTATGAAGTGTGCATATTTGATTAGCTTATAGATAAATATAGTGCACGACTTACAAATAAAAAGCAAAAATTTTCACGACTGTATAAAACGTATATACCCTACAATGATACAAGTTGTTCAACGCCCATTCTAAAAAATTAATTTGAATGTCAAAACAAAACTTGTAGGGGTTTCGACTAGAATTCTTAAAACTAGTTTTGTATAATATTCGAAAAATCTAGCTTTGAGGACCTGAAAACTTTTTTTGACTGCTTTTCATATTATTCACGAGAAAATAAGTTGACGATGACAGTTTTTACAAATATACTGACGGAACGCGAAGAGAATGACATAGGGTGTGGCTTTCTAACGATACTTGGAGAAGGATCGACAAAATGGCTGCATATCGAAGTGAATGATTGGACTGTCGTATTGGAGCTCGAAAATTGGGGTGAATGATTTTAAACCTTTTCGTGAACGGTCTTCTTCTCTTTGAGGAGTATTATTAAGAAAAAATATTAGTTTCCTCTTTGATAACTTTTCTACTTATGACTCTTGTTATAGAGGTTTAGGTAGTGTTTATCGAACGGGTTTAGGAACACACATAGCTCTACCTCAACTCATGCATTAGTGATTTCAGTGCCTTAGAATAAATTATTATTTTTCGTTGAGGAATTGAGGTGATCATCGTTCCTGTCATCATTAAATGCACCGTAAAATTGGCCTTAAGATAATCACTTACGTACTTTAATTCAGGGCTAGAACAAAAATTACCCTCCACTATTATGCTGCAGGTTGGTTCTGCTTCTAAAGCAAAGTCGAAACTAAACTGTTGACGCATTTGGGGAGCCCTGAGCATGACGATATTGAACCTTGTTACATTGACCAAATTCGAGTGGCTTTTGTACAAAGTACCCTGCAATCCTGTGTGACAGGATCCCAAAATCTGCTAACTTTTGTCATTCTGGTCTCCAAGGCAGTGAACTCTCACTACAAATTAAAGTACCTTAATGTACTCAAAGCTGTGTTCAAAACTCCTAACTCGACGGAACAAATTAATGCTCTATAGAACGCTCATCTTACCAGTCCTGCTGTATGGAGCCGAATGCTCGACGATAAGTAAGAAAACCGAGCAAATATTGGGCACCTACGAGCGAAAAATACTCCGACGGATTTTATGTAGGTCCCTTATGCGAGGAAGGCGAATGGAGGAGTAGATACAACCGCGATCTCTATGAGCTGTACCAGGATGTCGATGTAGTCCAAAAAGCCAAGATACGCAGACTACATTGGCTCGGCCACATCGAGCGAATGGACAACAATGCTCCAGCCAAGAGGATCTTCGAATCCCAGCCCCCAGGTTCGAGACGGCGAAGAAGACCGAACCTCCGGTACAAAGACCAAGCTGTCGCGGATGCCAGAAAACTTGGTCTTCACAATTGGAAGCAGTGTGCCCGGGACCGCAGAGGATGGAAGGCAAAGATGTCTCAGGTAGGGACTCTACAAGATTCGGGAGCCGTTTAAATAAGTAAGCAATGGTGAAAGCCACATTAGCATTACAATGTTCCCATTGGGCACTTGGTCTTAGAGGGAGCTTAACTCTATACATAATATGATGGTTCTCTACTGTGGTTTGAACCACTAGTCGTCGATGCTCCCTCGAAGAACGAAATTAGACAGCCAACTTCGGGTCGTTTGACAGTTGACAGTTAGCTCAAAACCACCCAAAAACGCATTTGTATTTCGACTAAAATGAGACATCACACATAAAAGGCTCTTTATTGACACGCATGACAGTATGACGCTGCGGCCACATTTATAGTTAGGTCTTGATAACACACAGGTTCACATGTATACACCAATAAGACAATTTAGGCCCCGTCTATTTTATGAAATGCGCTGCCAGGGGAAACGCGAATTGACTGTCAAATTGAGGATGTCTACGATAAGAGGCTATGGATGCCGTGGCACATTGGTTAGTGCGTTGGTCTACTGTGGAAGGCGTTCCAAGTTCGAATCCAGAAAAATATCATCACCTCTTCCGAGAGTCTGACAAACATTCAACAGTATAACTGTCATAAAGCATTATAAAGAACTAAACTAACTCTACCCTCGGTAAACACTTCTTCAAAAGTCTAGATGAACTTCTAGAGCAAACATGGAATTCAGCAGCTTGCATTTCAAAAGAAAACCAGTGAAAAATGCTACAGTTCGCCTGGAGCGAATTGTATGATACCCTATCCCTATCTTATTTGGTCGTGTCAGTGGGCGGTGGAAAATGAATTCACAAAATTTTCTATTTTGCCTTATAAACTAATATTTTTACTCGAAAATTAATTTTTGAAGTAAACGCCCCTAAAAAGTGGGCGTGGCCATATACAATGTATAGACGATTTGTAGATTAAGTGGATATCTACATATTTGCCCAAGTAAGTTTTTTCGAGTTTCATATGAAAATAGTGAAAAAAGGGATTTTTTTGAAAAGTGGGCGTGTCAGTGGGCGGATTTTAAAAATTTTTACACTTGTATTGCTTACTTTTCCGAAGACCTCGTATACAAAATTTCATCAACCTAGCTCAAAATTTAAGGCCCAAAAACTGGTGACATACGGACGGACGGACGGACGGACGGACGGACGGACGGACGGACGGACGGACGGACGGACAGACGGACGGACGGACGGACAGACGGACGGACGGACGGACGGACAGACGGACGGACGGACGGACATAGCTCAATCGACTCGGCTAGTGATGCTGATCATTTATATATATACTTTATGTGGTCTATCTTCAATATTTCTCTATGTTACAAACTATGTATCAAACTTAATATACCCTTAGGATAGGGTATAACAAGAAAGTACTAACCTAAGCTGCCTCTAGGAAGGATAACTACCTTTTAAAATTTTAAAAACTGACCTTTTCCCGCTTGTTCCATGCAAGTACTCCTCTAAATTTGTCCTAAACATGTATATAGGTATTTTACCAACTTCCTAATCGTGTACTAAAAATTTCGAATTAAATAATTTCATTTCGCATGCCTACTGGTTCCTCAAGACTGTACACATTGTACGTTGTACATACGACACTGACTCTCTGTTTTGTACACATTTACAATAAAAAAAAAAAATGTTTATTTTAAATTTTATTTTAAGCAATTATATTGAATTTTATTTTTTGTGGACTCATTCTCATTTTACAATACACATTTATTAATTACTCGTAGTATATATTATATATTCATATTCTTTCTTTCTTAAATTAAAATATTTTGCAAATACGTTTTTAGTTTCAAAAAAATTTACAATAAAACGATTCTTCACAATATAATTATTTTAGCGAAAAAGAGTTAATTATGGTTTTCTTGTATTTATATTTTTACTTTCCCAAATAGATACATTCTTTACTGTTTTGTCTTTAAAATAAGTCAGCACTTTCTGATTTTGCATTTAAAATATGCGTTCTTTGTCTACAGTTAACGAGTTAAATTTTACGTGCTGATTATTATGTAATTTTGTTACTTATTATAGGTACCTAATATGATTTATTAAATATTCAATTTTACTTTTTTCGAGTAGGATTTATTGAACTATTATTATTTTGTCTTATGTAATGCTTCATAAATATCTCTCTATATATTATGATCTATTTTTTTTTTTTTTTTATAAATACAAACAAGCTAACACTTTTTAATTAATATTTTCATCTTTCTCTTGTCTATTTAAGAAAAAAAAAGACCTATTCGATTTAAATACCTTTTCTTTGTTGTTTTAAGCACACATGTTATTTATATTTTGTTGGGTTTAAATAGACATTGAAAATGACGGTTTTTTTTTGTAATATTTTTCTAGTGGAAAGTAAGACGAATAAACTCAAACACAGAGCTTGAATGTAGTCGCTTTTGTTTTATTGAATTTTCTGATTCTGAGGATTTAAAAATTTTATTTATATTCATATTTTTCTTTGTCTTCTAAGGTACCGTATGAATAAAATATTTAATTTCGTTTTATTTTTGTATTATTTTAATATATTTTTCTATATTATGTAGTTCGGAGTAACGTAGAAAAAATGGTGAATTTATTTTGTAGATTAGTATGCAATAATTCACATTCTACCTCTATGTGCGTAAAACATAAATATTTGATTTTATTATTCTTTTATTTTGTTTACAAAAAAAACAAAAATTAAAAATTATACCACAGAATGGAAAAAATATATATTTATAATTTAAATAAAATTAAAGCTAACATTTAAAAGAATTAAAAGTAAAATTAGTTTATTATACATTATTTTGATATTTACTTCGGATTATTTTCTAATGAATTATGGCTATCTCTAGTCTGTGGGTGATTAGTGAAGAAAGTGAGCGGTGACTCGAGCTGAGTGAATTAAAAATTCAAAAATTCAAGATGGACTCGCAAAGTTTGCTCTCTCTTTTATTTTTGAAAGGTTAACAACTTATACATATACATATGCATTCAACAACACTTAATTTACAATTGACATTTAAATGAAATTCTTGAGTTGAAATTAGGCAAATCTTCGAGTTTGTTGCTTATCATTTTGATGCGATTCTCTATGTCCAAAAAATTGATAGTGTCACTGCAAGTTCGTCGCCAACTTCATTGATTCTATCGAAAGTCACTTCGACCATAGGATCAGGCCGTTATGTACATAGATGATTGTTTGTTTGAAGAGGCGCATAAAGGTTTTCACAAAGTGATTTTCGCGGAACAGTTTGCTTTCAGATCAGTTAAAACAATATTCAGGTAGCGCAAGATGATTTGAAAGTTCAGATCTTTAAATCAACTCCAAACTGCCTAATAGTTTACAAGTTCAGATTTACTGGGTTCGGTTGAGTGCTGAACCGAGGTGCTTAATCATCAACACATCTAACACTATTCTTAATGTTCAACAGTTTTACACATTGGAGTCACTTGGACGACGTGTGATAGGGAGATTTACTTGCATTCTTTGCAAAAAAAAGTTATTAGGAAACTCTTTAATAAAGGTCATGTTTCTTTTATTCAGACCGACCCATGTGACATGAATTATTTGCCACTGCATTGCTGTCAACGTTCGGGCTTATCAACTGGACTTATCTTGAACGCCTTTGACAGTATCCGCTACAGTTTGTTCTTTTGTTTTCAGTTCAGATGACATAGCTTTGTTCAGTGACTGAAAAGCACAAGTTTGTGGAAACTATCAGAACAGATTAGAACAGAAAAGTACAACCTCCTGTTCAATGAGTCAGAACGTATCCCAAAGTATTCTTCTTATTAACAGTCAAACACATTAGATCGCTTATAATTTTCGTTATGACACTTCTCAAGAATATGTTCTCCCGCAAAAGTAGGTGCAGAAAAGAGTGCTGGACTGTGCAGTACAAACTCATTGAACAAAAAGAAGGAATACTTTTGGACGATATTTGTTCTCATTGAACGCAAAACCCTGTAATTTTTTGTGCTGGACTGTGCAGTACAGAGTCACTGAACAAAGCTAATATTTCATTTGGAAAACACAGACAGACGGCCAGAAAAATTAGAAGACAATTATCAATTACAAACTATGCACACAATAGTAAAGCTTAAAGTCAACGACAGAAATGTTGCCAGACATACCAGATTTTCTTGTTTGTTTTTTGCAGTCCTTATGAGACTTAACGAAAAGAATAGAATTACAGATTTGGACTCAGATATATTGCATGAATGAACTTAATCACTGTTTTACACCTCTTCACTTCCCACACACATAACTATGTTCAAATTGTATAAATCATTTCGTCTTGTACTTAAAATTAAAATTTAAAGCCCAGAAATTATAGAAAATTTCAAATCTTAAAAGCAAAATTTTACACGCTAAGCTATACACAAAAAAGAAAACAAAACATACACATGACATCTATAGATGCTGAGTTTTTCTTGCTTTGAAATCCACTCCAGAAGAGAATAACACTCATGAAAATACACAAACAATTTTAAAGTATCATTAAGCCGTGGGAAAATATTCTTTTTTTTTTTTTGTTTTGCTAATCAAAATATAATTTTTTCTTTTTTTTTTTGAGTGTTTAAGTCTACTTTAGTTAATAACAAAGTTAGTTCAATTGAAATAAAATAATATTTTATTCAAAAATGCATAGACTCATTTAAAAAAAAAACGGTTAAAGGCTAAAATTCTAACCTTTCAAAAATTGCTTGTTTTTCAGGCAGTATTAAGAGTATTTTCTTAGATATTTTCAAAAAAATTAGAGTTTTTGTGAGAAAAATAATTTAGAGACGGTGCTGTTTCTATTTTTGGAATATTTATATTTTAAATTCCTTATTTTTTTGCTTGCAATGAACATTTGTTTTTCTTAAATTTAACTTAATCTCATTTTGTATGAATTGCAGAATGTTTATTCTTTTATTTGTTGCATATTTTGTTTTGCACAGAAAAACGTTTGCTCTAAAATATATTTTTTATTTTATTGGTTTTACAAGAATAATAAAATTTATTTTCCTTAATAAATAAAAGTGTTCACTAATCTATTTAATTTCTTATTTTTCTTTTTGAAATTAATTAATGCTTGCTTTAGCGAGAACTTTTTAGCCTCGACCTATGTTGGGCATAGGACTTTCAGAATGTAGTCTGTGAGTAGAGTTGGTACAGTTGGACTATCTTCGTTGATTGCTTTCAGAACTGAAAAAAAATATAAAATACAGAAAATTTTAGTAAAAATAAAACAGATTAGTTTGTATCATAATTTTGTTTTTCCTTTTAAAAATTTAGTTGCAAAGAACCTGGAAAAAAAATCTGGCAGAATGGGAACGACAAGATCCTCCTCAATTAGCACATAAGTTAGCGTCAAATTCCATCGATTGGAGTGAGCATTAGCGAAGACATGTGGGTGTTCAGTGAGATAAGATGGGATGCTGCGGAATACCAATAGGAGTGACAGTGAAGCAACCTCATATCCTCCACATTTCACAGAGACCCGAGGTTAACCTCCAGATTCCAGAGTATAGAGAGAAACAATACCATCATCGTGTTATGCTCTAATTAAAAATGCTGTTGAGGATTATAAAAATGATTTCTATAGCCATTTTGAGTCAGTCTACAGCCAAACTCCTAATGAAGACTTGATAGTGTAGATGTGGGATTTCAGTGCTAAGGTAGGAAGTGACAACTTGCGGACTTGGAGGCCCGAAATACAAATGCGAATGGTTTAAGGATTCTTCCAAACTGGCGGCCTATTCATAGGAGGTACGTAGTCAGTTTATGCTAGGTTGAGTATGGTTATATAGTCCCCATAAAGCTCTAGGCCCATTGTGATCCATAGAAGAACGTACGAGTAAATACCAACTAGATCAAATGGCTATCAACTGACAGACAGCTTTGGAGAGTATCTAATAGACTTATACCCGAAAGAGGCGTGGTGTCAGACAAGATTGAGATCACCACCCTAATTTTTGTTGCCGAACTGCATTCGTCAACTGATACCACTCAAATATCCTCAATACCAAGAAAAAGGTTCAATATCAACAAACACTAAGCATTAACAGTCCTGGGACGATTTTGTCTTCGAAGTAAAAGCAATCATCATCACAATGCAGGAGATTTTGGATGGCAAGAAAAAATACACTTAGATCGACCAGTCTGAAAGACTGCGAAAGCAGAAACCATGTGGCATTAGAGCTATCACTAAAAAACTAATTGAAGGCAACTGGCAAACACTTGGGATAAGCTGAGACACATTGCAAGAAACCACATACGAGGGCGCTAAGACTTTGTTCTAACGTTCTTGCCAAATGGCCCCAAGATGGTCTACGTAGAGGACAGAGGCTTAATTGGAAAAAGAGAATCAAAAGCGAATGTCACAACAGGCAATCACAACTTTTATGAAGTAAGCAACTTTATCCACCTAGATTCCACATCCTAAACCCCCTATTAGCGTAGGGTCATGGACAATATCAGAATCGAATACTGATGCGCTTGGTTACTTTGACAGAAAACTTTTTCGAGTGAAGAAATAATTCAATGAACAACGTTGGACAGAAATATTGAGCTTGGAACAGAAGGTACAGGTCTAGGCAGCTTTTTATACAGAACCCCGATTTTTTTTTAACATGAATGTCCGTGCCCAGCGTCATATGTATGTCTTCAGTGTGAAACATGCTTAGGTACAATCAGCGCTATGAGAAAAGTACCAATTGCCATTCGATATCTTCGTCAAAGAACTAAAACAAAGAGCAACCTGTGATCCCAGTAGTCTAACATTTGAAAAAAAAACTTCAAGCGGAACAACCAGCTATTTTTCAGACTACTTTCCAACCATGTAAGAGTCTTCTAAACCGAAATATGTACATGACACCGCCAAGTCTAATCAAATAGTCAAACAGTCAAACAGCCATCAAGGCCATCTCATCTACTACAAGTAATTCAGGAGCTGTCAACAGAAATCATAGCCCTATGCTCAAGACATTACGACAACTTTTGTTGGGGACACATGGGTTCGCAAGGAAATATTCGATGAACTAGGTAAAAAAAGGCTCAAAGTGGACTAATTTATGCAGCGTTTCAAGGACAATATGGACTTTCTACAGCAATAGGAAGACTTCTGGTGCTAAATGAATCACAAATCACCCGCCTCATATGTCACATCTTTCGTATTAAGGAAAACGAGGACATACACGAGATCTATGCGGATGTTTTGGTGATACAGATGTAAGACATATAGAACGGTTGCATGCAACGAGACAGCCTAAAAAGTCGTCAAGCCATGTAGAACGACTAGTAGAGTAAGGCTTCACCTTAGGTGATGGCAACAATTGAAAATAGACCTCAACCAACTTGGCGCACGCAACTGGAAGCAGGTGGAGCCCCCCGGGAGAAGGTGGTTGGTTGGAGCTGAACCTCAGGCAGACCGAGTCCACCTCGTACTATAGTCCCATCTAAGTAAGTCCTTTGCTACCTATATATGAAGAAGAAGGCTGCGCTGATTAGCTGATTAAAGAAATAAAGAAACTACAAGAAAATGAACGGTGATTTGGTCACTGATACTCAAAAATCGCAATCACTATCCCCTACCAGCATATGAAATGCATTGTTTCTCTCCATAAAAATTATTGTGTAGCACATTTCCATATCTCGAACTCCCAATACATAAAAGAAGACAATAACTGAATGTAGTAAAATCCTGAAATCAAAATCACAGATTTCTTTCACTGTGATTCAAAAATAACAATCGCTGTTAGAACTATGAGTATTAAGCTAACTCTTTCAATAGATTCGGAGTCTCATTTAGTTTTACTGACAACCTTTGGTTCAGCACGATAGCTTCAATCTGATTTGAACTTACTCTTAATCAACACCTGCAGCGCTTGATTATTAGGTGTACCATTTTCCATGTGATAGGGAATGACTGTGGTTAGATATTTGGGATCTTGACCTAGAATGAAAAAAATAGAATTAAATAGATAAAAAAAACAGCCTATTACTTAGTACTAACCCTGTGATTTTCCGCGCTTCTTTTCGACATGAAATTGTCTTCGTTTATTTTGCACCGCCAATAGCAACGAGATGAAAGTGTTTTTCAATTCCTTTTCGTATTCCAATTCATCTCGCAATGCTAATTCACTTATTAGCGTCTCACTGAATTCCTGAATCAGTACTTCCATTTCCATGTATAATTCATTTAGCTGAGATATCGATAGATACTGAAGTTCTGTAAAGGGAAACATTTCGTAATGAGATATTTAATATTTAATTTCAATAGAAAAGATTTTGTTGTGTAGTCCTGCGTTACTTTCCTTTGCGAAGATAACAAATGGATTTTTATACATAGAGTTTGCCTTCGTTCATTTTTAATACTACTACTACTACATGGCTACTAAACAAGAATAATAAAAGAAATATGCCAATGATAGAAATTCCACTGCTCTCATATCTCTCCAAGACAACAAGCCTACATAAAGGACCGACCAGTCGAAACAATCGCTTGTGGAATGGTAACAACAATCCAAAAATCACTCCAAAAAAAGGAGTTCACACCAGCAGTCTTTATGTAGAAGTGGAAGGGATCAAGAAGATTAGCACCACACCAACTCTACACAAAGAATTGTTGGACTTTGCGGGGATAGTGGGAAGAGCCGTACAGCTCAAAGTGCAGCAACTCCAGTAGCAGGAAGGATCGAGTTACAGTACCTATATCGCATAGTGATGAGAAAGAAGTGGTGCGAAGCCAATAACATCAACTCGCTGAAAACAGAAATAGCAGATAGGTGGAAGATCCAGTGGAAGGTTAGGACTGTTCGTTGGATGAGGATCAACTCAAGAGATGAAAGTAGCATTCTTCTTCTTCTTTTTTAAGCCAAGTATCGCTAGCAAAAGGCACCCAAATCATATTGTGGTGTCCGTTTGAAGAAATTTTCGAATTCGCAGCAATTCCCAGTAAGGATGCTGCACTGAAAACCAATAAGGTAGTAGGATTGAACATACCAATTGTATCAGCAGTCTAATCCCAAGTGTTGGTGGACACGAACCACGCTATGCAATGGAACTGGCTTACTTACTTAAGAAAGCACGGCAACTATGAAAGATTTAGGGAGAACTATGGCAATCTGGCAGAAAACTGGACACGATGGCGTATAAGGGTTGTAAAGGCGCCTGTGGCCACAAGGGGAATAGGACATAAAGTAAATAAGTGGCTTAATGCAAGAGTTAGACGATTTTTTGTTTGCTCAAGGGAGCCCAAGTGGTAGGAGCATTTGGCAGTTTCGAATCCAGTCCAACAAC
The DNA here is from genome assembly GCA_949716465.1 of Chalcosyrphus nemorum. NCBI lineage: Eukaryota > Metazoa > Arthropoda > Insecta > Diptera > Syrphidae > Chalcosyrphus > Chalcosyrphus nemorum. Next base: position 36,922,594 of record OX454332.1, read on the forward strand.
CAGTCAAATAGACGTGTCCGAGGTAAGAAAGGCCACACCCACAATGCCTCAGTAAAGATGATATCATGACATTGATCAAAGCGCAAGGCGGATTTGGCTTAATGGTAAATAAGCAAAAGGATTTTATTGGTTCGAAGTCCAACAACTTCCATGCTCCCAATATCAGGGGAATACTACCTGAACAAATGCCAGAATCGAAATATGTACAGTTTACTTTTGAGATGTTATATGAAGGAGGTACTTAGAAAGTGACCACCAAGGCAGCACCTTAAGGATTTTCTTCAAAAATAGCTTAAGGTTACAACGAAACTCGCTACTTTAGGATGAAAGAATTCACACTGGAAGGACACATTGCCAGTATACGATGACGTATAGTGGTTGTGGGTTCTACGATACAGAAAAGAATACAACACACGGAACAACTTAAGTCAATACCAATATATATCAGAAAACCTTAATTGTGCCATGAATTGAATCTTCATGAAATTAATCTTGTATTTGAACGATCCGTAAGAAAGCAAGGAAAATATCCTAGCAACTACCCGAGGTTAATGGACACATGGCTAATATACACCCTGGATTAATTACTATCGGGAAATCAAGAACCCCTTTGTAGGAATACAAAAAGAACACATTAACAAGGTAAATTCTTACAAAAACCTATACCACCCATTCTTCAAGTTTCTACTTGTTTGTCACCAATAAGAGGATTATGAAATTTCCTCTTTTCTCGACCTCTTTGTCTTTCAAAAAAGAAGAACATTCCACAGAGACACCCCGATCTAAAAGCGGATATCCAATAAAGTTCACCACTTCCTATCATGTCACTAATTGGTTGTTCTACTTTTGTACTACCACCACCCACCCACCAACCAACCAACCATTAAAAAATGTTCATTAAGAAAATTCTTCAACACGAATTCTTTTCTCCTAGAATAGAAATACATATCGATCTACTCTGTCGTATACTTACTATCTTCGTACAATGGGGCACCCAGCACCTCTTTTGCTTTCTCCATTACTTCCGACTCTAGAACATCGTCCTCGGATGGTGTCGCCTCATCCATGATATCATCGATTTCTTTGATAACCTCTTCGACAGTTTTTATCGGCTCCTCTTGTTCTGGATTTAGCCCATTCAATATCAGAGCATGCATATCGAGATCATTGGCAACAGCCTCATCCTCACTAGACAGGTCATTCAATTCATCTAGAATACCATTGGGTGTTTGCGCTGTTCCAACACCACCACCACCAGCAGCCATATTTTGTTGACGACGATTCTCGGCCAAATTCAAAGTTGGCATGTGCATCTGTCGGGTGTAGGATTTAGACCAATCGATAGGGAGGATGTTCCCAAAGTTGCCTGTGATTGTCCACCACATTCTGTAAATAGAAAAAAAAGAGAATTTGTTTTAGGATAAACTGTTTGCACTGTAGATTGTGTTTTGTTTAGAAAAAGAAAGAGCTGGAGTTTTGAAAGGATTTGTATTCAGCAAATAATACACTATATGGTATGTCATTATTGGACAGTCGAAGCTATGGAAAGGAGTAAACCACCTTTACACGTTGCCAATAAATCGAACGTGTTGGCTCGTAATCCGATAGATATGATCAACTAATGGTTTTACCAAGTCTGTACTTCACTTCGTACACCTATTATGACCACACTCAGCGTTAAAGATACATTTTCTGTTGAAGTAGAGCACTTCTGCGTCGTACAAATTTGTAAGATATTAACTCGCTGAGATCAAAGTATCCTCACACATTATTTATCTTTCTCATGTTTTTCAGGTCGAATAAGCTTTAATTTTGGAATTCATGTATTCGAATTAATACATTCGGTTGTAAGAAATTATAGCCAAAGCAGGAATGCACTTTAAATTACACTTATAGAGAAACAAAGATTGGCAAAAAATATATACAAAGATCACGTAGAATGTTTTTATTACTTGCAACGCCTGAAATTGTTCAGACGATAAATGCTTCATAAATTGACGGGGTAAAATAGATATTTTTCGGACTAATTAAGGAATTATAAACATTTTGCAGCATCATGATCCTGCCATCGAAGATTCCTATTGATAGACATGCCGTGAATGACAAACATTTCGGTTTCAGCAAGCAAGTACCATGCTAGGGATAATGGTTGGAAGTCTTGGATTCTTTAAAGAAACATTAAATAGGATTTGAGTATGACGTCCAGATTTCGCTAGTATGGTGGATGGTACTTGAGAAGCAATATCAGCTTTCAAACCTCACCAAAATCCAGAGGGCGGCATGCATCGGAATCATGGAGGACTAAAAAGACAAAGGAGTTGGCATTCTATGCCGGTCTGTTCTAAGATGGACAGTGGTACAGGAGCCGAAGTTTATTGTGAAGCCCTACGAATAAACTGCTCCTTTAGAATAAACCATGTCTGCAGCCGAAGCCACTGCCAAAACGCAGGCTGCTGAAATTGGAAAAACGATAACTGTCTATATAGACAGCCGGGCAGCCATTAAGGCTCTGGACTCTGCTATAACTCGGTCGAGGCTGGTGAGAACCTGCAAATCACTTTTAAACGAGATATCCAGAGCCAATACGGTGACCCTCAGTTGGGTACCAGGGCATACGGATATCGAAGGAAACGAGAAGGCGAATGAGCTTGCTACGAAAGGGTCGACGCTGCACATATCGCGGGCCCTTCCCTTTGTAGCAGCTCCAGTCAGCTCTCTAAAGAAAAAAGTAGAAGATGAAGCCATCGATCGTGCAAACAGACGCTGGATTCATCTGGATACATGCGTAACGGCTAGAGCTCTATGGCCGGCCTTTAGCAAGACGAGATCATGAACTCTGGTTAAACTCAGTCGTCATAACGCACGGGTCGTTTCTGGCGTAATTACCGGCCATTGTGTCATTGGCCTTCACGCAGAGAGACTCGGTGTGCTGCATAATGACTATTTCAGAAGCTGCAGAGACGAAGAAGAAATTGAATCTATTCGTCACCTGCTGTATGATTGTCCTGCCCTATCTGTTAGAAGAAAGAGAACTCTTGGCAGTCATTTCTTCTCGGAGCTGGAGGACTTAGGCAATGTTGAGCTGGTGGACCTCATGAGATTTATATTACTATCTGGGTGGTTCTAACAGCGGACCTTATTACAGCGTTGCCAGGGTTAAATGATTGGGCACAATGGACTCGAATTGTGGGTCTAAGTGAGCAGTGACCTTCTGGTCACAAGGCACCCATCTACCTAACCTATGACGTCCAGATGGGATTCTGTCATCAAAGGTACATGTACATATGTGGTGAATTAAAAAAAGGTAATATAGAATGCGTTGAAGGAGAGTACCTTCAAGAGTGCCACACTGTGTCTATTGTTTCGTCAAATTAATCAAGATATTGATGTCAATAAATGTTAATAAACGCATAGAGCAGTTATACCAGAAATATACTGGCATGTCAATGACATACTGCTCGTAGTTGAAGAGGTGTCGTAAAGCAAGATATGTCATAAGCTATCAGCGTATCCCTATCCTCAGGAAGAAGGGACAATAAGAATGATCCTCCCCAGCTTTGATGCTCTTTGTAATGTTAGAAATAGCATACCTGAGACGATCTTATTCGGTGATCATATTAGAGTGGCAAAATGAAAGCCTGCTGCTCTTCGTCATTTCGTTCCTAGAGAAGTGAAAGTCCACCAAACTTGACTGTCGTGATTTATCATTGTTGCTACTAATGAAATCTTCAGAGCCCAACCACTACTGTTCATCGAGACTGTATTCTTTGCGTGCTACAGTTGTGCGCTACACCCAACACCCACTTTACCTACTTTCAATAGACTACTTAAACACTTCTTTCACTTTCAATTTGACCACTTCAGTCAACAGCTACTAGAATTCAAAATGTGTCCCAATTATTTAACATTACAATCAACTTTTTTTTTTTTTAAATTTGATATGGCCACCCGCCACCTGCCTTACACAAATGACAGTCCAAAGCTTCATTTGTCCCAATCAACCCTCGGGGCCTTAAATTCGAAAGTGATAAATTAGAAAAAAAAAAAAATCAATTCAAACAAGAGAGATGAAGAAACAAAAAAAGTGCTTAATCATTCTTTATTGTTGCATAAGTGGTGGAGACTATGCTGTGTTGTAGGCCCCGAAAAACGACGGTAGGAGAAAACAAAAAAAAAAAAACTTTTTCTTTCACTCGAAAGCCACTTACAGAAATAGTAAACCGCGTGACAATCAGTCACTTCAAAACCAAATGCGCAATGCCTAATCAATCCGTTTCAATGGCTTGGAACTTGTTTCAATTTCGTGTGCAAATTTTGTTACAAGTGTCTTGAAAATATGTAAACCAAGTATTTCTCGAAATGTAAAATAGAGGTCAGGCACGCAGTTTTTGTGTTTGGCGTTTTATAACTGGATTACATCATCTGTTGTGATAAAAATGGGCAGCAGTAAGAGTCCTTGACCGGAAAACGACTGATGTCATATTTTTTTGGTTAATATGTCTGTAAATGGGTGTCGATGAGGAGAGAAAGTTGTAATGCAATGAAGGGTAATAGTAATGTTTATGGATTTCTAGAATATAAAGGAGGTCTTTAAAAAAAGAATTCGATAAATTTGCTGTCGTTATGTAGCGGTAGGTGGAGGAAGAATTGCGCCATATTTAGCAAGGGAAGTATTCAACTGGTCGTAAGGAATAAATGTGTCGATGTACCCTTCCCCCATCCAATGTCAGGACATGTCTGGCCCGGTGTTAGTTATTTTGAAATGTATTTGTCTTTGTTTTTAAGGAGTCTATTGGGACCAATTTTGTTCAGGGTTGGCCAAAGATGATTAATCTCATCGCTTCGCCGGTATAGGTGATCCTAAATAAGCACGGGAACCTAAAGAAATCTTCTGTACTGTCCCTTATACATTTTGTTTAAAATGTTTTAGCTGAAATCTAGTTTCAGATATGCTATCAGTTGGTAATGTGAAGCCTTTGTTAAACCGAAGCCTAGCTATGGCCGGGGCATTTGCACAGTATATGCCGGGCTGTCTCGGTCTTGTAGTAGAGAGTGCATTGACCAATTGGGAAATCGGTAAGGACTTTAACCCTGCTCACTGAAAGGTTATAAATATAATAGCTTCGCGCCTCAGAGAACGTCAGAGATCGTTCCAACCGATCACTCGTTATAGATGAATTGGCTTTTCCATTATTTCTCTTGGGTTTTCAGAGTTGCAGATGGGACAGATTTTTTTGTTTACATACCCAAACTAGTGTGTAATGGGCCTCAGAACAATTTTGAGTACGAAATCAAGACTTCTAGCATCCAATCACCTAATGTACAGAAATGAATTGTCTTCTTTCTTCAATTCTTGTGCCAACTGGACATTATGTACAGGGTGGGCCATCTAGTGGTTTCTTTTTAAATCGAAATCTAGATAGAAATTCAAGAAATGAGTCGCTTTACGACTGAACAACGTCGGGAAATATTGAAAACTTATTTCCCAAGTGCTGTGTAGCTCAAACTGTGCGTTCTTTGAAAACAAGTTTTGGCCGAAATGAAGCACCCACCGCACCTTGCCACGCAGATTATGCCAATCCTGTGATCTTCTTGAAACACTCTCCTCTACGACGGTGATAGTTTCAACTAAATTTCTTGAACGAACACCAAAAAGTATCTTCATATCGATAACATGTCTGGGACATTCAAATTTTTCGATTGAATTAGCTGTAGCTGCTCCAAAAACCACTTGATGAACTCCAAAAGTGCTGGACGATAAGTAAGAAAGCTGAGCAATTATAGGGCACCTTCGAGCGAAAAATACTCCGTCGGATATTATGTAGGTCCCTTATGCGAGGAGGGCGAATGGAGGAGAAGGTACAACCGCGAGCTCTATGAGCTGTACCAGGATGTGGATGTAATCCAAAAAGCCAAGATACGCAGACTACATTGGCTCGGCCACATCGAGCGAATGGACAACAATGCTCCAGCCAAGAGGGTCTTCGAATTCCAGCCCACAGGTTCGAGGCGGCGAAGAAGACCGAACCTGCAGTAGAAATACCAAGCTGTCGCGGATGCCAGAAAACTTGGTCTTCAAAACATTGTCTGAGTATCATCTAACCATACTTAGTAACCTCCTAGTTTATAGTTATCAGAAATCATCGCGATGATAGTGTAATACGCGAAAATAAGAATGACTCCTCTTATTGAATGACCCTTTATTTTTAACACTTTGTAGTCCTGGATTTACAGAAATTTAGTTTTCTATCAAACATTTGTTCATATGGGCAGTATATTTGGGAGTATTTGGTACATGATGGAATGCCAATTAGCAGTTGTGTGCTCTCAGAAAATTAAAATTGTACAGAGTGATTCAGTAGCTAAAAGAAAGATTTTAAGCGGTGACAGAGCAAGGTGAAAGAAGAGTCTATCATCCCTCGCTACGAAGTTATAAATCTGTTTTTCTAAATACATTCCTTGCTCTATCATCCCTAAAATCTTCCTGTTACGTCCTGAATCGCCCTGTATAATGCCTCATTTTCATAAAATAAATTTACTCCCTAACAACGCAAATACCTTAAACGTGTGCCAACGGATCTCTTGTCATTTCGACTCAATAATTCCCTCTTCAGCCCACATTATGGATTTCAATACATATTTCGTTTTTCAACTTACACAACAGAACAATATTTTCATTCTAAATCCTTTGTCAATGTCAGAATTAATCTAACAAACTCAAATTTTGTTCGCAATAATCTGTTAAGAGTGGTTGCCAAAACGGATACACGTTCGGCTAAATTGTATCACCACCGCTTTCCATTTAATATTTATGCTAAATAATTGCCCACGTACATATGTATGTACACTGTGATGGGAAAAATCGATGACGATGATGTAAATAGTTTTTCAGCGCCATGAATCAAATGAAAAAGCTATTTTCGAACCTCCCATCGTGTGTACAAGAGATTTTGGATCACCTCTCGCCCCCCCATTGAGATGAAAATCTATAATAGTTTTCGAATTGTGATTGCTAATGACGCATCGTCGAAATTGTATGCAATTTTCCAGCAATTTCCGTCGAGAATAAATCTTAATAGATGCCAAAGTGCAAGCACATTTGACCTTGAAGTGTTTCTACTCCATAAATTCAAATTAATGAGCCACATTCTGAAAAATACTTCACGCATGTACATTTGAGTGATAATTACAGGACAGAAGTACTCCATGAACTCATTTTTTTTTTTTGTTTGCTAGAACCTATTTAAGTGTCCTTATAACATGTGCACACTCCCATCTCTCTGTTGAATGCGACAAATTCTGTGCCAAACTATTTAGGTTATAGCTGTCAAGTACTTAACCACCTACTTTTGTATAACATGCTCTACATTCCTACTTACTTCGTAGCTCTTGCGAGGAACTTAATTAATGTCTGTTCAAAGCAGATGTTCGTTGGCGTGGTTAAAAGCTGGAAAAAAATCGTTAACACGTTGTGTAACTAACCTCCTTAAAGTTCATTGGAAAGTTTTTGATTTTTTATTTAAATTTGTGTACAAAAAAAAAACGGCAGGATAGTAAGAGGCTTTCATTTAATATCCTTTTCAATATAAAACTTTAATTTGATGCGCAGTGAGGATTATGACATACTTATTATTCCCAACAGTCGTTTGAGTTTAATTTTGCTTGGTACGGTGTAGTTTCTTTTTTTTACACTCAATGTGTCACAGAGGGATTTTTTTTTTGTAAATTTATAGTCACGAACATTGTAAAAGGTAGTAGATTATTAACCATGGAAAATCAACGGTGTAAACTATGTCAAAATTCTGGTGGGTTTTGATGGTTATGTCATCTATGGAGCAAAGGGTGTTCTTTTAAATGAGCTTGTCATTTTTGACAGTTGTTTGACACGTATTTTCGGTATTATTTGACAAATCACCAAAAATAGACTTACACCAGAAGAATGCTTTCGTATTATTTAAACTTTTTTTTTGAAAATTGGTCTTAAATCCACGAAACGTTCATTATTTTTTATACCCTATCCTAAGGGTATATTAAGTTTGATACATAGTTTGTAACATAGAGAAATATTGAAGATAGACCACATGAAGTATATATATAAATGATCAACATCAGTAGCCGAGTCGATTGAGCCATGTCCGTCCGTCCGTATGTTTTTAAGGCATACATTTTAACCTAGGTTAATAAAATTTCGTATACAAGGTCTTTGGAAAAGTAAGCAAGTGTAAAAATTTTAAAAATCCGCCCACGGCCACACCCACTTTTCGAAAAAACTACTTTCTTCAGAAATTGTACATGAAACTCGATAAAACTTACTTTAGGTAATATGTAGATATTCTCTTACCCTACATATCTTCAGTACATTTTGTATGGCCACGCCCATTTTTTAGGGTCGTTTTTTTATCAAAAAAATGTTTTTTGAAGGTTTTATCGAAATAATAGCACTTCTTGCGAGCAAAATGCAGTATATGTTGATAAATTTACAAAATTCGCTCACTACCACGCCCACTTATTGAGAAAATTTGTGTTTTGGAGTAATTTTATAAAATATTCGAAAAAGTTGCTTAAGGAAGCTAGTATGTGCATAGGAAAGGGATAGGATATCATACGATCCGCTGCAAACGGATTGTAGCCTTTTCATATGTTTTTCTTTTGTTCTTCCTTATACGTTGTGTCGTGCATAAATTTTGTATTTGAGACCCAGAGAAACTTTAAACCTGTTGCAGAAAACCGAAATTCGCCAATTCGGTGTCGATCGCAAATTCAAAATTTTGTCAGCCCACTAAATGGGAAATTCTACGTAAAAATTATCCGCATAACGCCCAGCTGGCGCAGGAACTAAAGCCACGAGACAATGACTTGGGTCAGGAGTTCACGAACTTACTTTTGGTTTAATGGGCTTACAACAAGTAAAATTGTTGTTTCTGCAGCAGGGCAAATGGAATCACGGGCAATTTGTCCCCTACTGCCGATGAGACTATGAACTTACTGAATATGCGATTCAAGGACCACATTATATCGCAAAATGGATCAGTGAACTGGACTAGATCGAACAATTGTACGCAACACGATGACTCCTTCTGTACTTGCAGAAATTCCACGCACGTTACATACCGTTGTGAGAAGCCTGGGCCTTTTACGGGCTGCTTATGACCTAATATTTATCTTGGTCTACAATAAGCTGAAAAGGCCTTTAAAGCTAACATTCAGTGCCGTTCAAAAGTGGGCTGACAATATGTATAGGCCTCGTCAAAACCAACCGAAAAGCCGTATATACACAAGAGGAAAGAATTCCAAAGATTGCCGTCAAAAAGTTATAAGACTGACTTCTCCCTGGTCATTGAGATAAGTCACTCACTTAAAGTTTTAAGTTTTTGCAGTAATCCTTATTTTTTTGCAATCAATTGGATGATGTCAAGTTCTTTGTATTTATTTGGATCTTCCTGTGAACCTGGCAGTGCTTGCTGATGACTTCGCTACTTTACACATTTGTCAAATGGTCTTACCATCTTTTTGATGCTATACCCTTGTTTTTGGATTATTTTCGATTTCTTGTCCTAAATATTTAATTAAAATATTCCTCGTCATGCTGTCATCTCGAAATAAATTTCACCTCGAACAAGACAAATATCTACTCAAAACCATTGCCAAGCGGTCTCCTATTTCGATACACACATGCACGTACATATGCACCGTACATATTGCATAAAGCAACATTCTGACCTTTGTCAGTTTTGTTGATTCCATGGCTCATACTCAGCAAATTCCAATTACATGGGGATAATCTCCCTATCGTCTCTCGATTCAGTGCCAGTTTGAGTGTGCCAACGCTGCTGATATTGATTTTTGATTTTTCCAACAATTTCCTTGCAAAGAAAAACTTTTTTTTTTTTCATTTGAATTTCCAATTTTCTGAATGCCAAGTTTGCAATGCTCTTTGTGTGCGATATGAATGCAAAACACCTAATGAAATCGGATATCTCTGTGGCAACAAAGTCCGGAGGAAACATGTTTAAATGAGAAAACTCAAAAGGAACTGGGTATATGGGAGCTAGGGAAAGTCACACCAAACAGTGGACATGACAAAATGAGTGTGTGTCGGGGGCAAAGAGAAAACCACAACCCAAGGTTTTTTTTTTGCAGCAGAAGGGTTGTTGCCTGTTCTAGTGGCTTGGTTAGAGTTTCTCAGTTCAAGTGGAACCGGCCATTTTTGTATTAGGGGCAAACTATTCAAGTAATGCGCAGTGATTACTTTAAATATGACATACATTCTAAGTAGTGCGGTAAGAAAAAAAAAAAACAAAAACCGCAACCCTTTTCCCAGTTGCGGCTTTTGTTAATTCTCTGTGAAGAAACGAATGATTGATGGACGCATTATCACTAATTATCGATTGGAACAATGCTGCAGTTGAAAAGTGTTAGACTTGACATGTGGATGAGAATTAATAACAATTTGTGGTATAATTATGTACATAGTAGTAGGTAGTGATAATTAGACCACAGTTGCTCGTAAAGAAGAACCTATTTGTTCAAACTGTATAAAGCTATCTGTGGATAGAAGTTTTACGGTTTCCCATGACGAAATGAATTTGAGGTTAATGTTTGTTTGGAATTTAACTGTCACGTTTATACTAATTTTGATATTTGTTTCCATTAGGAATTAATGCAGTTGTAGTCGAAGGCTATACAGACTAAAATACCAGTCAAATACATGTTTCATAAAGCTCCCAACGGAAATAGAGTTTCATAGTCTGTGCAGATGACTCATGTCGCCTCAAATCTTAGAAGTTTGTTATTTTGTTGCACATATGCACAGGATTAAGGATTGGTAAGTCAAGAGGAACAAGAAGAATATCTATAGTTTTTGAAACCAGGGACCGAATTACCGATGTCAACTTGTGCTCCCATCTCGAATTTCGATAGTGAATGGAATGTTAACGCTTTAAACGGAAGAGCATTGGAATTGTGGATCAAAGCAATGTTTATAAATAAAACATTGATCCGCAAGGCGGTATCCTCCCTTCCTTGCTATAGTCCATGGGAGTGGACTTTCTTCTTAATACACTCAATAAGTCTAAACGCGTTTTCCGTCGACTCCTAGCTGAGAACTGGCTATAAGACACGACATGGCATGATCGATGAATGGTGTTCTAGAAATGGAGTTTCAATGGATCAAAGAGGATCATTACGGCTCTGACTAAGCGATCTCAGCTCAGCCTGCTTAGATTCATCAAATTTAACAAGATGACTGTACGTGTGAGCCCTTCTGGAGCTTTGATGAGCTTCCGCAATACCTCTCCTTAGGCTCTGCTACTATAATACACCATGCACTCCAGGAATGCAAGTTCGAGATCAGCTTTCTTGATAATGAAGCACGTGGTTCCGAAAACCGATAAAGAGTCAGGAGGTCTTTATGAAATACGTCAACATAAAGTTGCAGTACTCCGTGTTCATTGCAGAGCTTGTTTGCAATCCTAAACAGCAGTCTACGCTTAACGGCTTGTTCAGCCATGTAAACACTCCCAAACTAGATGGTGAATGCATAAATTCTTTCGTTTATGTCGTAAAATTCAATTCACTGACCCTGGTTCTCAGATCGTACTTGGAATGTTGGAAATGAGATATCCCATGGGATCCTTAGACAATCGTATGAATACCAAATTTAAGCTGGGACTTCTTAAGGTGCGTCCAGACCGAGTGAATATAAAAATAAATAATACATAATTAATAAATGTTTCACAATCGTTTCTGAAACATTTATGAAACATTTCAGAAATAAATAAATGTTTCAGAAATGTTTATGAAATGTTTCGCTCGGTCTGAATGCACCTTAACATTCTTGCTGTCTGTCTCTTAGAAAAAAAAAAAGACTGCAGGCAAATTATTGACATTCCTACGGGGCATTTTGCATTTGAAAAGCATCTCAAGATGCTCTTTCTATGAAAGGCTATACACTTTTTGTCAAGTTGCTCTTTTTGGTTGCAGTCAAGTGCCCAAAAAGCGTTTTCTATCTCTCGGAAGAAAGTGATTCATCCATAACCAAAAAAGAGACCAAAAAGATAGAACAATAATTTATTATACGCCCCCAGAAGACTCTGTGACAATTCTTCAGTCATATTTCTATCTACAGTTATAAAGTTAGTTATGGGTTCAGTTCCAAACAAATAACTCGTTCTTTTATAAGGTGCCGCACTACTATGAGTTTCAGAATATGACTCGTTATTTTTACAATGAATGTCTTCTTCGTAAAAATCTCCCTCAGTTTATTTGTACGAGTATTTATTGGTCGACTGTCGCCAGACTTCTTGAGTCCAAATAATTGCATCATCTCGGTCAGCCTTGAACTATAATCCAAATGCACTCCCACTGTTCAAACATTGCACAATAAACCTCTTTTTTTATTGTATCTATCTTTCAAGACATCGTCCATATAAGACTTCATGCTGACACAATAACAAGTCCTTTTCAATTGAAAAAAAGTTTCTTTTTGAACGCTGGTGTTCCCCTATGATATTGTATCTTATATGTATCAACGCGTCTGTTGGGGTGGTGTCATATCGCCCAGTAGTCGCATTAGCACATTCAATGTGGGATTGAAGAGAATCTGAATATGAAAGACAGTGTGCCTTCAGTGTCACCATCCTCGCAAATCAACGAAGCAGAAAATATTACAAAAAAATTCACACAAAACGCATTGCAAAGTTGCACCACACCATAAAAGCACATTCAGCGGTATCAAGTTTTGCTTGGCTGTTTCTTATGAATTGAAGAACTCCTCCTATTTGTTCGCATCACGTTGCCTTGTCACATGCTAAGGTAGTGGTGTGCTTCTATTTATGGTCGCTTCCACTACACTGGTTTGGCTTTGCGCAAGCAAAACGCGATTTCTAATAGCACACTGACTGACTATTTGGAATAACGTTTACATTTTAGACGCATAAATCTTTATAATGCTAGTTGTGACTAACGCAATGCGTCAGATCAGTTGCCAAATTAAGCAACTTAAGTTAACGTCATTCAAATGGCAGACAGACTACTAGATGGCTGTTTAATTTGCAGAACAGACACAATTTGTGTGAAGTGCGTGTGGCCAATACCAGACCTTTACTGCAGTGTATACTCTTCTCATTCATTTGATAGATAGAACTAAGCATTTACGCTGATCGACATTGGTATCATCGACAGAAAATAAATGTAATTAACTGCTATTAGCCAGTGGGTAGAAGTTTCAATTCAAAGCCTTAGGTTAAGTGCTTTATACACAAACAGTTTTACTCTACAAGTATTGTGGGTAAAGAAGAATGCTCTTTGTCAAAGTCGTGGATACATTCGTCAAGAGTGGGCTAAAGCGTTTTTGCGGTGCCACAAGTCTCTAGGAAGATCCAACTGGTATCCGCCTTTCTGCCAGGTTATTCTTTCCTTGATTCCAACTTAAGTCTCTGAATCGTAAAATTGTAATCCTTTTCGTCGGATTTTTATTTCACATGTTTTGCCGATCGAATCAACGGATATATAAAAGACTTGAGCCTCCACTTATCATTAGCCTTCACATTGTCCGATACATCTTCGTGTCCATAATTTTACTGTGTTTCAAAAACCTAGAGGTCACTTCGATAGCACCGCTTTTATTACTGCCTGGCTGCTGATAAAGAATTATATACCTTCTGGTGGTAGTTGAGTGACCTATAGTACTGTGGGTTCCGAAAGGTATCAGTCTATCGGAAGATACCCTTACTTCTCCAAATGCTGTCTTATGTTGTCTTTAATTGGGCATTTGTTTACATTTTCTGACACTATTTCTCCAATGCTTTAGGCAGACAATGCTCAGGCATTTACCAACTAAAAGCACAGTACATATATAGTAGCTTTCTGTATCCCCTTGTGGGTCCTAGGGCCTCTACAACGCCTACGCGCCATCGTGTGCGATTTCTGGAAATATGCCTCAGCTCACCCCAACTCTTTCCCAGTTGCCGTGCTTCCTTCTCCACTGTTCTGCGCCAAGTACTCCTAGGACCGCCGCGTATCCTACCATCCTGGGTAAGTGGGTTCCATTGCATCGCTTGGCTAGCTATGGATCTGTCACCCTTTCGGAGAGTGTGACCAATCCACTGCCACTTTCGTCGTCGTATGGTTGTGCCTATAGGTTCATGGCCCGTTCTCTGATAGAGCTGTTCGTTAGAGATGCGGTTACATATATAGTGTCTATATCCCCCAATAGGTATCAATTACATTAATTATATATTAGACTCTAAAATTCAGCTACCACCCTTTTGAGGAAATGATCATTTCTCCAGTATTATTACTTGCCAATTTTATCTTGATTAAATGGAAACCATGTGCTTTCGTAAATCTTCCAAAATAAACAAATGTAAATTTATTCATGGAAAATCTTTCAACTTGATTAAATATAGCTTTAGACATAGAAAAGATTTACATATTACCTCTTTAGGTACATCTATCTCCACACAGTTGCGCCCTGAAGTGTTTTATCTGAAATACCCAGCGGGAGATGAAGTTGGCTAGGCGAAGAGTGCCTATCGTGAGAAGACAACACTTTCCATTACGAAATTAGCTTCGTGGGACTGTGCAGTGTGCACTGCTCTAACGCCAGCTCCTTCAGTAACATATAAAACCCAAGAAGATGGGAAAATAGACTCCATCGACAGAAGACAATCTTGGAAATGATGTATTATTGTCTGTCACCCATGACGCGTCAACAGATAAGACATTCGTTAGATGCATGCATTTTTATTTCGAAAGGAAAAACAACAACAGATTTTGCCTTTGTTTTACTTTTCGTTCGACCTAATTAATTGCAAAAGTATTTCAAATTTAATAATTCTTTTAAAAAACAGTAGCGCGTTGAAAGGAAAAGTTCAGAGGAAGCTATTAATTTAGCAAGATGTGTGATAGTGAAGTTGGCACTTAAATCATTTCGAAATTAGTATAAATGACTTAATTAAATTAACATCTTTACTTAATTGGCTTTGCTATCGAAATGAAAACGTTTATGCAAATTACTGTGATCAACTAGCTACTTTTTGGAAAATGACAATTTTATTAACAGATTATGAACATTGAGGATGGATGTAGATATGAAAACTCTGAAGTACAGAGGAAAGGAAAAGTATTGACAGTCGGAAATTTGTAGTGCACATAAAATTTCTTGACCCTCACTAAATAAGTCTAAAAAAGTTTACATAATTAGTCATTATTTGAAAATCTACGAGCAGTTTAAACGATAATCTGACTAACGACAATCGACGTCGAGATTTAATCATATTTCTGAATCGTCTAGATATCTCTAAGCCATTTGGCACTGCAGATCACGTAAAACTATTAAATAATCATACAAGTAAATTCAGATTATCCTCGTTTGTTGTGAATATAATACAGCCAATATACCTACTAATACCTAATTGTTGATGTGGTGCGACGATGAGAACCCACCTCCACCCAGTATTGAAGAAGTTAATGTAGCCATCAAAAAATTGAAGAACAACAAAGCCGCTGGCTCTGATGGGCTTCCAGCTGAACTCTTTAAATACGGAGATGATGTCTTGGTAGGGTGAATGCATCAAGTCATCAACCAAGTATGGGTGGAGGAACGCATGCCCGACGACTGGAGTATCAGCTCTATATGCCCCATCTTCAAAAAAGGCGATCCTATGTCTTGTAAGAACTACCGAGGCCCTGTAAAATGTCGCATATAAGATCCTATCCAACGCATTGTGTGAACGTCTAAGACCTTTCTGCAACACACTAATCGGCACGCAGGTACCAGTGTGGCAGATCGACAATAGACCAAATTTTCACACTCAGACAAATCCTGGAAAAGACCAACGAATTTCAAGTCGAAACCCACCACCTTTTCATCGACTTTAAAGCCGCCTATGACAGTATTCATCGTCTTGAGCTCTACCAGGCGATGGCCCAATTCGGGATACCGACAAAACTTATCCAGATGTGTCGAGTAACGCTGGAAGACACGTGATGCTCTATGCTCTTCGGAGCTCTTCCAAACGTGCACCGGATTCAGGGAAGGAGATGCGCTGTCATATCGTGTTGGAGCAGATATTGCGCAGGGCTGGTGTCAACACGGAAGGCACTATCTTTCACAAAGCCGTCCAACTGCTGGGATACGCAGACGATATTGACATCATCGGAAGATCCCGGCAAGCCGTCGTAGAGTTAAGGAGTTCACCTACCTCGGAACAAATATTAATCCTACAAATGACACCTTTGTAGAGATCCGACGAAGAATAACCCTAGCAAACCGCTGCCTCAGGCAGGGACTCTACAAGGGTCGGGAGCCCTTTAAGTAAGTAAGTATACCTACGTAAATTTAGGAAACAATGACGATTCAAAAAAAGTGAGACTCATTATAAGTGGCGTTCCGGAAGGTTGTAGTTTAGGTTCCTATTTGTTTACTGTCTTTTATAAATGACCTATTCGCTGTAGAAAAACTTATTTTTAAAAGTAAAAAAGCTCGGTGTCTGTTTCTATAGAAAGCTTAGCAGACTGAAAACTCCGCATCAAACTGTGGATCGAAGAAATCTTGCCAAGTTTCCATATATTCATATCTGCAGGCGCAACGAAAATGTGCATGCATGCCAAATAGAATGCAGAAAAGAATAGATTATATCTATCTATTAGGATGCAACGTTTTAAACTCAGATTATGGAAGAGAGAGACTTAAGACCATTGATTTTTTACTCCCTTCGGCAGCCATTAGCGCTTTTCTTTTTATTTTGGCGAATATCCAACAACTGCATTCTGGCAGTTGAATCCAGTTTATGTCCTTCTCCTGACTCATGTTTATTCAGCAGTAGATCCGACGACTAAATTAACAGCAATTAAAATTGTCGCATTCTTCAAATGTTTTTCCCATTCAATTCCGCAAGTATCAAATAACATCCCCCACTAGTTTAGCCGAGTTCAAAAAATTATTATTAATCATCTGAAACTCACACGCGAACAGCATCTGCTCGAGAAATTTTTAAAAATAAAAAAAAAAAAAACAATTTGCAATCCAGAGCACTTTCGACAGCAGAAAATGACACACACATGGTGACCATCACAGTCTACTACACTCAAAAGTGACTCAGATTCTCGGATCTCATCTCATTTCAGATATAAACTTCGCAGTAAGTATATGTATCCGAATGTTTATTTATTTCACCGAACTATACATATGTATACAGAGAACAAAATAATAGAATCGACCTAGGTCTGGTAATGAAAATGAAAGAATACCGAAACAAAGCTGGAGAAGAACAATTAGAGTAGCAATCTATTTCAGTTGGAGTGACTGTAAACGATAATTGTGAAGCGGTACTTAGTACTATTGGTATGCCCTGGATCTGGAATTTTTCAGAGAGAGAGAGAGAGAGAGGATACCCGCGATAGATTCTTATGAAGACCAGAACGGACAATAATCCGTGTGGGTTATCTAAAGAGTCAGAGCGTTTCTTGCTTCATCACATGTCGCTTGGATTGAAGCGTAGATAAAGTGCTTTCGAGCATAAGATACGAATACAATTTCACAGTTGAACACATTCGATACACAGTTCTTGGAGAGAAGCTGATGTGCGTTAGTCAGCGGTTATTAATGCGATCAACCGCCGGCCGACTGACGAAGACGTCGGGGCAAGAAAAAAAACAAGAAAAGTCAGGAAGATCTCTTTCGTCGGGGACCTTAGAGTTTATTTCATTTGTGGCGAGATGGTGGTGATAAAAGCCAAGGTTGTTGCCTAATTACAATTGCATCATGGCATGGAATCGAAAAGTTTAGACAATGACATGGCGGCGGCTACGATGATGATGATGGAGAGGGGTTAATCGTTTGATTATGTCTAGGGTGTGAATTGCTTTAAATTGAGATGTGTTATTAGGGCGGGAAACATATTTAATGTTTGTGCTCATGTGTAGCTATCGAATGACCTTGTTAGGGTAGGCTTGTGATAATTATGAGATTTTTGATGAATGTGAAAGGCAGCATCCAGGCGGGGAATCAATTAGATAAAGATTTGAAGAGTTTTAGGCATGCGGTTAAACAATTACGTAATACCGGTGATTTATGTGAATTTAACAAGATGTTTTGTTTGGGGGTAACCAGCAGACAGATGATGGTAATAATTTTATACTTAACTACATAGAGCGTTGGAGGGAATAACCGTGGTGGTGCCAAGAACATATCGCCAGAACTTTATGTGCATGGCTAATAGAAAGATTGGTTTCCCATCAGGTTGTATGGTGAAAATGAGAATTAAGAGTAACCATTCACTGAACATACAACGCAAACAATGGTACAGCGGCTACAATTCTTGCAGAAGTTGAAATTTCTAACTTCATAAGTACATAGGTAAACTCCAGACATGGAAAAGTTAACATGGGAGTATCCAGTCATATCTGCAATAAAGCAAATGACACCCGATCTATCCATCGTGCAGTAATACCCTGGAAGACACTGCCCACGATTTCAACTACAAAGATGATAACATCGAGCACAATATTGGATTCAGTGAAGCAGGCAGCAGTGATCAAGGTGGATCAAAGTGAAGGCCATAGCCAGAGAACATACGCACAGGACAAGTGCTGAACCCAATGGCGGATCAGAGAACGGAGGAAGAATAACAAAAATTACGTCAGCCGTAAAGAGCATTAAGCTTCGTAGACTGAACCAAGTTGTGCGGTAAATTTGGACATACTGTGAATTACAATTGAATGAAAAAATTACACACAACTTTTCCCAGCCAATTTAAACACCACACATGGAGAATAAATATTAACACCTTATACCATTTGAGTTTCAAACATGCATATCCATGTGATTTGTATGACAAATGTTTGACATTCTGTTCTTCAAGGAATGTAAAATCCAAAGATATATATGTGTATGTATGTTACCTATACTTTCAAGGCCTTGTTCCTCTTTTAATTTGTTTCGATCTTCACATAAACAACCAACTTATTGGCCAATGAATGCCCATGACATTTGAATGTCATCGAACTCGACAAGTTGGCGAAAAGATCCTGGCTGCTAGCTATTATATCCATTCATCTATGTGTCATAGTACAATATCTCGTACAAAGTTTTACATTTCAATTAAAACGAAATAGAAATACATACATATGTACATACATATTTCATTCAAATGTATGTAATTATCTCTTCAATTTACAGCAAAAATTCGTAATGAGTTGCCCACATTTCAAATAAAAAGCCAATGAATCAAGTCCCAGAATAATGAAAATATCTTCAGTTTTTCACACTTCATCTATTTTCCTATAAATTTGAATTTTCATTACCAAACCTACATACATATAGCTTGTGTGACTATGATAGAAATGAAGCATTCCTCCATTTTCTGTCGCTAAAATTAGACTCATGCAACATTTATGAAACGAAGTGCAAGAGTTTATTCAAATCACTTGACGAAAATAGATCACAGATCTGTCTCGGAGTACTTCTCTGTTTCACATGTCTCATCGGCATCGCACAAGTCACAAGTTTATCAAGAAAGAATAACATACACATCGTTTTTTTTTCAAGGGTATTCATGAGTGGCTCCTAAGCGTATGAAAAATTCTGTGAAATTAAAATGAGAACACAAAAAAAAAAAATCACAAATGAGTAATTGTGGTGAAAAAAAAGAAAAAGGAAACTTTGCAGCAGGGGTGTCGAACTTGCAGAAGATAGCGTGGACAGAAATATCAGTAGTCCACTTCGACGATTTTAGTAAGGTTGCTATTGGAATTAGTTTAACTACCAAAATGTTTAAATGGGCTCTTTCTACTCATTCAGAAGCACATAATCAGATAAACAGAATTTTTAAGTTCACGCTATGCAATAGACCGAGTAAGTTGCCTTAACCCTATAGTTTTGGAACTTACAGAGTTTTAGATATAGATGCCACAAATACCTGCGCTAGGACAGTATAAGAAGCTGTTGCTGGACTAAAACCTCTGCAAATTTGCATTAGGGAGGCAGCCGCCACGAGGAATCTTATAAGCTAGTCCAATGGAGGTTGGATAATAGGCCGCAGACCTCTAATCTAATTGAACGACGTTTCTGGTTTGAAGATAGATTCTGAAGTTGTGACTTTTATTTTTAAAGGCAATTTCAAGATTCCAATAACAATGGAAGGTGTTTCCAGACTGTGGTTCATTTCTCTGCGATGGACTAAAAGTTAAGCCTTCATAGACTTATTAAGGAAATTCTATCATTCTATCCTAGCAGGCTAACATTTGGTTGCGTCCATGGACACAGAAGAAATCAAGACAACTAAGCTGCCCGTAAACTAGATATCTTCCGACACTTTATCATGACATCAACTGGGCTGACTGAGAACACAAATATTGTCAAGTCCACTGGGAAAATATATCTAAATATCGTGGCTTAGATAATCACACATATTATCAAATCAAATAGAAACTTATTTACACATCTGTAATTACAAAGCACAACATTAGTTGGTAATGTCAAAATAATGGCTCAAAAAATAGTCTTTTTTCCATGTGACCTACGAAAGCACAACTCTGCTCTATAGCAATGAAAACTGGGAAGTATAATGAGATTTTATGAATTTTCAAATAAATAAGGATTGTACATACATATGTACATACATACAGTTTTGTAGAACAATAAACATGATTCACTTGGAATATAAATGATTTTTGTAACCACCTATACTAAAAAAAATCTTGAGATGATGTTGATGATGGGGATGTTATTAGTCATGAAATGCTGCCAACAAAGATATTCCCATTATCGGCAATAAGTCCTCCAGAGCCAAGAAAAAGTTTCATTTTATGCTCAAAATCCTTTTTATGGCCTATAAACGTTGGTTTTACTATCTAACGCCAAAATAGGGGATACCGGGAACACGTGCACCCAATCGTATTGAAGTTTTTCAAAACACCTTACATGTTACCACTCCAGCTTGCATGAAGTTATGCGGTCAAATAGTTTAAACTTACTAAAAATACACAACTAAATGACATCTTAAAACTGAAAATAGTTCAGGGTATATCCGTTGAACAAAAATAACTCAAAAAAATGGAACAAAAATGTCATCAAAAGATGTCAATACGAAACACGTCAATTAAATTTGAGATTTGAAGTCTTACTTAAAGAATTACATATTCCCTTGCCTCCAGGGCAATATGTAGGTGCAACAGCATCAGTAAGGAGCTCATTGGTTGTAGCAACTCCAAACAACAACCAACGAAAAGTCTAGATTGTAACCAGCTCACTAGACAAAAATATCAACGCTGTTCCTAAGCTCTTAGATGATGGTGAAATGATCTCAATCTCTAATGAGTCTTCTGAGACAAAAATACAGCATTTGCATCATAACTTCCAGTAAAAGAATCCTTGCCGAACTAATTTAAGCTGCGCTAAGCAAATCAGCAGAACTGCTACACTCGCTTATGTGGTCAGCACTGGAAAATGAGCAATTTTCATAGGAGAGGAAAGCTTTTGAACAAGGGAATTCAGATGAATTATGAAAACTGGAAAGGCATGTTCACTCTCTGGACTTTATCCAGGATAATAGTGATACTCACATCGAACTAGATTTAAAAATTTCGACAGTCACCCAAGCAGGCATCCGCTGCCAAATCCAAACAAACACCTTTGGGATTATAGTACACCAATGTGTTGTCTACAGATCTCGGCCCCATTAGCTGTTTATCGATTCCCAGAACGCTTTCGGATTAAATCCTGTATCCCCTTGTAGGTCCTAGGGCCTCTACATTGCCTACGCGCCATCGTGTGCGATTTCTGGAAATATGCCTCAGCTCCCCCCCAACTCTTTCCCAGTTGCCGTGCTTCCTTCTCCACTGTTCTGCGCCACGTACTCCTAGGACCGCCGCGTATCCTACCATCTTGCGTAAGTGGGTTCCATTGCATCGCTTTGCTAGCTATGGATCTGTCACCCTTTCGGAGAGTGTGACCAATCCACTGCCACTTTCGTCGTCGTATGGTTGTGCCTATAGGTTCATAGCCCGTTCTCTGATAAAGCTGTTCGTTAGAGATACGGTTGGGCCAGAATATCCTTAAGATGTAGCGTAGGCACATATTGACAAACGTTTGCAGCTTTCTAGTGATAGTGACGGTCACTCTTCAGGTACAACATCCATATAGCAGCACAGATTCAACGTTGGAACGGAACAGTCGTAGCTTGGTGTTTAGGCTTATTGCATTACTTTGCCAAACAAACTATTACAGAACATTTTCGAATGATTGAATGGAAATGCCACCTAGTCGACGTTGCGTAAAAGAGGAATTCCAGAAAAACTCATAGGTATTTTTCAAGGTCCCAACTGAGGGAGCAAGGCGGGATATGTCAGGGCATAAGCACGCTCTAGTTTTTGGTAATTATCAACGAAGTACTCTGTACAGCACTGACGAAATATCTGATCTTTTTGGACCTTCATCTGTTGGCTAAAAACTGAGGCCTAAAAAACCAATCTAATACAAGCCCTAAGCACTACGGTCAATTCAACATTGTCAGGCAGAAAATGAGCAAGAGAACAACTTTGTATGGCTTATAAGTTTAATCTCGAGTACTTACCAGGCCATAGTAACAATTCTAAGAATATCTTGAGGACTTTTTGGGTCTAATCCAAGTGAACAACTTTACCAGAGAACTGTCCTTTCTTCGGAGGAGAAAGTGGCAGATAGTTTGGTATATTGCGAATTACGCCAATCACTGTAGAATCTGCTCACCCAACCAAGCAGAACAGCAAGACGCCATAGCCAACTGTGATGCAAATCAATTAAAGAGAAATCCAGCTGATTTGGAATAAGTTGGAGGCAGCTCAAATGCACTGTAGAACTGCGTTTTTGATACTGTATGCGAGAAAGTATTTAGATAAGAATTGACTCTGCTATTTGTAATATATTCTAAGATGAAGCTCACTTATCATTGCAGATCTATCATTTAAAAAAAATATTCTAAGAACGATAGTCTAGAACCAGACGTAGTTCATAGTCAGTCCAGTCATAATATGACCAGATGACGTCAAAAAACCAAATAGATTCCATTGAGACAGGCAGATGTGCCTCGATTCGACTCGTAAATAAATGCATTCAAAAACGTCAAGGCAGGATCAATGCATTTGCCGGATCTGCATCATATACACAGAGCCCGCGTAAACATTTAATTGAGGTCACTGCAATACGATGTACTAACTCAAAAAATGTTACCCATTCACCATAAATCACACTTTCAAAGGAAAACACACATCGGCAAACCGAATTCTCAGCTTCGCACCTCTAGTGCAGTCTATTTTTAGTAAAAAAAAAAAAGAAAAAGGCCCCAATAACTGAATTAAAAATAAGCAAGATACAGGGAGCAATTCGAATTCACCTTAATGAGGTTATCCCAGGCAATCAACAGACCGAAATTCTTAAAAAAAAAAAAAAAAAAATGCTATCTCTTCTGGCTACACAGACTGCATCACTTAATTATGCTGTTTGTTTCGTTGGTGGTTCCCCTTAAAAGCCAAATATTTAGATATCAAATAGACTGAAGGAAATATGGGCCATTCGTGTGTCCCTAGATCCACGGGGCGTAAACACTACTTAATCGTAGTGAAGTGCAGCATTTTATTTTTTTTCCATGCGATAACACCCAACCAAAAGTATCTTCAACATGACCACAATCCATGCGCATTATGACTGTTACGTAGGTACGTGTTGTTTATTGTGTTATGTGCTCCGATTGTGCTTTTTTAAATACTTTCGACGAGCGTATTTGCTTAGATAAACATTTTTTTTTTCCCTCTGCCTCATCACTTTGAACTAAGCTATGTGTAAAATAGAGCGGCCACGGCCGAACTAATAAGAGGGTCATTTGAGCGAGTTATGTAAAATGGCTTGATACTAAATCTACCTATTTGATTCCATACCGAGCAGTATGGGGCTCTGTGTGACTATTGTTGTAGCCATTATAAGAAGTGAGAAATTGTGCTCAATTATATGATTATTTAATCGGATTGAAGCTGTTCATATTTGTGGGGGGAAAATTCGCAGAAATTAATTGGAAAGGCATAGTAAGTCAAGTAAACAGAAAATATTTCTATCCTCTTATTAGTTGAAGAGGCACTTAACCGATTTTTATGCGGTTTTTTTCTTAACCATCAATTGGCAAACTATTTAAGTACACATTCAAATCGATATCGTGGCATGAGTTTAGTTAAATACATGCCAATAATTGGTTGAGATATTTGCAGAAGTGAGACGTTTCCCAAACCAGGAGTACCTACTTTTTTTGGATTACTACTAAGAAGCAGATACGCTTAGTTGGAGTTTTGGCTATCGAATTTAGTCTTCTCACATTTTCAAGGTTTGTAGTAAGCGTAGGAGTTTTTGGCTGTCAAATTCTATAAGTCTTTCCTTTGGACGAAATTATGTACAAGTCACAAGTGTCTCACTGCCTTATATACCCGCGAAATCTTAACTGAAGAGAAGCCAGACTCGACTTTAAAGCTGCCTATGACAGCATTCATAGTCTTGAGCTCTACCAGGCGATGGCCCCATTCGGGATACCGACAAACTTATCCAGATGTGTCGCGTAACGCTGGAAAACACGCGATGCTCTGTGCAATTTGGAAACAACTCTTCGGAGCTCTTCCAAACGTGCACCGGATTTAGGCAAGGAGATGCGCTGTCATGTGATTTCTTCAATATCGTGTTGGAGCAGATAGTGCGCAGGGCAGGTGTCAACACGGAAGGCACTATCATTCACAAATCCGTGAATTGATTGACATCATCTGAAGATCCCGGGAAGCCGTCGTAGAGTTGGTCTTGAAGTGAATGAGGACAAGACGAAGTATATGTTGTCAACAAACAAAAATTTATCTGTCCAAAACATTGGGCAGAACGTCACTGTTGATAACTATAATTTCGAGGTAGTTAAGAAGTTCACCTACCCCGGAACAAATATTAATCCTACAAATGACACCTTTGTAGAGATCCGACGAAGAATAACCCCCGCTGCTACTTCGGTTTGGCGAAACAACTGAGTTCAAAACTCCTAACTCGACGGACCAAATTAATGCTCTATAGAACGCTCATCTTACCAGTCCTGCTGTATGGAGCCGAGTGCTGGACGATAAGTAAGAAAGCTGAGGAAATATTGTGCGCCTTCGAGCGAAAAATACTCCGTCGGATATTAGGTCCCCTATGCGAGGAGGGCGAATGGAGGAGAAGGTGCAACCGCGAACTCTATGAGCTGTACCAGGATGTGGATGTAGTCCAAAAAGCCAAGATACGCAGACTGCATTGGCTCGGCCACATCGAGCGAATGGACAACAATACTCCAGCCAAGAGGATCTTCGAATCCCAGCCCCCAGGTGCAAGACCGAACCGCCGGTACAAAGACCAAGCTGTCGCCGATGCCAGAAAACTTGGTCTTCACAACTGGAAGCAGCGTGCTCAGGGCCGCAGAGGATGGAAGGCAACGATATCTCAGGCAGGGACTCTACAAGGGTCGGGAGCCCTTTAAGTAAGTAAGTATTTTACTGTAAAGACAACTAATGCAGATCTGGTTTGTGCTCACACTTGTCCAATTTGTCTCCCCTAAGACAGCTGGTTCTTCTGATAAATTGCATTCGGCGGCGCAAAAGCGAGAGAAATAGTAAGGATTCTACTCCTGAATCTGAAATGTCACATTTTAAACTTGCAACACTAGATCTGAAATGCACTTGGATCCTATCCTTAGATCAGACCTTCGCACTCTCATTGGTAGTCTCATAGGCCACTGCCCGATAAGCTTTTACGCTTGCCATTTGAGCATTCCCTCAAATTACTTCTGCAGAAGCTGCAAAGATAAAGACGAAGAGGATGATATGCCTCATATTCTATGCCTCATGTCTCTATCAAGCGTAAGATTCGTAAAAAGTTCTTATTGGTCCACCTAATCTTCATTGGTGTCCTAGTAGTATCATATTTAGCTCTAAACTGTCGTGATACCTACTGTACTTACGTCATTAGCTCCGCACTGTTTGTAACCATTTTGTCCCCCAGTAGTAGTCTAAATATGCCGGTACCCTACTCTAACCTAACCTCACCTAACCTACCAAATTGAAGACGCACACAACTTTTATTCATGCCGATTTCCACCATCAATATTTCCTGAATTGTACCAACACGCCAACTAACAATTACATTCACTGACATTGAATTAGATACACAACTACAGTGAATTATGAATTTTCGTGTTAATATTTCAGCAACAATTTCTTTTTGCCCACTATCATTTGTTGTTTGAGTTTTCTTTTCCCTGTTTTTCTTAGCATGACTAGTCGTGTCTTTTCACTTTGGCTTAAATATTCAATTAATTTGAAATGATGTTAAACGCATGAAGCGCAATAAGTGTGCCAACTGAAAATTACATTTAATTTGCTTACAATTTTGGGCAGTAAGCGATTGTATTTCTGGGAAATCATCTGCAATTAGATTGGGTTGCTTGATATCTTTGTCATTAAAACTAACGATTTTATAGTTCTGAAGCTGGCAAATAAATAAAAAGTGATACAACTTTCCAGCACTATTTGCGTTATTCATTTGCCACAGACCTCAACACATTGGTTGGCAATAGTTCGATGACCACCGGTCTCTCTGAACAATTTTCGTCTACCAAAACCAAAACACTGACTACAACTTTCGCCAAAGACATCGTATTCGCACCAAAAAAACATTTGACAGTAGTAATTAAACGTTCCGCTTTGGCGAGATCCAAAAAGTTGTAAACATTTCTGTACGAGTGTCTTCGTTTTCTATTGCCTGCCTGCTTGAAGTGTATTTTTTTATGGTGCAATGGCTTAATGCATACTTACGTTCGCACCTGGCCTATTCAGCGGTACTAATGTACGTTGTTTAGGTTGTATAACACGCTCTCACTCGTTCTATGATGACGGCGTTGTCAATCGCATTATTAACAATTGAATGCTAATTGACAACGGATTCATTGTCATCAAAATATGTAGGTGGCAGCAGGCGGAATGGAGAATTCGGCTCGGCACTTATTTGGCAAAGGAGGACGTTTGGTTAGCGTGTTTTTGTTTGCTTAATTTTAAGTCACTGGGTGATGGATAACAATGATTACATTCACTAGGCACAGGCACACACCCAAAAAAAAAAGAAAAATCGACAATAAATGAGTTTAGGTACTTGAAAATGTACGCACTTAAATGTGAGATCGTGTGAACACAAAAGATACATAGATACAATGCAGAGTTAAAGTTATATTGCGTGAAAGCATAGACGATTTAGCTTTTCAGTGTCGCAATTGGTGAAAATATTTTCCATTTCACTTTAGCTTATGCTTTGCGTTTAAATAATTTTAGCCCCCAATTTCATATGGAAGCATCTACAAATGAGTTAGGCTTTCAAAAGAAAAAAAAAAGAGATTCCATAGAATTGATTGATAATGTCATGGCTAAGGAAAATCTGTGGTTTTTTGTTGAAGAACTGAATCAAGTGGTTTTCACATGCATGTCCTGAAGCCAGCTTAATCCCATTGAGAGAGTTCTGCAGAGACAGGAAGAAGTACACCTTTGCTATTGATCAATTTGAATAGGTTTTCTTTCAATTGCTTGGCGTTATCTATTTTCTGTGAACATACAGCTGAGAAACCCTTTAATCATAAGTTCACCTCATTGGACGATATTCCCACCACTCGCCTAGCATCACCCTTACTTTCAAATCCTAGCTTTACGAACGTTTGTGGCGGCTGACCATTTTTTGCCCCTGACTTTTGAGGCTTTCGATTGTGAACCATTTTTTTACCAACGGTTACCAAGTGACTCGAGTTCATAAGTCTTCAACAACGTGTAATTCCATATCTTTAACCAAAGATTCATGAAATGGGTTTATGAGTTCGATTCAAAGCCTAGATATCAAGCGAATGGATGATGTGATTCACATGGAGCCATGCAGAGAACACCGACTAGCAAAGTTGTTTTGAGGGCAGGATCAAAAATTGATAGAAGTCGGCAATGTCGAATTGAACGAACACTGTACATATGAGTTTAACTCTAAGTTTGTATGTTTGTCAGAGAATGCGTCAGGAACCAAACATAACCACATGCAAGTAGATGAATTGGTCAGACTTTTGGAATACGTTACAGATACATTTATAGCCATGCAAGCAATTGGTTTCGTGCTGACAAAATACGCGACAATCCAAGAAGTAGACTACACAGAGCTGTCGTGACGGAAACATGGCAATTGGGAACCATGCACAATGACACGTAGACGTTTTAGACTCACAAAGGAAGAGACACAAGTAAGTGGGTATGTCCATTTACATACACATGATAAGAAAAAGAAAAATAGTCCTTTTGAATTGAATGCCTTTCTCCAAATGAGAACTTCAAGCTTCAACTTATTATGCAAAACTAAGAATACCTTCCTTGAAAGGGCTAAGGGTATGAGAGCAGGCATTTTATCTTGCTTTTACAAAAAAGATACATAACTCATAGTTTAACTAAGCCAACAATAGAGCCGCACCCATATTAACTCAACAGATGGCGCCAATCGACTAAATTGCCAGGCCGTTGTTTTTATTTTATGCTAAACAGCCTAGCCTTCATATTTCAAGGACAAAAAGGTTAGACTACTGTTAATGTGGTGACTTAATATATTTCGAAACTTAATTAACACCCCGCCCCGTTAGAAATATATCTCAAATTACCACCCGCAGCCATAACAAAGAATATTGGAGCCAATCAACTACAAAATAACCAAAGTACAGCAGCTATCCCATGAAACTATAAAACTCCCTATGTATTAACAATTTCATGACTTTTTCGCGTGTCCTCGCTGTTATATACATGATCCTCCTTTACCTACCTCAAGCCCTTAGCCTTGCGCGAAAATCCTTTTAAACCAAATCAATTCACCATAATTAAGTGTACTTTGAAGCGGACACTACTCGCATTATCCTTATGACAAAGCGAAAAGAAAAACCCTTTGTTTCAGGGAAGCCTTCCCCCCCAACAGCAAATTACGCTTCCGTAAGTCAGGACAAAAGGCTATCCGCCATTAAAATCACATCAATTTGCATTTACAATGCACTCTTATACTCCCCTGACACAGCGCACATATTTCATACATACATATAAAGGTTAATGTCCTTAGCAATGCATATTATCCAAACGCTATCGTTTGGATGTGCGCTCACCTAACAGCCGTGCGGCTACAAGACTTGAACCGTGTTACCACCCTAAAATAAACTAGATACCTTACAAAGGGCGATATAGAATTATATTCAAGGAATACAACAAGGATATGTACTTATAGTAGGTATATCCTGTTCAATGGCGCCAACGCAAACTTCAACTGCGCATGTTCTGTTTACATACACACCCTCCTTGTTGAAGGATGGAACGAAGAGAGAAAGAAAAAAACTAACTCCCCAAATAACAACTTGACAACATCGGAATAAATGGCTAAAACTCATGAATTTACGGAGAATTTTGTTGGCGACACGAATGTCTGATGGCGTAATTTCTTTTTTTTGAAAAATTAAAGGACAATTCAGTGCAATGGAAATGGGGAAGGAGACTTTGACCCAACTTATAGTTGTCATGGAATTTCCTTAAAACGAAAAGGGGGAGGAATCCATGAATAACATGAGTCATACTTGTTGTTTACTCATTTTTATTCCTTCTATGACAGGATATACCCCTGATGAAGGGATGGCTAGAATATTATTCTGAAATGAATTCAATCAAAGAAGGGATGCAGGCGCAGAGGTTAAAAAATATTGTGTCTGCTGTTACATCATGCGATGGCGTATCCTTACGTCATGCAGTTCTCTTAGAACTTCCTGGCAGAAAAAGACATTAAAAGAAAGAACGAAATAAATAAATCTTTCGTTATTGCGTAGTAGTATCAAATGGGGTTGACATTTACTGGGAACACAGTGCCACCATTCATGAGCAAAGAGGCGAGGAAGTTTTTGCGTTTTAAGATTAAGTAGTTGCATGTGTCATTTTATAAGTTGAGGAGGATGGATTGTAGATGTTTTTTTTTTTTTTGCTTAAATCTGTTGTGTAAACTTTTCGGCAACTTGGTCATTTAGTTGCAAAATGGAACATTGAGTGATAGACCGCGTGCTCAGTGCTATAATTTACCTAAAAAACATCTAGTGAAGTCTGGCATGAATGCAAAAAAAAATACCGTGAATTAGAACCGAATGAAAAAAAAAATATCCCAAAAATGTTCCAATAGTTTGAACACTCTCCGTGGAGAGTATATTTGGCACTGTGTCATCGTAACACTTGACGTAAATAACGCGTTCAATGCATCCGAGGGGAGACGTGTGCTAAGAGCACTGAGTGACCTGCAGGAACCAAACTGCCTACTTCCTAATACAGCCAACTATTTTCAAGATTGAGATAACGAGGGTCGATTATGGATTCAGTTCTTTGGTACATAATGTAAGATGGCATAGGAGGATCGTCGAAGCCGATGAAATTGAATATCATTCGATATGCTGATGATAATGCACTAGTAGAAGAGGCCAAAGCACGAGAAGTACTGACGGAAAACTCCAAACGCGAACGTGAAGCTATGGCTGCAGATAGCAGGTTTGGGACTAGCGAACCACAAAACCACAAACTGTCCTAATTTCAACATTGGAGCAAATATTTTCCCTACATCCCGTACCATCACATGCAAATGATATCAGACTTAAGAAATAAATAAAAGTTGAAGAGCATCTTCATCATTTTTCTTCAAAGCAAAAGATCGCTGCTATTTAATATCTTTAAACCATTTAACAAATTGGGTGAAATATACTTCTTTATCTTTACAAATGTCTTTGCTTCCTCTATTTCAACATGCACCCACTGGTCTAATCTCAACTTAGTGGGTGATACGCCACCCGTTTTGTGGCTCCCTCATATGTATGGGACTTGGGCATTCATTTATTTGTTTTTTTTTTCCACGTCCCTTTGTTTGTGATAAAGTCTCTTGAACTACATTTTCTAGATTAAATGGAGTGTGTCGTATGACGTTCTTTTCTATGTGGAGAACATCCTGCCTGGTTGCTTAACCCCATTGACACAAAAGAAAAAAAAAAAACAAAAAAAAAACTTAAGCACAGGAAACAAGGAAGACGCGTCATAGACGAGGAGACTGTTTACAAGAAAAAAAATATTGACTCGTGTTGGCAGTGTTGCAAAAAATTCTAAAAATAAACCCAAACTCACGTCCAAATGCAGTTTTTCACTTCTTCTTTGGGACATTGAACTCTATGGAGGCAATGAATTCCGAAAATTTATTTCTGTTTACGTTACGACATATAGAATCCACAAAGTGTGACAGATATGATCGACTACGAATTGTGTTTCTTGTCAAGTGTCACCTTGAATTAGTGATTCAAAAATGCCGAAGTAGAAGAAAACAAAAAACGCCGTTTTCCATCACCTGAGATAGACAGGTAGGTAAATAAGTTTCTTAGGTTGGTTTTATATAGCGAGATCCATTTATAGCGGTCTGAAATTCCAACCCAAGACGAGCATGGATACGAGTTTATAGCGTAATCAATGCGGTTTCAGGGAAATCTAATATTGCAAGATGACGACAACTACTGGCACTGAAGCATGACTATGACAGTCCTCGTGGCGACACACATAATGGGCGGTGGGAAAAGTGAATTTAAGTGGTCTAACATTAGAAATCGATTGAAGAGAAATAAATACATTATTCGGCACGAGAATGGATGGCAAACATTTGGATCGATATAGTAACCACTTTGACGGGAGCATCAGTACTCTGCTGAGAGTTCTATTTTAACTTTATTTAGGTCACATTTTCATTAGTATACACTCGCATTATTATTGCTAATAGCTTACTCTTTTGTTGATGCTTTGGGGAATAGATGGTTTGATTCACTCACTTTGCAGTTTGGATTAGCTTCATGGGAGGAGCTTATTATGGTGGAGTCAAATATTGTTGACTGCAGTACCTCAAACAATCTGGGAAATCAGTGTTCTCAAAAAAAAAAAAACTCCAGTTGTATTTATCAGAAAAAGACAAATCTCCAAAAGTGTACGGGGACGGGTTGAACAAAAAACCGCCCAATTTTTAGACGTCACTCTTTTGTGTACTTTTTTAGATCCAATTATACTCCCACCCAACAACAACACACCGATTTGACAGAACTCATAAATTTGAATTTACCCATAAAATTTCTTGGACCAAAATTCAAAGCATGAAGAAATTTCGTATTCTCTCATGAGCTCTCTTTTCTGTGAAAAACTACAAAACTTTGACGTGCGGGAACAGGAATTTACTATTTTTCTTAAAATTTCATTGATTTTAGTAGTTTTAGTCAGTGCGGGAACAGATCCAATGACACACACAGTCCTAGTATGCGAACGATAAGAAAGCGAGCATGAATAACAAACGTACGTAATGACCTGTACAATTGACGTATGATTATTCCATGATGATTTATAAGAAGTTGCTATACTCATGCATGTGTACTTCATCAAGAGCAATTCCATTTACATATTTGGATCATGTATGTGCTATATTTCAAATTCTGAATTAAGATTTCAAAATTTCTGTGGACAACGAATTGTTGTAGTTGGCTAGCGGCAATTGTAGCTTGCGATAACGAATCTTCTGTCCCAGAAACAGCAATAAAGATGACAAAAATTAAGTAAATACATATTAGGTCATAAGCAGCACATATGAGGCCAAGGCTTCCCACAACTCCACAAAAGTCGATCTTGAATGTTTTCTTATAGCTATTTAGTAGACCTACTATCTTTTGGCCGCGTTTTAGTGGTTGCTGTTTCACTATGGTCTAGTTTACGAAATTATATGTTCCATCATAGACATAATCAAGTCTTAAGCGGGTAAATTTCGTAATATTCTTTTATCAACATTTTAATTATTTTTCTTTACAACGACATACCGCATTGCTTACGAATTTCGTACTAAACTGTGCACACTTACCTGGAAGAAAAGATAAAAAATAATTAGTAACGCTAAATTTGTTATTATCATGAAATTAACTAAGTGTAAAATTATATAGCTAGTAGGTGAGAA
The DNA here is from genome assembly GCA_949716465.1 of Chalcosyrphus nemorum. Lineage (NCBI taxonomy): Eukaryota > Metazoa > Arthropoda > Insecta > Diptera > Syrphidae > Chalcosyrphus > Chalcosyrphus nemorum. Next base: position 36,955,673 of record OX454332.1, read on the forward strand.
GTTCTTCAATAGTATGGTAAAAAAGTAAAATTGTCACTGGAGAACAAATTATTCATAAGGAACCTTTCTCTCCGCGAAAGTATTTGATGCGGTTTGCAGCATTGTGGCACAGATCATGTTGTTGTGTAGGGTTATACGGCCGTCATGGGACCAAATTGGACCCTTCGTGTCCCCAGGAGAATAAACATAAACTGCTGAAAACCGAAACCATGTTGCATTAAACTGTGCTGCAGAATTTAAGTAAACTCGCGATGATACATATGTATGTTTAGTATCTAAATCTATTTCTGGCTATACCCCCGAAATCGCACGGACCTATTATGTTTCTGGCATGTTTCCTCAGGAGGCAAAGTCCACAGAGTATTCCGTTCACAATTCTGACTGGTGATCTAGCTAGCTTTATAATTTCTCTAGATTTCTTACCATATGACCATCTACGATGGAGAAGTTCCCATTACGATAAGCGGTACAGATCAACGATAATGGACTTTTTATGGTCTGAATTCAAATAAGTATATTGATTTAACGAAATTCTATACAAATAAACTAACAACAAATGATGCATTAAATTCGAATATTAAACACTAAATTCTTTGCGGCGAGAAGCAGGAACATTTCCCTCAATGCCAAAACACACTACCAATAAACCGTGGTCACCCACAAATTCATTCTTACTACAGCCAGAGTGATCCAATCGTCAAATGAGTTACAACAGTAGATTGGGCCTGTGGGTGCATAGACCTTTCTTTCCCTCTTTGGATTTATGTGTATCTTAAATGTTTTCGAATTTGTGTTAAGTAAATCTTAAAACTTTATACATATACCCCAAATTTCAAGATCAGGCTTAAGCCGATCATTTTTCGATTGCTAGAGGCATCTTTCCAATACATGCTTTTTCTTAAATTAATGCTCATTTGCATTTATAGTTGCGGAGTCTCTTACCACCAAAAAAATTTGCAATCTAATGGCAAATGATTTTCCGATTAATGGCCATCGCCTGATTTGCATATCAATACCGGTCTCTCCTATCAACTCTTTGCAAATCGACACCATCAATCATGATGCAGAAAGCCTTTCACTTTAACCAGTAGTTAAAAGTTGAAACATACACAAATTATGTAAATATTGTGAATATTTAACTACTTTGGCCCCTAGATGTCTAACGAACACACTCACAATCCGACACGTGATGAATTTTAATGCCTTTTGAACATTTTTCTTCTCATGAGTTTCCCCACTCCCTCTCTCTTTTTTTTTCTGCGATTTCTTTATTTTGTTTTGTGCACGAACTTCCTTTAAACAAAAAAAATTATATGATTTTCCAAATTAATAACTACCGGTATGCCGAGGGGTGCTATAGGCACGACATTGATCCAACTGATGGTGCAGGCTACATGGAACAATAGAACAATTTAAATTGGCTATTTATGGAATGTGAGAAGGGAACACCGTTACTATGATGACACCATCATGCTCACTTCCTCCCATGCGTAGCTGAATTACGCTTTCTTATTGGGGGGGAGGGGATTTTTTTTTTTCGTCTATTTTTCGTATCGTTTTTTTAAGGTATCACTTTTACAGTGCGTTAGACAATTAGAAAATTAGCTGGTGGACCCTTTTTTAGGTGTAGGCGTTGAAATAATGATGTTTGACAGAAGTGGTTACAAAAAAAAATAAACATTCTGCGGTGGGATGGAATTAGAAGTTATGAGGTCATTAAATGTTATTATGTCTGTTCAGCTATTAGAATTCTATTCAAATCAGGTAGATGGAGCGTATTTGAATTGGCAATGTAATAATAGCAATTGGAAGCCAAGCACAAGGTATAGTAAAGTGTATAAACGTCAGTTGCGAACTAAGTTACAACCCACACATACACAAGAGATCAATATATCAATAGAGATTGCAAATATTTAAGGCTGAATAATATAGAAGAACGACGAATACAAAATATTTGTATTGTGCAAGCCTAATAGCTTTTGGACAGGCTATATTCAAATTTGTCTTCCCCTTTCTGATAATTGAATTGAAATCCATGCCGAGATATGTATTTTTTGGAACTAGCTATCAAGCAAATCAAACTGTTATCGTCCAACAAGCATGATAACGTAATAGATCCTCATCTGGATGCTCCAAGAGACACATTCAAATCAGTATAAAGGGATAATAAGTATGAGGGTAATAAGCATTACGACTTACATAATGGTAAGGTTTCGAAATTCTGTCACCGCTATCCTGATGGCGTATTACGAACTCTTACTATGACCCGGCGCACCCATTGTGTTTACAGTCTATCTGTGAAGGATTCTAATGTGCTTATCTAGACTGTGTATTATAAATCCCTACTACATTACTGCATACCCACCGCTTAGTGATTGAAAATGGTTATGGAATTTAGCACAGTAGTCAAGTAAGGTGGTAGATGTTGATGCTGCTATGGGCACGAAAAACTCTCCTCGATCTTAGGATTTATGATAACACTTTAGCGGTGTCAGCGCAGTGGGTTCATTGTAATGGTGGCCATCAGCTACTACCGTGCACCATTGACGGAAGGTAACCATGGATTTCTATCGACCATGACAACTTTTAATGCTTCCAACACGTAGAACATACAAAATGTACTAGTCACATGTTCTTCCCATATGTTGGGAGAACCTGGTAAACCGATAGTGTTCCGGATGAGTGGAAAAAAGAAATTATCATTCTCATTAAATGAAAGCTGCTTAATGCATTGGGAAAACTGGAGAGGTATCCTGGAGTTTTCCAAAGAACACCTTGAAGATACCATCATCGAGCAGTGCGATCGCCTCTTCACCTGATGTTCATCGATATAAAAAAGTGTCCGTCACCACATGGCCTGCTGTTTATCGATATCGAAATGGCGTTTCATGATGAGTCCACACGTCACGTGTTGGCCAGAGGAAGGCTGTCTGAAGAATTCAAAGTTGGATTCGTCAAGGCGAATATTATTAGCGGCTCTTATATCCAAACAGCTTGATTACTCTGACGATATATGCTTACTATCTCACAGAATAATGGACCTTAACCAAATGACAGAAAATTTGGAGAGGGACGCAGACGTCGTTGAGCTGAAAATTAATTCGGCAAAATCCAAAACACATGGCCTGCTGTTTATCACTTAAGAGAGTAGAAAGTTTCTAATAGCTTGGGAGCATTATCTCCACCGATAGGGGAACCGAACTGGATATAGCTGAATGGGCAAAGCAAAGTCTGTGTTTGGGATGCTACACACAATTTGGGGAAGTTTTGCAATTAGTTTAGACACCAAACTTTGACTCCAACGTTGAGTCCATGCTGCTGTATGGATCTAGTTCTTGGAGAATGATGGTTACTATTACGAACGTTTGTTAATAGATACCCACGAAATATCTGAAGGAATTTCTGGCCAAACCATGTCTCGAAGGAACAGATTCATCAGAGAACGGGCCATACAACGGCGAAAGTAGCAGAGTTGTAGAGTTGGGAAGAGCTGAGACACCGCACACGATGGCATGCAGGCGTAGACGCCCTAGAGCACAGAGGGAAAAATATGGATTAAATAAGTAAGTACATTTTCAACTATCGGAGTACATAGGACGGGTTTCTAAGGCCATATGAAATGATATAAAAGTTTTTGTGAACTTAGGAGTAAGGTAACAAAGTAACAAAGGGTTAATTACAATTCTAAGGTTCATATCCTTATTTATTTCTATTCTACTTGAACTAGTTTGAACCATTGTGCTCCAATCTTATTGTTGTCTTTGAAAATCCATGTTATCTTTCCATCTCCACACAGCAAGCCTTACTTAGGGTACATGACAATCCGATTTACCCAATCGTTGTTTATCTGTATGTTTCCTTTACCCCTTTATTGTTCGCCGTTTTAATTCAAGAGAAACAAGGAGCACCCCTATAACTTAGTTTGCGGTTGTATTGACATGATTTAAATTGTGGTTACCTTGAATTTGTCTCTCCACATTTTGCCTAAAGGAACAACTTTTTTCTTTCTTTTTGCACATCAATAGCAGGTGGTTGTTTCATGTTGTTGTCGGTGACAATCAACGATCCCACGTCTCACACCCACATTTCCTGCAAGATCCAACCACTCGCATTTGCATTCTGCTTTTTTTTCCTACACAGACACACAAAGAGTGGACCCTAACTCACCTGTCACAATAAGCGCCAATGCCTTCGTGTATCGGTGCACGATATTCAAATGAGTATCTCAGACCAGCTAACAGCAAATTAATGCCAATGAGGTAATAATACATTGAAAACGAGCGCGCAAAATGCCATTACAATTGGCGTAACGATTGGAGTTATGCAAATTTATTACGTCTTCCGATTTTTGCCAATTAATTTACCAACCTGAGTACCTACTTGGGGTACTCTCACGCATGGTTTGCTCGACTTTGCTTTTTTGAATCGCCCACGTGACGTTGTCAGCCGACAACGTACTTATCAAAGCCAAAGAAAACCAGGCAGATGATTTCATGTCTTTCAAATATATGGGTGCGCACTCGATTAGCAGCAAACCGTTTATTTATTTTTTCCTGATTTTGACAGACACACAGGGTCGAAACGTGCACACAGCCGAACCACAATGAATTCACGAGAAGGCGTCGTCGTTGTAATGATCAAAGTGTCGATGTGATACTGCTCCAGCGGACATGATTTGTCAAGGTTACTACTCTGCTTTTAGATCAAAGTTTGTTTATTTGAAATTTTGTGAATTGGAATTCTTCGATCGTTTTAGATGAAATAAAAAACACGCGCCCCCATGGCGATCGAGATAAAAGTCAACTGGCTTTGGGCTTTTTGTTTAAACCATTTAGCGTAGCATAATATTTATGTGCCATACTGTAAACAGAAGCATAATTAGAGTGATGTGTGAATAGTATTGTTGATTTTATGGGTCGATTGATCTGTGAAACACTAATTGGTTTCTAAGCTGGAGTGTGAAGATATCAGCTGTTGCAGAAATCGAACTTAAAATTTCTTAGACTTGCTTGATGAATTTCGGAAGCGTATATGTATTACACTCTAAGTCCTTAAGTTAAAATACAAAAATGACAGAAAGAAAACAAGCACTTTATTGCAAAAATCAAGATATGTAATGTCCTTATACCATTATATGTAGATGCGGAAAGGTGACCAAATTCTATGAGTTCTGACGCTTCTGACCGAGGTTAGGGGCTTAGAAAAAGTTTAACCCATAAATATCTGTAACAACTTCCCATGGTTGTACTTACTCGTTATCCGTGTTAACAAACTATCCTGATGTTCTGATTACGTTGGACAGTTCTCCTAGATCCTGAAAGAAGTGCTTCCCGAGGAATTTGTACCTGTTATGCAAATTTATTACGTCTTCCGATTTTTGCCAATTAATTTACCAACCTGAGTACCTACTTGGGGTACTCTCACGCATGGTTTGCTCGACTTTGCTTTTTTGAATCGCCCACGTGACGTTGTCAGCCGACAACGTACTTATCAAAGCCAAAGAAAACCAGGCAGATGATTCAATGTCTTTCAAATATATGGGTGCGCACTCGATTAGCAGCAAACCGTTTATTTATTTTTTCCTGATTTTGACAGACACACAGGGTCGAAACGTGCACACAGCCGAACCACAATGAATTCACGAGAAGGCGTCGTCGTTGTAATGATCAAAGTGTCGATGTGATACTGCTCCAGCGGACATGATTTGTCAAGGTTACTACTCTGCTTTTAGATCAAAGTTTGTTTATTTGAAATTTTGTGAATTGGAATTCTTCGATCGTTTTAGATGAAATAAAAAACACGCGCCCCCATGGCGATCGAGATAAAAGTCAACTGGCTTTGGGCTTTTTGTTTAAACCATTTAGCGTAGCATAATATTTATGTGCCATACTGTAAACAGAAGCATAATTAGAGTGATGTGTGAATAGTATTGTTGATTTTATGGGTCGATTGATCTGTGAAACACTAATTGGTTTCTAAGCTGGAGTGTGAAGATATCAGCTGTTGCAGAAATCGAACTTAAAATTTCTTAGACTTGCTTGATGAATTTCGGAAGCGTATATGTATTACACTCTAAGTCCTTAAGTTAAAATACAAAAATGACAGAAAGAAAACAAGCACTTTATTGCAAAAATCAAGATATGTAATGTCCTTATACCATTATATGTAGATGCGGAAAGGTGACCAAATTCTATGAGTTCTGACGCTTCTGACCGAGGTTAGGGGCTTAGAAAAAGTTTAACCCATAAATATCTGTAACAACTTCCCATGGTTGTACTTACTCGTTATCCGTGTTAACAAACTATCCTGATGTTCTGATTACGTTGGACAGTTCTCCTAGATCCTGAAAGAAGTGCTTCCCGAGGAATTTGTACCTGGAATGTTGGAGTCCAGGGCACTGGCAGAGGAAGTGGGTAGTGTCCTCTATAACCTCCTCATCGCCGCATCCTCTACAGAGTTCTTCTTCCGTCCGACGTAGTTTCTTTAGGTGGTACCGCAGAGCGTTGTGACCCGTGAGTATCCCCACGAGTATAAACAGTGAACGTCTGTCCTTGCGGATAATTCTCTCGGTCCTTGCTTTGTCAAAAGTTGGCCGTAGTTGTTTTGCAGTTTTGCAAGTGTTTATGGACTTCCATCTCAAGTTCGCCTCTCTCATAGCTAGTTTCCCTGCTTTAAGGTCGGTCAGTTCAAGTGGGTTCGATTAAGTTTTTCTTACTAATTCATCTGCCCTTTCATTTCCCGTAACGCCCTCGTTCCCAGGAACCCAGCAGAGTAGAACCATGTGCTGTGTTCCAAGAACCATAAGCTCTTCGCGACAACCCTTCACAAGCTTGGATTTTATTTCTATGGCAGTAATTGCTTTGATAGCTTCCTGGCTGTTGATAAAGAAAGTTTTACCTTCTGGGGGTATTATTCTGCCAGGACCTCCGCTTGGAAAACACTGCTGTGGTATGGGAGTCGTAATTCGGGATCCTACACCAGTGTCCATTTTTGATCCATCAGTGTAAATAGCTATAGATTCGGCATTTGGTATGCGGCTGTCTTTCCATTCATCTCTGCTTGGGTAAGCTGAGGTAAATGGTATTTTGAAGTCAAGGTAAGGCGTAGTGTAGTCTGTTTTGGGTGTATGGCCGAAAAATCGGCCAAGGATGGTCCAGTGCCATATCGTACTTGACTTCCAGTACGCAGTCTGACTTGTTCTTAAGGCACTGATGGCTGCTGTTGATCTCGTGTAGATGTCTAGCAGAGGCAGGTTGAGAATAGCCTCAAGACACGCAGTTGGAGTGGATCTCATCGCATTGGTGGCACCAATGCACGCTAGTCTTTGTACTTTAGTGAGCTCCTGAGAGCTCCTGAGAAGCAGTTTATCAAAGAATTTCTATATTTCCCTTTCAAATGTCAAGTGGAACTGTCTCTCTTCTTATTTTTTTCCTTACAGGCGAGGTTATGATCCGGACCATCCCCATTTGCCGAATTGACCTTAAGAAATACTGGAAGCTTTCGTGTTCATGTAAATGCCTGGAATCACTGTGGGTTAGAGAGAGACCAGAACAGGTACTCTGTCTTTTATCATTAGATACGGGGTTTTTTGAGAAGCTGTTCGTTACAGTCCTAAACTTGAATGTTTGTCAGGCGATTTCAAGAAGTAAAGTGACACTAAGGGTGTCAATATTCATGGCCGCAATCGTTGTCATTTACAAATGCAAAAGTGGACAATTGAAACTTCGATATTCTCGACAACAGGCTCAGACAAAGCACTATCTTGCAGTATGGAACTCGCTTCGAAGTGAGCAATAAGTAGACCTCAAGAGCCGACAACAGGATTGTCACTGTTCATGAACTTTGGGATAGCTGATATGGGTGTTTGTAGCCTTTAGGACAATAATTAAGAAATGTTTGAACTCAAGTTTTGATCACATTGACTTCAACAGGTATTCCTAAGATACATATTTTGGCTTTATATTTTAACAAGAAGTTCAACATAGATCAGAATATAAAAACTAATTCAAATTAAGTTTATTGAAAACCCCCTCAAAAACGATTTCAGCATAAGAGTACAGCGGGGAAGTTCATATGATAAAATTGGACGTGAATTATTTGTTTATGGGCTTTCATTTAAAGTCGAAATCGTAGCCGGAACACTTGCCATACTGCACTCGTACTATCCCCATGAGAACGGATTGAACCGACAGATTTAAGTTAAATATTATAAAAGCTCGTTAAAATTCAAATAAAAAAAGTTGATGGTATTTACAGAAGCTCCCAGTCTATAGCATTTCAAGAGCTGAATCAACAGACATTTAATGACAATTAGTGACTGATCAGATGTTCATATTTCCTGAGAGCGAATTATTTAAAGAAAAGCTAAAAATAATTAGGCAGTTCTAATAAATCTGTCCAAAGAATTTGGGAAAATTTCTACAAGTTTTGTTAAGTTTTTTTAAGACCAGTTTCCGTTACAAAACATTGCTTTAGGGAAACATGAAATCTGAATTTCTTCCAGTAAAAGCAATGCAAATTTTACTTCTCTTGTAATATTAATGTGGGAATACTAATAAGATAACTATTTCCTATAAAACCTAACTAAATTGAAAGACATTAATATACCCCAGCGTCTTTACAGAATTTTGCTCTAAAGATTCTCTTCGGTAAAATTAATTTACGACATCTTGTATACCCTACGGAGGTTAGGACATAAAACTCAAGAGCACTCCAACCAACTTCAAGCCCAAAACGATGAAGTTAAAAAGAAAACACTGGAGCAACAGCAGCAACCGCTGAAGAGAACTCGTTATGTGAACGCGTGTGCATCTTTCAATATTCGAGAACGAGTTTCTCGTACCATCAAAGACACACTCTTGTCTATGTATGTTTATACCCAATGGCTTTATGTGCAAAAAAAAAGACGAAAAGAAGGTATTAAAGTGGAGAAAATCACAGAGTACCTACCACACAACATCTGCACAAACAAAAAAAACATTAAATATCTGTACATACATATCTCATTTCACGCAGACTGAAGACTAAGATTTCTGGAATCAAGAAAATTTGAGTTTAACAATTTGGAAAATGAGTTTAAGAAATTATATTTGCCACTGGAGGATGAATTGTAAAACGAGTTAACACACAGATGTAAAAATACGAATAAAAATAAGTTCGACAAACAAAATTGTAGGCAAACAAGCAAAGCAATTATGCACTATAGACAGTGGACAAATATCGTTGTTATATAGGTACACATGTCGCCAAGGAATAATTTACAAATCCCAAGAGGAGTGTAAGCGGTCTTTATATGATCGCCTTTGTACAGGAGTGTCAGCAAATACACAAAGTACGATGTTTTACAGTCGGATGGTAATGTTTTATTGAAGTTGTTCATTATAGTAGGCATGCTAGTGAGTAGCTGAATAATGCGGGTGGTGTCACAACTTTGCTTATGTCATAACCAAAAATTCATCCAAGTGCAAAAACCTTGTCCAAAGTGCTTTACTCCCATTTGTAGGTACAATGTCCTCCCCACATCTGGACAATTTGAAGAAGAATGATAATGAACCACACAGAATGTAAGTCAATGCAGGCATACAATTTGTTATTCAAAAATAAAACATATGTAAATAAATTCGAACATGACCAACTGAAGGTCATAACAATTTAATCAGCTTTTGGGATCGAACAAAATTTGTTGGCGTATTCAGGCGACCATGGACAATGGTGATTAACATAACAAAGAATTTTATCAATTTCGAAACTTGATCTCAGAGGAGAAGACTTGAAGATTGATCGATAACAACGCTGGGTCATGGATTAGATAAAAGGTACTTATTTGTAGGTAAGATAAGGCTATAGCTACTGACGGAAAAGAAAGTTTTACCCAAACATCCATTGAGAAAGTTTATGATTTTTGAAGATAAAATAGGTGGGTATTCTTTTGTAAAAATGTAAACAAAAACATTAATAGTAAAACGATTTCTAGAAATAAAGCTTGACTAATCTTATGGACTGTCTGATCAGAGGCATATTATGTAATGGACATTTTATCTGCAATAAGTCAAGGCATACAAACGCTGATACTGAATCAACTCTAGCGCATGGTACCTGTAATATCAAGAAAGGCAGTTCTTTTTAGCTTGTTTGGTTGGTTGGTTGGTTGAAACCGGCCCTCGATGAGGATGCACTTAGACCAGTAGTTGCTCCATTGTGCTGCCGATGTGTAAGGGTGGGTGGGTCACCCTCTTACTCAGGGAACCATTTACTCCTTATTATGAAGGAGCCTATCTTAGCCGTACAGGCATTGTTTAGATCACTTAGATCGTTGAACAGGAATTCACCTAATGTGGCCTTTCTAATGTTGACAAGTGCGGGGCACGTGCATAGGAGGTGACTGATAGTGTCCTCTTCTTCTTCATCTCTACAACTTCTACAGAAGTCATTGTAGGGGATGCCTTCCTATGGCACAGTGTCCGGTGAGGGTGTTTACGATTTTGGAGAGGGTTTCTCTCTTATGTTTCAGAAGTCCGATGGACCTGGTTTCGTTTAGCGTGGGCCAAAGCAGCCTTAGAGTGTTACAGTGGCCGAGCTGTTGCCACCGATGGTTGGCATGGATAAGGTATTTAGCATAGGACGTTGACGCCTCGATATCTTTGACGTTTATGCTGTTTAGACCTGAGGAGCCTTGTCGGGCCAGTTCGTCAGCTTCGCAATTACCTTGTATATTACAGTGACCCGTTACCCAGCAGAGGGTGAGGTTGTACTGTCTAACTATCTCGTTCAGAGATACGCGGCAGTCCTTCACTGCCTTGGATCTCGTTGTGCTGGATCCGAGGGATTTGATGGCCGCTTGGCTGTCGATGTTTAAGACAATATCCGATACTGATACTGCACTAACCGTCAGCCAGTCAGCTGCCTGACGAATGGCACTGACTTCGGCTTGGAAAACGCTGCAGTAGCTAGGAAGGCTGAAAGAGGTGAATGTCCAGATCTTTTGAAAAAGTGCCAGCACCGACTCCTTCTTCGGTTTTGGAGCCGTCCGTGAAGATTGTCAGCGATTCATCGTGAAGGACCTCCCGTTGTGTCCATGCTGTTCTGTCGGGTATTATGCATTTGTAGCCCATGTTGGAATGGTGTTCAGTGGGCAAGTAGTCGGTGACCTTTGGACTCGTTGAGTTTTTTCCATTATGATTAGGTTGGAGGTCTTCTCCAGGGCAGGCCACTTTGTTTACTAATGTCTGTTCTCAGGTGACGCCAGAAGTCGTGATAATCGGTCTCGCACCATCATTATGTATACCCAATGAATCATTTTGGGAAAGAGGCTCCGTTTAGGCGCCTACTAGTCCACAGTTCTTGATTTGTTTTGTAGGTATTTCTAATACATTTTCTGCGAAAATTCCATTAAAATTTTCCTTTTTTTATTTTAGAAACACATAGAACATGTCATACCATTTTGCTATTGCTTAGCTTTGAAAACAGTGTGAAGACATGAATCAAAACAACAATGAAATGAAGCCTGCACATTGTTGGACTTCATCATAATGCAAAGCAGGAGTTAATATGGGTTTGCCAGAAAGATATAACAATTATGAACGTGAACAGGTTTAAGCAAATAATAATGAAAGATTTATAGTCATATCTGATGGAGGGTGCATCTGTATACATTATTATTTGCATCAGAATAGGTGCAACAGTCACGTAAAGTAAGGGTTTTTCAACTAGCTAAAATGAATGGATATTTCTTTTCGAAAAGAGTTTTAAATTGCAATTACAATCATGAAGATCAATGACTAACCAATCATAGCTTTGGGTGAGTGCTAACAAGGATGGGATGTGTTTTTTTTTTTTTTTTGTCAAATAGCAGTTCTTTAGGTCGGTACAATGTACCGCTTTGCCATTCTTTTCGAAATTTTGATGTCATTGAAAGTACAAAGTCAGTATAAGCCTTCAAGGAATATCAAAATGCAGATCTCTTGTGACTATTTTGAATTAATTTTACTGATTTGATGATAGCCCCCAAATTATTGTCTGACTTGGTTCTGGAGAAGAAAAGAATAGACGAAGATCAAATAACTACCCAGGAGATGATAGCGGACAACGAATATTAAAGGATCACCTAAAATACTTCAAAAAATCTACAGGATGAGTTCTTTGAGTGATAGGATAGAGAAGCGATAGGATGTAAGGTCATTTGAGAATATTTATTCTCCATGTGCGGTGTCCAATTTGATGGCGGAGAATTGTATGTAATTTTTTGCATTCGTTCTTAGTTCACAGTAAATTTTTTCGCGTTCTTATTAAAAAATTAAAAGCAAATTATTTAACACTATTACTGAAAAAGTTGGTAATTAGTGGACATAATCGGTACTTGAGCAATGTAGCCCACAAAACAGGGATAGTTTCGGCCATTATTTCTTTCAAAAATTAACAATAAAAGGAAATAAATCTGCTAAGACGATTAGTCGGCAGTCTTACGCACATCCACATATGACAGACAGACAGAATCGGAAGATATACTTTTTCGAGGTTCTCTATCATCGTAAAGTCAGAAATGATTAGTAACTCGAATTCAGTTATTTTTATTTAACTCTGTCCTAGTCATATCCGGCTTTACTTAACGATAACGTGGGTCTTATGTCAACTATAATTTTCAAAACACTTTGTTACGTAGTAAAATAATTTTAAAGTGCACTTTAATTCTGCGCTATTATCTCGAAATAGTTGACACACAAACGAATGGCTTTCCTAGTTGACCTTGATACAGTTGCAAATTATATTTCACACATTCTTCAAATAATTGTGGTCTCTGTTTACTAAATCTATAAAAAAAATAAACGAGATCAAAAATATCGGTCAGCACAGTATGGCAGAAGATTAAGCATACAAAAATATGTATGCGTTGAAAAACAATATTCATTTCCATCAAATGTTTTTTTTTTTCTTTTTGCTTTTCTTTTTTATTATTTATGAAACAGGTTACGAGAAAAAGAACATTTTTTATAGCTTAGCTTGTCTTTTTTTAACACTAAAATGAAATGTGCTCATACATGATAAAATCATAATTTATAGCCAAAAAAATCTCAGATTCTTGAAATGTTCTGCCTCGAAAATGATTGAATGGACTTTCAGTCAGTGGGGCGTGTCTGAAGAACCCCAATTCATAAAAATATAATTATTTTCATGTATATGCATGTAAGTATTTCACATAAAAAATATATTTAAATATCGAAGATGTACTTTGAAAGATGCACAAATATCTATCGCCGCATAGTATGGCGTTTTAAGACTGGTTTTAATTAGTTTGGGACTTAAAAAAATAAATTCCAATAAAGTGGCTGATTTTTATTGTTAGTCGTAAAACTGAAAAAAGATACAACCCGCTTTTGAATCCTATAGCTTGCAAACGATTACAAGCGAAGTGGAGATTTGTTTCCCTAATTTCTCGCTCGAAAATATGTAGGTCCATTTAATTTAATTTAATTTAATGAGAACTTGTAGCAACTAAATGTAATTAAGAAAGATATATATTTAGAAGAAGTGAAAAAAAGAATAAGATAAAGATTACCTTAAAAATGTGCCATAAAAGCCAATAATTCGGATTCATATATGGCGCAGAAGTCGATGACCTATAGTGTAATGTTGGACTATTAGAAGATGGCCTCATTTTAGCAAATGGCGTCTTGACATTCATGACATGCCTTCTCTCTGCACGAGGAGTCTAGCTCAACAGAAGCAGATGTGGTCGCCCTTTCAGTGGAGTATATTCCTGCAGTAGCTGCAATGTGTCAGAGAGCAAGCATACGTTAGCCAAGCAATTGGCAATTGAGCATCAATAGACGGTAAAGAACTTGAAGATGTACCAGAACAAGGTCATAAGCTATCACCAGCAAACCGCGATTCATGTGTAAATTACAACCACGATCTCCTAAGCGTAGACGATGAGGATGATTTACCATTGAGAAACATGTATTCGTGTTCATTGTCTCAGTTGGAGGCACTGACATAAGAGTGTTATGTACAAGGAGCCTTTTAAATTACTTTTCGGTACTCTGTTTAGGGAGGTAAGGTGATTGACTTATAAGCCCAGCACAGCCATGTTGAACTTGTTGCCTCAAATTGGACATGGGTTTCGAGAACATGTGGTTTCAGCTGGACATGCACAGCCTTAGCGACAATCGACATTCTGCATTCTGCAGTCTTTGCTTGCTGCTTAAGCTCTTGTTTTGCTGCTTCGAACTGAACCGGAAGATCACTCGATGTCTATACAAACAAGCAACAGACATTGGCTCGCCCATATAAGGATCTTCTTCTTTAATAATAAACTATAAAACAAACAGTGTTTATAACCATGTCAAACTGCTGCTACGCGGTGGCTAGGCAACATCCCCAAACGAAGGCAGATTTTTGTTAAGGCCAGTGCACATGTTCTCTTCCTAAGAGCCGTAGCGAGCTGATATTCTTTGTTTTAGATTTCGATAACCGGACACAAAATTCACACAGTTTTGCCAACACAGCACTTGTTTTGAAAATATGGTTTCAGTATTTTGTAAAAACCGTATTTCTGTTAATTTTCGGGCCCGAAGCTGTCAAAAGTGAAAAAATGTGTAACTTATTCGAAAAGGAATCAGTAGACGTCCCTATTTGAATATTTTAATACATTGCATTGAATGTATTCTACAATGGAAACTAGTCTACAGGGATCTTCACGTAGTTTCTTCTTCTATTAAAAATCAATAGCTAAACATACAAAAAACTTGTAAGCCGAATAATGACGGACGTAGTACCTACGAATTTTGTGAAAAATGCATTCATCCATCATGCAAAACTAATACAAAAACAAACAATTGAGTATATTAAGTAACACCTTCCTAATAACCTACTTTTAAACATAACATCATCTCAAAATTAATTAACAAGTTTCGTAAAATTCGTCACGTTAATATACCTACCACCGATGGAGTAACAAACAAAATTTACTTTTTTCTTATTTTCAAATTTATGAATAGAATCAAAAAAAAAAAAAATAAAGAAGTGGGCAGTGAAAAGAATGCGTGACTTTTACATTAATTAGATACGTATTTCAAAATCATGTCATTTCTTCCAGCCGAAACTATATAACACACCATACAATTGTGACACTATTAAATGGTGAAGGAAGAATCAGTTTGTTGACGTAATTCCCGCAGCAACTCACGTCCCTAAAATAAAAGTCACATTAAACAAAATATTGCCTGTTGAAAATCGACCAAAACACACAAGACATTCGGCATCTACCCTAAATAACGATTACAACACGAGATACCTACAGAACGTAGCTATACACAGTCAGCATCATTAAATTCGAAAATTTGTAGTTCTATTGTGCCGGAGATACATGTGTCGAACTCCAGGTATGAAGGGATTCCTGTTTTTTCCAGCTTCTTTTAATGGACACACATAAATGCGTACACACATACAAGGCGAGTATGTACTGACGATGCCAACAATTTTGGTTTTTTTCCTTTCGTTCACTAAATAACTTAAAAAGGAATTTCTCTGCAGGTACAGCAGGTTATCCATTCTCCTTGTGAAGGAGGAGGAAAAGGGGGGAAAAAAAGACTATACGTAGAAATTTATGTGAAGTATCGTCGATACATCAGTTGAGATATTTGGTAAGTCGCAGAACTCGTTTTTTAAGTAAAAACTTCAATCCAAACTACTTTTGTTTTTATTTCAAAGCAATCCTTTCCAGATGTATTGCTTATCCGTAATCTTTATACAATTTGTTGGCATGTAGTGGACTTCTAATTCTGCGATAGTTTTTGGATTTAGAGGAAAGTTGGCAACATGAGTGCAAAATAAAGCTTTTTTTACCAGAGGATGCATTATCATCAAATGCCAGGACCTGTTCAAATAACAGATATATGCGAAGATATAAGTATATCTAATCGCAGCTCTGTGCAGTCGGTGCACAAAGAACGCTTCCTAAGGAATTCTATTTACTGACGAGAAAATCTTCGCCATTAAGAAATCTTTCAACAAACAAAACGATGGAGTGTACGTTTAGTCCTCAGGAGCAGCACTGGAACTCAATTCGAGGGTCGAACGTGGCCCGATATATAATGGTATAAGACAGTACGCTATGACGTATATTATTGCGAGAAAGGAAGCATAGAGAGAGTTGAAAGTATATTTGGAGAACGTTGTTAATCCACAGTGTTATGGTAGTGCTTCCAATCGTTGAATAAAAAGTTTGATGCGCAAGTCCCTACCGTCAAATTCCCTCGCCCTATGACGAGCAAATAGCCGGAACTAGCATGCCCTTATTCACCACAAAGTTCATAGCAAAATGCGCAAGTTCCTACCGTCTGCTGCGATAGATCATTGGTCAGAGCAGACGCACAGGTACTTAGTTTTGGAAGGCAAAGTCTGCCACGAATAACGAATAGTGTGTTGGCAGACTAAATAATAATAATAATAAAAAAAATCTCGTTCTGATTTGACATCAATCTTTCCTTGAAACAGTATTCATGAGTCGACCTTCCTATCCCCTTAGCCCCCTTTAAACACCTACCGCTGAGAATTTGCTACAACTACGTACTCACAATCACAACCAATTGAGACAATTAAAACAAACAGAGAGAAAATATTTGCAATTACAATTCATTGCGAGTATGTATCTCGTTTGTCGATCTTTATGCTCCCATAACAAATCGTACACGGTTATGCTTCGCAGCGCTTTAGCTTCCATTACCACTTGCACGATATGGAACAGCGTCTCTACCGCCCAAATATCTCAGCACCTTAATGTGAACTAAATGCTTCTACATATTTTCCTACAGCCCCCCGCCAGACCGTCAAATCGTCTCGTGTCTGCCAAATAAATGAATAAATTTACGAATCTTCGCAACGTGATAACCTTTTCCTCTTCGGTCGCTGCTGCCAGTAATCCGTATCTGACGCACGCCATGGCTCATGGCCAAAAAGATTTTCTATTCTTTTTGTTTATCTTTTTATAATGAATATATAAGAATGTCTGCTCCCATCATTTCGCTCGAGAATAATAAATAAACGTCCCACACAAGGCAACGGACGAACCGAAAAATCAGGATCCGCCGAGGGGAGCTTTGTAACAAATGACTATGCACAACGATCGTGCGCGGACAGCAATTTTGAAAGCCCTGGTGGCACATTTTGTATCTCTCTTTGGCATTGTATGATTTCTTTTTAATAAAAAAAAAAAAAAAAAAAGTATCTCATCTTGTCTACTCTACTCTCCGACCTAAAATCATCATATTCCTCTCGAAGTATTTATAGATTTAATTTTATTATTTCCTCGACGACGAGTAAAAGCGAGATAAAGACACACCAGGTGAGTGTGTGTAACCTGAACCTTTCATGGTTCTATGTCAAATACTTACGTTGATATTAAAAGAAGGTACAGAAGACAATAAAAATAAAAATGCTATTCCTAGATTGCATTCGAGTTTGAGGCCACAAGATAGCCACGTTAAGACTGATCCGCTGATGCACTTTCTTTCAAATTGGCGCTGTGGTGGTCTGTACGAAGATGCCTCACTCTGACGTTCTGTGATATACACAAACGAGTGCTTAACCATGGATAGATGGATGGATACCACAGGTAACCACAATGAGCAAAATGATGAAGGCGGGGAGAGATTTCTTCTTCTGTATGTGTAGTGGTGCTCTTGAATAATCAATGCAAAGAGACGAGAAGCCCTCTTTAGCACTGAACGCCCACTTCAAAGTGAAGTAGCGTTGCAGAAAAAAAATACAAAAAAAAAACGCAGAAGACGAATGGTAGTGGATTAGTTTTTCCCTGAAGTATACGTTCTTTGTTTCTTCGGATAATCTCCAAATGGAGGTTAATCCTGTTTTAGAGAATAGGAAACAATCCAAGTAACTGGCAGGAGAAGCCAACTTATAAAAGTTATGCAACTGTTGTGGGCCTTAGGGAAAAAACATTCGCTATGCTCATTTAAACCCGAAGGCTACGACTGCTGAATAATGTATTAAATTTCGTACTGCACTTAAGGATGGTGGTATAACTATAACTGCGTTCAGAAATGGTTGTTCTTTATTTCACATTTCAGATCTTTAGATTTTTTTGTATGGCATGGCAATCAGTCAAAAAAATTACAATAGTGGAGCAGCATACATCGGTATCACGGAGAAACGCGAAATGCCTTTCCACCCTGTAAAACTGATCAGCGCTCATTCACTCTGTTACTCTATGATACTATATCTAGATTCCGTCTGGTGGAGAAGGTGGCAAAAGAATATATGAGATCACAAAAAACATTCTTTCGCTGCCCTAGTCCAGAGTCCACTTCTTTCAAATCCACTGGATGATCTGTATGCAATTACGCAGTAAATACTTCAAATAATAGTATTCGAAGAGGGTAACCTTTTTTTTCTTTCGAAAGGGTATCGTCATTGACTCGACAGTGGCGTGATGGATTCCTTGCTCCAGGCACACGCACCTTACCTAAATAATCTTTTATGTACAGTTTACTACCTCTCTACTGTATTGTAAAAGGTTTTCCAATAAGGACAACACAATTTTGTGTAACAAAGAATAACTGAAATACCGGACTAAAATTTATTATAAGTATGGAATTCGATCGCATTCATATAACCATCGCGAATGCATTTGCAGCGATCGATTCTTTGAGCCAATCTTACTTTTCTGGATAGATATCTCCTCTAATCCTTTTGGCTTGTTGGCATAATACAACGACTTAACGTAACCCCAGAAAAAGGAATCCAACGGCGTTAAATCACATGAAGGAGGTAGTCTTTCGACTGGACCATTTCTCGAGATTACATGATTGCTATACTTCCCCTTCAGAAGATTTGTTTGACCGACTGTCTGCGATGTGAGACAATCTTGTTTGAACCATATTCCACTGATGTCAAGTCCATCCAATTGTGGACAAAAATAGTCTCCATTGAATGTAGCATGGCCACGATTTTCATCAACAAAAAAATAAGGTCCAATCACAAATCCCGCATGAAATCCACACTGCAAAGTCACTTTCTGTGGTTTTTGCTATGGGGCACATGTAGTTTTGTTTCACATTTTACTTTTTGATAAAGCGATTAAGCCAGAAATTAGCTTCCTCGCTGACGATGTCCTTCCATTGTTCAATGTTCATCATCATCAATGTTTCGATGTTCAAATAATCAAGGGGGCTTCAGTTCTTGAGTCAAATTGATCTTGTAAACAGTGTTGACACAATGATACCAAAGTATCAAAAGTGATACTTTTTAATCTTAATTTCGACGTGATACTTCAATTTCTGTAAAATGCCTATTTTGATACTTTTTCATTCCGACAACAAAATACTATAATATGCCAGGCAATACTCTTATTCACTGAACTGTGAGTTATTTTTCCGTCATATTTTCTTGTAGTCGACTTGGCGGCTGTTCGGATGGATATAGTTTTTGCAAAAGACTTGGGAATATTCATGTTATTTAAGGCATTATAGCTTGTCTTCATTATTTTAATATTAACAAAATAATAATAATGGCAGTTTTACTCATAATTACTACTATGACACCTTTTGATACTTTTCTTCTGTCTGCGGAGATACTTTTTCCCAGACTCTTTCGGCAACACTGCTTGTAAAGGTATAAGCTAATATTTTCACGCAAAATTCGTCACAATGTCGCGACAGATTCCCAGTTCGTGTAAACTGCGTGGAATCGACTGATTTGGCTCATTTTAAACTGAAGCACAGAAGCATAAGTACCCGCTGCGATATTCTCGTACATTTTCGACTGGTGTGTTGTCGTACTGGCACAGGAACAATCCATAGTAATTATTTAGATTCGAATTAATAGACTACAACACTAAGCACAGCCTGTGTGGTGGTGGAAAATTGGAGTAAGCCCTCCTAAAGTTGCGTCCACCAACTCAGAGCTTCGGTAGTAATTTTAATAATTATCATACGTTACTCATTCGTAAACTTAGTCATGAAATAAATGTAAGCCTTGACTGACGCTTTCACATTGATAGATCGCAAAAAAAAATGAGGGTGCGTTTGTATTCAATTACAAAACTTTTACTTATGTCCCTATTGAGTAGCTAAGAGTACTAAAAGACCCTCAGTATCAAGTGACACCAAAGAAGACAATTAGGTATGTCAAAATTACTAAAATTCCAGAACTTATTTGCAACTGAATTATTTATTTTAAGACTAAAAATCGATAATCAATTTTATTCTACTCCATTGAGTAAGTTATTTTCACAAGTTACAATGGCTACATTTGTATAATACCTTACTTGAATTCATACAACTACATGTCCTCTATATACTCGCCCTTCCAAAGGTTTTGTTATGAGAATTACTTTACACTCGATTCGGTCTAATCATCATAAACACCGAAAAGCAACAAAACGAACGATACCCCAAAAAGGAAATCGTCCAGCTTTATTAATTAAATGATGCCATACAAGTTGAGAAAGAACGGCGATGTCGAGGTAATCACTTAATTCAGAGACAGTCCGTCTGACATATGTCACATGTAATGCTAGCCAGTTTATTCAGTCATAAAAATATGACAGTTGGCAAATAAAAAACAATTTCGCTCTTAACAAAGGGCTATTTGCACAGAGTGCGCATATGAAACTAATTCATATCATGTCGCGTTTTTATTGGCTGTTATTATGACAAACGGAAGCCAGTGAAGATGGCATGAGTAGCCGCCTAAGATGACAAGTCATGCTCGCAATGAATAGACTCATTCTTGGATTACGAATTTCAAATACTTAAGGTTCAACGTGATATTGTTGAAATGAGTATGGATTTTTCGGAGAAGAATGCTTATCGTATTCTGTATAGTGTGAAAAGATTTAAAATTAAAACCATTTGGGATGTATTCAAAGTAAATTCAAAGGGCTCAACCAACCAATGAAAGGGAATATGAT
Organism: Chalcosyrphus nemorum; assembly: GCA_949716465.1. Taxonomy (NCBI): domain Eukaryota; kingdom Metazoa; phylum Arthropoda; class Insecta; order Diptera; family Syrphidae; genus Chalcosyrphus; species Chalcosyrphus nemorum. The sequence goes on from OX454332.1 coordinate 36,976,596, forward strand.
AATTTGTTATCAAAGGTTCAAAGGAAACGAATATCGAAAGAGATAAGACCGAAAAAGATCATTTAGCATAGATATGTATATCCTAAGTGTAAACAACATTCTTTATTCTTCTTTTTTTTCCATTTATCTCATAAATTTAACCCGAGACTAAAAGCATTCGATACGGTCAAACCCAGGTAAACGTTCTATTTGGTCAATAACAATAAATACAATCAGTAAAAATTAAAAACAAAACTGATATGTCATATCGGGTGTTTTTCCAATTCACATGATGTTTGCTTTTAATGATTTTACTTTTCACGAATACCTATTCGTAAGAGACCGCATTTTGGCGATAAGTCTACTTGCTATCAGTAGAATTGAATATGCAAACGGAACGACAAAATTAATTTAATTTACTGTGTGCACAGATTACGAGTATGGATGGGTTAATTCGAAACACAAATACCCTATAACTTGTTATCTGGAGAAAGGGACAAAGTGAAGAGGAATGGACTTTACATGGAAGACATTGCCCCACATTGAGTTCAACAAAGATATGGCGGAGCGATTATCGAATGACTTACTGTCTCATGTGGTTTATATAAATTTCAACAAATTGGGATATAAAACATCCTGTCACAAAGGAACACTGTCAAGTACGACGTGGGTTAAAACGAGAGAATCAGATGTGCCTCTTCCAGTTGCAACTAGATTTGAAACATGTTGACAGATCTTCCGGGAAAAAATAACATCTGGGTTCCGCAAAACGTCAAATCGAGTGAAAAGGGCTAGGTGACAACTATAGGTGACGACAAAGCTAAATACATACTAACCAGTTGGATAAGCCAAGAGTAAAAAAAGGATTTCTAGTACCTACATACCTATAAAGAAAATTACTTATTCGAAAAACCATAAAAACCTCGGAATGAGACCTAAATGGATGAAAATCGAAGTGGACACGGGAACAGGCTTGCTCCCGAAAAAATTGGTAGGGCACTAATAGGTCCATTCGCGTACTTTTTGCACTAAAATTCGTAGATTATCAAATATCGAAGAGTGGGAGTAAAATTCTCTCAGAGAGTTAACTAGTTAACGAACGGGTTCAACAAGAAAAAGTTTAAAATACAATGGTTTGACAGCTTTGACAGTTTTCATAAACTAGCCCTAGGGAAAAATCATACTCTCTCATGAGCGTTCTCTTTTGTGAAAAACTACGAAAATTCTCCGTACGCGAACAGCTTTTCGTAAAAATTCGTAAATTTTCGTAAAAATTCGCTGTTTTAGGAGGGTACGCGAACGGATCTATTCATGACGATAGTCCTGTAAGGATGTCAAACTTTAGCACTTACGGATAAAAATTGAAAATACATATCGCGTATTCAAAAATAAGGTTGTTCTGACATTTCCGGTGGTAAACAAAACAAGAGAGCGAGGACATGGACAAGACTGCATACTCGAAAGCTAGAGGACACATGTCAAAAGAGCTATGAATAAACTAAAACTGCCAAGTACATGCGTCTGATTAAGGTAGACAGGGTACGTTGATCGACAGAATGGAAGAAGCAGTGAATCTTTCGCCAGAAAAGCAGAGAAAAATATTCCCCTAGGAAGACCTAGGAGGAGATGTGAGAGGATCAGTTAGTAAATTTAGAATAACTTTTAAAATTTGTGTGTCTTCGCAGAAATCGCCTTCATCTAGTCTTGACACCTAATTTTTCCAACTCTAAATGGACATCTGTTAAATTATACATAATTTTTGTTGGAACATAGTAGGCACTTTTTCCTTTTTGATTGCTGCGGACCCTGCGGTTCTAAAAAGTGTATGTAATGTCATATGTTTCATATTACTTACTGATTTTTGACTGATTCATTAGCAAGCAAGCAATCTGTGAATATGTTCGCATAAAACATTAATTTTTGCTGAACTGATGTCCAAATGTCAGAATTTGCCCAATACGCTGGGTTAACAGCTTGCAAACCAAAACTATGAATCATTTTTATAAATTCGCGTCTGGTCACCCTACCCAATTATTTTGTCACATTTTCGTTCCTCTCTTTTGTTCCCACATCCAAATTTAATTAAGAGCATATTTCCTCTTTCGTTTTTTTTTTACCCCTTTGTTTATAAAGTTCGTATCATTTCATTTCATCTCATTACCACAAGTTAGAGTAGAAATGCACACAAACAACAAAATTTCAGCTCGGCTAAAGTGTAAAGGAGAAGGATATTGAACAAAGTACATTGAAAAAAAAAACCCGGAATTTTTGACATTTCGTCGTTTTCATCGATCCACCGGATGCAGAATATCCTCCGGACATGCGCACTATCCCACCCAACTTCCACCATATTTGTTTGTGCAACAAAAGCAAAAGGAACTACCTATCCGTTAAAGAAAATTAGATAACTACATATCTGGAACACTTACTGGCATTCATTCATGATCTCCTCCTGGGACCGCACCTGCACTGGTGCCAACTCCTCCACACTCTGCTCATAGTTCCCAAAGCACTTGGTAATCTTCTCATCGAAGGTGTTGACCAAATCCTCCAAGCTGCCGCTGAATGTCTCGGTAAAGTTATCCACATTATCCTTGTTACTGAAGAGACCACCCCCACCACCACCACCACCACTGGTGGCGTTGTCTGTACCCATGTCACTGCTGTTGCAATTCGGGCTTCCGTTCTTGCTAATATGAACATCCCGTACGGCCTCCTCAAGGAGTAGAATCTTTGCATCGGTCTCCTTTAGATTCAGATTCAGTGTATCGTTGATTGCATTCTGGGTGATAAAATCACAGCCACCCCATTCGTCAGATTCCTCGAACTTGGCTAAGGGAGCCTCAAATTTAAGCTCGGCCATTTTTGTGCCGAGATCCCGCATCGCAAATTAAAACCTAAAGGGAACCGAAACTCGATGGACCGTTTTTTGTCTGTTTTCTTTCAGATAATTGGGGGGGAAATTGGGACACAATTGCAGTAATTTTTTCTTACTTCGATTTTGGATTAATAATCAAATACACACAACTGACACACTGGGAATGAAGATTTTCACTATGCAATTTTTCTTTTGAAATCGAAAACAATTTCCTTCAACTTCAACCCCTAGTCGGGTTCGCTTGTACTCTACTCGCACACACACGAATGCAGGTTAGGGGTGGGAATTTTCTATTCACAATTTTCTCTCCTCAAGAACACGAAACTGCACAGATTTTTAGTAAAAATTTATTTGATTTCACTTTTTTTTTTGCCAAATTTCCAGTCGAAAATTATCTTAACTTTTTTTTTTTAATTTCTTTTAACCGTGGGAGTTAATGCGACAAAAATTCGTGCGGAGTAACTTACGAGCCAAAAGAACAACACAAATCGCACGAAACAACTGAACAGGGAAATTGAAAAAAATCTGGATATACCGTTTTCTTCTTCTGTTTGTCGAAAAGGGAAATTTTTCTCTTACGACGGCGAACGGGAAATAATATACTCAAATTTAAGAGATTAATTGGAACAAGTGAATAACAGGGTTGCCATGCCTCACGAAGAATATATCCGTGAGTGACGTAAAGTGCTAACATGGAGTAGTGGAGTAACTGATGGTACCACATTTAGAGTTACAGATAAGTGTACTTACATATGTACGTACATTCAAATTAATAATATTTGATGTAATTGAAAGCAACTACATGCCGAAAGTTACTTTTGTTTAATCAAAATAGCAAAAAGGAGTGAATCGAAGACATAGTATCAAAAATTAGATAGGTAAAGATTATATGTATCACTATACGTTATTATATTCTATATCATTTTTTGTGACATTTAGTTGTTAAATAGATCAAACATAATATGCATATGCTGTGGAAATCAAATTGACGAAGGTGAAGTCTCCCGAATTTATAATATATTCCTTTAGATCTCAATCAAATATTTCTTACGTAGCAGCGCTGACACTTTTACTGCACAGCTAGCAGATCTACTGGCTTTTAAGTCTTGTTACTATCTACTTGCTATTCTTCAAAACTGCTATCTATCTTCAAACTCCAATATGTTTTAGGTCCCTTTTAATTTTGCTGAAACGATAATTTATTGGAATACTGCGAAAGGATCCGAAGTTGACTGTCTAATTTAGTTCGTCTATTGTTATTAGTGTTCAGTTCCTTGATTTGCTACCTTTTGCTTGAATCTACTATCGCTCAGCGACAGACTTAAAAATAAAAGCAGATTTTAGCTATGTCGCTCTGTCGTTTAAAAAAATCGCAAATCGCTCAGTGGCCGATTTCTTATGTTTTATTTTTTTTTTTTGCGTCCCTCGATCGTACGTCGCTCAATCGCTTAGCCGCTCGTTCCTCACTGAGTAACCGCAGTCTAAGGCTGCGCGCACACTGATGTGAAGAGAGAAGCGTTTGCTTGCGATAAAACATTCATTCTTATAAAACTGCGAACAGTAAAGCCATACTCCATGGGGTTTTTCAAACTTCTCGCAACTCGATACCTCCACGAAAGCTTCTCGCACAGATACTCTACTGACCACTTTTTCAAGCGATCCTATGCAAGCATCTTGCGTGAGCCTTGCGAGAAGCAGATAATTGCGGCACAGATCGATTTTGACTATAGCTTCACTGTTTGCACATACATACGAATGAATGTTTTATTGTTTCTCGGATCGGATCGCTTTATTGCATCACTATGCGCGCAGCCTAAGAAGTAAATAAAGCATTGGCGTCATCATCAGTAAATTAGTGTAAGATATTTACTGTAGATTTTAACATTTTGGAATATGTATATAGATATAAGGACGGCTGTTGATGCACTGAAACCTCTTTAGATTTATCTTGCTGCCATATCATGCCTCAAGTCGATGTGATTCTCAGCTCCTTCAGTCTCATTGCTTGAACCTCTGTTGGATCTCACGATAGCAGATCTCTGACAAAATATAGGAGCCATCAGACAGATCACTCTTCTGTTAATTATTGCTTAATATTCCATAAGAAGAAGAGTTGGTGACTCTCCAAGGTACCTGAACATCTTCTTAAGTCTACAGTCACCGTTAAATCGTAACGTTCCAGAACCCAGAGTCTTCTTTATATTGGTAAGATATTCTCAAAAAGTTTAAATTTGATACGTAATGTTTTCGGCGCCTTTACTGCAGTGTGATCATCTGACAGAATGGCGACGTTTTTCCCGTTATATTGCCTGTCAAATTGGATTTGGATGCATGATGATTGATAGCATGATTCTCGGTTACGAAAGTCCAATTAGACTTTTTGATAGTCAACTTTATATTTATCAGGATGCATTTGACCATGAATATCGATCTCAGTGATGCTGTGCTATGTCTCCAGATTTCGCCTGAGATACTTCTGTCTCGAATGGATTGGTATATTGTGTTGCGTTCTTGTGGTCATGTGATTTAGCTGCCTTTTCCTGGTGAAATTTGGTTTTGATGGAGTTAAAGACCATACGGGCTTATTTAATATACATTTAAACTTTGTTCATTACATTAACACAAAAATACACTGTAAACTCTGTTGGTTAAAGATGTATGTATATAATTCGGATTTAAAACAGTTTAAACTCTTTATTAGGACATTTTAAATTTACGTGTTGCCAAATTCAACAAAAAATGACATTTACTATGGTTTTACAGAGTTTTTGATGGCTCCAAAAAAACAGCCTTTCGCATTACATACATATGTATGTACATGTGTTTGAAGTGCCACTGAGCAAAATTGAATATTTATTTTTCATCATTTTTACTTATACGTCATAAAAACGCCTTGAAATTCGAGTATAATAGGCGTGTTTTTTTCGTATCCTATATAGGCTTAAAAACGTATTTGCAAATAAAACGGCTATCGGGGCTAAGGAATTTCAATACCGCAGTTTGGAAGCACTTTGTACTGACATTTAGTTATTTTAATTTCAGCAATCCCAACACCTCCTCCTTTGCCCATGTTTTCCGTTTTCTAATAACAATAAAATCGTAAATAAATTTTGTATTTTAGGTTTTACTTACATTTTCCCTTCAGATCACATTTTTTCTTGAATTATTTTTTTTTTATGAATGACTGCTGTCTGTTCAATCATTTTTGGCATTTTCGATATCATTTTTCGACACAATCGAAATAAAAGAATTTGGGAGCACAGTTTTTATTGCGGCTAAGGAAATAAGGCTGGATAATTATCAAGACTTCGTTATTCTATATAGGTTGAGTTGTTAGTGTATTTAATATGGGAAATATGTTTTAAGCCTATATAGAATACGAAAAAACACGTCTAATATTTTCCAAAATACAAAATCCCTTTTTTTTACAATCCTTTCTGGCGTGAGCCTTCAAAATCAATTATCCATGTTTTCGCCTTCTCTTCGTTAAACAAAAATTCTTCTCTAGTTGTGTCAGTATAATGAGTATCCTTCTCTGCGTGTCCAATCTGCAATAAAGTTTAACACAATACGGATTTAAGTAGTTGATAATGCTAATGTTCCTTTATTGGGGTCTCTTATCCCCTTTTTGTCCAGATCGCTTATATCTTTGATAATCTCTTTTTGTGGTTACTATTGAAGTAAAAAGCATCTTCCACTTTATTAAATGTCTCTACTGAAATAGAGCCGATGGTATAACAGAGTACCTCTTCTGTTATTGTGTTTTCATCAAGCGTTTTATACAAATTTACAATGTGTCACCAACTTTATGCTCCACAATGAAATTACCCCACTAATACACCAACCCATTTCCAATAGCTCATAAATAACGCCATCTATTTGTCAATTGTATAACCACATTATTTTTGACAGTAAACATTCCCCTTGTAATAAAAATCCCCAAAAATCCCACCTACCAAAAAAGAAAAGAAAAAAAAAAAATAGAAAATTTCCACACAAAACAGAGCTGAGTAAATTATTTTTTCTTCAGTTTTCCTTTCTCCCTCCCCGCGAGAGTGTGTTTGACAGATAGTCTAGTGATTGTGAGAGACCAATCGGACCTTCAAGAGCACCGCGCGCGCCACCAGCTCTCCATCAAGAGCATAAAAGATTAACAATAAAAAAGCCAAAAAGACAGAAAAAAACGCAAATAAAATATCCAAAGAGAACAAATAAAATGTCTGCTGTTGGTGCACTATCTTCCGTTGATGGTGCTTCTTCTCCATGCTGAGTGTGTTAGTTTGTTCGTGCCCCGAGCGATGAGAAATCTCTCAGCTGCAGCAATCGAAAGAAGAAAATCTGGCCAAACTTTTCTTCCTTTTTGACATCTTGCTTGTTGTGCTGTGTGTGTGTGTGTGTGCTATCGCAAGGAAAAATCTCTGCCTGGTGCCTACCGTGAGTGAGTTACCTATAGACCGAGTGAGTGCTAAGTGAGTGGAAGTGGAAGGGGAAATTATGTAGAAAGGCAAGAAAAAAAAAAAAAAACGATTCAAAGAACGAAATTCTCTTCAGCAGAGTTCGCGATTTGGATTTTTTTTCTCGTCATCGGTTCTTCTTTAAACCAATAATCAAAGCACTGTGCTTAGTGGAGGAAAATCCGTAGCTCCCTTTGCTTAAGTAGAAGTTGAAAATCTAGCAAAAGGTGTATAGGTTTTTGGATAATCTCGAGATTTTCATCAACTTATCGCCTCACTCCCCTTGTCATCTCTGCAACAAACATGACAGATTGCATCGAGGCGCTACTGTCCAGCATGTCCAATAATTTTAATTCGGACACAGAGGCGGGGAGTAAAAATGAAGGAGGTGAAGGAGGCGATATCGTGAGAGCAGCACCAACAATTGTAAAGGGTGGTATATTGGACTTAAACAGGGATAAGACTACTAAATGGCGGGCGCTTAAGAATAATAGCAATGCAAAAAAATGGCATGATAAGTGTGCCAAAAGAGCTGGAAATAAATTGAACGTAAATATAAAACAACAGAATGGGTCAGCTTCATCTGATGATGACAAAACAAGTGGGGCGATGGCGATAGAAACAAATTTGTTGCTCAAAACAGAGAAAGACAATGACGGGAGACCTCAAGGCCATCAAGTCGTTGTGGAACAGGGTGGTGGTGGTGGTGGAGTAAGTAACACTGACAGCGGCGGTCAATTGCCGAAAGAGAAAGTCGAAAGGGATGCAGAAGACCAACAATTGGACAGCGAGGATGCCAATTCACAGGAGAGATCACCAAATGTGAGTATTCATCATCAGTCCGATCAATTAAGACTTAGATTGAGTTTTTTTTTTAATTTGTGTTTCTTGCTACTCGTTTAGAAACCACGTGATTCTAGCGAAGGGTCTGGTAGGCGATTACGTCGCTCTCGACCACCAGAGACAGAAGAATCATCACCAGAAGTTAAAGTAAATACGACCACGCCAACTGAGAGTCCTGACGAGAAACCACTAACAAAACGTCGTGGACGATCAAAGAAATTCGTTCCATTAGATGGTGGTGAGAAATCGTCTGCTGATGCGGGTGACAGTGGCGGAAGTGCTGAGAAACGATTGCAAAGAAAAAGGAAACAAACAATAGATGCAGATACAGATGGGTTGAAGATGGAAGAGGATCCAGATGACGCTCAAATTGGCGATGATACATCAGAGAAGGGCATGAAGACAAGGAGGAGTGTCCGATTGGAACATCGCAATGAAGTAAAAGTGGTAAGTGCAAGAGTCCACTTAGCGATGACACTCAGAATGACACACACGGTCACAGTCACACTTAGACGACCACGAGGTCACTCTTGACACCACTTGTTCTACCTATTACAAACAGTCGGACAAGAATAACTACCAAATACACAAAATATTAAAAACCAGTTAGAGCTTTTAGCAAAGCGAAGTGTTGATCAGATCGTTTAGGGGTCTAAGAAATATGACTTGAGGTGAAGTTTCCTTTTATTTGACAGAGCTAGGCAGGTTCAATGAAATAGGACCGTTGATGTTTTTATAGGTGATCTCAGCGAATCTCAGCGAAATGTTAATATCCTTTGTAGGGCTTGATTAATGGATTCATTTGTGACGTTGTAATTACTAAGAATTGAAAAGCGTCCGAGATGATTAGGCACTAAGACAAAGTTGTTGGTTGTCAACAATATTTATTTAATAAGGAAGGAGCTGCTGCTTTGACGTTTTTTTTTTTCCTCCCCTAAAAGATGAAAGTTAACAGCTTTGGTGTGTGCTAACCTCAGATGGACACGGGTTGCATTTCTTATAATGTGTGGCCATATAATCTTGCTACGAATATAGACAATTGTCTTTTTTGTATGGAGTCAGGAACACTTTACTTATTTACTTCGGCTCTTACTTCGTTAACTATCTCTACGTCTATACAATGTACAAATAATAAAATAAAATGAAACGTAAAGCAATTGCTTGGGACTGTAATTTTCGCCATTTTTAGCGGCTGGTATTTGTAACTACCCTTTTTAGTTAAAACTTGTTTTAAGGGGAAATATTTAACCCTCTCTTTACCCCTCTGTCACATCTTTTAGATATGTATATCTCCTAATATAAATAACCATAAAATATTTTAGTAGCAACATATTGCTTTGTTTATTTATTAGCGGTTAAATGCACCTTATCATTGTTTATTTTAGGATTCTCACCATTCGGATGAAGAAATCAAGAGTGAACCAACTGCACCACCCGCACCACCAAAATCTCCACCACTTGCTGAACTCAACACAACACCCAATATTATTATTACATCACCAAGTGTGCAACTACGAAAGTTAGAAGATGAGAAAACACCTCCGAAGAAACGTGGTCGCCGTGCCAAGGTTCAAACAAACGAAAAACAAAGTTCAGAGTGCGGTGGCAATAATAACACCGATAATACACCACCCACATCATCAGGTCCAGCAATAAAGAAACGACCACCATCAAAGGATAGTCCGGAAGCTGCACAAGTTCCCGTCATTCCAAAACGATCACAACGTCGCATCAAACCCACCCCAAAGATTCTCGAAAATGACGAACTTCGCTATGAATTCGAAACAAAGAACATTGAACGCATTACATCGTGCATTGGCCATGAGAATGATACCATTCCTCCTGCTTCTAGTAAACCGGTAACATCGCGTAGCAGTAGCAGACACCGTGACATAAAATCTGAAAATAGCAATGAAAGTCAGACACAACACCCTTCAAGCGTGGTCAAGAAAAAGCTTTTCTCTAGATCTGATCGCATGGTGGAAACACCCAAGTTTGAGAAAAAACCTTGCCCCGATCTACAGATATTCATCAGTGAGGTAAAAGCAGCCAAGTGGCATCATAATAAATCTCCTGAGGACAAGAAACTTAGTAAGAAACAGCAGCACAAATTGATGAAGCAAAAGCAGAAGCACATGGAACGGCTTGGACTTCGACGTGCAAACAGCGGTGATGCATCTGATTCTGCGAATTCGTCCGATGACAATGAAGAGTTTGTACCATCTAAGAGAGTACAAGTGGGCAAGACTAATGTGACGTTGCGCGTTCGAGGTTCAAAGGAGAGTACTCCTCCTGTGAGAAATAACCCATCACCAAAGCCGGCAGTAGCCGCTTCTAAGAAATCGCGACCAAAGGCTCAAGTAGCACCCAAAGTCAGTAGCCGAGCTACAGAATCTGGATCATCTATGAAGGTGCCAAATCCATTGGTTCTGGTACCAAATCCTTTCAACAGAGACGCTGTTAAGGATCTAATCTGCTTGTGTCATAAACCATCGCAGTACTATACCCGCAAAACACCAGAGACAGCGTTCTGTTGTGCTATTGATCATATTGAAGAACAAAAAGTTGGTTGTTGCAACCAACTTGGTGGGGATTTGTTGAATTTACTCCGGCCAAGCTCCAGAGTAGGATACATGATACTCTGCGACGATCACAAGAAGCGGTTTAGGGCGCACAACTGCTGTGCCGGTTGTGGAATATTTTGTACTCAGGTTAGTTGCTTGTTATTACAATAAGAATAGCCTTTCCATAGATTGGTTTGTTTTCTTTCAGGGTAAATTTAGTTTCTGTAAACAGCAACACTTTTTCCATCCGGACTGTGCCCAGAAATTCATTCTTAATAGTCCGTTTGATCCGTCGACTCCAGGAAATTACACTAGTCCAACATTAGTGTTGAAATGTCCACACTGTGGCATTGACACACCGGAGCGAACATCGACGGTGACCATGAAATGCCAGTCCTTGCCAGTATTTCTGCCTAGTCAAAAAGCAAAAGTGTAAGATAAATACGCTCACGTTAACATTGTATATATATAGTAGTGAAAGTGTTGGTTTATATTCTAGGAAACCAGCTAAAATGGGTTTACCGGTTGTGCAAGTACCAATAACATCCAATAACAACAATAATAATAGCAACAAAAATAATAATAATGGAACTGTTAGGAAGACCATGTCACTAGAAACACTGATACCAGAATCAGTGATGAATGTTGTGGGCAGGACAAATGGCAGACGAACGAATTCGGAATTCTCCGCAAAGGATATGTACTATGCCGTAAAGAATGATGATCTCGAGAGAGTGGCTGAAATACTTGGTGAGTAACAGTACCACATAACTTTTTTGTTTCTTTCTTGCGCCAGAGTAAGGTTGTGCCACTGGGAGACGTATTTTTCGCACCTTCTTGTTGATTAAAAAAGTTTATGACGTTATCTGAACTCTATAGGCTAAAGCGGAATATTTGTTCTATCTGCATTAGCCAGTGCCATGCTTCTCGCGACCATACGTGTTGTGTATTATAATTTCGCACAGATGGAGGTGACCTACAGGGAGGGAGTTTGCTAAGCTTTTTCATGATAGTAATACTCATAGCTATTTATCAGATGTGGTGGAGCGATGAAATAACTTTTTTGCGTTCATTGGTAATCGAACCACCTTCAGCGCAAACCTCGCCCATAGCATTGTTATGTCCTTAAATAAGCGCAATTTGGACTCTCAACATATCAGATAGAGACACTCACTAATTTAATCTATATTAATTGCTGTAAATATATCTTGCCATTAGGTATAGTTTCAGATAGATCTGCACAAACTGATGAATATGTATGTCTTCCTATAATTTGTCTTCTTGTTTATGATTTTCTTTTTTAGGTTCCGGTTATGATGTCACTAGTTGTATGCGTGAATTTCTCGATGGTACCTGTCTTCATTTGGTGGCACATTCAGGAACTCTTCAAATGGCCTACTTGCTCTTGTGCAAGGAATTTCCTCAGGATTTTGTCAATATGATTGATCGTGAATTGCGGACGGCATCGATGTGTGCTGTAATGAGTGACAAATGTGACATACTGAATTTATTTACTCAGTGCGGAGCTGATTTAGGACTTAGGGTATGTGCCAATTGTGAGATAATTTAACAAATTTGCATGGAAATATTTTCTAGGGACCGGAGGGTAAGACTTGTCTACATATTGCTGCGAAACTAGGCAACCTGGAAGCTATACAAATTCTAGTGGAGAGCTACAAATGCAGCAGGAGTGTTTCGAGTTTTTTGAAATACATAAACGCGCAGGATGACGGCGGATGGACAGCAATGGTTTGGGCAGCCGAACTGGGACACACAGAAATCGTTAGGTAAATCAAAAGTAGAAATAAGCACAGGATTGCATGTAAAATATAAAAATCCTTCTAGTTTGCTTTTGAACCACGGAGCAGAACCAGACATTTGCGATAATGACAACAATACTGTTCTACATTGGGCAACATTGTATAATGGCAGCTTGGATACAATCAATCTTCTTCTTCAGGCTGGAACTGATTGTAATATTCAAAATGTAGATGGCGATACCCCATTGTAAGATGAGTATTAAGGTTTAATTGAATATAACTAATCGATTTTATAATTTTAGACACATTGCATGCCGTAACTCTGCCACCAGGCTGTGTCTCGCTCTGATTGCAAACGGAGCTGATCTCATGATTAAAAATAAAGCTGATGAACTTCCTTATGATTGCATTCCACACGAGGATAGTCAATGCGCCCGAACGGTTGGTTTTAATATGCAAATGCGTTCATTTGCGCCTACAGGGCTACGCAATCGTATTGTCTCGAGTGATATATCGAATGGTCGAGAAGAAAGACCAATTCAAGCTGTGAGGAATGAGTACAATATGATAGCGGCCGCTGCAGCGGCAGCTGTGACCACATCATCTTCTTCATCAGATGAGTCAGATGAAATAATGTTGCCCGACTTTAAGTACATCACAAAGACAATCATTCAACAGAATCCTGTACAAATCGATCAGAGAGTGTCACAAATGAGAATATGCTCCTGCAGAGATGGGTAAGCGAAACATGTTTTAATTGTAGTTTTCGTCATATACATAGCTGTATTTTTCTCTTAGTTGTATATCGGATCAATGTCAATGTACAGTGGCATCAGTGCAAAACTGGTACACGGCTGAGGGACGTCTTAACTCTGAATTCAATTATGAAGATCCACCGGTGATTTTTGAGTGCAATGATGTTTGTGGGTGCAATAAGGTGAAGCTTTTACACAATCCTATCTAAAAACTCATTCTTTATGAATTTTTTTTTTTTTTTTTTTTTAGCTGGTTTGTAAGAACCGTATCGTTCAAAACGGAATCAAGGTTCCTCTACAAATTAGTGAGTGTGATGAACAGGCGAAGGGATGGGGCGTTCGAGCGTTGATAAACATACCGAAAGGTTCCTTTGTCGCTGAGTACACGGGTGAAATACTAACAGATTTTGAAGCTGATCGGCGGACAGATGACAGTTATTTCTTTGACATCGGTCATGATCATTGCATCGATGCAAATTACTATGGCAACGTCAGTCGTTTCTTTAACCATTCTTGTGAGCCAAATTTAGTCCCGGTACGAGTCTTTTTCGAGCATCAAGACTTTCGTTTTCCAAAAATCGCATTGTTCGCTTGTAAAAATATACCCGTTGGGGAAGAAATGTGGTAAGTACAAAAGGTTATGTGTTTTCCTATTACTGTACCATATTTAGCTACCGTCGCGACGCATAATCTGGCTTGTGTTGTGACTTTGAATGTATTTTTCCCGTCCTCGATCCATCTAACTTGTGACTTTAGAGTGCATCGAGTCCATCGAGCTCCTTCAAACTTTAACTGGCTTTTCAATAATATTTCTACTTAGTAGGGTGTCTTTTTTTTATTGTTAGCCTTTTTGTGAGGTCTATAATCCGTGTGGAATATTTTTCTAACTATTTTGTAACTCTTTTTTATTTTATGAAACGTTGTACAGTAGAGCGTGGATTATCCGAACTAATTGGGACCAAGGATGGTTCGGGTAATCAAGTTTTGTTCCTTATTCTCGCTGGCAACACTTTTTAATGACGTTCCTTACTGAACCAAAAGGCACGACTAAAATCAGAAATAGTTCGGATAAATGACTTTGCAGCTGACTGCCATTCGGATAACTTACGTCCATTTGCTTCTGATCTTGCATTCGGATAACTAACGTTTCGTTTAATTAACGTTTCGGATAATCGAAGCTTTACTGTATGTACGAAAGAACAGCTCATTTCAAGAAACTGTCATTCTCATTTGGATTCATTCAGCAAGACTACTAGCAAAGCGATTCCAACGTAATTTTTAAAGTTTGAGAATAATTTTAAACATATTAATATGTACTCATGTTTTTGTTCGACGTTACATCTTGAATAAAGTTAATCTTCTTAAAAAAAAAAAAGAGATAAGATTATGAGTCTGTCAACCCTTTCCCAGCATCAAGGGTTAATGAAGAGGAGCCTAAAGTAATCACAAAAAATAACATTCATTGGACTGAAGTCTCTGAAACTTACGTTTCATCGTTCAATGTAAATCCCTGTCTTCAAAAGCATCAGAATCGACCCTAGTATTAGATAGCGACAGGATAAAGAAATCTGAATGACAAGTTTCAAATGACCACAAAAAACCAAGGCAAACAACAATTCGAAGAAAAGGCGGGAAGGTAGCGTTCAGAGATTCTGAGGGAAAGCAAGGAAAGCAGGGTGTATCTTACGACTCTCACCCCTACTGGTACTGACTTCTTGAATTCATAAATTCTTACAATTTTGCAGCCTATTCTAGACATGAATTATTTTTTGTAAGCAATAAAAAAATGTATTTTTGGGGAAGTGCTCCCCTTAATGCTTTATACGGATTCCATTGAGATACTAAAATTTGATTTGTATACAAAGCAGGCGAGTTTATGTCAAGTAAATATGTCTTTTGGTTGTTGATTTAAAAGCGACGTTGTCCATCTTAGCACAGTATTAAATGAATTTATGTGCACATCAAAATAAATAAACATTTACCAAATATTACAGAAAATCACAGCACGACGCGAAATAGACGGAACATTGATTTAAATATGTATCTATAAATGCGCAATAATATACAAATAAATAATTTGCGGAGTATCCAATATGTTGCAGTAATAAGCATTCATGACCAACGATTTGATTTTTGTTTACATTTGAGCTTTGTGGACCAAATAGTGAAACAAAACGCAATGATTATGAATGCTTCTAAAATAACAACACGTTATTTAGATGCCAAAAAAAAAACAACGAGTAAATAATTTACAAATAGGTATATGAAATTACGAACAACATTCTTGGTTTTCGAAATGCTGCGCACACGGGCAGTGTCACAGAAAGTGTGTTTTGTCATTATATTATATATTATCCCTCGTCACCGCAACTTGCTCTTTGATGATAATTCTTACGTGGGTGTAAAAAGATTTCTGTGTGTGTCTGTGGTTGTTTTTCAAAACGCATCATTACCCTAATACTGCAAAGGCAGCAATTCCAAAATGCAAAAAAAGGTAATGCCAATGCAAACTATTCCAAAAAGCTTTGCAAACAAGTGTCGGCAAATGTCATGACTGCATCATTACGTTTGCAGTGTCATGCGCAATTATTTGACGTTTTATAAAACTGCCCAGTTCTCAAGCTGCCCGACTGCAATTCTCAAGCTGTGTCTTGCCATTCGAATTGACCTTGCTATTCTCAGAGCTGGAAAATACTGCTCGGAGTTCTGCGAGGCATTCATCTTCAACTTCTCTGCACTACGTTTGGTTAAGGCCTTTCATCATTTGCGTATTTGACAATGTAACTGTTTTTGTGCTTCTTGGCTACTTTATTCTCTGTACAGTAGTGCTTATAACTTCTTTTCTGATAAGGTTATTCGTGTAATTGGACTAAGAAATCTTTGTAAAGCTTTCTCGAAGCCTTCTCGATGCAACCTGTACTCGATGAGTTGTTACCTTATTCGTTTGAATCACCTTGATATAATTCGAGCTTTTATCGTGGCTACAGCTGAGCGAACGCATATCCATATGTATATACACATGTGTGTATGTATACAATCCAGTAAATTATTCTAATCAAGAAGCTTTGGTGATCATCGCTTTTTTCCAACTCCGTGAAAAATGCTCGCTTATTAAAGGTAAATTATATTTCCTCATCAAGAAAGGTAGTATACGCTCTGCCTATGGGTGTGTGCTACAGTATAGCGAATTATTTCTCGTCGCTTGAAATAGTTCGTCGTTACCCACAGCTTTGTTTTTTTGAAGAGATTTGATTGCTGTTGTTATCTCGGTCGGTCCGAGATCAAGAATTTGTTGCTTCGGCAGACTCATTCCAAGAAGAGTTTTATCAATACAATGTTTTAAATGCTCACGTATGTATACATAACATTCGAACAACTAATATATCTCTATGCCACGGAACGCGCATTAAAATGAATATGTTTACCTAAATTGGTATACAGCACTTACAGATAAGTATCTTAGACCACCCACAAGTCCAGGTGGGCCTCTGCTGATACGTAATCCATTTGAAAATATTTTTTAAAAAATATTTGAAATTAATATGCTATGTATGTAGTTGCACAGCATTTTGTTTATAACTCATGCCGACCTCTGTACGTAAGTTATAATAATTATTGTCATCATTTGATATTGAAAATTATCAAGTTTCAAGGCTAATCATATTCAAAGTATGTATTTGCAACACATTGTTGTAAAAAGGGGATTTACGGCATACATTTCTTTTTCAAATCTGCTTTGAAGTTTAACTCACGAATGGAGTAACTCTACATGCGATCCAACTATTATCGCAAGTAACTCAAAAAATAATATCTTATCAATTAGCTGCGAACGACAAGCGAGTATTTACACTGACATGATTTGCGATAACGCTCATAATCAATACTTCGATGTGGTTTGGTACTTATGCTTGTGCAACTATGAAATCAGAGGGACCAAATTCTGTACTGATAAAATGTTTGTATGTACCTGATGATTTGGTTTGTTGTTGTTAATGTAAGGCACGAAAAATTTGGTAAAATAGTGATATGAAAGAAATGCGGCTTGGAAATTTAACCTGTACTGTGAAGATGTTCGAGAGAAAAGCTTGTCGCTGGACTTCGCAACATACAATGTCTTGCATTATAAGGGAACTGGGTTTTCTCAACGTTAGACTGTTGTTCACAGGCACGTTGAATCAAAATTGAGAGACGGTACGCGAACAATGCTCACCGACAAATTCTATTCAGCAAATGGTATTCATTTGATATTTTTCGTACTTGACCTATTTTTATCTAAAAGAATTTAAACTTCGGCAACATTTTTTCAAACAGCTGTTTTGAAAGACGTCGTAAATCTCATCGACAACAAGCTGTGAACACTCTAAGAAGATTTAGCAGCAGTACACAGAGTAAAAACCCGTCTCCAGTTAATTTTTTCATGAAATCAATTTTACCTTAAAAAGTATAGGTATCTGACTACTCACTTACTTAAAGGGATCCCGACTCTTCCGTGTTGACACCTGCCCTGCGCACTATCTGCTCCAACACGATATTGAAGAAATCACATGACAGCGCATCTCCTTGCCTGAATCCGGTGCACGTTTGGAAGAGGTCACAAGAGTTGTTTCCCTGGTAGAGCTCAAGACGATGAATGCTGTCATAGGCGGCTTTAAAGTCGATGAAAAGGTGGTGGGTTTCAATTTGAAATTCGTTGGTCTTTTCCAGGATTTTCACACTCAGTGAAAATTTGGTCTATTGTCGATCTGCCGGGCCAGAAACCACACTGGTACGTGCCGATTAGTATGTTGCAGAAAGGTTTTAGACGTTCACACAATACGTTGGACAGGATCTTATATGCGACATTTAACAGGGATATGCCTCGGTAGTTCTTACAAGACATAGGATCGCCTTTTTTGAAGATGGCGCATATGGAGCTAATACTCCAGTCGCCGGGCATGCGTTCCTCCACTCATACTTGGTTGATGACTTGATGCATGCACCCTACCAAGACATCACTTCCGTATTTAAAGAGTTCAGCTGAAAACTGCGGGGTCCCTTTTCTTTTTATGCAGGATTCTCTTTTCTTCTCTTCTTCTGGTCCGATACTCTTCCCTCGCTGCTCTTGTTTTGCTCTTCTGTCACCCTCTTCCGTTGTACGCACTCATCATCATACCAAGGGCTCGTCCTTGGTGGTGGTTGGTAGCCAGGGGTGGTCACGGCTACTTCTTTGATGATGTTGCGGTATTCGGTCCACTGGTTGTTAGCGTTTGTGGTGGGTGAATGCACCGCAGAGAGTTTCTCGGCCAGGTCCTCTATGTAGGCCCTGGCTCCTTCTGGCGTGCTAAGGCGGCCAACGTTAAGCTTGTTTTTCTTGACGAGTCGCAGCTTCTTCTCGTTGGACAGTCGAGCTCTGAATTTAGCTGCAACAAGATAGTGGTCAGAGTCAACGTTTGCCCCTCCAAAGGTACGCACATCCAAGATGTTGGATGCGTTCCTTGCGTCGATTAGCACGTGGTCGATCTGGTTGCATGTTCGACCGTCAAAGGAAAGCCAGGTTGCTGTGTGGATAGGTATCTTAGGCCAGGATATAAAAATTCGTTTATACCTTGTGCATTATTTATTTTTAAAAAACAGTTTGTGGAATTTCATCATAATTCCAGGAGGCAAGTTATAAATCTATGAGCTTATTTTCTCCAACTAATCCCTTACAATATTAAGAAATAAATAATTGTTATTATTTGTTTAGAAAGCAAATTTTATAATACATTTCACTAACTCCATCGATTTTTCTTTTCAGTTTTGATTACGGCGATAAGTTTTGGACAGTAAAACAGCGTTACTTCACATGCAAGTGCCTCTCACATCTGTGCAAATATTCCAGCAACAACAAAAACGCCTCGTCAATCCCCTCAAAGCAGCAACAACAACAGCAATACCAGAACCATCCAACGTCAGAACAGAGGAGGAAATCACTTTCAATGCCCAATGGAAATGATCATTAGGGATATTTTTTTTCTTTTAATTAATTAGTGATTTCCTATTGCCCAGGTTATGTGCTCCGAATTTAGTTAAGAGTTTTTCTGAAATTAGTCGGTGCTAAAAAGTACGTTAATAGCACGAGTCCTCGATGTAAACTACGATTCTTTGATTAATGAAATTCCTAAAATAGCTTTAAAGAATAAGTCAGTGGAAGACTTACACTCAATCCTTTACTTCTAAAATATAAGGCAAGCTTAGCACAATAGAATTTTTAGGTCACCATGTAAGTTTCTGGAAAGGGCTTAAGTTAAAAACATTTGACTTAAGCTCATGTTGTTTGATAAAGTCTATACTGGGAGGTTATCTGGTTCAGATTCTTGTGGTGACACTAGACTCTTTTGAGAACGAAATGCGTTCATTTTTGAACAAATGTGAAAAATTGGCCATATCCTTTTTTTTTCAATTCTACTCATAGTGGTGTGCATTATGAATAGTCATGTGTAGTTCTTTTAAACAACACAAAACCTAAGTTTATATAGAGCTAATGCACCTAAGATTATATTTTTAGCCATTTATGACAAA
Organism: Chalcosyrphus nemorum; assembly: GCA_949716465.1. Lineage (NCBI taxonomy): Eukaryota > Metazoa > Arthropoda > Insecta > Diptera > Syrphidae > Chalcosyrphus > Chalcosyrphus nemorum. The sequence continues at coordinate 36,996,369 of OX454332.1, forward strand.
GAGGTGTCGGGCACGTTTTGTTGTTATGAAATCCACACAGTTAATATTTTTATATTTTTACTTAACTATTATACATATTTTATATTCTTTATTCAGCTTGATATACTAGTTGTAAATTCATTCAACATATTTTCTATAATAACTCAAAAATAGAACATCGAAAAACACACTCCAAAAATATATTCTAAAATATACACATACGGATACGAGCATGCATGCATTTGGTAGTGCATTCGGTCATTGAATGAAAGAAAATTAAATAATTTGCTTGGAAAGCACTTCAACAGGAATGCAAAAAAAAAAAATTATTACTGTGAACTACAAATGAATTCAAAAATCACATAAAATTGTTCTTCGTGAATTTGGACGCTATCCATTAAAAATAACTTTTGAAAGCTAATACATACCAACACTTTCCTATAAATTTTTCTTTCTTCCAATTGAAACAACGCCCGTGTGCTGTTCATCAGCAAAAAGTATTCATATCTCCCGCATTTTCCGAGTGAAAAGTAATCTTCCGAAGCCCATTTAAATGATAATTTGTGCCATTTAAAGAGCAAATTGTAAGCGCCTGGTCTTAAATTATCGTAATGATTTTTCCGCAAGATTATAATCAGGGAATTTTCATATTTTTATTAAGCGATCGCATGAGGTTATTGCTTGCTTGTAGTAAGACTACTCTTTCTGTTTTTATTTTTGCCATTTCTTACGTCTTGCGAGCGTTTCACATGCATCTAAGTGCAAAACTGTCGATGAAAGTTCTTGAAAAATGTCCTTCCCTTCATATACTAGGAGAAATGTACATATCACACACACAGAACGTAATGCTTTGAGAATCAAAACCTTAGCCCTTCATTAGCTGCTTATGGCCTATTTTTTTGTTTAAATGCGTCGATAAATTTCAGATAAACGTTCAAAGAATATAAAATCGAGGGCATGTACGCAATTCGAAATCACTATGAATAGAAATTATCACAGTACACATCAATCAATCACAATTATTTTTCATTGTAATTTCTAGTTAATAAGGCTTTTCCACACACATCTACCCTCACGGACAGACACATCAGTTAGTATAAAAAATGTTTAATCGTATCAGCAATTTTAGAAAATTTATTTAGTGACTAAATTTTAAGTAAATAATATAAAAGGCATCACATTTTGATAATTAGATAATTCGATTCGCACGCAAAAACACACACACTGCCGACGAATCCGCGCGTCGCCGCAATTTCATCCAACAAAAAAAAAAAAAAAGAAATCAAAAATCACAGATTGACTGAATTAAGCCCTTGATCTTGAAAGAAATTCTCTATAAACTAAGATCAAGAAAATAACTGTAATTTGTAAACCGAAGTGCCTATCGTGTGAGGATGATTACGATGACGATGATAGTGTGGTGTCTCAGTACAGTTCTAATTAGTCTAATCTCAATTTTGTTCTTCTTTATTTTCCTACAAAAGTCATAAGTAGAAAGGTTTCATTTAACCTTAAGTTAGTAATGTTTTATTATTTTTTTTTTCCTTTTTGTACATAAATGTGTACATAAGTACCTATGTATGTATATGTTGATTTTAATTTGAAAAAAAGAACATGAAAATATATATCATATAACAAGTATTCAGGAACAACACCAAGAAAAGTGACTACAGACCCTCTAATTGTTTATTCAATAAGAAAAATATAAAGAATAAATATTCTATTATCATTTAAGTCTTAAATATAAAATAAAATTTGACACAAGTACCTAACAGACGTAAAACATAAAACAATAGAAAACGTATGTTTTTTCCCTTTTTCTCTTCCTCTATTTGTCTTGCAATTAAATTATTCAAGAAAGAATACCTAAGTACATAGACTGCAAGTTAACTTTTATTTTTTTTTTTTTGTTTTTGTTTTTGCAATAATCGTCGTAAATATTATAGTATAGTTTTTTTTTGTTTGTTTTTGTTTCGTTAAATAATTTTATTTAAGTGTATTTGAAAATTATTTTATAAAAAATAAACAGAGTATGCATTATATATTAAAATAATTGTAACAATAGTCTTATTTGTATGTGTTTAAGAAACATTTCATGTATACAAAGAATAATATACCATTGAATGTATTTCATTAAAAAAAAAAAAGTAATAATTATTAATAAAATAAATAAATGCAAGTCAGATTTTATGTAAACAATTTATGAAGTTCACTTATTTTATTCATGCTCAGCGGAATAGCGAAATAGAGAATAGCAGGTGCTACTACAAGAAGAATGTAATTATCTAAATAGCCGATGTAGCCTAAAAGTACTGAAAAGTACATAAAGGGACTGAAAAGTACTAAAACGTACACAAAATATATTAAGAAGTACTGAAAAGTATTGACGAAATACTTAAAAAGTAATGAAAGTACTAAAATCTAAAAATGTTCTGTAAAATACTGAAAAAAATAATCTATTCTAGAAACGTAGCTCCGAAGGAATTCAATAATGATGTGTTGGTAGAACAGTAAATTTTAGATAATGAGGGTATGTGATGGAAAATAACTCATCCGTCACTCGGAGACACCAAAGTTCCATTGTGCTTACTCTTGTTAGTAGAGTGAAAAAGAAATAATTTAGTATTGGAGAAGTAAACAACTATTTCAGAATCGGTTTACCCTTAAACCATTTTGTGCTTCTAACAAATCTAGACAGGTCCATTATTTGGTACTTATCCAGATCTGCATTGCTTCTCGCAGAATCTGTTGCCTAGAACACACAGGCGTTGCTCATCTAAGGTGAAGAACTGACTCCTCCTCGTCGTCTCCTAAACTTGTTCATAAATTGTCGGACTCTATGTACATTGCATTCAGTGTTGCCATGAAAATATTTCGACAAATCTGCAATTATGACAAAAAAAATCCTGCAATGCAGATTTTTATGGAAAAACTCTGACTTCATAAATTTTCTTAAAAATTTATATAATTTAATTAAATATTAGTGTGCATGCAGACAAAATCTGCCGGGCAGATTATTGCACTTTGAAAGTCTGTAGCTGAGCTGTTTTTTGAATTCTCAAAATGCAGACAAATCAAAGAATCAGCACAACGCTGATTCCATTTATGAGGCATAGTTGCTATAGCGGAATGAGCTGTTATTACTCCTGTAAGTGCGAAATCAATTGTCAGCAAGGTCTCTCCAATTTCATCAATTTTGGCCATACCTCTAACGAACCAGTCCAGGGTGCGCTAGTCTTCGCAATTTGTAGATTTCGTTTAGATAACTGTTGCTGTTTATCAGAGTAAAGATCCATAATCACCTAGGGATGGGTCCGATGCAGTAAGCACATCCAATGGCGGTTACAATCCTATCCTTTCCGTAGACCCTTTAACAGGCTTGGAGAGCATTCAAATATTTTTCATTCTTTAATAACTTAGCTTTGGTAGTGTAAAGTAGAAGAGCGCTCGGTTCTATAGGGATTAACTCCCGAACCTTTTCAGTATGCCCATCTTGATAGCCATTTAATTGAAATATTCTTTATCATTGGGTGGCAGACTGACACTTGCACGAGATCTCTGATGAGATTGTTAGACAAAGCTAAGAGGGGGACTTTTTTAGGACTGAAAACTATTGTTTTTAAGAGCAACCTAAATACTTATTCCTTTTGTGATGAAGGTAAACATGCAAAAATTGAAAGTTATGTAGAAGATTTCATCTTTATTACCATAAGAACAGCATAAGATGTCTGTTTGACTAATGATATATGCAGCTCGGTCCAGTTCGTTGACCAGTAAAAGAGTACTAAATACTTGATGAAGATTGAGGAAATGAAATGAATTGGCCTCTACCTTCTTCTGCATCAATATTATCGCAAAGTATAGCTTTTGCTGAGACTAACTCATGTCAACGCGTTTGGTGAATGTCTTAAGTCTTACGAGTGATCTTCAATGTTGGCCGTAGAAGACCACGTAATCGAAGCCTTTCCCCTTTTGTCGGGTCATCTTATTACACAAATAGAGGAACTCTTCTTGACATACATTTCTTTAAGAGTTGGCTTCCAATTCCCCCCTCGCAGCCTGGCTTATCCATGCAGACTTTGGACTTTACATAGTCCCAAAGGAAAAGTTTACGCTCTGTACAAGTATAATACCTCGATGAACTGGACAGAATAGAATCTGGCTGCTACCTATCGATGCTTAGTACGAAGTAAACCATAAAAATGTAGTTTTTCTTTCGAAATACAATTTACCAGAATTTCAAATTCAGAAATGCTTGTATAAATTGTTCCAATTCATCACAACTCCAGCATTCACCTCATTTAATCTATAAAGCAAGATCAAATGGACAGCTCTGTGACTGATCTCCAGTAGAAGTGACCAGAGTTCTCGCTCACACCAACAATCAAGATGCATACATTTTAAAACAATGTAAACTTGTCCTTTCAATACTTTGTTTTCTCTCAATAAAAAGCCTCCGTTTTTTTCTTTTTTATTAAATTTATTTATAAATAAAAAATTATCTTGCAGATATTTACAAATTAAAAAAAAAAAAGAAATTAAAATCTCTTATAAAAAAATGTTCTCTCATTTTTACTTTGATTAAAATTCTTAATAATTAAAAAAATCAATAATTATTGCAATGCCTGCCATAATAAATATTCATACGTCTCAAACATTATATACCCTAATTATTGTTTTAGTTTTATTATTTATTTTCGAGTGTAATTTTGTTAGACAAATTGACACCAAAATTTTCGATATTTCTTGTTATTGTAAAAACCGTATTTAGTTAAATTACAATTCAAAACTTTCAAAAATCAATAGTAAAAGCTTTGATTTGAATTATACAGTTTATTCTGGATCTAGATTTTTTTTTTGTTTTTGTATAAAAAAATATTATAAAAATAAATAAAACATAAAATAATAATATTAAGCAAAAATAAATAAATAAACTCCACAGTCTCTATGTAAGTTCGAATTGATCGGGTGCTAACATTAGCTTTAAATGGTTTTTCTCAAAGTTAAAAGTTTGCGCAAATCTTTTTTTTTGTCTGAATAAATAGTGAGTGGGCGTGGCCATAGTGTTAGGGGATAAAATCGTTTAAAAAACAGATAGGGCCGAAAAACCATTTTTACCCAATCATCTGGAACTTAATAGAAAGTGCGTCTTTCCCTATGTTTTGTGTTTGGCTGGGCATAAGACAATTACGCTCGCCGCAGTTTGTATAAAAATAAATACATATATTTTTTTGCATACTTTTTTTTTTTTGTTAGGTCTACCTCACTTAGTTGCTAAGTTATAGTAAAGATTTTTTCGTTTTTTTTTCTGTATAAAATGCATAAGTACGTTTAAACTTTCGTTTTTGTATTAAATTTTTTTCTTCTTGTTATCCTCATTGTGTTATGGTGGTATGTATGTGAGTTTTTGTGTGAGCGTGTTCTTAGTTATAAGTTTTAAGAATTCTACTTAAAAAACTATGCGGGGAAGCAGCGTCATGGTGTTGTTGAGGATTTAGGCAACAATCTTATGTGGTTGCATCCATTTCTTCATATAATAACAGAAGAGAGTCGAGATGTAGAGCAGGATCATCAGAGCACATGTGACGGCAAGAGCTAAGACGGAAGTCTTTGTTGGACATGGCTCGATAATTGTAACAGTCTTATCTGAAGTAAGAGAAGAAGACAAAGAGTTAAGAATACATTTCAATCGCTGATGTAGGGCGATACAAACCTTTAGCAAAATCTGTGCTTGGATCTGCCTTAAAGAATTCTCTCTTTTCATCACCGAAATCAAGCACAAGAATTTCTTGAGAAATGTTCATATCGTCGTCGGCTTCTTTGGTTTCGTTGCTAGAAAGAAAAAAAAACATGTTTCAAATATGACATTAAGATCTAATGGTTTCCGATTGAGATGTACAGAAGCCAATATTTGATCGTTTCATCGAAGATGACATGTTTCAACGCGAGTACCATTCAAGGTGCATGATTTCTTGGTCCATATATTCGGTGTGTCAACCCGGACGCTTCTTACAAAAATATACAAAACTTTTACTTTCCAATTTACCTTTCAATCGCACGACGTCTCCTCCTGCCTAGTGATTCAAATGATTCCATATTCCATTCGCACACGGCAGGCTCACAGGGTCCCAGACAATACTTAACATTACATTGGAAGATCACACCGTAACTTTCGGTGAAACGGAACGCCTCATAGGTAGATAGAAGAGCATTGCCATCAGCAGTAAATCCAGGGAAGATTGTTGGATCAGTTGGACAACCTTCGTCGTCGATGATCTTAAAGCTTGTACGTGCGTCCTTGGCCATGGCAATGCAGGAGCGGGCGTAGATTCCATATGGAGCTGTAAAGAGAATAATTTTCTTTTAGAATCTCTGGAGCCTAAATATGCTTCGCAATACTTACTATCTTCGGGAATTTCAATACGGAACATGAGCCGATCTCCGATACGTACAGTCTCGACTTCACGTTGTTTGGTGTCAAGAATACGAATCCTTGGTGGTGGAGCTTCAGGCGACGAGTTGATATGGATCATTTCTGGATCTCTGATTGGCATCATTCCGAAGGTGATGTTCTTCGAACTCATGTCATAAGTACACTTGACTTTGTAGATCTTGTCAGCCTTAGTCATCACAACGCTGTGGTGCTGCAGAACAACTGTGTTCGAATAGACGCCAGTCTATGGAAGAGAATGAATGTGTATAATTCGCGGAAAAAAGGTGTTACACTGATTCTTACCACACTCTGGGTATTACAATCCTGGCCAGCCATAGTCAAGTCCAACCTAAACGAGTCCGAATTGATGACATCAATGTTACAAGTCTCCGATCGTCCCAAAGCATAGATGCGACCGTTGAAAGGCTTATTTGTACGAACTTGTACAGCAATGCGGGTGTCCTTGCAGTGCACGGATACTAAAAAATTTACAAACAAATTCTCATTACTTTTCAATTAGCTTCGAAAGAGTCTATTCGAACTCACCATCGTAACAAGTTCCTGTCTTATCGCAATTGACATCAGCCCGGGTCTGGTTGTTCAAATTTGGATCTACGGTAGGTTCAAAGACAGGTGTGTCTTGTGTACTTGGTCCAGCTGGTGGAGCCTTCTCACACTGATTTTCGAAATATTGACCAATTGGTTCACCGTGGTCGATCAAGGGACGTTCTCCATTCAAATAAGTTGACGGACCATCAGGAAGAGTCTTATGATCCAAATGGTACAGTCTGCAATTATATTGGGAGCCTTGTGGTGTTCCAAGATACAAGAACGACCGACAGAGGAACTCAGTTTCGATTTCACAAGCGACACGACACGCCGACTCCGAGGTAACTTGCATTTCCTTATCGGTGTAATAGTGAAGTCCAACGTACTGAGCGACCTTCTCATCAGACACACCCATGCGTGCATTGGCAAACACTCTGGTATTCTTGCAAGCATGTTGGGGTTTCAAACATAAGTTCTCAAAGTAGTCGGTACCTTGTGCATCAACTAACTGAATATACTGTCCACTGCTGCGCCTATCCGAGTCACTTAACACGCATTTCATGTTGTTGTAGTCATATTCCACTGACCGACATACAAATCGCTTTTCATTCAAACACGCCGATAGACAAGCTTCCTTGGTACTGGTGTAGATCAAGGCATTATCAAGACCGCGAATGATTTTATTGGGAACTCTTTCGAAAGACCACGGCCTCAGACAGACGTTCTCACTGCGCAACTGTAACTTCACCATGTAGTACATGTTGGCTGACCTTTGCGGGACCGCTGACGGATTATGCGCACTCGAGTCATTCTGCAGCTGACAGTGCGTCTCCTGTGATGGTGACAGGGGATTCACAACGAAACTGAACGCGACAGCCTGACAATCCGGTTCCTCGCGGCACCAGCCCTGACACTCGTATAGCGACAGGTTTTTCACACTGTAGTATGATGTGCCGGCGAAATCGAAGTCTGTCAGCTTCTCGAAAGCCATACGTCCATAGGCGGTGGGGAGCAGGCAAGCAAAGCATGCAATTGTTGCCACTGCTATCGCAGTGTGGTACACAAAGTTCGACGTCCGCATCTTGAAGTAAACAGAAAAAATAATGAAGAATTAGATAAATCGTGATGAAAAGAACGTTAGAAGAGTATAAAAGGTTGTAGGTCAGTCAGACGTGTGTACTGTCTACAATCGTGTATTCGTCAAGATTCAGTGGAAGAGGTTACATAAATATGTTAGTCAACAACATGTTATGAAAGTAATAAAGCACAAAAATACTATGAAGTGGACACAAACGGTTAGGTGATAAAACAGACACAAAACACAAATTATGTCATAATTTAATATCGTTGCAGATAGATACAAGAAAAAACATGGCGTTGGCTATTAAGGTAGATGTTCTAAGATTTGGTGATACTTTCTACGAGTGCAATCAGTTTATTGGAGAAGTATAGCATTCACCATCACATGAGCCTGCATATCTTATTATTGAACACTATAGCAGGGCCATGAAGCATATAAGGCTTAAATGAAATAGAACTTTTGGTCGTCTGGGAAAGAATATCAAAGGAACCCTATACTTCTGTAGGTAAAGATGTATCAGATTGTGAACTCTATTACTATAGAGAATTATGGAGAAATTTCTGGTCCTATTCGCAGATATCTAACTCTTACATATCATCTTTGGGCTGAAAATCAACTCGGCAAAAACAAAAATTATCAGCCTGGGACCGAACTCATCAACTTATATATGCATTACTGGACAAATAGTTGAGAGAGTAGAGAGTTTCCAATACCTTGGAAGTATTGTCTCAACCGATGGAGGAACCGAACTGGATATAGCCAGCCGTTTGGAATCCACAGTTTGGCAAAGTAATGCAATAAGCCTAAACACAAAGCTACGACTGTTCCATTCCAACGTTGAATCCGTGCTGCTATGTGGATGTGGTACCAGGAGAGTGACCGTCACTATCACGAGGAAGCTGCAAACGTTTGTCAATAGGTGCCTGCGCTACATTTTAAGGATATTCTGGCCAAACCGTGTCTCTAACGAAAAGCTTTATCAGAGAACGGACCATGAACCTATAGGCACAACCATACGACGACGAAAGCGGCAGTGGATGGGTCACACTCTCCGAAAGGGTGACAGATCCATTGCTAGCCAAGCGATGCAATGGAACCCGCTTACCCAAGATGGTAGGATACGCGGCGGTCCTAGGAGTACGTGGCGCAGAACAGTGGAGAAGGAAGCACGGCAACTGGGAAAGAGTTGGGGTGAGCTGAGGTATATTTCCAGAAATCGCACACGATGGCGCGTAGGCGTTGTAGAGGCGCTAGGACCCACAAGAGGATACAGGATTTAAGTAAAGTCAGTAACTCTTACATATTGTAAATCTAGTCCAAGCAAAACGACTAATCTACAATTTATGGGATGCCAAGCTATGATATTGAACTAGTTCTATACAACCTAATGTACAAGCCAACCCAAAGCATCTACTTTTCACTATCTCTACTCAACTGGACCGACAGATTAAAACCTCATTAGATTCGCAAGCAATAGAAACACATTCAGTTTCATAAATTAAACAACTCGGTTGGCAGTTCACGCACTTGTCTTGATCACGTTTGACGACTCCCATGCCAGTGTGTACCAACCAATATTTTGCCACAAACAAATTAAAACCCCACCTGTCTTCACTATTCTAAATATAGGTGCCTATCTACATACGTACATATTTATGTGTGTTCTAAGAACTTGCTCTGCGAACATCTTTGTCTATCTCTTCCTGTTTCAAAGCTTCTTTCTCACATACAATTATTTTTACTTTTTTTTTTCTACAAATTGCCACTTGAGTAATGATATTTCTTCTTAATTACCCCACAATTAGGTGTCTTATCCCAGCCTATAAATTTTCTTCAACTACTTTAGATGACACGCAAAAGTACGTGTAAAAAGTTAGAAAAATATATAAATCAAAGGACACCGCCGACAAAGCCATCAGAAAGGGATAGGGCAAAAAAGTAGAGAAAAAAAAATGGAAGTTAAATTTAATATCACCGTAGTCTTAGGTTATTTAATATTTAAATTATTCCACAAAGTATCTATTACCATCCAATGTGCATTTCGATGACTAAGCCATTAACTGACGGCATCTAGGCGCTATGTTGAGTTAGAAAAATGTGCAAGTCGATTAAAAAAGGAGGGATAACGATAGAACATACTTACATATGTGGTAGAGGAATTAAGAAAATCTAAAATGATGAGCAGAAATTGCTACAGAAGGTAGAAATTATCTTTACGTTACATAAAAACTATGGTCGAGGACGTGATGGACTTAGAATTACAATGTATTTTCTTTTTACTTGTTTTATAATGATATCGGAACGTAGATACAGAGATGGGTAAGAAGATACGAAGATACTCCAAGCATGATTGACACGTTGGAAAGCTTTTTGTAACAGTTGAATGGGTTTCTAGTCCCGGAGACAGGCAATTAATCACTTTAAAATGAAGTTCTAGTTCTTGTTCGTGATTTTTTCATTATTTCATTGAACTTCATTTTGGAGAATGCACACTTCGACGGATATACGAGTATCCCCCGCTGGTTTTTCAAATTAGAGAAAAGTAGCTCAGTTGGAGTTGGAATAGACTTAATGTTTAACCACAAATCATTACAGTTTGAAAATCGGAACGTTTTGTTTGAGAAGTATAAGTAACGATTGGTTTTTCTAAGATAAATTAATGATAGTTATAGAACAACACCGTTTGCATTATATAATCGAGTGGATGGGGGTAGGTAGTTCTGCAAGTACCTATAAAGGGTGTTTTTTGAGGAGTTAGAGAACGTTTTTTTTTTTAAACAATAAAGACATGAATTGAAATTGAATTAAATATTTGTATTCATTAAGATTGACTAGTGACATTTTGTTTTGAATACGACTTCAGGCTGACGAAGCGCATCCTTTCGGTCCTGCTTTGGGCCACTCTTTCATTGCATTGTGAGTTCTATTCATTGAGTGAAATTACCAGAACTGACCAATGATTTTGCATAGTCCCATAAAAAGCAATTGAGTGACATAATATTGCACGATCTCGGTCGCCAATTCTATTTACCATTGATGTCGTGAAAACTTAGCCTCTGTAAGTCAACCTTTTCATCGGCAGTACAGCATGGTCTTAACCAATTTCTACCATATTTTTGAAGTAATCGTTGACAAAAATTCTAGCTCCGCACCCATCTTTACAAACATAAAGGCTTAAACTGTGTCCTTTTATGGAACCATTTATTTTTTTTCCGCACCAGAACAGTGTTGCCACAATTATAACAAAGTATCATAAGTGATACTTTTTAATTTCTGTAAACTGCGGCAACACTGCACCAGAAATGTCAGTTTGGCTCATTCACAATCTCATTGCGCCACAGGTAAGCATTCTCTCTAAATGCGTTCAATAAAAAGCTCGACTTAAAGCTGTTCAAGACCATAATCCGCCAGCACCTGACCTGACCATAGTCTCATGGCTTTATTTCAGGGACCAGTTGAATTTTTTACTTGTGTAGGCCACGATATTTTTGCTAAATTGTCCACATTTCGAACAAAGACGCAAAATGTTGCGATTGATGCTCATTTGACATTATTTCTGTGCGCAGACTACGTTAAGGCGGTGTTGGCTTTGCACCATGTAATGAGCTCAGTTGTAATGGTCCAAGAGGTCACGTAATCTTCCACACGTTTCACGAATCGGAGACGGATTTTCAAAATACGAAGCATTCTTCTGGTGTATAGGATCAACTATAGTTGAATTAAGTCCTTGAACGCTGCTAACGCTGCTGCCAATTGACATCGCCAAGACGGCTAGTAACACGATTTGGGAATGTGGTGCGCAAGATATCGATTGTGGCATTCGGTGTCTGGCATGAGCATGACGCGCCATCCTGCACGAACCAGAGGTCGTCCATGTCTTCAATTTTCGTAAAAAAAAGTTCGTTAACATGGTTCTTTAAAGCCTATCCACCGATGCGAAGTTTCACACTCTCGGCTACAGCAACCACATTCTCTTCAGTGCGTACCGTACGCGTGTTTAGCAGATAAGAATCATCTCATTTTATGATGTGGATGGCTAATTTAGTCTCTGTAGATAACGACCCAGAAATCTTTTTGACAGCGCTTGTCAGTTTAACATTGAAACTTGAAAGATAGAATGTTAAATATGCAGTGCGTAATTGTCATCTCTTAATGTACTTACTCCAATAGCAAATAAAATTAGTTTAAGTGCATCCATTAGGTACCTAATCCCTCCATCAACTATCAACACTTCTCTTCTCTGAAACAACTGTAATTACACTTTAACCTGATTCTTAGAGAACAGATTGTTTTAGGAAGTCGTCAGGCTTAAAAAAAGGAAAATAAGAAAAATATAATTTTCCCTGCTCGACTGATTGCATACGAAAAGCAATAAGAAAAGCCACTACAACCAACCAACCAAGAAACAACCACAAATTGAATCGGAATATTCCCTTGGTCAATCTTCGACGCGGCCGATTCGGATTTCTTGTCGGTTCCTAAACTCATTTTCTCTTCTCCTTCAGCAGTGGGCATAGGGGAGCCTCCGTACAACCTGGCGACGATAGAATTATTATTATGATTATGATTATGATTACGATTTTTTCTTATGGGATGCAATTTTCCCACCAACTTCTATTAAAGTTGTTGTCTACCCAGACTGCATCTCTATGATGGGAAAGATGAGACTAGTGCAAGCACGATGGTGCTCTTTGATGAGACCCTTATGGTCAGTGTGCGTTGCTGTAATCAAGAAATGTTCTCAGCACGTGATGAATGCAAATTTTTCTCATTAGATTCTTAGATCCCCCTTTTGGTAATACGAAAGGTACACCTCCTTTTCCCCAGATAGTGTCATTTCCAGTTCAAGAAACCAAATTTCAACAACAACAACGTCTCGGTTCATATCTCATACAAACGACATTTCTCACAGAGCAGTTGAAGTATACATAGTTTTATAAAGTTCATTAACTGTGCAGTTATCCAGAAAATGAGTATCTTATGGATACGTCGTCGGTTGACAAGTTGTTTGCGGTTACTATTTTAAATTATCTTTATCTATCTGTTGTGTCTATCTGTCTTCATCAGTTCTATCTGTCACGTCTCCCCACTTTCAAAAAGCAAGGCAAGGTATTAAGAAAAAAAAAAAGCTTCTATGTGCAAAATGATCTCTCTTCGGTACATTACCTAGAATTGCTTTGTCTTTGGCTCAGCAAGATACATAATTTTCGATGAACTTGAATAACCTGCACGCCGCCTTCTGTATGTGTGGTAGGTAATAACGGAACACAGCATTAGATCATGTTAGACAGAAGAAACCGCACTAGAATAGCTGTTGTTGTGGACTTTTCTTTTTCACGGTTAATTAGCCGTGAAGTTGTGTCAACTTCGAGAGGAGAATTTATCACGTTTTTGAGTGATTGTCAAATAACCATTACGTCCGATGGATGAATGAGATATGCACTACGCGAAAGATTGAATTTTTTTTTTTTAAGTTGAGTGGAAACTTTTTTTTTAACATTTGGCAAATAACTGAAGGATTTAAATTTACGGTGAGTAAGCTAGACTTAGTTTTAACTTGAAAATGCTTCTTCAAGTTCTTCAAATCAATGAAGACGTGTATATTCACTCTGGTTCAAGGTCCATAACATGTGTTATCCAAATTCATAATTCACCTCAATTTTATTAACATATACGTAAGTCAAAATTGCCTCTTATTTGAAGAATGAGTATGCCGCATGACTGTTGATCTACTGTGCCCCTACTAAAGGCTTAGAATCCCCTTTTATGTGGGTTGGCAGAGGAAACGAAATACCTCCGCCGCACTCAGGTCAGCACTGACCCATTGTGTTACCCAAACTTCCCATGCTTATACTCACTCGTTATCTGTGTATACAAACTGATGTTCTGATGAAGTTCAGTAACATGTCGGTATTGACATTGGAGAGTTCTCCTAGATCCTGAAAGAAGTGCTTGCCGAGGAATTTGTACCTGGAATGTTGGAGTCCAAGGCACTGGCAGAGGAAGTGGGTAGTGTCTTCTGTAGCTTCCTCATCGCCGCATCCTCTACAGAGTTCTTCTTCCGTCCGACGTAGTTTCTTTAGGTGGTACCGCAGAGTGTTGTGATCCGTGAGTATCCCCACGAGTAAAGACAGTGAACGTCTGTCCTTGCGGATAATTCTCTCGGTCCTTGCTTTGTCAAAAGTTGGCCATAGTTGTTTTGCAGTTTTGCAAGTGTATATGGACTTCCATCTCAAGTTCGCCTCTCTCATAGCCAGTTTCCCTGCTTTAAAGTCGGTTAGTTCAAGTGGGTCCGATGAAGTTTTCCTTGCTAATTCATCTGCCCTTTCATTTCCCGGGACGCCCTCGTGCCCAGGGACCCAGCAGAGTAGAATCTTGTGCTGTGTTCCAAGAGCCTTAAGCTCTTCGTGATGGCGGTATTGCTGTGATAGCTGCCTGGCAGTCGATAAAGAAAATGATATCTTCTGGCGGTATTGCTCTTACGGCAGACTCACGGCCGCTGTTGTCACTGCCATGACCTCCGTTTGGAAAACATTGCTGTGGTCTGGGAGTCGTATAGATCTGGATATACCCAGTGATTCGGAGAAGATTCCTGACTCTACACCAGTGTCCATTTTTGATCCATCAGTCTAAACAGCCATGGATTCGGCATTTGGTATGCGGCTGTCTTTCCACTCATCTCTGCTAGGGAAAGCTGAGGTAAATGGTGTTTTGAAGTCGAGGTAAGGCGTAGTGTAGTCTGTTTAGGGTGTATGGCCGAAAAATCTGCCAAGGATGGTCGCGTGCCCTATCGTACTTGACTTCCAGCACGCAGTCTGACTTATTCTTAAGGCACTGATGGCTGCTGTTGAACTCGGATAGATGTCTAGCGGAGGTAGGTTGAGAAAAGCACTGGTGAGAACAATTTTAAAATTCTCCCTTTCTTAGCTTGCATCATGCCTCGAATATTATTGTCCCAACTTCACATCCTGTTTTTTTCTCTAGTACTTCTTAAAGGATTTGTTCTGCTACTCCAACAAATGGCCTTCGAAGGTCTTTAATGCCAATTTTCTGACGAGACCAAGTAAAGTAGCCAACAAAAGACCACCTTATTTCTTCTACCCAGTTCGTTAGGTTTCTGCAGGCACTTCCACATGAGTTTAGATCAGGCTTAGCTACAATGGCAGCATGTACATATATACTTCGGCCCGAAAAGTACTAAATTCCAAAGTTGAATTTGATTTTAAAAATCTGAAGGTATACAAGCGGATATTGCCAACTATGCCAAAGAGCAACATTTTTTTTTACTGCTTAGAGGTCACAAGGAAACGGTTGCTCCAGCATTTGCGGATCTCATTAGCCCGGCGGAAAGGGCTAAAATTTTTTAAAAATCTGTTCCTCGGTTATGGCTATAGAATGTTTTTATTCGTGGAAAAATGTATACCACGTTTATGGGTTCCTTCTGGCCTAATGCATGAGCTTCATTTGTCTAGTTAAGGTAGACATGCATGGCGTGGAATGCAATTAGATTGCAAAATGTCATGAAACTGACGGTGTAAGTTTGCCACACGATTTCACGTGGTGTGGCGTTCCGGCAAGGAAAGATACCAAATAACTAAAGAACCAATTCTTTCTGTAGGCCTAACTGATTGCAAAGTTTTGGCATCGTAAGGCGTATTGTTGTCGAAACAGTATGGTAATTCAAAAATTAAAATTTATCAAAGAAATCAAAGATTAACTTAAATGTCAATACTCAAGTTCGTTCGTAGCTAAAAACATCCGAGTGTGTATACAGAATCGAGAAACTTAATTAGCTAAAAATAGCCCACATGAACATCCTTAAATAGAGTTATAAATTAATGTATTAAGGTTCAGTAAGATATATCAAGATAAACCGAAAGGATACAGCTCGTATGCTCGTTAAATTAAAATTGTTTCTGCTCATTAAACTAAAAGCATAAACGTTTCCCATCAAAAAGTCGCATTATCTTTATGTTTTGTATCTTTTTTTATTCCTATCTTGCATCTTGCAAAACATTCTGTCAAACTTGCAAGAACCTTGCATCTGATATCTGTGTTCTTAATCAATTTCGCATGCGTTCTCGACTGTAGCACGACAAATAATTTCACAGAAACACACCATATAATTACAAGACAAACATTCAATTGAAATCTTGATCTAGATACTTATTTGTTGAATTGCCTTTGCTTGCTGCCTCCGTGTCGGTTGAAGACAAACTATCAATGTCCGGCGCACAGTGATTTTCCATGGTGTTGCCTCCTATAAATGACTAATCTGCGGAATTAATCATATTATCTACCGGTCTCTCTGTTCCATTGGAATGTTTACACTCGCGTTCAACAAACACACCTGTTTCCCAATACGACAAGGAGCACCGCCGCCGCCAGATAGATGCACAGAGTTAAAGAAGAGGTTACTCGCTGCTGATTACAGAGTGTGTACGAGTGTTACGTACGTATAGTGCCAAGGTTCGAGATAGAAGACGCATCTTTCATCACATCGCTGCAATGAAGGTCTTTCACCTCTTTCTGAGGAAGAAATAAGCGCCCAGCGCGGTGTATAGTTGAATTTCTATTATTATTTCATCTTTACTCGTCGTCGTCGCCCCTTCTTGGACTTTTATTACGTGGTTTGTTTTGCCCCGCACTCTGATGCAGTGCTCATAATTAGCCCTTTTGATCGAATTATAGGCTATCTGGCTACAACCGAGACAAGAATGAGTCTCTGAAACCAGTCCGCCATTGCCTTAGTGTTGTTCTTCTTCTTGGTCGTATTCTTGGACTACTTGCTTCTTTTTTGTTGATTGAAATGGTAATCATTAGTTACAAACTATGGGTAGCTATCTATCTTTGTGTAGATATACAGATTTAGTGAGCATTGCACACCTTTTCCTGCCACCTTGAGATAGTCGTGTTTTTTTTTCAAAATCGCTACAGGACACAGCGCGACCGATGGTCTTTAATTATTTCGTTTTGGATGAGTTGAGTGCGTATGGACATGATTTGATGAATGAATAAATAAATGGACGCCATTAGATCAACAGGAATGATAGAAGATTGAACAGCGAAGCAGAGCAAGTAGGCGGTTAAGGAAGTCGGCTGTTGGTTGTCCAAGAATTATAGGGTGCGAAGTCAACGAGAAATCTAAAAGGCTGAAGATTAATTTAAAAATTATGTATTGAGTACTGGGAGGACATGGTTCAACTGATAAGTAATGAGTTGCTGTCAGTGTAGGCGCAGAAGAACGGGCAGGAGTAAGGCTGACTCGAGGATGGTGGCACGTATCTCATTGGGAGGTTTTTTTTTTAAAGTTGCCAGAGCGTGACAATATTAAATAACGTAGCCTATGTAATCTATGCTGAAAGAGGAGTTGTCAGTGGAGTTCAGAAGCCCTTCTTCTTTGAACTTTGGGATACGATAGATCGCAGTGTCATATGGATACTTTTTAAGCCATAAGAATTTCATACAACTCCTAAGTATTTATTGAACTTATTTTGATGGAAGCATGGAAGATATTAAGTTTTGTTTTCTAGTCAGGATGTTGACTTTATAACAAACTTACTTCACATTTTCTGCTGAAAGTTATTCGGAGTATTCCAAGTAGAGACCTAAGTTGTTCTCAAAGTCTTGGATCAATATAAACCAAGAGTATGTCCATCTACATATGTGTATTGACATAGCAGTGCTATAGCCTAATGTCGCAAAATCTGCGACCATGATCCTAAGGATTCTGCGAACCTAGGGCCTTGACTCTAAGGCAGCACAGTGCCATTTAAATAGAGCTCGTATTTTCATTCATATGTTCATGTATGTATGTACATATACAAAATGGTGCAGTGTCTATCAATGGTAAGTTCAAGTAAGTAAGTGAGACTTCGTATTACATCATGAAGCCTCGAAATCTTGCCGGATCACGAACAAGTCTTAAACATGGTGCCGTTTTATGCGCTCATCCTCCATTGTACTCTGTCTAATAGACGTTTATTAAACTAAATGGCCTACTAAATATATTAACCTTTTTCTTAAGTTTGTCTTCAGGACATGTGTTCTTTCGCTTTGTCTTTTCTCTTCTTAGATTTCTTTAATAACAAACTACAAATCTAAGTACGAGACATCCATAATTCATAATAATAGGAATCTTTCAAAGATACATGTCTTTATTTATGAAAAATTAAAGAGAACCAAGTTCATCATGGAACTACAGTCGTACCTTTTAACTATGCACACGCTCCACAAATAAATAAAAGAAGAACATAACCACAGCGCATGAATAACGATTTCCTAGATAGTTTTTGCATCTCTATTCCACCTTGCATTTATGATGTCAGTAAAAGCCTCCGGCCATAAACAACTTGTAACAAACTAAATGTATATACTCGAAAGATATTTTTCGCATCCCTGCAGAATCCTGTATCTTTTCTTACCACTTGTTGCACTGCCTTGTATTAGCAGATAAACAAATCGTAGATAGAGTCTCTCTCTCTAGTGGAATTAATTCGCCTCAAGGTTATATGTATATGAATAAGCCGCATATGCAGAATGTGAATAGCATTTCCGGTTCAAGATTAAAAACAAAAAAAAAAGCAAACTAATGCCACTCGCATAAGAATGAGGAACCAATTTCGATGTTCATTGCATGTGGCATGTGGGAGGATCCTTGTCATAACAAATACTCTGTAAATGCTCTTATGAAGTACGACCGATAGTTGGCCTGTGCAAATTATAAACATTTTTCCTTTGATATCAAGAATATGTTCGAGAATAAATCTTTGAGCAGAACTCTTTGGCATTTGTAAACATTTATAACCGTGCAGATGTTCGCCTGTCGAGTCTGTCATGTTGGTCATTAATCGATTACAATTGTCATGTTGTGCTGGTATAAGCCCTTAAACCCAGGCACTGCCTGCGCATACTATGAGCAATAAAATTATTCGTTTAACGATTTACTTCTGAGGAATCGTAGCAAATTCGATTTCTATCTTGCTCTTGCTGTTGAAGTTTAACGCATGAAGATTGTAGGTTGCAAAATGATTTATAGGGATTACAAATTTTTAATTATGTTCATTACGAAGTACGATGCATGAATAAGTAAAAAGACATTCAAGTTGGGAGATAAGGACGGTATGGTTGCGTGTGAGCTGGGCTTACCTCATGACTTTATAAGGTTTAAAATGGATCGCATACATATGTACATATATGTAAATTGGAATGTGTTTTACTGCATTTTTGTATAAAAGAGTATTATTCTGCAATGGCGCAGTTTATGTACATACTTGCTTCTTTAGCTCTGTCGAATGACAGGCGTTTATTTGCACAAATTTAGCAAGATTTTGGTACTATAAGTCTGCCAAATTTGGGCACATAAATAGAAAACAGGTGATTTAGGTGCCAAGGCTCAGTAATTAGTTGAACTATTGTGCATGTGGTTTTCGGCCCCATCTCATGCAAACGTCTAACACATATTCTAAAGTGTTACTATTTTCAGAAAGCTCCTTGTAAACAGATATGGCATAAGAAAAGATTGACTTAGGCCAAAAATCCACATATCTTAAATCAATCAATGCAAATTTAAAGTACATATTCATTGCTTTCTTAGTTCAGGGGAATAGCAATGTCGATTGTGAGTACTAGTCTTATGATCGATTTTAAGTATTTCACGACTTCTATATCGCAAGACAGATTTAAGCCTGCCTCGTATCATTGCGATAATTCTCTCAGTTGTTGCGCTGATTTTAATGGAAGTTTTATCCACAGAAAGGACGTGGAACATTTGGCGCAGTGTCCAGCAACTGAAGATGTAACTGATTACGCCTGGCGTTCTCCATCAAACTAAAATACTACCTAACTGGCAGGCGAACTACTACAGGGCATACCGCATCTGTTAATTTCGGACAAACACCCTATCTACAGCCTAATGCCCTCTTACAATCCTATAGTGGAATAACAACTCTTTTGATAAGTTCGCGTACTTTCTGTGTCGACTATAAGACTAGGTGACGTATTCAAAAAAAAATAGGCAGTATTTCTCCTATACATATTCCTTTTCGTGACCTCCTGGATTCTGTACATTTTTGTGAAGAATCAAGTCTTTGCCAGATTAACACTGAAATCGCAGATATTAATCTACTTCATAGACTTAGACAAAGCGCTTTCTATAAGATCTCGCAGAATTGTTAGATAATTACCATAAATTATAATAGCTACATCATTCGAGTAACATGTGACTTCTATCCTTTTTGATGGTAGGGATTTTGTCATTTACAGTATGGAGCCAGAGGTGTGGTACTAGCAACCTTTCTTGCGTCCTTCTGTGTTGAAATTCGGACTGTTGAAATGGAAACAGTATGTGTCACAAGAGTGATTGGGTGCAGCTGCAAGTCTTACCAGTGAATCTAGAAATTAACCACATACTAACCTTAGTTATAGTCATGTCACTAAAGAGGAAGGAGCTGAAAGTTCAGGAGGTGCTTAAGTGAATGTCGGTACATATTGTATTACATTATGTTATACACTTTACTTTCTAACAAGTCACAGACTTTAGTCTTTAAGATGTTTTATGATATTTGTAGCAATTAGAATATAGCCCAACGAATATCTACTGCACCAAGCAGGCACACGTACTTGGAAGCACGGCTTACAGCTTGATTTCAAATTGAATTCGGAAGCAAGGACTTGCAGACATACCAGACAGATGTGCCAGAAAGTAGCTGCTTTGAAAGAAATGACTACGAATGAGTGGAGGCCTTGTGTACTGAATACTAGGGAGCCATACTCTTAGCCCTAAGAAGGCTATAGTAACAAGGGCTAAGACCTAAGGCGAGAACTCTATACAGGAGCTGATAAGGCAGCAAAAGGCATCAGTCAGCTCAATTGAGCACTTGCCAAGTAAGAGCAATTGCTGTTTGGATTAATAAATCATAAGATCAAAAGAGATCTTTACTATAGCAGATATGACTTTAAAATTGAACAATCCTTTAACAAAAGCAATCTTTGTACTCATTTCTCGCAGCATTAAACTCCTGTTGAATCTTGGCTATTATCTCAGCTATTAATTGTCCGATTCTTTACAGGTTGCACATCTGAAGCCGCAACATCCTCTCCATTTGTAGCAGAATTCCTGTAGGCTAACCAAGGCGATTTTGTTCCACATTCTACTACTGACCACAACATGACTTGTACTTGTACCTCTTACTGCATTGTATTACTTAATAATAGTGCTTATGCTCAAGAGGTTTTAGTTTTCCGTTAGGTCTACTTTGACTGAAGTGCACACATAGTAGTTGCCACCCAAAAAAGGTGAATATTACTTCAAAGAGCTCGTGTGTGTGGATATAGTGGTTTTTAACCTGTTGACCCACATTTCCGACGTGCGTTTGTACGATGATCAAGTTAATAAATTAAAACAGAAGCGTTTTGCCGTTAAAAAAGAAAGGTGCATTGTTAAAGGTTTGTTGTTGTTGTTGTAGTTGTAGTTTTCTGTGTTCATTACATTTTTGCTTTATCGCTTTATCGCTATAGTGCGTTAAGTGGAATACAGTCGAGCACACGCGATGGAAACATTTGTTAAGTAATTCATGCTGTGAGGGGTAATTAATTTGTAGTGAACACTTAATGGATATGGAGTCATCATATTAAATTTTGTTTCATAGTCTAGATGATGTTGAGGATTTAGATATTTCTTTATGTACACTCTACGATCTGGGTGGCTAATGATGTTGTCTTTATCTTTATTAATCCAGAATATTTGCCTATGATTTCATGCATCTGGGTGGTAAGCTGTTCAAGTCGTTAGAAGATTGTTGTGATTGAAGAACTGCTTTCAGTCTATCGGGAGTATGTGGGTCTTTTGCTACACAGGAAATTGTAGTTATTTAAAGACATGCTTTTAATCCGTTCTTTTAGAGAAGGGAAAAACCTCTTAAAGAAAAAAATTCCCAACTGTTTCATTGTACTCACTGAAAAATTGTATTGGTCAGTTACAAAGGTGACCACCTAATTCTGATTGTAGCGCCACTGAACCCACCTCCAATAGGAAAACACTCGTAACATTAATGGAGAACTTCCTCTATAAATAACAAAGCTCTTTCAATCATAATACTTCTTCGGTTATGTCTGAATTTGAAAGGAAGACACAAAATTTGTTAAACATATTCTCCTCTGACAACAGCCAATTAATTTTCAGTTGACATTTTAATTTGAACTTATCGTCACATCAAGCATTTCATTGCTTCCTGCCTGCAGGTGGTCGGTCGGTTAGACCCCAGTGATAGTCGATGACAAACATTATAAATTGATCATGATGGGTAAGCCAAAATGGTCGTCAAAATATCGTGAGGGGTCTTACATATTTTAACATACCTAATCTGTTCGATGTAAGGTGTTGACAATAAATTAATGTGGGTGTTAAGTAATGTTGAAGTGCATTCAAATGGTAGCAACGATTGTAAAGATATATAGACGTAAATGGTACGGTCACGTCATTAATCAATGAACCACGGAGTAATTATGTAGACATGGGATTACACATTGTGAGTGTGGATATATCATTGTATGTACATACATATTGATTGATGAGGTGTGATTGGCTATTAAGAGGACTTTTATAGAAAATATGTTCATATGTAACTGCTTTTTTTCTTTCAGTTATTATTAATAGTTGTAATTATATCGGTTTGTATCTATTGTTTTTTTTTACTATATCTTAAGGTATATGTTCTCCACTCTGTTGGATGCAAAATGGACACAGGTCGTGAATTAAATACACTACCATATTTTGACATCGTATGTGATTGGTCTTACCAAAATCAGCCCGCCTGTCGAACTTACGAATCTATGGTCTAAATGGAGCATTAAAAATTACCGACAGCTATGGAGGAAACACCACGAAAAGGTATCACATTTTTCTTCAACAGAGTGTGTAAGGATCAGCCTTTGCCTTTACATACTTACACAGGTATATTATTCTTCAAACCATTTGATTTGGTGTCTGATGAAATTGCTAAACAGATGCAAAAATATTCTCCCTTTTTGATGTTAGCAAGAAAAGGATAATAGAATAGGTCGTCCCTACAGGTTCTACGGAAGTCGTTGTAGGGAATGTCAACTCTATTAACGAGCTTTCCTAAAGCACATCTCTCTAGCGGTTTTGCACTGCCCTTTTTCAAGTATTAATTAATTACCTCATTCATTGGATCGACGTGTACAAGGTGAGTTTAGGACATTGACACCATAGTGCTGGTGGCGCTAATGCCATTGTTTTATCCAGTAAGCATTTTGTTAAGCCTTTTCTTGCACTTTCTTTCCTTTTTACTTCTTTTGCTGAGGAGTTATTAACTCTTGCAATAAAATAAAGCCATCAGCAGTCAAAATTATAAGTGTGAACGCAATGAATAGTATAGTACCAATAAAAGGACCTACAGTTCTATGCCGGTTTCGAGAAGCTTTGTCATGGCGGCCATACTAGTAATGCGAAAGCCAATATTTTCGTGTCAAGTTGATGCGTTTTGTTGCACAGAACCGCATTAAGTGCAGCTGGACTAAAAAAAACATCCGAAACACTACTAAACGAGGTCCACTCGTACTAGCCCCATTCTTATTCTTTCGGAACCTTATCCTTAAAAAGGCAGTCAAAAAGACTTTTTGAACTTGTGGCAAGTGAATACAACTTGTTCCTGATCAATCTTGAGAGGCTTTTCCTAACATTCGGTTGATTACTCTCAGAAGCTGTTCACATTTAATCCGAATTTTTGCTGTGATCTTTCAAAATTCAAACTAAAATTTCACATCCAAATTCACACGCATATAGATATGCATATTATGTCATCGAAATTAGCATCTATTATTTTTGTATGTCATTTAGTTTCATTAGTTTCATTTCATAATTAAAAAATATGGGTCGTCTAACATTATATCAAAATTTACATCTTATCTAAATATTCATCGGCATACCAGAATCTAATTCTCCGATTACCACCTCCACATTAATGTTTGTGAATATTGAGAAAATCATAATAAAATTATAATTTATTCCTTAGCATAGCAGAAAACGGGGAACTAAATTAGACCAATAAATTTACATATATACACACAGGCTTGGGTCTTGCATATATAGGAATAGGTTCATATTTCTGGTGCCTGGTTACCGCAAGATTTTAATTCCCGAATCAATTTTTCAAAAGCTTAGATAAAGATATTTGTTAGAATGGATTCTTTCCTGCTCTCTACGGAGAGGTTAATTTGCATACGAATAGAAGTGAACGGTTGCGTTATTTATTCCTCTTCTTCTCCTTTGTCTGTTTTGGATTTCTTTTCGAATTAAAACTGTTCTTGGAAAATTTATATACATTATGTGCACGAGAATCTTTTGTGTCCCACAAGGGAAGAACTTTGTTTTTTTTTTTTTTTTTTATCAAAGTGCATCACACAAATCACTAAGGAAATTCTTTTATCCCAACGAATGTTTTGCTCTCTCTCGTTGGCATGTCGTGATGGCAAAGTAAATTTGTTTAGTCAGTAAGAACAGATGGACGCGCCCGTGATTAGTACCATTAGCGGACAAAGTTCAGTGTACTACGAGTATCTTTTACCTTGGAACATGCTAATTGCTGGTACCGTATGGTGTAGTGTCATTGATGTTAGATAGTCAGGTCAGTTTAAGAGATACTTGAAATTGGAATAAAAACAAAATCGGAACGGGATTCGCATAGGGCCGGAGATGAAAAAAAAAAAACTTTCATTTCCCATGAAAATGGATGGGAAGGGGAACAAAGAAAGCGAAAAATACCAGCGAAGCAAGAAAGACATTCCGACAGACATGTACGTCTGCGGTTGAATAAGAGGAAATAGAATGTTGTGGCAAATGGTAGAGGTAGGTAAGTCAATGAAATAGAGTGTTGATGATTGATATATTCCTGGATCCTAAGAAAGTTTGCACGTACAAGTGGCACAGTATGAGAAAATATATAAAACCAAGAGATTATAGCGCTATGTGCTCAGTAATCTTATAATGACTGAAAATATTGAATACCTATGCATGTTTGTACATAATATCATCGATAAAATGTTGATGCTTTATCTCAATGCAATGTAGCTTCGACATGATGGATATATGAGAGGCAATGTAGACTGATGGTTCAAGTTAGGTTTTATGGAGTATTAACCGCCAGCCTTTTAAGTTTAGGCTCATACAATATGTAACAAAAGTATACGTATGTAGATAGACTGGTAAATTGTGTACCACAGTCAAACTATATTCGTTACCTTGTATTAGAATAACTTCAGGTCCATCCTTACTCATTTGGAATCTATGTCTCTTGAAAAACTTTCAAACTCAAGGTGGAACAGCATACACCGAGTGTGCTGATAAGAGATTGTTTGGTCGCAGGTCTGCTGACTCTGTATACAAGGACTACATTCGGTTTTAATCTAGTTCTCCCATGGTACATTGGGCTCATTCATATGCGGCTTCCCTTAAGCATACAAAATAAATAGCACCTGACGAGCAACTAGTCATAGGTATTAGTACCTTGAGGTCCTGTATTGCTACCGACGACCACATCTTTGAACATAACCTCTTGGCTTGCAATCGAACTCTCCATGAAGTTAAGAAAATGCTGTCAATCTGTTCCACAATCTGAAATCTCTAAATGTGTCGGATCCATAAAAGCCTATTCCTGCTGCTTGGTCTTCGAGAAGTCTGAATGCTCTACTGTTGAAAAGAGACACACACCTGAAACCTATATCAAAGCAGTTATCTATATTTTGCCGATTCATCATCTTTTATAGGGATAGAAGTCGAATGTGATACGGACTTGTAGTTGTGTGTTAAACAAGTACTTGTCACGTTGTGATCCTTGAGTGCTAAACCAGGATTTGACCGCCAGATAGCAAGACACCTCTTGTACCTTTTGTATGGGTTGTAAAAGTTAAACCTGTTAAATGTAAATAGGATTGCATAAATTAAAACATCAAATTATAATCCCTTTTTCGAATAAATATACACTAAACAAATCTCATCTTTACAAATAGAATACACCAAAGAAAACAATAACAATTTTTTTTTTGCAGTAAAAATGGTAGATAAGGAGAAACGCA
This sequence comes from Chalcosyrphus nemorum, assembly GCA_949716465.1. NCBI lineage: Eukaryota > Metazoa > Arthropoda > Insecta > Diptera > Syrphidae > Chalcosyrphus > Chalcosyrphus nemorum. The sequence goes on from OX454332.1 coordinate 37,022,504, forward strand.
AAAGTGATTCTAATTGAGAATAAATCCCTCTAAAGCTTGTTCTTAATAACACTGATTTGAACTTCATTAAGAAAGGTTGAGTCTTATCCTACAACAGTGTCGTTAACAGCTCTCTGTGAGTATGCCTTCGCCTTACTAAAACATTAAACAGATGACACCCTCTTTAAAAATGTCAGTAATTCCTTGGATTATCGTAGATTATTCTGATTTACGTCCCATTAAGTTAACTTTATCTACAAATTTATGCATTTGCTTCCATCTTTTGTATTCCAAAAAAAAAAAAAACCCACAAATTTTATTCAGGCAACCTGTAGTGACTTTTCGTTATTTACAGGTGCTCTCCTGCTATTCAAATGAATGCCTCTACGCGATACCTTAAGCCCCTATTTCTTGTTGTGAACCATCGTCATCATAATTCCGGAATTTATTCTCCCTACATCATCATAATGAAACCTAGCACCTATTCAAAGTTCCCATCTCTCTCTCTTTCGCCCTTTCGTTCCCATTTTATGATACAAAAAACAAGATACGGAAATCTAGACGCTCATCCCTATCTTCGTATACATATCTCCCTTTTGTAGTGAATCCAACTGGAGAATCTGACTTTTAATCCAGAGAATCTCATTAATTCCATGGTATGGTCATGGTATAAACGACTTTGCATGTTCGCTAGCAATTACAATATCAGGAAACAAGGACGCGCGCGTCTTCGCGTATATAATTTCTACACGCAAACACTTAAATCAATTTCGCTTTTTTTTTTTCTTTTTTTTGTATTATTACTCTCGTAGATACTTTTGTATCGGTGTAGCATTGGAGCACGGGAAAAAAATCCCCTCGAAGCGATTGAAATTCTAAAACAGACATCGCCCTCTTCGATTCTTGGATGCATGTGTTGGGAAATTAATTTAAAAGTATCCTTAGGCGGAACTGGAGGAATCTCAAAAAGTATTAGATGGAGGATTCTGTGTTCCATTATGACGACGAAAGATCATAAAGGTTGTCCTTAGGAATTTTTTAGTTGTTGGTCATTGTTCTCTGACCTATATCGCACATTTATTTCCTGGATTGATTATACTGAGCATGTTCAAGATAATCTATCATCGGATGGCGGTGGTGAAGTTGGTCAAAATATATGTATGTACATAGCTTGAGGATAACATTTACAAATTATTGCATCCTGCTTGATGATGTTTTGAAATGTGTAGAGCATGATCATTAGAGCATGTCTCACTGGCAGGCGCCAGTGATATATTTTAGGGTAATTCGAAAGTAAATTGCTCCAGCGCTTAACGCTCTTCATTATGGTAATAGGTTTGTGTATACGTGCAAGATGATGGTATTTATAGTATATGTATATATGGAGGTGGAGAAAACTATTTCTGACAATTAACGATCGTGTTTTTCTAGCCTTGAGAGTAGATGAATACTTACACATGTACATAAAACGTGGGGTTCTGTTGCTTACCTAAAAAGAGAAAGATGTTCTTGTTATAAATATATTAATAGAATTAATTTAGTTTATTTATTAGCTTGAATTGTGGCAAATAGGTAAAGAGAAATTGGCTTATTAAAACAGAACGCGGACAAGGTAGGAGAAGACCAAACAGGATCACAACGTCAACTTTGACTAGGAGTAGACATCTGAAAGTGCTAAGCGCAGTATATGAGTTAGAGCCTTTTGCCCCTACACTTCTAGTTACTCTTATCTGTTAGAGGATATGAATACTCTTATACAGGACACAGGTTATTCAAAGAGAGAAGAAAGGACAGCAATACCTTTCAATATTTATTCTCCATGAGTGGTGTCCAAATTGTTGTGGAGAATTATATGTGGTATTTGCATTCGCTTGTAATTCACAGTATCTTATCATTCACCAGTAATAACGATTGAACAATATTCCACTGTCAGGTAGAACGAACCTTTAGCAGTGACAATGACCTTCAGAATAGCCCTCAAACAAACCTACATAAAGTGAGGATAGATATATCTAAAATTAAACCCAACAACAGGCTAGAGCTGACGGCCTTGCTGGTTGACAGAGAGCATGCACCAGGTCACCTGCACGAACCTAAACTAAAAACAATTCAACAATAGCTTTATCATTGTATTCCAATACTAAAATCCTATTTATTTCCAGTGTACATCTCAAGGAACATAAATCTTATCAGACAAATGTTAAGCTAAACTATCTTTCATATTTTATCCGATTACAATCCTCAAAAAGACTCTAACTGTTCGTTTATAATCTTGCAATAGACTTAAATTTAACCCAAATTCTCAAATGCACCTGCTACCGCAACGGATACCCTGTGGAGATGCATATCAGCTGCAACAAGTATTTCCTTGTATCTAATACTATGTTCAAAGTGCACAATTTTTGCATTCAAGGTAAACCGGAAATCTGTGCGCGCTAAGTGCGAAATGCGAATGTGCACATCCATCCGTAATAAAATGAATTTAATCATTTAATCTGCTCTCAAGAATCATAGATATACGGACTTGATTTATGTTCTAGAAATGTTCTAGAGGCTTTTATTAGCACAGATAGATATGGCACAACAACAACAACTACAACCAACACAAAATCAATAAGATATAATATCTTTCCATGCCTGCAGTGTGCGCAGAGAGATCTGCGCGGGTTGTCGGCCTTTCTAGGTCATCTAGCGGTGTTTTTTGTGGCCTTCTCTAATCCGGCATTTTTCCATTTTCTTTTCTAGCATTTACTGCACCATCACCTGCGCACATGATGATCCACAAAAATTACCTGCGAGACAAGAGTGTCTTTGCTTTGGATTGCGATGGATTATTTTCGTTGCTGATTAGTTGTTGTGTGTGTTGTTAGGTGTGGTTGGAAGAGAATGAAAATGTGCCTTGCATGCAGGAACATAAGTAGTAAGATGTATGATCTGTAGAGGCGTGACGTGAAGGCGGTCGATTTTTGGGTATTTACATCAATTATCTCATTAATTTCGTGTTTGTCATACTCACGTGCTGACGCTCTGTTACATAAATTGTCATTATCGGATTGGTGTTATAGAGGTGATCATTAGATTATACCACGGGGGACTACACTGTTGTGGTAAGCCACATTAACGCAGTTTTCGTTCCTTTTTGTCGGTTTGTTGGATTTTATTGGATTAGTATACATATACCTACATTTTGATGATAATTTGAAATCAAAGTGACCGTGGGTTTTGAATGGACAGGTTATGAAAGGCTGGTTGCATGGCCTTGTTCGAAACGACTGTGGCATTAAGACTTTGAGCATTGGATTAGCTTCAGTCTCTATGTATAAACATGTAAGTATATTTGAAATTCCGGTTCTAGTCGAATCGAAAATATAGAAATGAGTAAAAGTAGAATTGTTTGTCTTCAATCTTTTGTATGTCAATGCTCTGCAAGATGTCCTGGGATTTCACTGGAGGCGATACCCGCTGCAACTATGTATATACAGGGCATAAGGTCACTAGAACATGTTCAGTGGATGGACATCGATTCTCCAGACCACGAAATCTTAGAATCCAGACAGTTGTCATAATAGAGAAAGACATGTTAGCTGAGCTTCGTGTTGTGTACGCTTCACTCTAAAACAGAATGTATTACCACTAAACCGTAGCCACCCACATTTGAGTTAACTTGGGTGGAAAATATTTAACAAATCACAAAACGATTAAAGCAAGACGAAATAAAAGTAAAACCTCCTAATGTCACTCCCACTTTTTTGCAATTCAACAAATCAACGTTTATCTATGCAAATTAATGCCCAAGCTCATCTCGATCTTCACTATGTCATATACAAAGATCTAGCCATCAACAGACCTAAAATTGCTTTCGGCCGGTATATTTTCCCGCCAACCAGAAAAAAAAAGACATTATGTATTCATTTCACGGTCACAAATAACAATTTTTCCAAGAAGAAAATGTGGAACTAGGTTAAGACACTATGGCCTATGTTATCCATGCGGAATACAAAAGCTGAATTTGATTCCTCCCAGGCAGGCCATATAACAAAAAACATTCTTCACGCAAAAAAAAAAAAAAAACATAATTTAATCTTCTTGTCATGCTTCGAAGCAATATCAGTCGCAAGCCAACTCCCAATTGCTTTTTTCCAAGTCGAACTTGACTCGTGATCGCCGCATTAAATATAAATAAAGTAGGCTTCCAAATGACAACGTGTGTGTACGCCTGTAGAAGGTACATAGTGGAAAGATTGCGAAAAGAAACCACAGGCACAGGTTGCCTTGCCATATTACAGATACTGCATAACCAATAATGTATCTAAGTTGGTAGGTCATTGAAATATATATATACTTTTTCGCTTTGAGTTCGGTAAAATAAGAAAAACCGTAAGAAAATAATGAAAACTATTAAAATGAAAGCATCATAGTTGTAAATGTGCAGTGCTATGGGTCCAAACAACTTACATGGCCACAAAAGAAGTCGAGCCGTAATATGATCTTTTGAATTGGGGGCCATGCATGGCGTAGCGAACTTATAAAAAACGCGGGATGAAATTATTGCAGGAATGAAATCATTTCACGGTTCTTATGTGTAGCGGCAGTTAATTTCTTTTCTCTCAAAGCGAAAAGAACTGGGTCATTTTTGTGCTGGGCAAGTGCATTTCTTTGGAACAGTTTTCTTTTTTTTTGTTTTAAGAAATATAGGCTGTTCTTTGTTTATACATAAAAATGCATATGTGGGGGCAGAGGAAAAATCTGTGGATAGCAGACATAAAGTGTACAAAATTATAGAAATAATAATTTAAGACATTCGCACATATATGGATTAGAAAGTAGCATAGATAACGACCCAGAGAATAAACTTAAATAAAATTTAATAGCTAATCCTTCTAGTTATGTAAGTACTTTTTTGGTGTAATGAAATTTCAAGCGTCATTCAATAGTAGCACTTGCAGTACAAGCCGTTAAAAGTATTTAAACCTCTAATTCTTTTTTTGTTTGAAACTCTACTATGAACTTAGAACCCCAGCAATGCCAGAAGTCTTACCACTGAACCATGGCACCCACACATAGTAACATTTATATTTAAAGTTGTTAAACGTACAAAGAGAAGCACTATAAATAGTACCGACAGAAAGACCAACCCAGGAGAACTTAGTACATTACGTGTGCTAGCGTCGGATAGCAGGTGGAAGGCAGTGAGCTCTTATGCCAAAGATACATATATGCTAAAAGTTAAGGAGACTGGAGCGAGAACGAAGGGAGAGCGAGCAAATAACTGAAGTAACCTGACACATAACTATCGACCAACATTTTCCAACGCAAATGTAAAGACAGACAAGAATCCCATCTTTTGAATACTTACACCAGAAAAACCCTTCGGGTCAAAGTTATTTTGAAATTCGCTCTGCAATTGGCGAAAAGTGTAGAAGATACGAGACCAGGAGTTCACTAATTGGGCTCCTGAGTAGTTTGAAGTCGATCCTTATTTTTATCCAATAATAGTATTTAAGGACGAGGCTCACTTTTGGTTAACATTAACGAAAATGCTATGTTTGATGTGGTTTTTACACTGATGAGATCATTTTACAGACAATACCTAATGTTACCGGAGGATGATCAGTGTTTACATCCTCTAAAACATTGAAAACCGGATGGTCACGTTCACGTGGTGTGGAGTTTCTAAATCAATTTTGTGGACCCTAAGAACATTATTAGTCTATTTATATTTTTACAGCAGATTTTCCCAATTGAGTTGTCTGGTCATGGATATTCCTGGACAAATGCACATGTAGTAGATAATGGTTTCTTTTCAGTTGCAACATCGCACCTCTGGCAGTGTTTGTGAAACGAGATACCTAGTTCGACCGCATGTTCTCGTGTCAGAGTCCTATGGGGGTTGATCTTGTCTTGTTATATCTTGGTCAGATCTGTCTGGATATGATGTAGAGTGTAACTGGTCCACGAATGAGCAGTGGAGGGGTGAACCTTCCCTGGCAATCTGACGGAGTCGATTCAATCTGACTCTTGTATATTACTTAGTTTGATTTTTATTAGGGCTAACTTGGGGCCTATACCTACGACAAAACAACAAGTATGTACTTATAAACTAATGAAATTTGACGACAAAAATTGTTAGACGACCAAATCTTCAGAGTAAAAGGTACCTGAGCTTCGTACGTTTCTATAGAAAAACTAAGAGTGTCAAGCGCTCAAGTCGAACTTTAGATAGACTGATTTTTTTCCAAAACTGGGCAAGATCTAAGTAAACCGTAAAATTGTAGTATATACGTATCATGAAGCGCACTATTTTATTTTCATTTTAATCTAAATCTTATTTGGAGTCATTCTTTAGAATAAATATATCAAAAATCATCCATAAAAAATAAGTAAAGTAAATTCCTTATTCGACTTAAATTCTAATTCCAGCACAATGTAACTTCATCTATCTACACACAAATGTATTTATATTCCCCCATCAGAAGACACGTGACAATACTATAACTTTACGTCTTAACCATACACAAAGCGCTATTCTTCCAAAGAAGGTAAAAATAAAAAGCGAAGAAAACGTACAGAAAATAATCTTTAAAATTCTACTGACACAATTCCTGTAACGAAAAAAGTGTCACCAATATTTCCACGTTTATTGGTCTTTTCTCACCACCAACAGTCCCAGACGACTACGAGTATCTATACATCCATCTATCTATCTGTTAGCCTCATTTTGTTCGTTTGAAAAAAGAAAAAGAATGAAACACATAAAAACGTGATTCGAGTTGGTAAGGGAATAGAATTTAGATTGTGTTCACCTGTCGCCAAAGAAACTTTCATTCACCAATCAAAAAAGAACCAATACCTATTATGGAATGTTGTTTGAGGTTACTCTTACCTTATGGTTTTGTTTTACAGATGATTTCTCGTCTGAAAGTAGATAAAAAGACACACAAATATGAAAAATTTTCTAGTTTATTAACTAAGAGTGAGAAAAGTAATTAAATTAATTCATAATTTTTGCGAGAGACCACTAAAACGTGTCATAAAAGGAACAATTATCTCGTTAAAAGCAAAATAACAAAAAAAAAAAATCAAGTTCTTGCTCCAACTCTTTTGTTTTTATTTCACTTCTCTTATATGATAAGTGCGTGTTTAGAATTGGTTATAGTTTTACGAATTTCACTTTCAAGCACGCAGCCGGCCCCTCAAGTATTTTCTAGTAATAAAAATAAAAAATTAAGTAGTATGTGCTGATGACGACAGTTTTATTGCTTGGTATCTGCATAAATAGTATGCAAAATGAATTGTATCTCATGATGACTTTATTATGTGTTGTTTGCTTTTTGAGGTTAGTGACCGTCAGCTGGTGGAAAATACTGGTAGGATTTTTTTTTTTTTTTGCGTTTGCATATTCGTTAGCATAATATGTTCATATCTGTAGAATGAAAGATGCAGGTAGCCTGTGTCTTTTTCTTGTTTTGAGGTTGATGAATGGGTTTGTTTTATTAAAGTAGATAAAGTGGTGAGTGGTGTTCCCATTAAGGGCGATGGGTTCCATATCGTTAAACGTACAGAGGATGTCTTTTGCAAATTGGCTTTTAATAGAAATGTAGTGGTTCTTGGAAGACATCAATATGTGTGTTTATGAGCACTTTAATTGGCATGGTGGGATTAAATAAAATGTGTGAATAGGTTTTTGGAATCTTTTCTAATTAATGTCTTATAAAAGTAATATTTGCTATTCATAGGAGAAACTGTTAAGAATTAGTTCCAACAATCAATACAAATTCCTTTGCACTTTTGGCTAAGAAGGGTTTACACTATCAGCACTCAACACATTACCACCGAAAATCCGTACTTGTACCACCACCGTTTTTGTACAAGTAACCACAATTCATTTGTCGCGTTGTGATATAGGTTGTCAAAAACAAGCAAAGGCAAGGCACTCGCAAAGGAAGTATTCCGCACTATCATCGGCCTCTCCACAGGTATTGCAGATTGTAGAGTCATTCCAGCCTAATATGCTGAGATGCTGAGCAAATTTAAAGTTAACGCTTAAGAGGCCAATGATTCAGGTTGCCTGAGTGGCAGCAAAAATATCTTTGATTTTTACAGGCGTCAGGAAGCATTTGTTTTGCCAGACTGCAGGGCGGAACGAAATGCCTCCTACAATTGATGGGGTACTTGGAAGAAGAGCCTATGAGACAATGGTGCCATTTGTGGACCATAGCTGCTTATACTACAATTGGTTCTCAAAACTCCTTGCTGAAATATTAGAATGGCAAAAAAAAAAAATACTGGTTGAGACTTCATGGTATTCAAATGGTTTTGTTTCACTACAGCTTCTGCAGGATTATCAGTATGTAGCAACATTTTTATTCAAGGGAGTACCAATAGCTTGTGTCCGATACTGATTCCTATTAAGAACTCTCACCAATGATTGCACAACTCAAAAGAGCTGTTTCATAAGGAGAACTGGTACTATGGCTCATTAGTGCGTTGAACTATTGTGGGAGGGATACCAGGTTTGAAATACGCTCAAAGTTTTCACGGCTCTGCCGCTACGTGCAAAGATGTATACCAAGCACAACAGGAATAACTGTGACAAGCTAGGGCCTTTCTAGTTTGTAAACACGGTCTTCATAGAAAATATATTGAATATATGTTCAAGTATACCAATGACTCATCTTGGGTAATAGGCGTTTTGAAGGATTGAAGTACCTTTAAATGAGTAAACATAAATTTCTCAATGTTATTGTTAAATCTTCATCTTTCAAGACTATTATTACAAAGCTCTGGGCCTTCATATAACCATAATATTCTAGATTATTATGTCCACGCCATAGGGAATTTGCTCATCTCATTTGCAGCATCAGCACCAGCCAAACAATAGATGGTTCCTATCCTTTGCCCAACACCACAGACAGATTACACCATCTAATATATTGTAAATACAAGAATTGTAATACTCCATATAAACTTTACGGCAATTGTAGGTAGGATCCTTCTTGGTAATAAATTTCATTGTTCTATTCCGATGCGCGCACTCTTAACTTGGCCATAAATACATCCATACGTACATGTGCATAGATACGTTCAGTAAATACTATTTCTGTTAGCCCCGTCCAAGTTCGATGAACCACTTTAATATAACATCTTACACTTTATCGTTGTTAGTGAAGCATTTCTAACTTGTTACCGAAGAAAAACCCCCAAGATCCGAAAAGTAGCAACCAGCCTGCAGAAGCGACTACACAACTATGTACCAGGCTAAACCAGGTTGTGTGCTCGTTGCTGCAGATACAAAGATCGTAACTTTTGCGCTGTTAGTTGCTTTTTTTTGGTCCCGCAAATAGCTATGTTCTTTCGCTGTGTGGCGTTCTTTGGATATCTATTGTATTCCATATTCCATCTCCTTCTCCGTCTTCTTTTATTTCTTAGAGTTTTTTTTTTATTATTTTTCTTCCTTGTTCTCTCTGGTTGACTAGGTTGTTACTGTCCCGTAGTAGTTTAGGTCGTTATTTCACTTTTCCTGCTTCATCACAGTATGAAGAGAGGAAAACACGAGGTAATATGTCCACTAAGGAAAATTGCTACAAATGCATATCTTAAATGGTTTCGAGTACCAGTAGAGATATTTAAAGAAGGCAGGGACGACAGACTCAGAGAGGCTGGAATAGGAAAAAAATTCCGAGATCAAGGAAGCGGCACGAGTAGGCAAAAACAGTGGGTATACGAGTACTTCCACGTTCATGGAATATGATGGCTTGCCATAAGAATTTAGTTTTAATCTTAGAAGCCACACGGATAAATAAAATCTAGTGGTGGATAAAATTTAATGTAGTTATAAAGAATTCGAAGTAGAAGTTGAAAAGAAAGGAGGAACAGTGTCTCGAGATGTTTATGACAACTGACTAGAGAAAGTGTACTTTCTTTGAGTTATATGCTGCGAGTGGGAGCCTTTGCTGAGCCATGTATAAAATAAACAACGATCATGATGGCCAAGTTCATTAACTATGAAGGAAAAGCAAGAAGTTGATTGTTTCTTAGCAGGCACTTCACTTTTACTGCAGCAAATAATTGTTTCCTTATGGAAATAAAAGTGTTTTCCTATGGAAACGTAATAAATGTGTTTTACACGGGACTAACTTTAAGGAATACATGTTTACAGTAGAAGTCCTTTGAGGAACTGCACCACGTAGGAGGTGAACCTTAGTCCACTTGAACTTGGGTTATCAGCGCTACCTCTTCTGCAGTCTGGGTGTGTGAAATTTCGTCTAATCAAGTTATAAATAATAAAAAAGGCTGCTTGGATGCTCTAGTTCTTTCGAAAAATGGACAGAATTTGAAAGAGCCATAGTGACATATGACAGACGTAAAACATGTCTATGTTGAACACTGCGTAGTGTATACATAGCATAAAGGATAGAAGTATTTCATGGTTAGTACCAGTTCGTCACTTCTGGACCTTGCTCTAGCTGAAATCTAGCTTTCAAGACTGATTTCCTAGCTCACGATTTGTTAAAAAAAAAACGCTGTAAACTTTTGCTGTTCCGCATAGTTGTACCTCACCAGCAAGTCCCACCTTTTATAAGCGCCCTCAATCCTTCTCTGACATTTGATCTGGGATCCAATTCATATTCATTCAATCAAACTACCAGCTCTGCCCAAGCAAAAAGTCCAGATAAACAAAGCGGAACGCCTACTAAGAACCCGCACAATAGACTACAGACACAAACAAATTGCCAATCCTCTCTTACTCTGGCATTCCACGTTGTTCCACTTCGATATACGAGTATCTCATTCAGACGGGTTAACAATGCCACAGATTGTAGCCTAAACGGAACCATTATCCATAGTTGAATATTTACCTAAGAAAACAATCGTTTGCTGATTTTTGTTTTGCTTATTAGGAGCTGAGGTCTGACCAGAAGATATATCATGGATTAGTTATGCAATGGCATGAGCTGTTTAGATGGAATTTTGTCTTGTATTTTTGTAACAACAATGAATATTAGTTGAATATGTGTCTAGGGTCTGAGTACTGAGCTGGACTTCTTTAAATAGATAAACATTGTGTGTGGAATGTATTGTAATTAATGGAACGTACGTAAATAACTCTAGAACGTAGGTAGTAGGCGAAAAAGTACACATCACGATCATTGGAAAATGCTCTGCATAAAAAGAACGTGACCAGAATGCTCAAATACGATGATGATGACGATCACAGACGATCATGACATAGAGTTTTTCAGATGATAGCACGGGGGTAGTATATGTAGCTAGGCCACATACATACATACTCGTATGTACGAGTAAGTGACTTCAAAGAACATCGTTGCTTTGGTGTCTATACAAGGCCGGGTCAGTCCAAATCCTATAATTTGGAATACGAGTGACTCCAGTAACTCGCAATCGAAATGTTAGTATTTGGCGTTACTGCTCTCGTAATTATTTAAGTTTACAGGACCCTATGCAGAAACAAATGAACCAATGCACCCAGAGTTTTTTTTACAGTATAGGAGTGATTTTGCAAGGAAGTGGGGACTATCACCAGACTAAGTCCTTGTTGTCGACGTGATAAGACCATTTCTATGTTATGCGTCAGTTGTTATTAAATATTTGGCTGACTCTTAAGCAAAAATTTTCAGAATATGCCAAGAGAAGGTCTGCACTTTACCATCACTAATATCGAGATGCGCACAACTGAAACTTTTTTGGACTAAAATATATTATATTATTCGTATATTTTTGATCGTATGTATGGAAAAGACCTACAGATGCCCTCCGTATCTGAAAGTCAGAGGGTTTTTAAGAAGCTATGTTATGGCAGAAGTACTTTTGGATGTTTGTCTAACGCTCGAAAAAGGTAGACCCGTGAACATGATTTTTTTTAAAACGTTTTATGGAATTTGTATGTGGACTTTTGATGATCTTGCCGGATACTTATCTTGTGCCCCTTGTCAATTATATATGCCGCCTGGTTTCAGTCATATCCGAAGTTTAGAGTGTAGTCGTATTTTCACAGATGCTTTCAAGACCGATTAAGGATCGATTGCACGCAATAACATACGTTTGAAATACTTATTGGGAAAGTTACATAGTTAGGAACGTGTGGAAGGGTCGTGGCATATGAGTCAGTAGTAATAGTCAAGCTGCACTTAAGGGCTCATTTCTTAAACAGTTCTTGAATGCAAGGGCTATTCAAACTGCGTCGCAATATTCAATTCGTTGACTCTATTTTGTGTTCCCGGCCACATTGGGATCGCGTGACATGAAATTTTCGGCGGTTTCCCTTGACAAGGGTCAGGAAAAAATTTCCCAGCCTCAACCCATATTTGCTTTCTTATGAATGCAATTCTGTTTTGAGTGTTTCTAAGCAATTGTTCCCAGACAGTCTGTCTTAAAAATGGTATTACTGGTATGCATGTTGATAACAAGATCTGTACGTATCCAGTGAAGAAGTCGATACTACGCCTTTCTAAAGAATCACCAATTAGAATTGAATGCAATATAAATTTATAGAATTTCCTACTTATATCAATAAAACTTTCTCAATATGTTTTCTGCAATAATTCTCAACCTCATCTAATGGAGAAGTGATTACTACGTCCTATACTTATATGCGCGCAATTTAATTGAATAAAATATTTGATTTTTTTTTTACAATTAAATAAGAATACTATTGACATAAGTGAAGACAATATCTCTTGTCTTTGCAATCATGAGATAATCATAAATCCAATAAAAAGTATTCCCTTGAGACTCTTCCTTGGTAAAATTTTGTGTTCTAACCTCCATTTAACAATGAATGAAAAATCGATTTCACTTCGTTAATAGTGAATCATCTATTACCGACAGGTGTATCATCGATTTACCTCAAAGATATATAGGTAACGATACGTCTTCTTGGAAGCCACATCGATATTGGTGCTAATGATTGTACTTTCTGTTAGTGAGGCTCTACAAGACTACCAATTCGTTTGTCGTCTTCGAATGTTAGTGGCTATTTAGCCATTGTTAAAATTACAAAATGATTGAAGTAAAAAAAAGATGTGATCAGATGTGAGCTGTAATTACTTTTGTAATTAGTGGCATTTTAATAGTAGATGAACAAGAAAGGAGTAATGGTTGTGAAACGATCTCAAGTGGATGGGAATGTATAATTATGGCCTTAACTCGTTCTTGAAGAACTTAATGGAATGTTATCTGAGATTTACTTTCTATTTGTAGTTTTTCACATTCGTGAGTCTGCTATAGGCTTTCCTAAGGAATTCACTTAGCGAAAGGTATGCTTTAGTATTTTGTATGAGAATGAATTATTGTCTTTTACTTTCAGTAGAAACGCAGTGTGTGCCGTACGTACATCTTCAGGGTATTTAAGTATTACACTTATATCACTGGAACACCTTAAGACTGGGAATATTGAGGAATATTAAATGCAATCTGTAAGATGTGGTGTGGAAACAATTAGTAGATCACTGCACGCTATCATACAAGATCATTAGTGCGGTATGAAAGTTGTTTTCACATTAAGAGCTGAAAGGATTGGTGGTCAGAGAGACATGGGAAGTAACTACAGGGAAATATCTGGAGAAGGACTGACTCCATCAATAGTAAGGATTGAGTTAGAATTAATCTCTAGCTTATATCTAAGAGAAATACAGCGCACGAAGCAACAAATGAATTAGCTAATAGGTCGGATTTATACTCAATACGCACTAAAAGGCCTAAATGGTTCGTTGCATACTTCGGATGAGCACTAGCTCAAAAGAGTTTTTCGCTACGAAACCTCAGTCAGGTTCGAGTTTTACGATTCGCGTCTACTGCATCAACATCATCACCAAACTACTTCTCCATTTATTGAGAGGAGCCTAGAGGTTTTCAAATGAGTAGACGATGGATGATTGAATTAAGAATAGACCTAAATGGTACTCTCTGTCGAAGTGAAGAGTGGAATTCGACAAGGCTGTATTCTTTCACTGATATTGTTTTCCTTGGTGATGTGCTTAATGCTGCTCTGTCAAACGAGTTTGATGGACTCTTCGAATTTAGGTAGGTACATTGACGACGCAAATGCCAGCGAATGTAAACAATTGACTAATTGACAGTTTAGTGCAAAATCCTAACTGTTTTCTTCTAATCAGACTATCAGCAAAAATTCATGTGGAAATCTTACAGCCCGCAACATGCAACATTTTTGAATGTTTTTTGTCCCCGCCCGTTAAACAAAAGATGAAACTCTTATGGGTTTGATACACTGTCAGTCAGTCTGTTACAGCAATGTGACTTGGGAGTTGAAACATTCGGCATCTCTGCATTATTTGGAAGCCCACATAAAAAGGTGTCACTGAAGTTTATCTTGTCCCAAAAAACACCATGCAGGAAACCAACCAAACTATTTTGTTCTCCATCACATCGCATATCAAAGTTAAGTCCACATTCGTACGAAATAGTTTTGTATGCAAAATGTTGAACAGTAAAAGCTGACAATTTGTTACAGGCAAAAGTGTTAAACATAACTTTTGTGGTTAGCGATGTCATTCGGTATCTAAATTTATCTAAAAAAAAATGTACGAATAAAATGAAATGCATTTTTTACTCCCTCGAATTTCAATAAGATAAACAAGTTTAGATAGATTCCTGAAAAATATTATCAAAGAAAGAAAACTTAAATCTTAATCGTTGCCTTCCCGTGGTGCATACTGTAGAAGAAACCGGTAAAACTAACCTACATCGAGGGTAATTGTTAACCGAGGAAAGCATCGACAGCAGCATGTGCGGCACAAAAACTTTCATTCCTTGGCCTCTATAGAGTCAACCTCAACCATTTGTTTGTAGTTGTGTTGTGCGTGGTAATAACAAAAGGTAAAAGTTGCAATAACCTAAATAATTTGTTTCTCTTTCACGGAGATGCAAATTTTTGTGTTTTTTTTTTTTTATCTTTTTTCTCCAAAGATGGTGATGTTGTTGTTTGTCTCTCGTTTGAGTTCTCTGAAGATAACGTTTCTACATAGTGTCGAGAAATGTTATTCATGTTTTTTGTGTGAAAACTGATTCCGATTATGTATCCGAATCTGGAGGTTGACAAAGTATACAAAGAGAAAGGCCAACAAGTGGATATTTATTTTCCGGCACAGAAGATAAAAATAATTGCATGTGACAAGGTGTTAGATACTTATTTACCGTGGGCATTTTGCTGTCCATTCAAAAGGTACTGACCATATTCTGCTGGTAAGTAACTGATAAGATCGATGCGGATGTTAATTGGAATTGGTGTGTATTCCTTTTATGGACAAAAGAATCTGATTGTGGTGAATATCTTTTAAAGACTGTAGGTAGAGCATGCCTTTTATGCTAATACACTCTTTTTGATTCGAAGTACACACGGGCATAGGATGTATAGATTCTTCTAAATCGCTCTCCTTGGTGGCATGATTTACAATCAGAAAGTAGTTTCACAGTTTCAACGGGTTATAGTCTACATCCCAATATTAATCCATTAATCCCGGAAGTACAAGTAATGGAGATTCCTTAGGCCCGGCCATAACTCCATCATAGTTTTATTCACAGCTCAGCGAATGTTTCTTGCGAACTGTCAATTATTTTTTATATATATTCTATAGAGTGCTTAACCTCACAATTCTTTTTTTTCTCGTAAATGTCAAGTGAAACTCGTAGACTGATGCGAATAGATGAAAAAGTAGCTGCGAATAAAATGTCATGAAAATTCGTTTGTTCGTAATCACAGTTCGCTGAACTATGAATAGACGTTAAGTGTGATAGCTAGTGTCATAATTGAATGAAAATTCAGTTCGCGTTCTGTCAAAATATGCACGTAGCGATAATTGCATTAAGTGAACGCGATCTTATACATATTTCTCTGTCTCTCACACTATGGCGTCACCCTCACCGTCCTATATAGAACTAAATCGCTCTTTATGTACAGAATTAACGAAAAATTCACGAGAACGAGACAGAAATTAGAAGGTATGGGTAGTGAATGCAATCTGTGAATTCGCTTATTTAAGTAGCGTTCAGGGAAATATGGTAGGTCGGCCTTCTATTTAAAAAAAAAAACTCATATACTCATATACTTAAGTCACACACTGCATTAGAATGTGGTTCTCATTTTTCCTAAGAGTCAAAACAAACTCAAAGTCTACTGCGTAAAAGGACATTATCTTGACAGCGGCATCTGGGTTTCGTATTCTCTCAAACAAAGTGACTGCTTAATCGGTTGTTACTTGAATCCTTGGTGTAGACGCATTTTTTGTTTGTCGATTCGTTGAAAATAAACTGCGGTGGTCTTGTAGTAAAGTTCGATAAAATCAACAGCATCCATATCCAATGAACAATAGGTATTTTTTTTATTTGGAGCTATCTAAGATTAAGAGGATACATAATGTGCTCTTAGTGACCCAGTACGTGGAAAAATACAAACGTGATTGAGAAGGCGTTTAGTGCAGACAAAGAGTATGTGAAAATGTATTGCTTTGAGATGTAGCGCATCTAACTGGCGGCCTGCAACCATCAATCTAGTGTTTCCCTATTAGTAAGAGGCAAACGTACCCTCGTTGGCTTTCTTATGTTGGTGTGTTATTTTGGTATGTTTAGACGAAAGCACTTACTTTAAAATGTTAATCTCGTCCTCTTACCAAAGAAGGTAAAAATGGAAAAAATAAATCGAAAAAACATTGAAAGTAGACTGACCACTTGAAGTCAATTTATTGCCCTTTTCACGTGCCTCGATGTTAAAGGACAGGATCAATAAAGTACGCTATTTAAGAGCGTATTGCAAATGCCAACCAATCATAAATGTCAAATGTGTATGGAATGCTAATTAGAAACTCATAGTAATGAGATGTGAAGGAAATAGTAGAAGGAAGTCCAAGACGCTCCAATGTCTCATTTCATATACACACGAAAGGATTTGCGATAGGGAAATGTTAAGCCATTCGTCTTGGGTTTTATGCATGTTGATGAGTTGTCTGCGGCAGGACAACTGTTAAGGCTTGTTAGAGTTTCGAATCTAACAAGCAATGTAACGATAGGGACCATTAAGCGAATCGACTTAAGAAGAAGAACTTGAAAAACCAAAACCGACCGACACCAACTACCTACACCACAATTGATGTTGTCACTCCTTGACTGGATTAACTAAAAGTAACTTCTAATAGAGGTAATCCTTCCTTATTCTTCAACACTAGGTCAAAGGCCCATTCCGTTTCAATTCCATGTCTCATTATCATCTTAGCTTGCTTCCTGCAGTAAAATCTACCCATCCATGGACATGACCACAGTTTTTCCTTCTCATAAACCACTATCTCTGTATCTGCTGTCTTATTCCTATAACAACAAACAATTCCTAGTACACCACATCCACTTGGTTTGGTGTAACCTAGGGAACAGCTAAAAAAAGATACTACCTCCAACAGAACTTGTTTAAATTAACCGCTTTATCGATCGATTGGACACAGTAATGGCGCGCAGTATATTCTCATTCTCATTTACCATTTCTGGTCATTAGAAATCCAGAATTTATAAACGAAGAAGCCGGGTTTACGGCTGCCGTTGCTTGGTTGGTTTGCTGCAGCTTTTTTTTCCTCTTTTTTCCCGTTTTTTTTATTTCTTACCAGTGCTGCTGTTTCGTATTTATACCATCACGGAGCTATTTGGAGAGAAGAAGTAGAACCTCGATCAAGAACCAAATTGAGCAAAGCAATCATGAATGACCAAATGAAATTGGTAATAGCGGTGTGGATAGCTGAAGAGAACCAAATAGAGTTGGAGAAGCCATGCCACAGTGTACATCCCAGTAGAACCACACTTGAACTTGTTTTCCTTTTAATCGACTAACTGTTCAGCATTTAGAATTTCTTCATAGTACATAGAGAGTTAGATACACCAAATAGAATTGATAGATACATGTGCATAGGCATGGTAACAGTGGATTCTGTAAGGAGAATGCGGTCTTTCATCTCCTCGACGATGACAAAGAAGAAAAGTCTTTTTCAGGATCATAACAGCGCTATGTTGTGCAGCTTTTCCATTTCTCTGTCAGACAATACCACACAATTTCTTCTGAATGACTTGCTTAGATACTCGTAATCTTGCAGGCTGCTATGGTGGCGACGGCGGCGGTGTTCACATGAAATGTGTCAGTGAACAAAGACACTACACCACAAGAGAGTGTCATCACACGCGATTCCGGTAAAGGAAAGTACACTCGGAACCGTTTGGCGCGTTCGCTAGACAATAAACTGTCGCAAGATTATGGTGCTCGGCGCGGCATATGGCAGTAAATCTGCGCCATCTTTGGGTGGCATGCCAAACAGGTTTTCTGTATTTTGTTGCAAAAAAAAAAAAGCACCCAGGAGATGAGGTTTTCTTTTGCGAACACGAGTGCGTGTGGACGATGATGAAATTGGACACCGACAGTTCTGGGAATTATGAAACCATAGCGTGCATACAATTTGAAGGACACCGGGTTGGTAGGGGGTATAGTAAGGGAAATTGCGGAACTGGTGCGGCTTGGAGTGTGAATTACTTAGCTCGAATGTGGAATGTGTAGCTGTTATAGTTACTTCAGATAGTATTAGAGTAATGACCCCTAACATGGAAACTGGATTGATTGCTGTAGTTTGTGTGACAGAAGACATATCGCAAAACAGATGTGCTTGAAAGTGGTTGGTGTAGTGTGTTTTTTTTTTTTGTAAGATATACCTACATATATGCATGTTTGTATGTATCTATAGACTGTAGCGTATTTTAATGGAAAAGGGACATAATCTTATGAGGGAGATAAAAAGGTTCGTAAGAGATGGTACCTTCTCTGGAACCAGAAATCAAGGATGTAGTTGCGTGTTCTGTTTCTTGATAATGGAATACCTAACATACAGCAGTAAGAGATAAGAGTTGTTTGAATGGTAAAACAAGTGTTGCCTCACAAAATTGACTATTCTTCAAATTTGTTTGCCGCACTATCAGAGCGAAATGCTTTACCACCATTGTAAGATATTTTTTTGTCCATTTAAGCGTGTGACTTTTAAACAGACATTTTGAATATTTACAAAAGAACGATCGTCTTCGTGACGATCCTTGGTTATGGTTTAAGGACAATGATCGGTTTATGGTATGTTCAGACAATAATCGACTTACTTTAGAAAGAAACCCACCACGCCGAAGTCCTTCAGTTAAGGGCGAGCTAAAATGGTTTTGAAATACCATGAGTATTACCTATTAAAGTAGTTAAATATTTTATTTAGTTGCAGAACCCTACGTACCTAAGATGATCATGGACATTTATAACGGAGCAAAAGTAATATAACCCGCCGGAGTCTCCGTAGTGTTCCAAATTTAAGTCGGTGTCTACAAGGCAACCACAGTCGTAGATTATCTACTTGAAGGATAAGTAACGAACCACAAAGTGCATCAGTTACTCTTTGCTGGTATTGGGGCCGTCATGAGCGGAAAATCTGTTTTAAGAAAAAGGAAGTATCTGTCTTGCGGATTCTTTGATACTCCTATTCTAGACATTTGTTTAAATGACAAAGTACTTCCCAACTACGATCAGTTCAAATATCTGCGGCCTAAGATCAGTAGCGAAGCTACTTGTGATGATGACATCAATCAGCACACGAGCTTAGGTTAGAAGAAGTTGCAAGAAAACTCCGCTATTTTCTGTGACTAAAAATGTCCTCTTAGAGGAAAAGAAGTATAGCAGCATTTGTCTGACCTCAATGACGAAGTGATCCAAATGATGATAGACCAGGACCAGGAGGCATGCAGATGGTTTTTGAGGTCGAATGGTACCTAAACGCGGACCAGTAGGGATGTGGTAAATTGTGGGAGAAGAAGAAAAAGGCTTTAAATAGACTTGTTGTGAGTGCTAAATCCATTTTTGAACTTTATAGCATACTTATTCTCTTACCGTTAATCAGACAACTTGCAAAATATTATTGGTCGTATTCTGCTTACCTGTAAGACAATAAAAAGATACTGTTAGAGTGATAATATAAAAAAAAAAAAAATATAATTTAGCACAAAAATTGTAAGCATGACTGTAATAAACGTGTTTTGTACGTAGAGATATTTAAGGTTAGAGTTAAATGAAGACCAAAAATAATATTTTTGTTCATCGGTATAGTTGCACAACAAGTTTATGTACTCGTTGATGACCACATATGTAGTACATTAAGCATCAGACGTTAAGCAACGGGCTGTTCTCAGCGGTTGATTCAGTGACTGTTACCATCAATATGAGCTACAAACACTCAATACAAAAAAACTAAGTGGACACATGTCTTAGACAAGGAATCACTATTCAATATAAGGGACGAGTCCAAAAACAAGGACGTAGTAAGTACTAGAGTCTCTTCGTAAGACCTTAACGTTACCCTTTCCCACTACCCAGGAGTTATTGTAATTATATATCACATGGATGAATGAATTCTTCATCCATGTCAACCTGATGAGTAATCCCAATCAACGATGCAACCCTTTTAGGCTACTTTGACCAATATGTACTAAAAGAAACCAGATCCATTTGAGTCCTAAAAAACAGGAGAGAAACCGTCGACCTTCTATAGTAAGCAACGCTCAGGGACTTGGCATCTCCTATTATTACTTATTCAGAAGCTGTGGGCATAAGGTGGAGGAAAAGACTTTAATAACTTTCTTTTTATTTGCCTTGTTGTAAGCTAACCGGGAGGGAAGTGAGTTGAGTGACTCGATTATTTGCCATTTGCAAAAAACATCCAGAAGTCGAAAAAGGAGCGACATAACTAAAGAATCCCAAATGCTACACATATTATCTTGAAATTATCACTCGGCGTGATGAGGTTGTACAATTTTTGAGTACCAAGTTAAGAAATGATCTCCATCTGCCATAGAATAGAGTTGAAAGCCTCGAATAGCCATTGGAATACATTTTCTTGTCTCACATACTGTTACAGTCCTAAAGTCATTTCATAATTTCTTCTGGATACTGGTTATATCTCAAGTGAATACTTTTGAGATCACCTCTGTTTCATTATTTGAATTGACCCGCAATTAGTTTTATTCCAACGTTAAACTAACTTAAACTCAGTCTCAAAGACTCCCAGGATCCATTGACAAAGACGTATGCCCCCGTCCAAGCTGTCCAAACTAATGAATGACTGTTAACCATTCTCCCAGCATAAGTACCCCAAAGCCATCGTAGTCACGGTAGACGACATGATTAGGTGCTTTGGTGCCATGCACACAAGCGCATGCAGCCGCCAGATAAAGATTAGCTAGCCGATAAGTTAAGCTAATCCCTCTTTGTTGCTGCAGCCCACAGTACGATGTGTATGTGTTTCGGTTCTTCTTCGATTCTGTATCCTTTGCTTTAGGGAATTCTTGGATAAAAAACACTTTTGCTCAAGGGAGTTCAACTTAAATTCAACGACCTTAGTGTCAGAGGAATGTCTTCTTGATGGTGCTGTTGTCCTCCTACCTTGTTGGTTAGAGTTGGTTGGTTACCTTTTGCAACAAATTTATTTGTTACTGTCTATCCCTTGTTGTTGCTTGCTACTTCTGGTTTGGCAAGACAAACAAGGCAAAAGGGAAACTTATTCCTTCTCCTTGTTTACTGGAAACGTCTGCCTGCTCGTTTTATTCCGAGTGTAATGCACTGATCGATCGAATGAAGGTGGGCTTTAAAAGTCAAAAAGGTTAAATAAAGGATAGAATGGATGCTAATTTGTATTCAGATGGTTGTGACATTTAATTGTGTTTTGTTATATTGCTTCCGTCCTTTTGTAATAATACTTTTCTTTGATTGACATTGAAGAGACGAACGTTTGCTGTTTAGGATTACGGATAATAACAGAGCGCTGGTCATTTTGGACAGTTGGAATTAATTTTGCCGTGGAAATAATACTATTGAATCGCATGCTTTGCTAAGCAATCAGAGTGATGGCGAACCAATCGATTCCTGTGAAGCTGTGAAAGAGATAATCCATTGGTGGGATGGATACCAATAAGCAAACTTTTTGCTGGTGCATGTGACTTAGAATTTTTGACAAATTACTAAGTTCTACAAAAATTTAAAGGTGATTGCAATCTGTCACTAAGCTAGAGGAGTATTGTACTGCGTAGAGACCTGAGGAAAGCAGTGCCTAAGACTACAGAGTTTGGGGAAGGAGAACAATCTTCTCAGAATATTTCAGATCGGCTCTCTCCCGGACCCTTCGTCAGCAGATTTGACCTACTTTGTCTTCCTTGTGTAGCTGAAACGTACATCGGACAACGGCAGACGCCTTTTTTCGTTGACTTTTACACTACCTCAAGGTTGAGTCTTTGGGACCAAAGTTCAGGCAAAAGGATAGATAAACTTCCCTTGAAAGTATTTAGTACATATTTTTATAAAAGCCAGGAACACAAGGATACTTTAGACACTTGGTGCAATGTTCACTTTGACTATTACTAGCTTCAATCAGGGTGCCTTGAGTACCATCGTCATTCTCGATGGAAAGCAAGTAACCTCAACTAAGTTGGTAAAATCTTCCAAGCAGTTGACAGTATGGGATAGTTGAATCCCAGTTAATGATAATTCGTTCCAAATCTATACCTTTCACTGTGGTCGTTGGACTTTGCCAAGAGTGCGATGGGTTACATCCCTTTCATTGTCTACATGGACTATGTACATATGTAGATGTTACAGCACAGCAGTGGCATAGAAAGGAAAGGGAGACCATTGCTGATGCTTTGGTTATATATTAGTGTTAAGGGCAAGATATCTACTATCAGATATTTTTTGTCTCCACTCTCAGCTACCAACATGAAATTTGGATAGCCATGGAAGGCGTAAGACAAACAGCCGATACGAGATTCGTTCGTGGTGTTTCTAGAAAACATAGCACGTAAGGATCAAGTAAGCAATAACAGAGTACGCTAGGTATTGAGCATCTTTTCGATGGTATGGTCATGTACCACTAATGCTGTGTCATTAGGTAAGCATTCCATCAGCAGACCTCAAAGCAGATGTTTATAAATTCGACATCTAATGTAGTCTCGCGAATAAACGTTACAGAGTGTAGGTCAGTCTAAGCATCATACCATCGAGACCCTTATGAAGGATGAAACGAAATTAATGATAATGATGAAGTGTGAGTTGGTGTTTTATTTTATCACGACAATGCCAGGTCAGTCGTTTCGCTTTAGGTGATCTGATTAGCATTTTAGAAACCTTAAAAGGAAATTAAATAGAGCAACAGGGTTAATAGTATAAAATCGACTTTAAGAGAAATCTGTGAGAACTACTTATCACAATGCTTCTCCGAAATTCATAAGAGTTCCACACTGAATGACAAAAGACAGAAAGTCGCATTAATTTGGCTTAAGTAAGTTTTAACTTTTTACTTTTCCATTATATCTTTATAAAATAATACCTACAACCAAGATATCTTATTTATGTGAATTTTATTCAATCAACTAATTCAATTATGTTCCTTGGAACTTGCTTAACCAATTACTGAGAAAAAGGAAGAACCACAAACGTGCACTCTCACGCACCTTCATTAACCAATTTACCATACTATGAACCTCTAAAGGTGCGTAATCCCTATGGTCAGAGAAATCACTTTTCTTCTCTTTGCGTCGTCCTCATCGTCGTCGGTCGTCGTTACTTTAACTAACAAAAAGGCGATCAATTCGTTTGCTGGCACTCTGCTCATCACGTATGCCCGAGGCTAAATGTCTACGGCATATAAGCATGTGTTCGTATCTACATACGTTTAACACAAATATTTGCACAAATTTAAATCTCAAACGTGGCCAAGTCATTGATTACATTCCCAGAGGAGGACGGCAGCCGCATTATTTTCCCCGTGTTCTCAACTATGTTACTCTTGGGGGCAAACAACATCCAGACGACCCTTTGTGTACATTTGTTGTAACGCGTCATCCTTGTAAGGGTCCCGACTGCATAGGCATACGCTACAATTGCACACATTGCGCTTAAGTTTGAATAATAAATACATAAAAATTGTTTTTGTTTGCTTATCCGCGAAGGATGATGTTCTGAGCGGGTAATTTACGTGACTTTGAGTTTTTTTTTTTTTTTTGCTTTGAAATAGTTTTACCGAGCGAGTACATGATCACGATTTGAAAACAACTTAGATGCCAATAATTGCCGGTGATATAAATTTTCATTTCGAAGTAAATTGAAAATAAATTTCCAATGGAACAGGATGTGATTTGAAATCGTGGTTACAAGACTGTTTTTTTTTTTTTATTTTTTTTTTAACCCCTGGATTAAAAGATTTTGCAGACATTTCAGGTTAAGCTGTGGTGCGAGTAGAAATAAATTTGAAAACTGTTCAGATTTGCAAAGCACTGTTCCTCAGTTTTGGTATATGTATTAAGTAGCGTTTAGAACATAATAATCACATTCTACAACTTTATATATTGGAAGTAAAAGTCGAGTTATAAAAAACTTATCTTTCAGGAGAACAAACCCTACATTTTCTGGCATTTTTCGTGATAAGGAGCTTACAGTATCATCTAACAGATCGTCTGCCGAGAAAGTTTCCCAGCAGAAACATACGGCTTTTGTAGTGTTACTAAAACCTAGCATTTTGAGACGTGAATCAAGCACGCAGTGTCTTCTTAAGAAATCAATATATTGTCTGCAGTCGTTTCTACTAAGAGACATTAAGAATGCAATCTTTTAGTCTGATTTCAGCCCGAAAAAGGCATACCGTACACAAATGTACTCCTAAGAGACTCAAGTTGAGCCGAAATATTCATTATCATTATCTCATTTCCCGAAAATCTCGTATAACTTCAGATCAAGCCAAAATTCAGAGCCTGTAGTGTTACGACAAATGAGAGTTCTTGTACAAACTATATTAGAACTGGTAGTGGTTACAGGCTTAAGAAATGCCTTAAGTAAATTCTACATAGAGTTCCATAGAGTTCAGATATGAAAACAGATTCATGTTTACCTAAAGACTAAAGTAGAAAAGCGTTGTCACTTTCCCGACATCTGGGCTAATCGACACGCTCTGCTCAAAACAATATGCACTCAGAACCATGTCAGATTATGGTGGCGGTGGTTACCTGTACACTACAATATAGAGGACAATAAATGCTCCAATGGGTCTACAAAAAAACGCACTAAACTTCGAATAGGGAAAAGTATTAGTGGCATTAAAGCATCTAACTGAAATCATAACTCTTGCCAAACCTAACCTAATCTAAGCCTTTTCGACAAAGTTGAAAAGTTCCATGGAGTAGGTAGGTTATATTCCTTCATAATTACTTTAAAATACCATCGAATAAACTAACCACACATATGTTCGTATAATAACTCTCCAAGCATTACTCCGAATAGCAGATACATTTTATCAAGCTCCACATAAAGGCATAGTTCAATAAACTAAAAATTTACCTTGCCTCACTTTTTTAACCGAGTCCACATCACATAGACAATGGATTTTACGAGTCCCATTCTGCCTGCCTTGGTGAGAAATAAACTTGAAATCATTGCCATTGCTACCGTATTGAATTGCCAGAGCAATATATTCCAAGCCAAAGATGACATTGAGTAATGCTATGTAATTGCAATTCTTTGCTTGGAGCCACAGCCTCCTCTCTTTCTCTCGCTGCGATGACGTATAGAATCCTTTTGGTTGTTATAACAGAGCACATCATGAGTATTTAGTTACGACAGAGCTATTAGCTATGATCTTGCAACATTGTTCATTTGCGGCAGGGCAAAAGAAGTAAGGATTGCCATCTAAAGGAAGGTTTAATAACATTTGACATTATTAATGGGTTTCGGTCGATGGTAATCTTGTTATTATGGTCTCTTGTTTTTTTTTTTTGTTTTAGTTGCGCCATAATTGGTGTGCCATTACCAGAGGTGTTCTGAGGGAAAGGACGCTTATATGATAAATAGGCTAACTCTTGTTGGTCGATAATTTATTTCGGTAATTGAAATAATTGGGAACAATGTAATGGGATATGTGCAAAGAATGTGAACGCATGTCAGGGAAGAACTACACTTTGACTTGAGGATGGTTTCTTGGGTCTAGTTAGTCAATATACATATGTGCAAGCGAACAGAAGACTAAGAGCCAACGACTGGAGTCTGTAAGCTATTTGTGTTGGGCTTGGTGTATTGTTTTACTTATAAAAAGGATTTGAGAATATTTTCATGATTATAAAGTTCTAGAATGCACACAGTAGTTCACAAGGAACTGCTATAACCTCTACAAAGGCCAAAATGATTAGTTTATTAACTGGTTAAAGTCGCATAAAGGAGACTGGTCGGACCAGGAGCAACGATTTACACGAGATTATTACCGACTTCTGTCTAAGTTATTTTATGGAATATGATGTCCGTCAATTGGCTACCTCTGTCTGTGGCTGAAAGGCATTTTAACAATTTCGCAGACTTCTGGTGTTATTTCAGCAATATCGTTTCTTTTGAAATGAAGGAGACATCGTTACCATCAATGGTCTCAGGTACAGAGCGACAACATCATATGTTCGAACTGCGCCTTCAACAAGACATCGCTTCATATCACGCAAGCGATGCAAGGCTCGAAGTTGTGATGGATTGGGTCATGTCATGGGTAGCGTTCATCAATTGGCTTGATTGATTGGCTTGGTTTTTTCTCTGGGGCTACGATAAGTTCTTAATCTACGCTAAGAAGCGAACAACTTTGGATGAGCTCGAGGCTAACATTCGCGACGCTGTTGCCGGAATAGTGCGGTACATACGTACGCTGGAAGCACTACCAATAAAGCCGAAGTGGCCGTTTGAATGATGTGCTATTTCACACTTAATAGCATGAACGTAGCTTGAAAACAAGGCAAAAAACACAAAAATGTATACCTTACACTGTTGCTTTTTCATCTAATTTTTTGTTCCTATCGTTTTTATCTGGTCACCCTAAACCATGTCTAAAAGGTTAATTTAAATAAAAAAACACTGCTCCTCAATTGAAATTTCTTAGAAATAACCATTTCCATTCTATAGTTAAAATGATCGTGACCCGTTCCCCATCATTATCCTTAACATTTCACATTCTCATTCTCATTCCCAGTGGCATCGACACTCGTAAAATTAATTCAATTAAACGTCGCGTCGGTCTCTCCTCACATTAGCTACTTCTCAGTGCAGTGTAATTGTTGGATAATACAATTTAAGTCACATCACAGGCGTAAATGATCAAAATGATAATTAGATGCAGTGTTGTTGTGAGGCAAAGACTCACCTTTCGTGTGTATTCCTTAGAGAAATGGCTCCAGATGAATAAATCAATTTTTTCTCCTTCCTCGAAACTCGACTTTTACCAACCGGATGAGGAGGTCTATAAAGAAAAAAAAACAAAGATGAATAAATTAAGAGATGGTCACACAGAATTTCAAGTAATCAGTTATAATTGTTAGAAAAAAGAGGAATAAACTCTGTATACGCGCATTTGCAAGCTATTTCATAAGAAGATCATATTTATAAGAAAAAACCGCACATTTAATTAATTTATGTAGCTACCGCATCTAGATACACACATGAGATACTTTTTTTTCTGCCGTCTTACAGGTAAATACAAATTGATACAAGATCGTGTCGCCTAGTTATCACATTTCAAGATCAATGAGCTTAAATTGGGTGAATGCATTCCACAGACCGCAACATGCATGCAACTATACACTATCGCCTATGTTGACGTTGATGATGATGATGATGATGATGATGATGATGATGATGATGTAGTTGTGGTTATTATGGTGTGGTATTACGCATAACGGAACTGTATTTATTACTTCGTCTTATTCTTTTTGGTTTTCCTGATGTCATTTGATATCCGGAGAATTTGCCTGAAGATTGCAGCGGTGATGATTGTTGTTATCTCTCTGTTATGGGAATTGGTTTCCATAATTGGAACGAATTCAACATCATCATCATCATCGTCATAACATTTACAGGTGAACGCACATGTGGCTGTCGAGAGAAGACTCAGACTAGTCGATGAAGTATTTTGTTCGTGGTTTTGTCTCGATTGGTGGTTGGAATTATTCCGAAGTAATTGTTGGCACAAAAAGTAGCTGTGACATTCTGGAAGTGGTTGTTAGAGCTATTTTCTTTTCACGTTCTAGTTGCGTCTAACTCTGTCTAAGACTGACAGATGGAGGAAGACAAAAATGCAATACAACGCATTGGTGTAGATTACTTAGGGTTCAGTCAACCTAGAAAGAAGTATTAGGTTTTATGGGAGTTCTAATAAAAAAAAGTGATCGCTTTTTTAGACGGATATTTTATTTATAGAATCTTAACTTCGTAGCGGTGTTGAACATTATGAACACTTCTTGTAATTATTGTTAAATGTCTAAGAATAAATGATTACTATATCATACATGTTAAAACGAGTGACGTTTTATGGTTTATTGGACAGTAATGTTGATCAGTGGATTAAAAATTTGTTATGGATTAAATCAGGAGAAAGCATTTCTATTGTTCTACAGTGGAAGTAATAATTAGTGCATTCGAATCTAACGTTTTTAGGGTATTTTAATTAGACACCTTGAGAACCTTTCGACTTTGGGGAAGTTCGCACGCCAACTCTTTTGTGCTGTCGCTTTATTTTTTTTACATAGAATATGATTTTTAGAAATGCAGTATAGTAGGAGATGAGATCATTTGTGATAAATGAAAATCAAATATGTCCTTGAACAACGTGATAGACCTAAATGCAATTGTTTTTAGTTTAATGCTTCCACGCATCTGTTTGCGATTGATTTCAAAATCAGAACTTAGAACTTTTAGAAATATTTTGTCAGTAGCTCTCCCAACCTGAACGGAAAAGTAAATATAGTAAGTAAAGAAATGGTATGACTTATGTAGCTACATATTTTGAGAACTATAGCACTAGCTATTAGCCAATGGGAGACCAAGCAGACAAACTGGATATCTCCTAACACTTGCATTGAGAGATTTTGTCTAAAGAAATCAAAGTTCGAGGTAGTGTTAGGAAAAAAAATGTGCATCCTTCAATAATTATTGTTGAGTTTTTCTGTTTTCTGGTAGATATGCCAAATGCTTCTTTGTTCACGAGGGAACTCAAAATATGCCTACTCTCTCATAGTTAAATGGATCTTCATATCGGTTTTAGGCCAAACCGCATCTCAAATAAATAGCTTCATCAAATAACAACCCAAAAACCTATAGATATAATCAAATAAGGACGGGATACTTAGACACTGGATTGGTCACACTTTCTGAAAACCCAAGAATTTTTCAGCACAATGCGAAACAAATTATGTAACATGTTTATTGGTGGTTTTACAACTGGGCTAAGTGTGTCCCATTTGCATTTAAGGGCAGATAGGCAGACTGTTACCTAACTTATTATTGGTATTGCTCTACAACATTTGCTCATAAGTAATACTACCACATAGATGTGCATAAAGGCTTCAGATTATTCCTCTAATTTGTTGTTTCATGTCGACATGATGATGCTCACATTTCAAAGCCAGTCAGTAAGAAGTATGCTGATCGAACTATTCCACAAGAAAACATACATCAAGATTGATTTTACAAGTTCGGTAGCTGGCTCAATATCTCAAGAACTATAAAGCGTAGAAAGTTAAACGTAGACAACACATGCATTCCTCATCGAAACAAAATGAATATGATTTTGCAAGGATCTCCCCTCTTTCACATCCATTTGGCGCCCTTTAGCGAAGGAAGTAAGTTGAAGAATGAATACCGAATAATTTTGGATACTAATAGAATCCTGTTTTCAAACGATAGCTTTGTTTATTACTAAATTTATTGCCAACGGCATATGTATATATACGAGTATATATGTAATGAACTGATATAATGACTAAAGATCAACTAAATTATTATTAATTATTCAAATGATTCCGCAGAAATACTTGAAAGAAATGCAAAAATTTATTCTCTTTGAGTTCATAAAAACTTATGAGTACAACAAACTCAAAAGCAATAACCGACTTACTCTTATATTAAGTTCATAAAACTGAAAGTCATAACCGAAAGTGAAAGAATCTAGTCCATACACATTTCTGTCAAGGTAATTTCAACAAAATTTATTCCGAATTACATTTCTTTGTAACCAAACTTTCCATCATTTAAACTCTGAAGAGCTATTTTGTTTTAACATCGATTGCAATCCAAGCATCAGTAACAATTTCATTAACACTCTTTAAACACGTGAGTACTTCAACGTTCTGCTCTTTCAAAAAATAGACAAGAAGAATTTTGAATCAATCAACAAAATAGGACATATCGTGAACTAACATCAGAGATATCACTTTCAAGTGTCAAAACACAGAATCTCCCTTGTAAGTCGCAACCGATTAGAGATCTTTTTCTACTGATCCTCTACCGATCTTCCACAGATCTTGTCTAGAGCGCACTTAAAAAGCCTCTTCAAGAGCGTGTGTCTCCCCCCATTTGCATGATTCTTTTCTGTCTCACAAAGTATCTAAGAGATCGCTTATCTTTTTCTTAAGTTTTTTTTCTTTTTCATTTGCTTGAGCCCGATGTTTTCACTTTTGTGAAGTTCTTTTTTAAGTTACATTTTATGGTTTTTTTTTTTTGAAGATGGAATTGCAAAAACAAGAAATGTAATTTCCCAGCCAAAAAGAACGGTGACACGATGGTGGATGGTGCAACGCCAAGAAAAGATCACTGCGCGCCGTTGGTGATTATTCATGTTCGCTTTGTAGGTCATCGGCTCCAAAATAAGAGGAAACAACTTCGTTTATTATGCAGTCTCTGTCTCTTTAGGTTTTCAAATGCAATCGGGAGATAAATCTCTTCGGCTCTAGGGAGCCTGGAGTGATGCCCTTTTTCGTCAGAATTCTCACAGACGAACGCGACAGCAGCGGCAATGCGAAGTGCTGGTGACCCTTTCATTGGTTGTCTTCCTGTTGTTTTTTTTATATATATATACCACACTTGGTGGAAACCAGTATAAACTCTAAAGAACACCATGGGAATGAAAAGTGTGATGATGGTAATAATTAACTGAATTTAGGTCAACCGAACGGGAGAAATAAAATGAAATAAATTGTGAGAGAGTTTTCACCGCACGATTTTTCCTAGTTTTTCTTTTAAATTGTACTCGTATTTATGTGCTTATGTTGGGTTACAGTACATGTGTCAAGTAATTAAGGTTTTGACCATTATTGTGTGCAGTTTTGTTCAGATCAAACTGGGGCCAGAATTTAATTTATCATCATTAATTGATGATCAGAGTCGATTCGTATTCAATAACCTGGAGCAAAGTTTGAGAACGTGGGTTTCTCTTCATTCTTTTGACTGTGAATGTGAAAGTGGTGTAGTCGGGTTTAACTTTTTAATGGGGGCTAATAATAATTCATCATCATGTGGGTTATAGAGGTGGGTTGTATGTATTCTTGTATAAAATGTTAATATGTTGATCAAAAGTACAATGTGGGCTGAAAGGCACTTAATCTAGGTATGCAATTCAGTAGCGCATTCGAGTTTCTATAATATATCCATCAATCTACATGGGTGTTATAAAATCAGGATAATATCACGTGACACTGTAAGGAAAATCCCAGAAATACTCAATGTATACTACCCAGAAACTTCTCTCTCTTCACGGATTTTTAAGTCGCTTATAAGAGCACTCGACGGTTTGAGTTTAAGAAGGCCTTGACCCAATTTCTACAAAAGTTATCCAGATCTGTGGCATAACATGAGATACTCTTGCAAAACTCCTCCGACCTCTTAAAAACATGCACCGCATTCCGTCAAGGATATGTTCTATCATGTTTTCCAATAGCTAGTTCGTATGGGAGGTAGAATGCAAGCATGGAGGTCATTCGACGATCCTACTTTTTACTGTATATAAAAACAGGATATACAGGATATGGAGGACGTACATAAAGCCAGGTTTGCATTGGCCCGGCCACATTGTGCGAATGAAAAACATCTCTTTTGCCAAGAGAGTCTTTGAATACCAGCCTGCAGATTCACCTTGACGAAATCGATTAAACATTCAGTATAAAGACCAAGCTGGTAGGGATGCATATACGATATCTATATGTCTTTTCTAGAGAGGCGATACTAGACTTGGAAGCAGCTTAGAGAAAAATCGGAAAGTGAACACCGACATAGACCAACTGCCTGCTCAGAGGAGTATGGTCCAAGGAGTCAAATCTGAAGACGGTACACTTTTTTTTAATGAGGAGGACATCCTACGCTGGTGAAAGTATGCAGTATTTTCCAGAGTTGCTCAATTCCGAGCAGAGCACCGAAGATGGTAGAAGTCGAGAATTGACGGAGAAGTAGGTCCATGGAAGCAGTAGTAACTTTAGCGATTAAAAGTTATCAAATCTGCGGGCCTACTTGTAAGAAATGGTCAAGACTTTATGTGAAGGGGGAGGGAAATGGATCTGGCATGTGAAACATTTCAAAACTACACATAAGAGGTGTAATCGGCAAAAGACTTTGAAAATATATATAAAGTGGAAGTTACAGTGCAGCAGCGTGGGCAGTGTTTCAAATTGGGGTATCTAAGGACTAGTTAACTGCTCTCTCCTCGGATCTTCTCAAACCAGTGTGCTCTTGAAAGGTTTGTGGCCGTTTTTGATGATATTGGCATGATAGTAAACGGGAACACCAAATGACAACACGAAATAGGAATTATCGTCTTAAATATTTGGAGAATGACTAGTACTAACACAAGAGAGTTGCAAACCTTTGTTAATAGATGCCTACGCGACATCTTCTGGCCTTTCCGGACTAATTTCTTTATCTTAAGATGGGTAAAGAACCAATAACCACAATCTTCGAATGGGGGGCGGATTGGTCATGAGTCATAGTGACATTTGCATACCAAACTAAGTCATGCCCTGGAATAGTCGAGACAAGGCGCCAGCCGCAATGTGGAAAGTGGAAAGGAAGATACCCGGAGACACATAAGGCAACCCATCTTAAATTGAGTAAATGCCTAATATACATAGATACATATATACATTACTATTCAAAACTTTACGACTTGTTTACTGATGTTTTATTTCCCCTTACTATTATTAGTTATCCTTGGTCAGAGGGCAATTTAAATTTATTATGGGAACCCTTGAAATGGAGAAAATACACTGACCAGAATTGATAAAACAAAAACCTGCATTTGGAACGCACAAAAGATTCATCACAGTATGTGAACATGGACTCAAGTCAAAAGCTGCCCAAAATTGTTTTTTAATTTCCAAACAGGAAGTATATTCAAATAAAGCCACTAGCGCTTGCATTTAAATATCTTTCCCTGTGCGTGTGCATCTGAACGCATTACAAATTCAAAATATATTCCAAATTAATTCTAAATTTTTATAATGTCTTCGATACGTTCTGCGTCTCTATTGATAATGCACATTAATTCAACTTTATCACTAAGACTTGTATCTTTTCTATCGAAAAGAAGACTCGCCTTCTGGGTTAAGACGACCGATTTTCTTTGGTCAACTTTCGAACAACCATGATTCCAAAGAAACGAAACCTTTTCTCCCATAAAATAGAAAATGCAATTATCCAAAACTAAAAAGAAATCGGAAAGAGGAAACAAAAAAACAACGAAGATTCTATTACAAGATTAATAAGCAATAATCTAAGCAACAGGTTTCCTTCAAAGTGGCTAACGACGACGAAGGTTCGTAAACACACACGCTAAATGGAGCTTTAGCATGATAAACAACTTGATGTCGTTTTGTTTGCTGTTAAATTGCCCATAATCGGTATGGAATTTTGGAAATTTCCGCAAATTACATTCATAAATCGACTGCGGCGGCGGCGTCGTATCTCTTTTGTTTTTTTTTTTTTGCGTGGAATGCGTTTTTTTTTTTTTTTTTTGTTATTTTGGCGGTAAAGCTGCTCTATGACCTGACAGAAAGTTGGCCACTTAAGAAAGTATACAGACAATTTGTTTTGTGTGTACAAGAAGGCAGCTCTTGATGCTGATTAATGGATCTTTAAATCAGTGGCGATTCCCTTTTCTTTCGAATGGTTTTCGATTTTATACTTCTTAAAATTTCTTTTTCGCATTCTGGTAGGAAATTTTTGTAATTCCCAAGCGACATAGCGAATGTCAGAGAAACAGTCTCAACAGAGCTGCAAACACCACCTGGAATATGGTATGCAGAGGAACGCTGAAAGGTGGAATCATCTCTCTGCTCTCTGGCTTCTTTCAATGCGACGGCAAAGCTCGTCTAAAAAAAACCTGAATATAGTCATCGATGAAGCGCCATGAAGATTGATAGAAATAGCGCACATAAACTCATTTCGAGCTCTACTAGCGCCAAGCCTACCGACAGCAGTACAATATAAAGGAACTAACCCTTTACACTGGCCCCTTCCTTTAAAATGGGCGCTATCATGGGAGGTCAGACTTTATTGTGAAACTCGAAGAATAAACATTTCCTTTTTAATAAATGATGATAATACCATGACGCGAATGTAATATCACTGGGTAGAACAATTACTACCTCTGCACTTTACGATAATTATATCGAAACTTGTGAGCAGTTGAATATTACATCTGAACGAGATATCCAGAGCCAATGCAGTAACCATATGCTTTGTATCACGGCATATAGATATTGAATAAAACGAAAGGCCGGATGAACTTCCAAGAAAAGGGTTAGTGCATCAAAGATTCCCCCCTTGGTAGCAATTCTAATAAGAAGATGAACCCACTGATCGAGCCAACCAACACTGGATTCACGGAGACGTATGTACAAGGGCTAGGGCCCTATAGCTGGCCTTTAGCAAGAAAAGATCTATTTCTCTGGTGAAGTTAGAACCATATATTGCAGGTATGAGAAAGAATTCAAACTTATTAAAGTCTGACTATCCTGCCCTTATCGTTAAAAGAATAAGAGCTATTGGTAATTACTTGTTTGCAGATCTGGAGGACTGCACTGGTCAGCGAACTTTGCCATGATTTGGTTTATGATTTGTTTTAAATGAAATAAAGACGAGACGGAATAAAGCACTTATGTTATAACATAAGTAAATAGTTTTTGTATAGAAAAATCTTAGCTTTTGTTTCATCGAAGAATTGGATACCGACTATGTACCGCAAATGACAAATTGGTGCCCGCAAAAAATCAGTATAACCTATGAACTTTATTGCAAAGATATTATTTCTCATGATTCTATATAAAATCAACTAAAAATCCCCTTCTTGACGTGAATAACTTAGTCTTTTTAAAACATACTAACTAAGTACGTTCTACCTTCATTTTGGCATATAAAACTATTACTGTGGATTTTTATTAATAATCTGTTTTGTATTATCAAAAATATAAGTGATTCAGACGCTTAATTATGGTTCAATGCACGCTAGAGGTCAAGACTAAGTATGCTCACTTAAGTTAGAAATTATAAATAAAATAGATAGCTACTCGAGAAATTTAGCTCTGTACATGAACCGGGTTGCATCAGTTTCCACAACTCCTTTTGAAAAGACTTATTGCATGAGATCACTATATCAGGACAATCTCTAAAATGTTTGTCTATAGAAATGTTGGCCCTGTCTATATCTAAATTCTTATTTTCAATATGAATACGCAATATACATACGATTACATCTAAAGCATTTTGCAGATGAACTTCTAATGTCTTCAATTAACCAAGGTAAGGTATTTACTATGACTTTTGTTCTGACAGAAAAGATGCAAATAAATCTGAGTTTTCTTCTCATGTCATGTTCTTGCATGTAACAATTTAGTATAAAATAAATAATAAATAGCCCAATATATTACACTAACGTCTTCGGTGGCATACATACATACATACCATTCCTTTCAGTATAATGGTCCTACTATGTGCACCCTTTCGTAAAGGCCGCTTCTAACTTATTAAAAACTGTAGATACATATTTACCCGAATCTTTGTGACCAAAAACTCAGAACGACAAAAAATCTTTGTAGGTTATATTTTGTGCAGTAGGCTCTATTGTGTGCAGTCTACTATGACTTTAAGCAATTCTAGAGGACAATTTTTAGGCTATTCATTATTTTGTTCATCAGTTTACTACACATAATATAGGCGGATGTCTTTAAACAGAAACTGAGAGAAAACAAATTACCAGTGAATTTTCGTCAATTTAAGTAGTCCTGATATTCCTATAAATTAAAAAAACAGCAATGGCAATATGTTGTTCTTCTTTTCAGTATGCAAGTTGAAAAATATCATTTGCTGCATAATGTTAACTCCATAAATCTCACCATTGATTCTACAAGGTGCCTGTAGTATTTGCAATTAAGGCGACTGCAAAATATATGATTTAAAGGATTACCTGTATATAATTTTTGACATGCTTGCGCAGCTGTGCGGGGTAAAAACCGAGGTGTACTACTGTGGGTCTGTTGGATGTGAATAAATCAATTTAAAAGGTGCAGTTCTAGGGCATCTATCTTCAATTTTTACAGAGTGGTTCACATGGAAATTGATTTAATTTGTGCTTATAAAATATAGAAAAAAAGACAGCACTATCATTTTTCAGTGAAAAAACTCCCTCCTTTTTTTACACTTAAGTTTTCAAATTCGAAGTTCGCACGCCAACTCTTTTGATGTACAATCAAATCTCTAAAGAAAATTCCCTACCTTTGTGATCAAACTCAGCCTATGAAGTTAAATTCACATAGTTTTTGAAAGAAAAAAAAATATTTTAGTTTGCCTGGCTGATTTTTAGTCCTATCCTTCTAATACTTGACGCTAGTCGTTATGGTATACACATCCAAATATTATAAATCACCTTCTGGCAATTAAAAAAATTTCAAATTTTTCCGGCTAATAAATTTTTATAGCACTTCACCATAGTGATATAGGGCGAAACACAATGAGAACTCTCATAAATTGAATGTGAATATTTTTCAAAAATCTACACCATTCAATGTATTTCCAATCCTTTGAAACCACTTGTTCACTTACCAAAGCTGAGTAATTCGCGGTGCAGAAAATTATCCAAATAATCCCACCGATATTTGTGCTGCGATTTCTGGTTAATTTTGTATCCGTACAAATTCTGTCATTAAATTCCCACAAAGGGTCACTTTTCAATTAACACTTTTCAAATTTTTCTATTTGTAGCACTAGTGTCATGAAAAAAATCCACTTTAACACTGTTTCACTTTAAATTCTTGTTTCATTGATTTATTATTTTCTTTTTTATTTGAAAATAAAATAAATTTCACACGAAATATAATCCTTTTTATCCTTTTGGTTGCTAGTTAGCCTCTGATGCTATTCACGGTTACACTATTGCGCGAGGAAATATGAGAACTATTCCTTTGCCACTCGTTTAGAACGCAGTTGTAGTGTTAAGGAAGATGTAATCCAATTGTATCCACAAACACAAGAAATTAATATATAAATTGAGGGCAAAAAAGGAAGACGGTATCTCTCTAAGTTGGTGGAGTTTGGCAAAGATGTTACTACATCAGTTGCATCATGGGCAATGACTTTGAACCTGTAAACGCTCCTCTTTTTATGCTTTTCCCCCAAGACTCTCCAAATTACACATGTGTGTAGAAGAAAAACGAACTCAAAAAGGGGAGAAACACATAATTACGGCGTGAAGAAGTAAAGAACGATAGATGACGGCAATAATGATGATGATGATGGTCTTCTTCGTTCTTCCAGTTCTTTTCTTTCTTTAGCGTGTGTTGGAGAAATTCACCAATCTACCATTCCAGTGAGTGTGGGACCATGTATAAAGTCACTTCGCGATCAGTTAGATTTTGTTGCTTCCAGTCGACGACGACGACGACGACGACAACGTTCCAAAGAAGAAAATATCAAAATCCAAAAGAAAAAAATAAAAGAGAAAGAAGAGAAAGAAAAAAAGAAAATTCTTCAGTTTCCATTCGAGTGGCATGTGTTTCCCCTTCTTGAAGTTGGAAAATGTGCTTCCTGCTACTGGTTGTAAAAGTTGTTACGGCAAGCGGTAGAGAGTTCTTTAAACTCACAAAAGAGAAGAGAGAGCCTAGGCATGAGCTTGAGCGCCACTGGTACTGGTGAGTGGTGACGGTGAGTGAGAGAGAGAGAGAGCAGGTGAACTCTCTGGAGGGTACTAATGGAAAATGCAAACGTCAAAGACCTTAGCATTGAGTAAGATCAAGGTTACCATTGAGGTGTTGAAAAAGCTTTTTCTTTGGTTGCTGCATCTGGATGATGGTAGGAGCTTTCTTTAGGCACAGAGGGGAATTCATTAATTCAGTAAACCGAAAATGTTTTTTGTTTTTCTCATTGTTTTGCACGAAATTCCATTCTTTTCTTCTTGCCTTATTGCCTGTGTGATACAGTTTCGTTACAGAATTGGTTGGTGGCTTTAGGATAGGATAAGCGATCGTGACTCATTCATTAAAAGGACATGTAAATCATGCAGCATTTACATAATGTTTTTTGGGTCCAAACGAAGTACATATTAGTATCGCCTGAAAGCCAAACGTACTCTTGTCTATCAGACATGTATCACATTCTTTCTGAGAAATGCCTCACACATCTTTCTTTCTGCTTGGCAAAACAAACGGATTCAAAACTCGCAATTTAACCGAGCAATTGAATACTCTATAGAATAATGAACTTGGCAGTTCCCATTTGATCTGATGTTAGTAGTTCCCATGGGGAGTTTAACGCATCAATCCATCCCACAGTTAAGGACTACGGGCAATCCGTAAGGCAACAGAGAAAATATTGGGCATCTTCGACGGATATTACATTCCACTTGCAAAGAGGACCAGTAGCTCAGCCAGTAGACAATAGTTCTTCTTTTGTGACATTTGAGACGATGAAAACTCCCAAACCTCCAATTTATGTACGTATGTACATATTTTAAGGGCAAAGTGGTCTTCACAACTGCAAGCCAGGTCTGTGTGCATATTTTTAATTGGAACATACAGGGACGGTGCTGAGGACCGATGATATCAGTCCTGGAACTATTGGTCGTATAGTACAAAAGTTTGGAAGGTGCGTTGTGATCATATTACAGAACTAGCAAGAAGGCATTGACCTAGGTTTAGCTAAGAATATTGGTACTGTCACATAGAGCCTTCTTACACTTGCTCCATGACTGGAAACAATCTGTTCGGAATCATAGAAAATGCAAGGCATTCGTGAATAGGGTAGCCTTCAAAGTAAGCAGAGTAAATCGTGTCTTCCAAATGCAATCGCAATCACTACTGGTATTCTTTCGTTTACAACTCATTTGTGATATACAATTGCAACTTAAATTTACACCAACCTATAATTCATATTGCAAAACATGAAATGCGATTATTCGTAGCTCAGTTGTAGTATCTCCTAACGATCTAAGGCCAACGGCCTCCGCCCACATCGTTCAGCCTTTTACTACCTATAAATTTACTACCCTAACACATCGTAAAGCTTCCATTACGGCTCGTTATTATTCTATTGAGTTGGAACCGCCAAAATTCGCATATTTTACCTTAGCTTCTCATTCCCTTCCATCACGAGTACAAACAATTTGATTTTAACACCTAGATACTAAATTATTCCACTGATCTTTAATGGCTACAAATCCGAGACGATTCATTGATTTACTGAGTCTAAATATAGCTGCGTTGTCAAATTTCTGTGGAATTTTATCAATTGCTATTCTTTCTAAGGCTCAAATCAATGTCACATCATTGTCCACATATAACAATTTGAAAGAATCGATTATTCACCTATTAAGTGCCATTCAACCAAAAAAAAAAAAGTCCATTAACCGATTTTGCGGCTCAAACAAACTGCCTAAGAAGCATTCTACTTCCATTAGATTCAAATTGACCACACGTTCGCCTATGGCTGGCTAAATGAATGAGTGACATCGTGCGACGACCGCATATAATTGCTAAAAATAAAAAAATCAGGCCAAAGACGCGACCATAATTGTATCTTCTTCCACCATAGCATGACCAGTAAGTGAGTATCTTATTGCTACCAACTGTGATAATTCATTTTCCGTGTTGCTTTTTGCACTAAACTCGCTCTTACTTCTCTCAGCAGCAGCAACTCTACGCTCAACAAAGACGACTTTCTCTACTCTGGCATTGCGATGGGGTTCTCAGTTTTCCAGTATCGTCTTTCGGCCTTTCGATCGCACCGTTCTTCTTTTAGTTCTGTGCTCACTTTCTCCCCGCTTTGCAAGTAAAATTCTAACACATCACTGTATTAAGTTTTTGTCTTTAAATTGGAAAATACACACACTCACACAAGTGGTCTGTCCGGTGAGTGTACATTGTACGCGAACACTGCTGAGAGTAGGAAGAATTGCACAGAAAGTAAGAAGCCACTGAAGTGAGCTTTTGACTGTAAGCAGAGAAGTAGAAGTCGATGAATTTCGTCGATTCAAATTTTTCTCGATCAAAATGAGTTCTTGTGGAAAAGCTTAGTAAAAACAGTGACCTTTCTTTATACCACTTTGACCAACTCCTGAAGAACTATAACTTTGTGATGCGATTGGGATATTCATTTTGAATCTGTTTATAAGCACAAAATAGGCCACATCTTAGGAAGGAATTCTAGGTATCAAGCATAAGCTTTATCAAATTGCTAATCCAAGCAAAAATGTATTGTAGCATTACAAGCATTGTAAATTTTCCCCATTTTCAGTTTCGGCATGGCAGCTTCTCGCTTTTGAGATACTCTGTTTGATGGCAGCGTTCTTTTTCTTGATGGTTACACGAATATCAGAGTTGACTTCAGCTGACAAACGCAACAGGTAAGGCTCCTAATAGAATTAAAAAAGGAAGATGGAGGAGGAACAATATCTATCTAATACAACCTGTACTGATAGCCTATTGAGAAAAAATTGCAATAAATTTAGAAAAGTTGCCACCAACACCATTAGAAATCGAAATTTTTTATTAAAAAATTATATAGTGTGACCTGGACCCAAAAACAACACATCAACTATTTTCGAAGTCTTTAAAAAAGAAAAAAAAATTATAGAGTTCAGAGGCAAGCTAGCCCAATAAGTCTTATATTATCCTACTTCTCAAAGACTTCAGGCCATGATCTGTGTCTATTTTTGCATCTGGCATCTCCCACAAAACGATCAGAAATAATAGATGTATGTATGATTCAAGGGGACTTTGTCTGGTGGTACAATACACAATGGTATCTTACAAAAATCACACAAAATACCATACAAAAAGAACGACTTGTTGCGAAATCATTCGATCAGAGAAACTTAATATCCAGGATTACTTTTAAATATTTGGCCTCATCTAGTGTGATGCTTTAACATTAGTCGTCGCTCTTATCGCTTATCACAGCTCCAACATTAAAACCTAGGACATCTTGGCACTAGCTGAGTATGATCAGTAGTAGCTCAGGAAAAGAGCAATTCTTTAAAACAAGCAAAGAGATCCCATCTGAGGATTAAGATATATTACAAATTATTTAAATCTAAGAAGAGTTCAGGTATAGAAATACATATATATATTCGTTTGAAAGAACAATGAACTTGATGAATCTTGTAGGACACCGTAAAATACTACACCTAATATCTTGAAGGGAAAAGGCTGTTTCCAATGTTATTGTTGGCAAATATCATTTAAGAAAACTTAGAAATATTAAACCGCCAAAGTTTGTCTAATTGTGGTCTAATGAAACTGTAGAGGTCTGATTTGCTTCACCTCCAGGTTGAAGACGGTATCTGGAGTTGAATGCAATACAGATATTTTTGGATCCAATACCATGGCCTCAAGACCTACGGTAATGTGTCCCACTATATTCGCAGCTGCAATATTCGATATGTTGAACCTTCCTAAGGGGAGATTAAATTCCTGGCCATGGGAGAATTTTAGGCAACGAATCTGCTGCTTAGTACTATAGCTAATGCAGAGTCTACGTTACATTCGTATTGCTTTTGAAAGCGCTTCCACTTGTCATGAGAAAGTGGGAATTATTTGCAATTTTTCCAACTCTCTAAAAGCCTCTTATGAGAGAACACATCAACATGTTTTTCTCTCTGGCATTTATATGACTGAAATCGACCTTATTTCTGCAGAATGTTTCCAAGCTTCTAATCTATCAAAAATGACGGATAGTTTTCTATGAAGTCTTGGAGATGCAGTATGAGAAAGAATTATAAAACCCCAAAAGTGGAAAAAGCCAAAAAGAATTAAGAGACATTTAATCCCTTTTCTATATTTGGGAATTGAAATTTGTTCTCTTCTCTTGTTGGGTAATTATAATTGATTTGTAATGAATTTTGGTACCTGCGCTGGACTACTGTGCAACTGGTTCCAACTTCGAATCCTAGAATTTCAAAGTTTTTTTCCCAGCACCATCCACAGCGTGTGACAAACACCCAAGAGTATTTGTCTTATAAGAAATCTTTCTACCATTCGAATACCTCGTAAAACTCTATGAATCGTAAGCATAAGCTTATACAAAAACGAAATTTAAATTTAACCTCAAAACACATTTATAGGTCAAATAAGTATCATGGGCGTTACAGTTTCCCTGCAATTAATCATTGCCTGCACTTCTATCGCTGTTCTAATCGCTTTTCAAAGACGGAAACAAATGGTGATCTACTTCTAGCATGACAACTCAAAGATGCTTTTCCACAGAACCTCTGGCTTTGCTTTAAATTACC
Source organism: Chalcosyrphus nemorum (assembly GCA_949716465.1). Taxonomy (NCBI): domain Eukaryota; kingdom Metazoa; phylum Arthropoda; class Insecta; order Diptera; family Syrphidae; genus Chalcosyrphus; species Chalcosyrphus nemorum. Next base: position 37,065,121 of record OX454332.1, read on the forward strand.
TGCAATTTATTACAATATTCTCAAAGCATTCCACCAACCTACTCATCTGAAAAACTATTCCATTTTGAAATAAAAAAAATATCAATATTTTCGAGTTACACAGAAAAACAACAACAGAAAGTCGAACGTAATTTCCCTCAAAACTAAATCTCATAATAATAACGAATGCTGTCGGTGGAGCACACTGACTTGGCAGGAGATCAGTTCTTGTGGTATCCGCTTTCTAGCACTCAGCGCGCTATGGTGTTGTTGTTAGTGGCATTGGTGGCTACTGCAAAAATCAAGCAAAAAAAAAATTCCTGACGTTGCACTAGTTCTAGAGCAAAGAAGACAATGTTTGTGCATGCGAACGCATCTATCATGATTTATTATTACACAGATGCTTCTCGTCGTCGCCGGCGTTATGATGATGAACTTTCTTCATGTTGAAGCTGACGACGACATGGGTTCTCGAACGAAGAACCTATCATAAGATGATGGTTCACATGGTGGGTTACATGCACTTCACCATGCATGTGGACTGTTGGGGCGGGGGAATATGCATTACAATAGAGTATGTGCGCATGGTGATGGTGTAGAACAAATGCTTGTTAATGAAGAAATCTCTAAATGAAGCACTTAATTACGGTCATAGCGGAAAAGTTATGAACAAAATTAATTTAATAGGCGGGTGGTAGACATTTGTTCTCACTTCCTATGCTCACACTAAGCTTAGCGATCCTAGTAATGAACTTGTTGACACACTTCTGACATCAGGAGAATGGAAGGGGCGGAATGACATAAATCATAAACTTGATTGAATGCTGCCGTAGGATAGATTCAACGAAAGACGTCTTGATTAGAGTTGAACATTTACCTCCAGTCGGTTCCTAATTAGATGCTTTTAGTGGCAGGTTGGTTCTAAAACATGAATTATTACGAATACACTGAACGAATAAATTTCTGTCTATCGAGATTGATTTAAGGTGATTGCTAATGACTCTGACGTCAATGGGATTTGATTTAAGAATGCATTAGTTCAATAGAGATAAAGCGGTATAGCTGAGTTGGATTTGCTTTCCAGAAATTAATTCATTTTCCCATACAAGTAGTATAAATCTTCTTCTGCAACATTTACATCCGTATGCTCATCAAGTGATATACCTGTATACAAATGTACATAGATAGCTGGAAACCCAACATCATGGAGCTTAAAGAGTTAAGATAGTCACTGCAGCTTTATTCTACTACAGGTCAGCACTATGAGACTTCAGCTACGAACTACATGTATACTTCATCCATCATCAGGCCATCAGAGGTATCAAATATTTATAGCAATCAGGTGGGAGTAATTGACGTCATTATTACACACGTTTACAATTCGGGGTGAACCTGGGCCTCAACCAACCAGCTTGCCTCTGTTTTTGGCTAGTGTCTTTCAGTTGCGCACTTTAAGTTGGCCGAAGTCCTTTTGATCTTGTACGCACCACCAGCGTCGAGGAGGTCTCCTATTGCGTCGTCCCTCCGGGTTTGATTCGAAGACTCTGTGTGCCGGAGCGTTGGTGTCCATTCGCCCTACCTATTTCCCTTGATTCTCCTTAATTCTTCGACATGGAGCTTTGCTGTTGCATTGCCTCATTGACCCGAAAAAAACAACGGTTGACTATAGCAAACAGAAGATTTCTGCGCTGGTATCATTTTGAGGATTAATAGCAAAGCCAAGGAAGACATAGTCCCTTACTACCTTAAAGTTGTAGCTGCCCACTGTGACGTATTGTCTAATTCGTCAGTGTTGATTGTCCCTTTTTGTTACCAGCATGTACTTCGTTTTGCCTGGTTTTGTGTTACTGGCGTTCGTTTGTGAATTTCGCATAATTCGCATCACCTTGTCTAAAACTTCTTTTGACATCGAAAGTCTCAGCCATTACTAACCTGGATGGAGCAGCGAATGTTCTCTATCGTAATCCCTCACAAATGAATAAGTTTGGGAAAGATCTTTAAGCTAATTCGTCTCTAAAGATGCTGTCATAGGCGGCCTTGAAATCGATATAAAGATGAAGAGTATCGATGTTGACTTCTTGGGTTTTTCTCTAGGATCTGTCGAACCGTGATCATTTGCTCGATGGTGTGCTCACCTAGCCCGAGACCCCAAAATCACTTTATCACTGCTTTTGATAAAAGGCATCAAGCATTCACACAATATCGGAAAAAAAAGATCTTGTACGCAATGTTGAGGAGACTTATGCCTCTATAGTTGGCGCAGCAGAAAGTCTATTTGTAAGTAATAGATGTTTCCGGTTAAATTTTGTGTTCTTTTCGAGTTTCGATCCACTTAAATCGTTTATCTTTTGCAAAATTCTTGCCCTATATTCTATATTAACAAAACACCATAACGCAATTTATTCTATTATTCACTTCTGACTGAGTGTTTATATTTTCTTAAGGCATTCCTTTCCCAAGCCCTCGTGTAAACATAGACCTATTCCGTTAAATTTTATTCTTTTCGCGACTCTGTGTTAGCTATTCTTTTGTACGAAAGGCTCATGACGGCACGCTAGCATGATACTATGCTAAACAAATACTACCACTACAGGTATCTACGACAAGAAAACCAACTTGGTTCCTTAATTACTAAGCAAAGAAGGCACCTAACGATGAATTAGTCATTCTGTAATTATCCAAACCGTTTCTGTGGTTGTTGTTGTTGTTGCTGCTGTTGCTGCATAGGCATGGCTGCTGTGCGATTGGTGATGTTTTGCACAAATACCGTTGAACCAACATTAACACCTGGAAAGTTCAATTCCACTCCATCTTCATCATTTTTTCCCGGCATTCCTTGCACTAAAGAGCGAGAGATACTTTTATGACAGTCAGATGCAAGATAGAATATTTCATAGGTACACACCAATTCCGCTCTTTTAAAGTGAACAGAATAAGAAAACAAAATTGAATTGAATTCCATCATCATCATCGTGTTCACTTGACAAAATCACAAAAAGACCAGGAGAAACGAAAGAAGTGGAAGGCAAAAAAAAAAACCAAAACATTGTCATAAAGCAGCTATGAGGAGGCGCGATGAAGAAGGAGACGAAGGGTAGATCATTAGAGAGCCTCCAGAAGCATAAAGATGACAACTGTCTTGATGAGTTTAGAGGGTTTTATTTTTAACTGTTTCCATCCAACAGTGATTCCCTGATGGCGGCTGCCGCGACGGGACAGGCGTCAAGATCATGCACACCGCTGCGCTGGCGCATTGTTAAGGTTCATGTTCGAGCGAGGTAACCTGTTCTTCTGTTGGGTGTAAATGTTCTGCTTTGAAGATTTGATTTCTTCTTCGTTTGTAACGTGCAAGTGCACCTGTTATACGGAGGATTAACAGTTTTCTGAATGAGCTTCCCTGTGTGCATAGTAGAGAATTTTCGAGTGCTGATATGATTGATGCACGATGAGACGATATACACGACGTGTTCGGAAAAGTGTGACGTAAATTGAGGTGTCATGTTGTCACTTTTCTGCCACATTGTTGTTATAAAGCAGTTTTTTTTTCGTTTATAATAATAACTTATTCTTTATTGTTATTTAAATTTATGAGACAGCGAGGGATCCAGCGACAAATGCTGTTTTTTGAATGTCATACAGACATGCATAAGCATGGTTGATTTTTGGGCCACTTATTCAAGTACTTGGGGCTCCATCTCACCAAAAATTTGCTTAAAATTAGCCTTCAAGGCCAGTATATCAACATATACCAAATCTTTAGATGGTGCCAGAAATAATTAAGTGACATCAAACTGCACGATCTCGGTAGGCAATACACTTAATCATTTCACAATACACTGGGTGGTGCGCAAAATGCGACTACTAAAAACATGGTGCCATAAGGTGGAGATAGTCGTAATGCCTTAGAGAAGACTTGGGGAAAGTTGTGGCACATTTTCAGGAACTTCACATGATGGCACGTTGTCAGAGAGAAAGATGCAGGATATAGGTAAGAAAGTACTGAGTAACATATCATCCTGATCGTTGTCGTCCATACAAATACGTATATTTTGTGGTATTTTCTTTTTTTTGCGCAGTAGTCCAACGCACTAACCACTGAGCCACGGCACCTACAAAGCAAATACATACTACTTTTACAATCTAGAAGAGCTGCCTGGCGTAAATATTGACAAGATGCTGAACTTTACCAGATCCTCAGGGTGGTTTCTTTATTCGAAAAATAAGCAAGCAACTTATTATAATAGTTTTTAGACATTATGACTGTTAAATGGCCAAGGGAACACCTTGCACAATGGGTCAGCTCTGATTTGACTGCGCCTGAAGTCTTTTCCTTTTGCAAACACACATACCTAACCTACTTACTTACTTTACTTAAGTCCTTTAACCGCTCGGGGGGCATAAGGCATCAACAACGCCTGCGCGCCATCTTGTTCGTAGTTCTGTAACGCGTTTCAGCTCTCTACAGCTCATCCACAAAGAGCTCGATTCCTCCTCTTCTGTTCTGCCTAGGGCGTCCCGCTGTTCTGCCTGCTTGGGTGAGCGGATTCCACTGCATAGCGTATTTCGCAATGGAATTGTCTTTGCGCCGTAGGGTGTGTCTAATCCACTGCCACTTTCTCCTTCGTATTGTAATGTTAATAGGTTCCTGGTCCGATCTCGCATAAAACTGTTCGTTGGAGATACGGTTCGGCCAAAAAAACCTCAAGATCTCTTAAACATTTGTTTACAAAGACTTGCAGCCGGCGTGTGCTAATGGTGTCCACTTTCCAAGTACTGCACCCATTAAGCAGTACCGATTCTACGTTGGAGCGAAACAGTCGCAGCTTGGTTCTTAAGCTGATAACATTGCTTTTCCAGATACCTAACCTAATAACTCAACAAAACAAGCACTAAACCCAGTTGAGACCTATGGTGAGGCCCATTATAGACCACCTCAATCTCAACATCGATTTAAAGGTTCCCCTCATAACCCCATACAACATAACCTAACCTTACTTAACGACTAGATTATTGATATCTACCTACCTCCCTACAATTCAACAAAAAGCTTTACCACTTACCACAATTAGTTCTTATTATTTTCAAGGTTTTCCAAATTCTATATTGAACATAGTAAGATCTGCAGGACATGTAGTATATTAACTACAAAAACAATATTCGCCATGAATACAACTCTCTCTTCCATTCTACTTCTCTCCTTCTTTTAGAAATTTTTATTATACAACTCGGATATAATAAGTACATCCACCTACCTAATGGAACAAGTTTCTCGGGCCTCCAAGTTGACTACTTATAAAAGTTGACTATCATTTTCATCGCTTTTTCAGAGTGCAATCACGTTTCTTAATTCAATTTGCCAATTCAACTTCGAAATTGATTAATTAAAGTTGATAGTTCTTGGACTTTTAGCATAATCATAGCCAAGATGCTTAAAACGGTTGTTCACTTCCTAACATATTGCTTGAAGATCGCATTTACTATACTTTTTTCTGACCCCATTCCAAGATGAACTCGAACAAAATTTCCTCTGCCAAACAGTTATGTTGAAAACAATACCCACAAATTCACATTCGCAAAATCCCTGCGCCAATATTTGCCATATTAGTTCTCATTAAAATTTAAAAAAATTCACAATAAGAACTAGTTCGGTCCACTAAGTCTCAACTGAAATTTATTGACATTTTTTTGAGGTTAAAGACCATCTCCATGTCAATTAATTTGTATCTATAATCGCATTCCATACAGAATGACAATAAATCATAAAGATGAGGTAATCAAAAAGAAAATGACAAAGTTACACACCAGTCAAAAAGAGAACAGAACAAAACAAACGAAAGAGTTGAGCAGCGAACTCACAAATATTTTAACCAAATACCAAGAGACGTCAACTGTTTTTGTTTTACCTCTCCTTAGAATGCCAAACAAATTTATCTAATTCCATTTTGGGCTTTTTTTTTTTTCCCCGATTTTTTGTTTGTAAAACAGTTAAACGAATAACGTAGTTAATGCCCTACGGTTAGCGAACAAAAGTAGCAACAAAAAGCCAACGGTTTTCAGACCCAAACTTGACGATCCATTATTAATCGAAGTCCATGCAAAAATTGTAGGTCAGTCTGATGATAAAGATGGAAAAAGATGAACATGATGATGTTGTTGTTGTTGTTATTGTGGGTTCTAGGTGCTTTTGTTTATTTTTTTGTTTTTGCTTATTTTTTTTTTAACTTTTTCCGCTCCTAATGATGATGGGAACATTGTAGTTTTCAAAGTTATGTTAAATAGTCTAAAGTGGAATAAGTAAACGAATAGAGATGAGCAGATGAGCAGCAAATCGAGGGCAGAAAAAGTAATAAATTTTGGTAAATAGAAGAAGATGCGAAATTTTGCTTGAAATGGTTTATTGAGATATTGACAGTCTTATTTACATAATTCGGTCAACTTATTTGGTGAGAATCTTACTTTTTTTCCTATTGTATTGCTTTGGGGCAAAGGATGACTGAAAGAATTTTTTTCACTGATGAAAGTGATGAGGTTCCAAACAAAAAAGAATAGATAGAATTATGGTAGATAGAAGTTGTTGAAGCAACATTTCGTGCTGAAATCTAATTAGCCACTAAGCAACGTTTTAATATTACCAATTCACGTCACCCGCGGGATGTTGAGGATAACAAACACATTCTTCAAATTTACGCCGTAGCATTAAGAAAGCTAATAGCTTCCGCAAATTCTTTTCTCTCCACTTACTCTTTCAGGTTGCCGAAGAATAGATTGCTTACTATACAGTGTCAGCACTACCTACAGCCGGACACTGTCAGAGAAAGTGGATTTGTAAAGAACCGATACTCGTCTCTCTAGTTCACGGTTTGATTCCTATCTTCAATGAAACTGTGTCCTTTAAGAGGGACTAATCTAAAGTTGCTCGTATTACGGTAAGCTGACAAAGATTTGCAGTCCAAGACAAGAGCAGTGAAAGTACCAGAAAAGATGCAGCTCACATAAAATCAGAAACGAAGGCATGTCGTGGAAGTTCTGACGACGTCGTCACCAAAATCCACAGACTATTGAATTTATCACCACAAGACTACTCCATCATCTTGAGCTCTCTGCCTGCCGATGTTCTAATTCTGTTAAAACGTCTTGAGATATTAAAAACCATGCAGTGATCTGTACAGCTGGGAAGTAACTTTTCTAAGCTCATCTAAATACGCACCGAGTAATGGCAAGGAGATATGTTGTCATGTGATTTCTTTAACTTTATGTGAGAGCAGAGGATACGCAGGGCAGGCTTAGGCACTGCTAGTATACGCAGACGATATTGACATCATCGGAAGATTCTGCCAAGCCATCGTAGAACTGTCTTTGGCATTTGAAGAGCCGGCGAAATGAGTTACATCTCTTAAACAGGAAAAATTATCTGTCAAGAGCATTAGACAGAACTCCATTGCTGATAACTACAGTTTCGAGACAGCTAACGAGTCCGACGACGTGCATTTGAACAACGAAAAACAATCCCTGCAAAGTGGCTATTGCGTCAGGTTCACAAAACAGGGGAGCTCAAACCTTTTAGCTCGACTAACCAATATGTCATAGAGTGTTTATCTTAACAGATCTTCTCTATAGCGATAAGTGTTGGATGATAAGATAAGAAGATTAGGAGGATAATCTACAACCTCTATGAGCTGGACCATGTTGGGTATGTAGTCCAAATAGCCAGGACGTGTTAATGCTCTAGCTAATAGGATTTTGTGAATACCAAAATGCAGACAACATACGAGTAACTGATATCAACGAGCTATCAACCAAGTCCCAGTCTTAACAACACGACGCCCTCTTATACATATATACTCGTAGTAAAAGGAGAAACAGAACATGGGATCGTAAAAAATTTCCAAAACCCACTCTAAAAATTGAAATGGACGACAGTCATCAAGGAGGTGCAAAAATTGTCAGCCTACATTCTTTGGATGTAATTTTTATTTCAAAATGTTAAATGAAAAGATGTCTTCCTCGTGGTCGAGATTCAGAATGATATGGGCGCAGGTTACAGGCGGTTGACGGCCAACACCTTTTGCATGACCATTTACAAAGCCCGTTGGTTGGTAAGATGGATATGACAGTTTGCTTAAGACAATGAAAAGAAATAGCCTGGCAAAAGTGGGTACTAAAATGTGTGATGAAGAAGAAGAAACATAAGCTAGAGATCTAGAGTCCTTTTTCGTTGCATTAATCCATTGATTTCTGTATTCAAAAAATAAATACAAGCCCGTTTGAATGTTTTTTTCTGAAGTCATACAGCTTCGTCATCCGATTAAAAAAAAAATTTGCATCTTCCAGTATGGTAATTTCGTAACCCTGTGCCGGTCGTTTACCTCTACTAATTTTCTGTATTCATTCGCATAACAACGTGATAACAACCTCCAATAGGAAATACTCAACATCATACTAGTGCTATGTATCTTATGATTATTTAATTTGATGAACAGCTATAGACGAATTAAAAATTAAAAAAAAAAAATTATGTAAAATTATGTCAGAGACGAGTGTATGTATTTATATTGCCGATCGCTGTAATTAAACCATTCATCTGTATATCTATGTCTATGACTCTAGTTCATCCGCTGAAGCCAGACAAACCACGATAAAGTTTCTTAATTTAGGTGCTTCTCCGGTATTTAAGCGGCAAACACCGTTGAGGTTCACTGCGCATACAGTTCACCCAAAAACGTGAATATAGATCATTTCTCCAGCGCAGCAAAGGCTTAATTCAGCAACAGTAACGAAAATTCTCTCCATCATATTCAAATTACCATCGAATCTAGGTCACTGGGGAAGAAGCAGTACAAAATCTGCACCACGAAGAAGCCCCAACTAAAGCAGAGCCAGCAATAATTAGTTGGAGCGGAGCTTTGTTTTTTTTTCTGTTTTTTTCTCCACAAGTTATCTGATGTTAACAATATATATAATCGGTGCGCTCTGCTTCCGAATGCTTAATAGCGGCGGTCGGCCGCAGAAGATACTCAGCTCACCTAAGAGTAATGACAAATTAATTTGAGTTGAGCTACAAGATGACTTTGATGCGATAATTATGATCTTGATAGGAGAATACAAATGAAGAGGGGGAGGCCAAAGCGTTTGGTTGGAAAATTCGCAACAGCAAAGGATGTCTGATGTCATTCATGTGAAACACGCCGCTTCCAGAATCAGAATCTATGTCAATGGGTCAACACAAATTTGCATGTGAAACAACAAACAACGGAAACAGAGACCAAATATGGGAAACCAACAATTGACATGTCCACCAAAAGCTAGATGTTAACACCGTAAATAGGAACCATCTTGCGAATACGGATTAATAAATGAAAATTAACCTGCTAACAAAGCTTGGACCAACAACACCATGATGGGCGCGCGCGCGCGCGCGAATCTGGAATACAATTTGTGCGCGCGGTATTAGGGTCAGAGTCGATGATGAATAGAGATGGATCTTAGCGGAGAACAAATCAATGACCGGATTTTTGTGTTTTCTTCTTCTTTCATTGAAACTGGAATCGATGTTGATGTTGATGATGATGATGGTGAGATGGTGATGGCGGTGTTTGAAACGAGTTTCTAAGACAGTTTTATGGGTTTCCAATGATGATGGGTTTATTGCTTAGCTAGGCGGCGGCGGCTGCGATGCAAGTGAATGAAGGAAGAGTTATTGTGTTTGGTGTTCTACCGAAATTCGTCACATTGGGGATTAGTGATGGCAGTGGCTCTAAATAATGCGAAGCGGTTTGCTTGTCATTGCTGCGTGGTATGTGTGGTAAAAGAAATCGGAAGGTGCGATGGAAAGTTAACCTGTGACATAGCTGCGGTGGAATGTAATGATTCACGATTGATATCGAGACCACACAGATAAGAGGGGTGGAGGTGGAGTCTGCTTCTTCTTTTTATTTTTTTTTATTTTTTTAGAAATCAATAGATCTAGCGAATAGGAGGGGAAACTTGATTCTGCCTGGTCTGTGGACAGAAAGTGAAGTTATTTACATAATTGAGGGATTTTTATGAAAAGTATGTAAGTAACAGAAATGTCTTTTAAATAAATAAGATACACCAGTGGAGTGTAAATTTGCCTCTAGATGCTTTCAAAACTCTGAAAATGTCACCGAGGAGGTTTCCGAAAGAATGAAAGGTATTCTTAAGGCTCTTATCGCTGCTGCGGATCCTTCTACCAAACCAAGATCTCTTATCTCTTAATTGTTTGGCTAGCTGGTGTATTCGATCAAATCCTAACCTTTTTTTGGTTTACCGAGTTAATTGTCAGCCCAACAACGTCTGTTTCCCTCTTCGTGTGCTGATATTGGGAAAAGGTCCATAATGGTATGAGAGACTAGCCATTATTTTCCATAATCTCTTGTGTCAAAATGCCCCATTTCTAGATCACCTGTGGCGATCTTTCGGCCTCTCAGGCCCTTCCAATATGTGGTGGCAATAGCTTAGCCGATGAATTTAGAATCGCTCGGCGGGTATGCCATTAAGTTCTACCATCCTAGTGCTTTGACCACGAGAATAATCTCTTTCTTATGGTGGAAATTTGGGCACTTCTTTCCACGGACAGCTCAGCCTGACTTGGGTGCATATTGCTGGCAAATTTTCAGTTCAAAATCATATGATCCTCTTCTATAAAAACCTGCAAACCGTATCACAGAATGTTGAGTAGAATTTCAATAACCTATTATATCTTTGGTGAACTCTGCCCCAAATACCATTCCAATGCCCATTTATAATGACATTCCAGCTGTCAGCTATTTAGGCAAGACTAATCTGCTTGCTACACAATTTGCAGCGAAATCTATGTTGGGAGATGCTTTGTCGGTCTCTGTGCTTGAGAGCGTCAAATTTTCTATGAGACAAGTCCCCTTTCGCACTGTCACAGCTGCAGAAAGACAAAGCCGCCGGTCCATGTTCCCTCCTATAGTTCCCAACAGGTGTTTTTTCTCGCAGCTCTGCGTCAGTTTTTCTGACTGCACTACTCCTCTCGGCTCATTCCGATTTGATGGAAAGCAGCATTTGTCCAGACTGACTCATGAATCTTCTCCTGCGACCAATTACCGGCCCATTGGACCTTTCATATGTATGTATGTGCTTTCATTTCAAGATCATGGAAACATTGCTAGGTAGTCAGTTTTTGAAAAATTGCGCAATGACCTGCACTATGGCATCCTCTTTATTACTTCAGAGGAACAAAGATGGTTACGCTTGATATTTCAAAGGCATTTGACAGAATTTGGCATCATTTTTTTTTCGTCGAAAATGCATGCTTATGCCATTGAGGAGTCTCTGCTTAATTGTATTAAAATTTACCTTTGGGAGCGTCCAATACAAGTTCAATTGGCTGGCTTCAAGTTTTATATCCACTGCAAAAATACAAATGTTCCTTAGTTCTCAGTTCTATTTCCAACTCTCTTTCTCAATTTTATAAATGTCTGTTATGTCTTATCCAATTCATTCTATTGCTCAGGACATTAACCTTAGTTTTTTATATTCATTCCCTAATCTACCACCCCGCTTCAATTGATGTGCTGACAGTCTTCTATATATTGTGTCTCCCTAGGAACTTCTACCTTGCGTGTTGGGGTCCGAGTTGTGTCCTTAGAAGCTTACTCATCACCGCAGCCTCTACAAAGCTTCTTCTTTGTCAGACGTGGATTTTTCATGTGATACCGCCGAGTGTTGTGCCCCTTAGGATGATACCCACGGGGGAATGGATTTCCGGTCTTTCCAAAAAAGTCTCTCGATTATTGATTTGTGAAACGTCTGCTATAGTATCCTTGTTTCTTTGCAGTTCCGCCTTTTTTTGCCTCTGTCGTGCCTTCATTTTAGGCAACGCTCTTTGTTATAAAGAAATAGTAAGAACTAATATTGCTTGGATGACTGGAAGATTATCACCTAGCTCATCGTTTGGATACGACCTACCTACCTTGCTACAAAATACCACTCAAATTATTCTGACGAATATCGAAATCAATCAATCAGTTAAATATAGTTCGTTCGATACTTTTAAGCAACTGATATCAGAAATATTTAAGTCAATACACTATTTGACTTATACATGGCTTAAGGCTTAGGTCCATAAGATCTTGGTGGTCCATTCTCATCTGATTATCTTAGTTCTGAAAATAATTTAATTGAATATATAGGTGGTCCCTAGCATCCCAGTTAATACCGGATCTTTCTCTATAGAGGTGTGATATTATCTCTTATTACACTATCCACAATGTAGGACCCTATTTCATTACGAACATTTCGTCACAGTAACGTTGAGAACCGACTGTAATTCATCATTATTCTCCCTATCTTGAGACCAAAACTTTTCGTTTAAAACCTTTTGTTCTTCTCTTATCAGTGCCACTGAATAGAAAGTCACACTTTTTATTTTACGATTGCTTCCTGAATGGTGTACAAGAACACCTTTCTTCTGAGTAAAACATAATTCACGTTCTGGAGGAAAGAATGCACAGTAGGTAGAAAAGATACATTATCTAGACCCCAACACAAGATCATTAAAGTAAAAAGAAAAAAAAACATTCTTTTTAATAATTACGAACGACTATGTACGTCATGCTAAAAAGCATGTTTCCTTCATGTTTTCCTCACCCGAGAACCCACTTGGATAGACGAAATTAAAAACCCGCAGCCCAAGCCGTTAGAGTCATTCATCTCTATCTCTTTTCGGTTAGAGTTTGGTAGCAGTTTCTAAACAATAAAAAGTAATTACAGCCGCCACACATACCCCCCTCTCTAAGACAACAAATGACAACAATAATGTGAACCATTTCATGTTCGTTGTGTGCTTTTTCACAACACCTTCTCGGAGCAGAACCTGGGCCTGGTTTGGCCTACCTCCTTCGAGAATTTTAGCTGTACCGTGGAAAATTAAAGAACTGATATGCTTACAGATACTCTAGCTCACTGGTGTAAAATACAATTTAATTAAATTACCATTGAAAGGGAGGATGGGTAGTTAGTCAGTTACAGAGTTCTCATCAAGGTTCACAACAGCAGCGGTATTCTTAACAAATATCCCACAGAATGGATCAGTGATCTTGTAATTAGTGGAATACAATTCTAGACAACAAAACAATTTGCGGAGAGTTGGCTGATTGTCGGTGATTAAATATCTAGAGCACCGGCAATCAGTCACGAAAGTAGATCAGTTTTGTAAAAACACTTGCATTGGCGGACACCATCAGAGTGTTCTTAATTGGGGAACTGCTGTTCTTGTTCGAATTTATGTATCAGTTTGGTGTATATAATCCAAAACTGGAATTGCAACAGATTAGATTGTAGATTTCTTGATTTGCATGAATGGGTGGCATATCAAATTCAAGTAAACCAGTTGTAAATTTTGATGCGGACAAATTGATGACCTGACTATTTGATCACAAAGTTTAGTCATAGTTTAGAAATCTAATAACAAACTGCTTTCAATCGGTTGCTTCGGACAGTAATTCCCTTGCAATGCTACTTCTATTGGTCTATTTGTCCAACGACATATAGGGTGACCAGCTAAGAACGATAGGAAAATAAAGTTAAATAAAACAGCAACGGTATAAGATACAAAGTTGATTTTGGCTTAATTTTTAAGCCACATTCATGCCTTTACACATCATTTAAATGACCGGCTCAGATGCACTAGCAGTACTTCAGGCGGTTGGTTCAATTTTGTGTAACTAGGTGCAATATGTACAGCGTTTTTCCGGCAATAGCGTCTGGAATATTGGCTTCGATCTCATCCAAAGTGGTTATCTATTAGCGTAGACTAAGAGTTTGACGGAGCTCCGGAGTAAATAATCATCAAGCATGATCACGGCGTGAGGCCAATTGATGAACGTTTGCCGTGAGATGAGCCAGTCGCCAAATTTCTTCTTGACAACTTCGAGCGTTGCGTTGTGTTGCTTGTATGTTATGTAGCATCATCTTGTTGAAACTGTATTTTGAACAACTAATTAGCAAACTCACACCGTTGTCTGTGGTCGTTCAGCTTCAATTCTTGCAAAAGCCGGGCTGATTCTCTGGGATGCCCAATTCAACTAGGTCTTCTTTGATACTGGCCGCTACAGCGGCTATGTTTTTTTTATTCCGCGCCATCCTCTGTATAATTGGTGTCTTAAAATCTAAAAGAGGGTGTGCACGCTTAAACTTTTCAGTGGTGCGACGAAATGCCTGCCATGATGAAGCTGAAGCCATGATGACTACTGACCTCAGGTCGAAATTCACTTTGCTTATTTACAACTGAGCAGGAACACACGTCCGGCAAGCATGAAATGATGCATCATAAAATGGCAGACCTTACTAAATATTTTGACAGCTAAATGTCATTGATAGCATTGACAGTTGCTGAAGCATAACAATTGCAAATTGTATCGTTGCTCTCTGGTCAAATTTTGGAAATAGAGTCGTACAACAAGTCCTAGTTCCTTTGCAAATACATACTACAAATGGCAGTTGCATAATCACTAAGCCTAATCCTGGTCAATACTCGTTTAGTTCTCAAGACAACCTGCGAAACGCTTGCTCTTTTCTCACGTTATGTAAATTTTGTGCAATAGAACATAAAAGAAACTATGCTCCTGCAATGACCTAGACTTCCGTTTAAACATTTTAATGTGTCTGATTCTAAGCAGCATGATTTCTTAACATACAGCTACAATTACATAAGATTTGACACAGCACAGGGACAGATTCACCAAACACAGTTAAAGTTCATTTCAAACGCGAAACGGTCAGACGCAAAAAGTAATGCTTCATGCAAATTGCCAAAAGGTGAGAAAACCACAACAACTCGCATGTTAATGCCAAGTAGGTATACCCGCACGATTTCTTGGCTTCAAATATAGTTTCCCAAGGCGACCTTCGCTGATGATGTAAAATGCCGGTTGGTCTTGGGCTCTGCCTTCCGATTTGCAAAGCATTTTTCATTTTAGCGGTAGCAAAAGAGGATTTTTTTTGCTTTTGTTTATAGCACCGGTAAAAAGTAAATACTCTCGCAGTGGTGTTGATGACCACTGAAGTTGATGATGACATTGAAACCTGTTTTTCAGATGTCAATTCCAGAAGACAGGTATCCACATCCGAGCATAAAAGACGTATACAAAGATACACGCGACAAAATGAATATTTTTATCAAGGAAGATGTACATATGTTCACTCTATGCGATGTGTCATGTTCAATTGGCCTACGTTGTTGTAGTAGGTCAGTGTTTTAAGGCCGGAGGCTGATTGTGCGACGTAATCAGATAGAGCACGTGTTGAATAATGTATTACAAGTAGTAGTGGCTGCTGATGATTACGGAATACCTTATAGGGGTAGAAGTTCTGTGCCTTTTTTAGTTAACTCAAAGCAGTTGATGATGCACTCAATTGAAGGAGCTTTACAATGTGTAGTAATTTTGGAGGAACCTTCCTTAGAACTTGTGACAGTGAAAAGTACAATTATACACTGAGCCACAAAGCTTAACTGGAAAATGGATATTGATGAAAGAATTATAAACACCACTTTAGCCAGTATTCCATGAAAACCTGAAAATAATCTCTTTAAGGAATACTCTAGATCTACACTTATGGCAGTCTCATGTGGTGGCCGCTGCTAAATATTACCACCAACACAATTGATTGATATGCTCACAGATACTCTAGCTCACTGGTGTAAAAGACAATTTAATTAAATTACCATTAAAAGGGTGGATAAATAAATATAAATATAACTAAAGCCCGAAGACTACCGCCCATTGGTACCTCCGATTTGATGGGAAAAACTCCTACTACAGGCCCTACTATATATGTTGATACGATCATCGGAAGGCATTAGCACCAGGAGAATTAACTTATTTCTATCCCCCAGATGTAGACCGTGTCCATGACAGGAACTACATCATGCCATAGCTGACTTCGTAAAGCTCTGTCCTATCACCTAACTTAGCAGGGAACTAGCGTAAGGTTAATCATCTTCGCTGAACCATTAACTGTATGGAGATATATACAATTTTCAGACCACAGGATTGTCTTCCGAGCGAAAGCCTTCTTGGTAAGGACAATACCACCCTAAGGTATTAACTTCCTTGTTGGCAGCCAAGAAGTTATAGAAGCAGAATTTGAATCGAAGCTTATGAAGAGTTCTGTCAAGAAGTGCACAAGGTATAGCATGAAATGGGTGCCTCCATGAAAATATTTCAGGCATTGCGAAGGCTAATGAGAAACTAGGAAGCAAGGATTCAACATTAAGCTCACACTCTATGAGTATCCCGCAATCCACTTGGACGCTCAGATCCTTCTGAGCGAGACAAAATGTTTAGGCACAAACATATGTATGTGAATGCGAAGAATACATTCTCTGTGAATGCTCAAAGGCCGGCCGTAAAGGAAGGAATACACCACTTAGAGCGGATCTCAGTTACCCCAGCGGAAACTTGGAAATTGGAACTTAGGGAACTATTGATGTATTATTGAAAGTCTCAATCTTTCTTCTGGCTATTGAATCACGCCTTCCACAGTCGAATTAAACGACAGGGTGAAAGAAGAATTTGCAGAAGTGTCTAATTGTATGCTTTTGTTTAGGTCTCAGATTTTCGAGGATAGGAAAATTCCTATCTTAGGTGCAGTCTTTTTCGCGTTGACAGAGCTTGGTAGGTATACAAAAGATGAAAAATTGTCTCCTTCTCATCAATGCAGCTTCTATAAAAATCATTTGCTGGGAGTCCCAATCCGAGGGAGTGTCTCGCAATGATTCAGCAGAACGTGCTGACACCTATCATAATGCTAATTTGAAATCTCTCAGTCTTATTAAACTCCTCGGGTGTCTGATAGCCAGCTTTGGCCATATTTGCTTTGTAATAGTGCATGTAATAGCGTATATCGCATTCTTTTTAGGAGAGCAGAAGTATCGGATGGCGTATTAGATTCCCTATTTTCGATAGAAACGAAAGTGCGGTACCATCTCTGGCAAATTCGTAGCCCGTACAATTACCAGGAATGTCTGGTGTAAAACCCAACTAGCCGCTTAAATCTAAAATTTTATTCAGAATCCTTTCAAATATTTCTCTAAAGGTCCATATACAGCGAATGAGCTAGATGTGGAAAGCAATCCACATCCACAAGACAAAACCTTTTTTTGTCTTCGGTAAATGACAAGTGAAATTCGCAGATTGCTGTGACGGGATAAAAGATTTGTGAATATTCACCATTCCCTGAGCTATGAATGGACGTAAACTCATCCAAAACACTTTCGTCGCTTGACTTCTTCCAATTGCTTTGAGTAATTTCACACTTTGTATGGCCAACCAATACCAAATAGTAAATGAAAGACGATTGGCATAATCCACTTAAAATTACTCGCATCTTTACACTGAAACTCATTTACACGTCTGGCGCATTAAATAATCTTTAAGACAATATTTCCTCGAAGAAGAAGTCTTTCTCTCTGACCATGTGCTGCTCATTAACCTAATTGTTTGGTCATAAATCTCTTAAAAGAATATCCATTACCATTCGTGACAGAAAGTGAATTTAAAAGAGTTCAATCGCTGTCTTCCGTTGGTTTATTGCCTGTGTCTTTTATTTCTCAGAAGCGTAAATCTGTAAAAAACAAAAAAACAAACACACGAAAGAGCTGTCCAATGAACTTGATTCTGATTGTTTCATTGATGCATGTAGACTCGTATCAGTCGAAACGCATCATTTTTTGTTCACACAAACATATCGCACTGTGATTATAGTAAGTATTTTCTAGCTAGCAATACTCGTACATTATCTACAGTGTGACCACTTGCACTTGTGCGTATTGTCACAATTTAAGCCGAGAAAATAATTGAAGTGCGTTTCACTTGAAATGAAAACGAAACTTCTTTTTGTGTCGTTCTTTATTGAAGAGTCTGCCACACGAGAGCATAATGCACATACAATTATTACAACTAATTATAACACACACGACTTGGAGAGTTTCTCTTGAATTGTAATTATATTTTTTTAAAAATATTTTCTTTTATTTGGTTCAGCTCGGATCACACTTTCCATTGGGGACGCAACACTATGTTTCTGGTTTCTGGTGACAAAGCATTTCGCTTGCTGTGATGAGACTATTGGAGCGCACACAAATGGCCTTTTGCATTCGATCAAATGATTTACTTTCAATTGGGCATATTTTTTGGAAATTTCACCTCACGGAATATAATAAGAGTTGTAATTTGATGTGCGGCCTGTGTTAATAGCTTGAATTAGGCACCTGCAACAGGGCAATGACATTTGCTGTCAATTGAATTAAATATTATGTGACGAATCGCATAGTGCAGCATAATTACGAGCGATTTTGCTAAAAAAAAAAAAAAATTGTCTTGACTTAAGTTTAATTGCAGACGAGCATTCGCCATGCAGAGACAGCTAATCAGAATCCAAAGATTCGCTCAATTGATTTATATAACAATCTTCGCGGGACTTTTATTGGCATCCAGATTTATGTATATACTGAAAATGAATAGTTAGATTGAGTTCAGAAAAGAATTACGGTGATTGGATTGTAACCACAATAATTACGTAGAAAGTTTAGGAAGTAGAGCTGTGAAATTCACTCAAGCGCAGAGAATTAGTAGAATTTCTTGTGAGAATCGCTGAATCCTAGAGTTAAAATTTGAGCTCAAAAATGGAATAGAATTTAAGATCTTATGTATAGATGAAGACTATTGACATCATCGGAAGATCCCGGCAGGCATTTACGACCATTGATGAGCAGGCGAAACGAGTTGGTCTCGAAGTGAATGAGGACAAAACAAAGTAAATGTTATCAACGAACAAAAATTTATCTAGGTATACAAAACATTGGGCAGAACGTCACTGTTGATAACTATAATTTCGAGGTAGTTAAGGAGTTCACCTACCTCGGAACAAATATCAATCCTACAAATGACACCCTTGTAGAGATCCGACGAAAATTACCCTAGCAAACCGCTGCTACTTCGGTTTGGCGAAACTGCTAACTCGACGGACCAAATTAATGCTCTATAGAACGCTCATCTTACCAGTCCTGCTGTATGGAGCCGAGTGCTGGACGATAAGTAAGAAAGCTGAGCAAATATTGGGCACCTTCGAGCGTAAAATACTCCATCGGATATAAGGTCCCTTATGCGAGGAGGGCGAATGGAGGAGAAGATACAACCGCGAACTCTATGAGCTGTACCAGGATGTGGGTGTAGTCCAAAAAGCCAAGATACGCAGACTACATTGGCTCGGCCACATCGAGCGAATGGACAACAATGCTCCAGCCAAGAGGATCTTCGAATCCCAGCCCCCAGGTTCGAGACGGCGAAGAAGACCGAACCTCCGGTACAAAGACCAAGCTGTCGCGGATGCCAGAAAACTTGGTCTTCACAACTGGAAGCAGCATGCTCGGGACCGCAGAGGATGGAAGGCAACGATGTCTCAGGCAGGGACTCCACAAGGGTGGGGAGCCCTTTAAGGAAGTATGTAATAGATGAAGACTATAAAAGCAGGCATTCCACGTAACAAAGTTGAAATACTGATATTAGCTAATGAAATGGATATTCTCGTGGCAGGAAAAACGTTTCTGCTTAAATTAAGATATAAGGCTCTTTGAGCATTCGGATAGCATGATTGTGAATAGAAAAATTCGTTCGTCCTTTTAAGGTTAGTAAAAGCATTGGGAGGTTGCCTTGATCTTATTCATATCCCAATAGGATGGAGAGAAATGAATTTGGTCTTTATTATCAAGGCAGGTAGGAGCTCACAAGTCAACCCTAAGGATCTCCTGCCCTTTAGCTTGCCTTCCTTTCTTTTAAAGTTTTTAGAAAGATTGATTGATAGTCTGCGCGAGGATATTAACCGTTGTCGTCTTCTAACATCTCACCGTGTATACACAGTAAGAGCAAGGCGGTGGAGAATGCTCTACATTCATTGGTGTTGAAAAGTCTATGAGCATCAGAGCATGGTAGTTTCTCTCGACATTGAAGGCAATTTTAATTGGAAGTAAACCCCCAGAAAACTAATCCAGTCCTATCCTCTAGGAAAAATAACATTCCTAAAATAAATACCCCTTTTACCTATAAAGGGGGGCCTTGTCTTCACTGACAAAGCAAAATGTCTGGGACTAATGACTTGACAGGAAACTCAGCGGGAAAGCCAATATTCTTGAACACAGGAGGTAATTCAGTGTGGCTCTCGGGTACTAAGCCTCTGCTCTGTGCATGTTATTGCAGCTTTTGCCCCTTGATATCATTGCCAACGAGATTGCAGCTCCTGCGCAGGAGAAGCTCCAACCGAGAACTGTATAGATACCGATCTTTCAGCAGAAACTCCACCACATCATCCGACCCAGGAAATCACCACAGTGGACGATGCCGCAAAAGAAGTGGACCTTGTTACTTGTGGAATGACGAAATCAAAACTCCAAGCCCGAGACAAAGGAAGAGTTCCAGAAACATTTGTCTATGGTTAGACTGGTGAGACGCAAAAAATGCGTTAAGAAAAGCAAGGAAAGATGGTGTATAGTATGGAAACAAAGAGGATTAAAAGCAGCAAGTCCTCATAAATGCCCAATAATGCTGGACCAGCTACAAAACGCATCCTTACATAGAAAACAAGCCACATCTTGGATATCATGACGAACTACTTAGGCATGCAGGTAAAAAGAAATGCTTGCATTTAATGGTGGAATTTAAGGTTCAACTACTGGGGAGAATCCCTGTCAACTTTGTTTCCTGAAGACATTAACACTAATTAAATCGTGAAATCCTCTCTCAATGTTCACTCCCAGTTTCTAAATACATACCAATATTTATGTGGTATAAACGAATTTAAAACAATTATCGCTCTAGGCAACAACATTATAACAAAAACAACTCCACCTTTGAGATTTCAATCAGAAGACGCTTCTTGCATAGAGACGGGCAAAAAAAAAAAAACCCAACCCAATCAGTCAAAAAAACCACTTGATCCTGCTAGCAACTATAAATCCTTGAAACAAACAATAAAAATACACATAAGGAGCGCCCGACCAATTCAACGTAATCGCCAGCACATCGATAACCCCCGGAGGAAAGGCATTGCCATGGATGCCCACAAATAATTGGCGGCTACTTAACACGTCTCCGGTTCAATCCTCCTTCGTCGTTTTTCACGATGGATGAGGTGGAAGAGATGAAATGAATTTCATAGAAAAGGAGCACATCCAAGCCGCCATCACTTTTGTGGAAGGTTTACGATGTCAGTTAGGCTTTAAGCTGCGGACAAATAAGATTATAAGGCTCGTGGACGAGTAAAAGAGATGACGATGCGATATCCTTAACGTGTATAAGAACTTGAACACCCCACTACACTACACTACAGGAGGTGGTAATAACATAATCATATGGAAAATAATGTTCATGGTTCAGGCATTCATTGCTGGTAGCTATGAGTGGGATTCTATTTGCAACACAAGGTCGATAGTATCCCACTGGCACTCAACTCTCTAGATTTAAAATTGATTACATCGCGGGGAACAATTGTCGAGGAGTGGAATTGCATTCCAGCTTCTATTTGACGCCAGCTACAGTCCAGAAGACATCGTGATTCTCCTAGAGCTGGTTTTGGTGTGTCATTCGGCAACAGATCGACTGCTGCTACTAATGGGCCTTAATGCGGTTGCGGCAGAAACTAATACTCAGATGCTGTATTTATATAGGCACTAAAGCGATGGACTCTAAAAATATCTGGAAATCCTTTTTTCTTCTTTTTTCTCTCCCCCTCTCAGTCTCCTTTGAATGGAAGATGATGCGCAGTAAATGTAGCGAACCGCGTGATAATTTCATTTGCACGGAGGATTTGCTTTCTGCACCATGATACGAGACATTAATGGGATGGAATTGTACTTATATATTGATTGATAGAATCCTATTTTTCACATTCTTTCTATTTTTCTTTGCAATCTAGATTATAGTAGGGAACTGGAGGTAAAATGAAAAATTATAAAAAATTGTCGGTTTGTGTAGGTAATTCTTTTCACTCAAGGATGTCCTTGAACCTGGCTGGAATAGTTTCAAATGGGAAACGGATGCAAAAGGATTTTAGTTAAGTCCTTTGCGTGATTGCTTGCTTATGTGACGCTAAAGCTCACCTGAACCTAAGCTTTAAGACAGGATCTTCTGCTCGACCTTTATTTAATTGAAAGAACATAGTCTAGCTGATGCGAGTAAAGGAAGGACGGACACAAAAAAAGTACTCTTCAGTGTCATCCACCTCTCCAGAGGTATCGGAGATTACAGCATCATATAAGCCCATCATGTTGAGATGTGACAGCAAGAGGCGTCAGGGATCGATTTAGTTAGTCCGACTTGAAGAGAGCAACCAACGCCAAATTAATACTCGTAAGTAACTCAATTGTTATTGGACCTAACCAAGGATTTAGATAGACACAACGCAGGTGTAGTGTAGCTTGATTTTCAGTTCAGATATAAGTGCTGCGTGTGTTTTTGGGCAACAAGTATTGAAGTCTAATGTTGTCTACGAGAACCTTAAAGCCAGACTCGTTAGAAGAGGTTTTCCTCTCTAGAAGAAGAACGATTATAGCATCACTATATCGCTTTCAAATGAAGCAAGGCTTTTATTTAATTTTCCTAGTACGCCATTCATCACTTTGTGTACAGTCGATGCAATATACTATCTACTCGAAGCTTAGCAAATAAGCCTTTATTCTTGTCCTGCTCTAATTTGATGGGCTTACCCACTTATATGAGACAAGTTATAGGCAAGGCAAAGATTTTAAAAAGGACAAACTGGGAGTACCAGTACCAAGGGAGTACCAGACTATCAACAGAAACGAGTCGAAATGACAGCGAAATACTACAAAAACAGATCTGGAAGAATGACAAGGATGGAATTCTGCTGATAAAGGTAGATAGACGCAGTGATTGATCTCCAATAAAGACCTTTGCATCAATAGGAAGAGAGCTGAACTTCTACATGACGCAGATGCTTACTATTCATGGATATTTCAAAGCTTACCTTCACAGATTTGGGCATGAACACAAGCCTTATTGTCCAACGAGAACAGAAGCAGTAAAAACGTGAAACACATAAGATTCCAATGTCCACTATATCATGAAGACCGTAACCTACTGGCGAACAAACAGTGTGGACATAAACCCCAGAGAACATCATCAAACTGATGGTCAGCACACAAGAATCTTGGGAAGCAGTTAGTGAAACAATTTCTGCCATCATTAAGAAGCAATAAAGACAGGAATGACAACGAATTGCAGCGCAGGGGGCTAGCAGAGCGAATAAGCCATGTATGTAAGACTGAAGTCCCCACTGGCGATGAAATGCTTGATGAAAGTGCCGCGAAGATCAGGGGTAGAAGGAGAGCTATACTTTTTGCTGACCACTGCACTGGCTTAGTTTCGGCTTTGAAAGATCTCTACCTCCCTACAGAAGAAAAAGTATGCAAGGCAAGCATTGAAGCCTTAAATGGAACAAAATTCCGCAGTGTCATTCAATGAAATTCATACAATGTTTTCTACAGATTAGACACTGTGATCCCATTTGCAAAAGAATTTCTTGTCAATGTATAAATTGATTAATAATATTCAATACTTTCGAAGATAATAGCATTTTTCTGTTTTTCACTTTTTGAAGTATTATCCAAAGCACCAAACAAATTTGTACTTTCTTAAAGGAAGTTCTTTTTTTTGTAACTTTACAATGTTGCAACTTGAATAATTATCAAACACAAACTCTCCACCATGTTCTCCAGTTCCGCCCATTTTCGTTGCATTCCCTGTATTCATTCAACATTATGTTCAACATAGCAACTGCCACCCATCATTAGAATTTATTTGACATCTGAATTGAAGAATGTCTGCTTTCGAGGATTTCGCATGCTCATCCATGCCCGTATGCAAATCGGCTACATTTTAAACCACACGTACGCATTTAATCATTCTCATCATCTGTCAGCCATTTGAAGTCTTGAGCAAATATCTATGATTGCCTTTCAATGACCAATCAATCTGTCTAGTTGGCTGGCGTGTTAGCTGCTTCCTTAGCCATTCATCTTGTTCATTCGCAATCCAACAGCACCCAGGAATGCACCGACCGATCGTTCTTTTGCGCTGTCATCTTTTGAAATGTCTTCCAAAGGTTGTATTCCTTCTGGTTTTTTGCCCAATGTTCGGAAGTTTAACTGCGTCGTTCGCTTCTGGTCGTTGGTGAGCAATAGTGCAGATACACTTGTATTCAGTGGAACTTCCTTCAGAAAATAAGTTCTTAAGAATTGTTTCTATTTATTCAAATGAATTAGGAAATGCAATTAACATTATCAACAGGAAACGTTATTCAGAGAAGGAACTGATGGTGAGGATTAAATCGGCAGTCTAGCTGCTTGGGGCACTAAGAAGAAAATTCTTTCACCACAAAAACGTCCTGATTCCTTAAAACATTCGTATATGGTGTGCTTAGACCATGAGGAGTCCCAAACAGAGTCCTTTGCTATTTATTTCGGTCCTAGATTAGCTGCATGAAGGAAAAGTGATGGACCCCAAAGCTAACAATGAAGCTATCATATGGGAACATCAAACGTGCAACGCAACAAGCACTTGCTGTATAAGTGGACGCTTTAGAGGGGAATGGACATCGGCATATTCTAATAGACAATTACTGGAAGAGAAAAATGCGTCTTCCTGAAATCTATGATCAATCCGGAAGCAACTTATGATGATGACATCAATAATCACGTAGGCGTAAGGTGGATGAACTGGGGAAGACTA
The DNA here is from genome assembly GCA_949716465.1 of Chalcosyrphus nemorum. Classification (NCBI taxonomy): domain Eukaryota; kingdom Metazoa; phylum Arthropoda; class Insecta; order Diptera; family Syrphidae; genus Chalcosyrphus; species Chalcosyrphus nemorum. The sequence goes on from OX454332.1 coordinate 37,089,891, forward strand.
CTCTATCCTTTGAACGGAAAAAATGTCCCCTAAGCTAAAAGGATGGCTCCATACGTTCGAAAGCAGGATGAAAAACCACTAGATCACACAATTGCAAAGGCACCTAAGCATTCCATTGACCTCAGGCGTGAAGTGATCCGAAACTGGCAAGCCAGCCGGTATTTCCTGAGCTCAAATCGGCAAGCGCTACAAGAGGACCAATAGAACAAGATGAACAAGATGAATGGCTTTTTGCAGTAAAGTGGGAAGGTTATGATCCGTCTAATTCGAATCGAATCCTAGCACTCACTCTTGCATTGATTGAAGAGATCACTGTAGGCTATATAGGTAAAGAAAAACCCAGAAGAGGTACTATCGCTCTGTTCATTATTGTGATAACCAAACAATGACCAAAATTTATACGTACATTTATATGGAGATATGTATTTATCTACAAATATATGTAATTTGATATCAATTAAGTGTGCCATCGAACACTAAAATATTAAAGAATAAAGTTGCTTTATTGCTGCTGGTTCGAACTGGATACTTTTTGTTGCCCGACAGCTTCTCCATTTTATAATTGTTGCTATTGCAAGATGCAACCACGAATAGAACCGTTACTAGACATTATTCTAGATGCCAAGTTATAAATGTAGAAAAAGTTATTAGAGTTGTTCTGACGCTGGTTTACATGTAGTTGAGTGCACCTTTCGCACGAAAATTAATTCTTCAAAAGTATCTAGCTTCTTACTGCACTTACCACCGCTGTAAATAGGAAGTTAAATATTTTTAGTGATTGAATGAATTAATTGGGCATCGAAATGGTAATTCGCAGTATGGAGCTGAAGGCTGTGAGGCCTATTGTACAGATATGATAGAGGAACTCGAAATAGTATACAGTTCGAAAGGATGTGCTTAGGAACGTAATTAACATAGATGGAAGTGTGCTCATCAGACGATGATGTTTTGTTAATAAATACCTACTGTGCGATCAGCAGGAGGTTTCAAGCAAAAAAAAAATAATAGATAGGAGCATACGTATGTACATAAAACTAATTAACGAACAGGATACGAAGAATCTAAGGAAATTCATTGACTTAATGGATTCAGCGATTAAGAGAAGCTATCTTTTGCTGTTCTTCCGCAACATACATATCTTCTATGAAAGGTGTATATTTGTGAACCCTTGCGAATCTCATTAGACCTCTTCAATCAATGCAGCAACAAGCAACAACACATGAACAATCGTGTTCTTTCGATTCGCCTGATTCCCATTCCGATTAATTAACCCTCCATACAATCGTTGAAGTTCATTCTATACAGTATGCGCTGTCTGGCTGAGAAACACTGAGGCGATTTTCAATTACACCCGTGCTAAGATGTTGAATTGCAAGGCATTTTAATGTTTGGTAATTAAAACCAAAAGATACTTAGGGTCCCATTTAGTGCATTGTTCCACATCCTATTCCATTGTGTATCGTGTACTTCATTTCATTAGAATACCATAGAGTGACCCTTAAATGGGACCGAAATTCTGAGAATTACAAAACATTGGGAGGACCTATAAACATTGCCTACCTCTAGGTAGGTACATATAGTAGTTGTTGGTGGTTGCGGTAGCTCTATAAATGATTAATTAAATTTCAATTAAAGTATCTTCAAATTCTAATAAAATAGGTAACACTTTGAAGTTTTCATTCAAAACCGACCATCTAGCGAGCTGCAATTATAAGTGATGGTGAAGGGGAGGTCGTAATGAAATGAATGATCTATCGTATAGATGAGTGCTTTAATGGAAATGTAGGGCGAATGATAAATCAATGATAAATTTATGCTATCTTTAATATCTTTTCTCAGTTCCAAAGGCGTACTTATCGCGATTTTAGGGCCTGTGCAATGCCTACGCAGTAGCGTGTGTGTCTTGTGACAATGTACTTCAGCTCTTCGAAAGTTACCAGGCTTCAACGTTTACGATCTGCGCCATACACTTCTCAAACTACCGTGTATTACACTATCCCGAGTTGGCTAGTTCCACCGAAACCTTCCTTACATTACCTTCTCGAAACAGAGAGACCAAGTCACTACCAATTCTGTCGTTGTGTAACAAATTCGGTTGAATATCGACCCCGACCCGAGCCTCAGGGAACAGCAACAATTTCAGGACACCAGATATATAGTGCAAGAGAGCTTTGATGACATGCTGTGGCAAAGTGTTTTTGCAGTTTGTACGCACCAATGTTAGTTAAAGCGGCGGGCTCAGCAGTAAAACTAGAAGGCATAGCGTAGTTTGCGACCTGTCAGGCATCAGCACATCGCTGAAGAAGAAGAATATCACCAGGGTCTAAACTGTAACATTCTGAATTTTTATGAGACCTAGCTCACTAGATGGAAAAAGTATTTGGGTACTGACTCAAGTCATAGATGATATGATTTCGAAAAATAAATTTGCACCGGACCTCCCAGTTAAACCACAAGCGAATCCCACACGACAAACAAGACGGTGAATGGGTATGTCATCCCTACAGGACTTTTAAGCGGCGCCAAAAACATTGGCTAATTTGCTCCACCTGTTCATACGGAAAGCGTGGGACAACAAAAAATGTTGGAAGTAGTAGAAAAGGAGGGTCATTTTCAAGGCTATTTACTAGAGCAATAAGTGTCAAACCTTACTCTTTACACAACGGACTTTGAGCTCCAAAGTGGAGTACATCACGGTTGCATACCATCAGAACTCTTGTTTTTGGTGATCATCAGAGTTATCCTCCGTACAAACGTAATCATGGAATTCGATACCATTTTACTTAAAACACCTCAACTATGCCAACTCAAACTACCAATAATTGTGAACTAAGGCTAGAAATCGCAACTAAAATACAATCCATCCGGAAGTTTAAACGACGACACGAGCTATCAACATTTAGGCTTCCGAACTTTCCACCATTTAAAAATTAATTTAGTTTTTTTAGAAAACTTTTCTTCTAATCCAATTATCCAATCAGTTCTAATGTCGTTCCCCGAGAGGAGATTATTATTTTTCCTCAATGGAATTTTTATTCCCGTAACCCAGAGCAAAGAACCAAGTTGAAATTGTATTAATTACAAAAAAAAAAAAAAAAAGACGAGGGTTCCGACACTTGGAATAAATGAAATGAAAATCCCAAGAATGTATCTACGGCCTGTATACAGGTGCGTGAGACTGCGTGGGGAGTTAGTGATGACCCATATATTCACAAAGCGAAGAGCTACACAGTCGATGATATAAAGTACCGAATCATATTTAGATAGTTTCCATTGCATGAAAAAAAGAACCTGAATGCATGCAGAGTTCATGTGTTAGGAAAGCTCGTGTCGAATTCATGGTGAGATACTGATCGCAAACGCGACTAAATTATACGTGAAAAATACTCTAACGACGATGAATTTATTTTATTACTTTATCCTTGTCTTAAGAATTCATCTAAGTACTCAAGTGAGTTTAAGAATTATGGAATGAAATTATTTGCTGACATCAGGTCGGTGAAAACTAGTTTTTGTCTGAAATATCTATTACATTCAGAATCTAATAGAATCCATCTCATGGGATATACTAAGTTTAAGACATATTTTGATTTGATGATTGATTATGAGCACTAAAGCTCGGTAGTTATTGCGTTGGACCATTGTGCTTATGTCCTCCTTCACCTTGTGGGTTCTAGGGCCACTGCAATACAAACGCACAATCGTGTGCTGTTTCTGGAAGTGTGCCTCAACACTCTCCAACTCTGTGTCATGTGTACTCCTGCATATCCTGCCATCCTGATTAAGCGAGTTCCATTGCATCGCGTGGTTAGCCATGGACCTGTAACCTTTTCGGAGAGTGTGTCCAATCCACTGCTACTTATGGTTGGACCTGTAGGTTCATGGGTGGGTGCCGTGGCTCAGTGGTTAGTGCGTTGGACTACTGCGCAAAGGGTTCCAAGTTCGAATCCAGGAATATACCATCAAAACTTTTCCCACGGCCCGTCTTTTGCGAGTGTCTGAGAAACATTCAAGAGTATAATTGTCATGAAAAATCTGCTCAAAACTCCTTTGCCCTTCGGATACGATATACCACGCACAATACGTACAGCTGTGAGAAGCTAGGCCTTGGCCCTCTATGGGCTGCTTACGGCCTAATATTTATTTATTTATTTTATAGGTTCATGGCCCCTTCTCTGACAAAACTATTCGTCAGATATACCATTTGGCCAAAAAATCCTTAAAATATTGCGTCAACGCCTATTAACGAACGTTTCTCATAATAGTAGCGGGCACTGTCTAGGAACAGCACATCCGCTCCACTCTCCACATTTCCTGCCATTTGGTAAAGCTTCATTATTCTGTTAGACAGTTTGAGTTCAAATTTACGACTTCATCGAATTATTCCATTTCCTGTTGGTAAGACCGAATTAAGCACATCAATAAAAACAATAGCAGCCTTGCCGAATCCCACTTTGGATTTCGAATTCCTCAGACAGCTTTCCTCTATGCGAAACATGACATGCAGACCCATCGTATGTAGCCTTGATAATTACTACTCATTAATCAGCCACCTAACTTTAATTTTATACTCTCCCAAAGAAACGTTCCTGACCAAGTTCCAGTCTAGTTACTTCAAGTGGCCACTGACCTTTTACTACAAAATCCATAAACTTCGGACTCGTTTTGTTTGTAAGATCAAACCCTTTTTCAGACTCACAGACAACCTGTCAAACTGCCAATGCCAAAATTGGAACCCTTGATCTCAAGATAAGGTCAAAAAAAAAAAAATTCTGGAATCAACTAAAATCACTTAAGTAATTCCCGGGGCGGTCATTCCCAAATCAAACAAGGAAAACATGCCAATCAGTAATCCAATACTGACGGGCTGTCTAGTTCTAATTTTAGAGAATCTTCAACAAAAGATTCCACCTTATCTCCTTGGCGGCTGTTGCCCATCGTCTGCTAAACCGTTGGATAAACGCTTGCGGCGCATTACCAGCACTTACCTATTTGCTTCTTGCTTCTTGCTTCCATGCAAAATTGATGTTATATAAGCGCTACCGTTTAATTACCGATCACTGGCATTGCCACCAATTTGGTATTCATGATGGACCATGAAGAAGTGCAGACCTGAAAGGCTGGTTCAAATAATGCATTTCAAATTGGAATTACTTTTTTTTTATTCTTGGAATTAACATAATTTCAAGTCCAATTTTGATCTTTAAGTGAATAAAAGAGGAAACGTTCGGGTGTAAGCCGCTAATGGAGCACTTTGGGAATATAACGACTTTGATTAGTTTCTAAAGGTGGCAATTTAAAAGGATTAAGTGGGAGCATCTATTTTTTTTTTTTTTCTTTTTTTTGAATGGGTTAATGTGTAAGAACTCATTTTTGGATTAATGGCTTTGTTGAATTGTTATTTTATAAAGAGTAGTTGGAATTATGTTGTCCGAATGAAGTACAATATCGTGTTCATATAGATAAGTATAGCTTACGTTTTATGTAGAATTGAGTTAACCCTGATCAAGTATCAATTATGATTCAGAAGCAATGCGATGTCGATTCCCTGAATGGGAATGTAGATCTATATTCAATGCGAAAAACTGGTCTTCAAACCTGATAAAAATAAAATAAAAAATAAATAAATATTAGGCTGTAAGCAGCCCACAGAGGGCCGATACCTAGCTTCTCACATTTCCGTACGTACAGAAGGGACCTACAGTCTTATGCCGTATCCGAAGGGCAAAGGAGTTTTGAGCAGATTTTTCATGACAATTATACTCTTGAATGTTTCTCAGACACTCGCAAAAGGCGGGCCGTGAAAATAGTTTTGATGGTATATTCCTGGATTCGAACTTGGAACCCTTTGCGTAGAAGTCCAGCGCCCTTAATTTGTCAATCATGAAGTGTTCAACAGAGCTGCTTGCACTGGAAAAAGTGCTAGTGGAAAATAAATTTTCTAATAACGTGTGATTCATTAAGAGGTATGTTTTAATCAATAAATTTTTTGACAAATGACGTACGAATCGTGTTAATCTGTCATAAGGTTCTTATTCAATACTGTTTGGCATTTTGTCGTGAAAAGACTCAGCCCGGCACATTGTCTATAAATTATTCAGTTGTATTACGAAAGTCAGCGTTCTACGAGGAATGTGTCTTGCACTTGGATCTTAGAGTCTACTCTACATAATCAGCTTACTGAAAGAATTATATACTATAGCAGAAGTCTGCACCCAATTTTTATTATTAGACAGTCCACAAACAAATGGACCTCCTGTAGCATAATAAGTAAGGAATAAAAAAATAATAGCGCGGTAGCTGAGAGTGTAAGCAAAAACCGCGAAGAATCGATTCGGCGATTAATAAAAAACCTTTTAAAAAAAATATGTCAAGATTGGTTCTTTTGTTTGGTGACAAAGATAGCTCAATTCATTTCTTTGGTTTTTTATCTTTTCAATATTTGAAAACAGTACCTCTAAATGAATCGCGCTTTGCTTGCCCTATATTACATGTTGGTGGAAATAAAAGATGTAGAAGATGCTTTACCTAAATAAAAACCGATATATGTATGTCGCGTTGGTCAAACAATTCCTACCTATTCGAAAGGAACTTCTTCATCGACCGGCTGAAATAGTCTTTTTCATTTCCCACGCTAATCATTTCGATAAAGTCTTAAGAAATGTCAAGATTCCGTTACATGGCTCCTTATTTTATTTCCTTTTTTTTCAACAAGCAATTAACTGCCCGTCAACACGCAACAACATATCATTTACCAATTTACCATCGTGACCACGCGTCCGACACAAACCCACAATCATTACTCAAAGAATTTCAAGGATTGACACGAAAATCAAAGACATACTAGGTATACAACCCGCGCCACGTTAAGTATCCATGAAGTGTGGCGTAGGAAACTTATACACAAAGTTTCAGATAAACCACAGTAACCACAACTAGTGACCTACTGACGACGGTGACGGACCGTCAAATGCATTTCAATTTGTTCTCCTCTCGCACCATGTAATACTACACACGAAATCAGAAGAAAAATCAGGGCGTCCATCGGAGCGGCATCATTTCCAATAAAAAGAAAAAAAAAATAGAAATAACCGCTCGCAATAGGTGCTCCTCATGCTCACCTAGATTTTCCATTTCTATTTGTGCGCAGAACATAGTACGTGGTCATTAGCATATAGGATTACCGTTGCAAAGTCTGGTATGCCGCCTATGTCATTTCGGGATACGGGAATATGATACCTGTTGTTGCCGCCTCGGTGGTGGTTAACCTTAGCTCTTCTATGGTGCGAGGAGATCAACTCTCTTGGCGGTGGTGGTGGGCAGTACATAGTTATTGTGGTGCGATGACGTTTGACAACAGAATTCCGCTAAACATTTCCTGCAGATTAGATATACTGGTGTTAGAACGAGTTTGGTCAGAGACTGCTCACTGGGTGTGCTGCCAGAAGTCATAATCATTTGGTAATGAGGAGAAATTGAATTTCCTGCGCTTAGGAGGAAAGCCTGCGGTTAAATATGTCTCTTCCACACGCAAACCATGAGTAATGTGAACTTTATTGCTCGTGACCCACTTGGTGCCTCAAGCGATTTTGGCTATTTTGATGTTAATTCTCCGATAACAATATTATGATAGAGTTTATGAATGGCCTGGCAGTACATAAATATAGTCAACGGCTAAATTGACCCAAACGGTCAACAATTCGGGATGCTTAATTTAATTTATGGAAAATATTTTGTCTAACTGTACAAACCTCGAAAGAAGTTTGTGGCACATGCTGTCGTCTAGGCGGATTTAAGGACTGTAAAAGTAATCATCAATTTGGTTTTGCTACTTTTTTTTTAAAGTTAATTTTACGGAAGATTCTTAGTATTTAACGCATGCATCTAATCACGAACGTTTATAGCTTTTTCATGTGAGTAGCGGCCTCTCTCTAAGTACCACATTCATAAAACGGCACGGCGTCAACTTTGGTGTAAATGCTAATTGCATTAAGTTGCGTTAGGATAGGTAAGGTGGCCTTCCAAGTGACTGTCAAGCTTAAGACCAAGAGTAGGTCCATTGATAGACTAGAAGAGTGACCGAGTAACCCCAATAACCTTTGCCTTTCTGAGGTCGGTTGTAACTGAAATTTAGTTGTGCTTAAAGTGCTGATTAACGCAATCAACTACGACTGCCAAGGTGGCCAGGAAAGAAAAGAGTGCTAACTACCCTTGGTACTTTTATTTCTTAATTATTTTTTTCGTTGAACGGTTCGAATCTTTCAAAGAACACCCACTAAACCCACCTCGCAGCGCTACTGTACAGCATTTCATCGGCAGGGGAGACTTCAGCCTTTAATACTTGGCTTGATCGCGTTGACAGCTACCTGAGCTGCAGTTTGTTATTGCTCCTGTCTTCGATGTTTCTTCATGAAGGTAGTCAGGGATCCACTGTTTGCTTCTGGAATGTTATGTGTGCTTCGGTGTCTCCTACTTCTATGTACTTTAAACAATAAAGGTTGTCTTTCTGTCGAAATCTGTTGAGGAATGATTTGAAACATCCATGACCAGTAAGCCTCTACGTCAGGTAAAAGTTTAGCCCTACATGTCTATCTATATTGGCGATCAATCTTTGCGTCCATCTACTTTTGTCAGAAAAATTCCATCTACCTTACCATTCTATCAAGTCCATACCTGTAATGTATTGGTTCTTATTGCTGAAGTCCAAATTTGAGGGCCGTAGAGCATCGTCGCAAAAGTTTAGGTTCTCCTACATTTGGCATGATCCTTGTCAGGACAGCTGTTGTTATTGCTACCTTCTTGGATGCATGTTCCAAGTGTTGCTTAAAAGTACATAGCAACGCCTAGGTCCATGCTTACTAGCCAGTGCTTATCATCTCAGCGGCTTCACTGTAGACATGTTCTAACTCCTCAAGAAGTTTAAGTCGTCTTTCTTGTATGGCTCTTTTTGATGTACTTACGACTTCTTAACCTAGTACCAGAGGATGGTCGGTATCCAATTTCTACAACAGAAGGACTATCCAGTTTTTTCCATCGATAAACTAAGTCTTTGGGCTTCCATCTACTCAAATCTGCCTCATTATTTGGTTTAGCTTCTGCTGTGCATCTTGGGAGACACCAGCTGTTATTAAGCCTTCCGTGTTGCCCCAGCATAAATCATGTTCCACATGTTTTTACCACTTCCTTTTGTTGCATCAAACACATAGAATTCGAAGGATCACGTTCAACTACTACGCTATTGCCTAGGCTTGCTCAGCACTTATGAAGATCATTATACACAACACATGTAAATCGAACTACTTACATTACATAGATAGGTACAAATAAATCGCCCAATTATTTAAATCAATGTTTGAAGTCATGCAAAAAAAAACAAAACACAATTTTCTATTGCAGCTCCTTTGTTCCTTTGACTACGCCAATATAATTTGCGTAAGGAAGAAGTTATGTTAACTGAATACCAAGTTTGTTATTGTTTTCAAGGAGAAAGGCAGTCATATTGCCTACACACACTAGACACCATCATGTTCTCCATTGTAGTAAGCTCAACTGCGTACCAAACACAATAACACAGACTTCCTGATCACTTTGTGCACATAACAAGTACTACACAGACCCATCGTAAATCTTCCCACAATCAGATAAGAACCCAAACCGACAAAGTCCTTTGTTCTGAGTATCCCCCTTTTGCTCTCTCCCTATCTGACCATGGGCACTTTCCAAAAGAATCGTTTCTTTTAACAATGAACCCCGTCCCTCGTGGTTGTATTGTTTGATAAATTCCTTTTGCCGAAATCCCATCGCACGATTTTTTGTGAAATAATCATCGCCAATACCCCACATTGCCCTCTCGAACACACAATTCTTCTTCTTCTTCTTCTTCTGATCACATTCAACTCCATGGCGGGCACATTTAAATTTATTTTCTAGCTACGGATGCCCTACTCCTATTGGAAATAGAATATAGGCCTAAGGTCAAAAAAGTGGGCTCACTGCATGACAATGTTCTCTCGAGGTCACAAGTGTCGACATGCAGAGAAGATCTTTAAAGTCCACTAAGATGGATTTCTCTTCCGATTGCTATTTGGCACAAACCATCTGTGGATTCTATTTACATTTTGTTCCTGGTTGTTGGTTGTTGGTCGGAGAGCAGTAGAAATCAGAGAAAAAGCCCTAAATGGACAGAAGAGGTGCAGATTTGATTGGTGGCTGTAATGGTACACTGTGCTAGAAGGGGCATGCTTTTTTTTCCCTCCGAAGCTGGGTTGTTAACATGACATTAAATCGAAGTCACGAATCATCATTATGCAGTATGTACGGTATTTTGTGTATGGTCTTAAGTGGCAGGGCATCATGGTGACTGACAGCCGGAAGACGCCAGTAGAAGCCCGAGTACATGTGAATCCTGAGACGATGGAGACTAACACAAATCGCGATCATTCCAGAGAGTTGTTGTAAAATTCTAGATCCATAATCATCCTCCATTAGGTAGGAAAAAATATTTCCTTGATAGTGAAAACCAAAGAAGTGAGGCTTGTGTAGATATTTTAATTAAAAAAATAATAATAATCACGAGCACAGTGAGATGCTTTTAGATCAGCTTACCTATGTAGACTATAATTCATGTTGCAAAGTAAGGCGCACTACTGTCATCTTTGGTAAATCTTGTTTGAGATCCGACGAAGAATAAATATTGATAGTAGTTGCTTCTTTGGTTTGGAAAAACAGATCGGTTCAAAACACTCAACTCGACGGACCAAACCAATACTCTATAGAACGCTGTTTCCACCAGTTCTAGTATATCAGGCTGAGGGCTGGACAATACTAAGTAAAATAGCAGACTAAATATTGTAAAACTTCGAGCGAAAAATACTTCATCGGACATTAGGTTTCAGAAGTTCCATATGGAGAGAATGGGACGAGAAGATATATCCGCAAACTTCATGAACTGCACCAAGATGTGTATTCAGTCGAAAAATCTAAGACAGATGGACTACATTTGCTTAGTTACATCGAGAGGATGGACAACAACGCTGCAGCAATGAAGAGCTTAGAGTAGCATATCCCAGGTTCACTTGTATCTACAAGGATGTTTCAGAGCTAGATAAATACAAAAAGAAAAACAAATTCTTCTCAGTGTATTCAAACCCTTGAACACAACTGTGCTCATCAATATTCTCATATTTCATCCTTGTATCGCACAGACAACTTCAAGTATCGATCTCCTGCACTTGATACGCGTTTCTGCTTAGGTTTCCTCACCTCTTATTCGGTTGCTGAACCTCTCATCTATTGCTTCTTCAATTCATCGCCTCAAGTTAAGTTTTGACGGAAATCAAGTTTACTTATGTGAAACTCTTGAATTGCAATGCACTCACCTGCGTAATGGTGTTCCTTCGTGTGTTGTGTTCTTTATCAAAACATTTTACAATTGCAATTTATCATTTGGCTCGTCGTGGTCGTCGTCACTTCAAAGTACCCTTTCCGATAGTTTCAATGAAATACCACTCAAGGGGTCAACTAGTTCCCTTATTTATGGGATACACTCCTCCTGCATTGGATCATTGAGCATTAATCACATAAAATTGACGCTTCTGCAGATGCACTTTGCAGGAAATGGGAGGAAATCATTCTCTCATCTGTATGTACATATTTTGAGATAAAGTTACCAAGATAGATACTTCTACTTATGAATATTATTATTAAAAGCGATTTCCTATAGAACCGTGTGCATTGACTTCCTTTCAGCTGTAAGTAGCTGACGTAATAGTAGACAAACATTTACATAATGGGACTTGGGTAGTAAAACTTATCGTTAAGATACTTTGAGTGCAGTTTATTGAGTTATTAATCGTATCGTAAGGATAAAATTAAGTCATACAAGCGGAAGGAGATTATTATAAAGTACCGTAATAGCAGATGATATTCATGAACTTTGAAAGGAATTAGCTATAAGTCTTAAGTCACCAGCCAGTTGTGGTCACAACCTTTGAAAAATTCTTGCACTGACTCCACTAGACCTTTTTGTCCAAGAATCAGAAGCGATGAGTGTCCTACATACCTAGATGTCAAGACAACTTCGCCATACCTCGACTTCAATCTAAAGATCAGTTCTCCCGGCGAAAGAAAATTGGAAAGACCCATGCAATGCGAAGACACCGTCGCTTCAAAAGGCGGCTTAAAGTTAAGACCCCAAGGCAACCGTCCTCCTTATCAAATGCTGTCAATAACTCGTGATCTATGGCTAAATTTTCTGCCCTATATATAACTCATACAAACGTAACCCATGAGTAGCTAGATACTATACTCCACGGCTAAAGAAGCCTGACTATTTAAAGCGCAGACTAAATAAATCTCCAGCATGCAAAACAGGCGCCACAACACGAATTAATGTGCAGTTGATCGTATACCATTCAACAAACATAGTCAGATCTACAAGGAACACAGCGTAGAGGTGTTGCTCAGTAGTACAGTAGCACCAGTACCGCTATCATCATCACAGAATGTCTCTTGAAATTATTTGCATCGTTTGCTATGCTCTTCTGCATGTTAATTGAGTTCCCCCCCCATTGGATCGATGCACGCTTCCGAGCTCAAGAGAAAACAAATCGTGGTTGACGATCTGTCAGCCCAGCTACACCAGTCAGGGAGAGACCCCTTGTCAACTTCAAAAGAGCACGCATTTGCATGGCCATCCAACCTGAAAACAAACAACAAGGCAGCCTGACATAAAAACGTTGGTACAACTCTTATCATAGATCGTTTCGATTGATCCTTGTAGAACCCAAAAAAGACATAACTTCAGTCCAATAGCCAATGTCAAGATCAAGCAAACAGAAACCAGGAGAATGCACCAAACGTGCATACCTACCTACCTACCTACCAATCCAATCTCGTATCTGTCGCGCTGAAGAGGAGTCCGTGTTGTTAGGAATTGTCTATCGATCGTTGGCAATGGCAACCCAAAAGGTTAACTGTACATTCATTTTGCTTTTTGGAACATGACATAGCCATGTCCACCGAAAGGAAACGACAACGACGGCGACGGCGACGGCATGTTGTCCGACGAGGATCATTATGCAAAACGACGATCCTGCTGATTTGCGTTTTGATCTCCACCCCCTCTTGTCCACATCAAAGGTCAAGCATCGGGGGCATATCTTTTAACAGAGAAATATTTGCGGCGCGCTGATTTTCCACTGGTCTAACAGATCGGCGAGACGGCGAACATCGTATTAGCAATGCGGAAAATGATTCCCTCGAGGAGGTCAAGCCAAGCGAACGGAACCCTCATGATCAATTGCAAGAGGGTCTTAATTTGTTCGACGTGGTTTCATGAATTACTGTGTTCGTTTTTTTGTTGGCTTGGGTTTCACCTTCGGCTGGCTAATCAGTCAGAAATTATGACCTCCTGAGCACCAGTACCAGGGAATATGCTAGCCGGTAGTGATTATCTTGGCCGTATATGCTGTGTGGTTTTCGATCGCATATGACAGGCATAGATAGCTTCTGGAAGCACTGATGCAATACTAAACACCTCTATTCGGGAGAACCAAACTAACCTCTTCATTGGTGGTACACACATAGATTGCAATGACTGTCGAATGCAAATTAATTGCTATTGGCGGCTCCGGCTAGGTACGCCGGCAACAGTAGATAGAGTTGAGTAATGAAGTTGACAGAGTTAAACGACGGCGGGTGGTCTGCATGCTGTGGATTTGATGGTATTCGAAGGCGGTAAGACATCAACTTGACCCACATAAGTCTGTTTGATTTGACCCCTTACTGTTATGAATGTGGATGAGATGAAATTGTTTATTTGAAGAATCAGTGAAGATGTGCAGGCAATCGGTGCAATGTATACGTTGGCCAAAAACGCTGTTTCTTATTTAATAGCCTTTGCTTAAGTTAAGTGAAATATGAAATATAAAATGAGTTAATCTTTTAAAAAGCGAGGCAATCACTAGTTAGTATCACAATGCAAATAACCCTTGTACCTTAAAACATCCATGACCAGTAAGCATTTGGATTTGGGTCAGTCAGACTTTTTTAATAACAAAGTCTATCAGTGGTATTTCAGCATGCATGCCGAAGGTTGTGTGGTTAGTACTACATATTTACGCTCCAGATGTTGTTTCTGTGACCCATCTCCGTCTTCCTACTGTGCGATTTCGTCTGCCATTCATATTTGGAATCCATAGAATACCATCAATGTGCTAAGAACAGTCTGTTGAAATGATCTCTGTCAGACAGCTGTTGTCCTAGTCTCAGCTATGTAAATACTGCAGATAATATTGCCAAGGTATTTCAACTCTGAAACTCGTTGAAATCTACAGTGTGATCATCTATGGTTGCTTTCATCATCCTCTCGACGATTTGTCTGCTGCTGATGAGCACTGCTTCTGAATTTTCGTCTGCTATTTGAAGGCTTACGCTTATAGTCCAGTCCTGCTTCATTGCACTTATGCTCCAACACCTTAAGGAGCTATGTCGTCGTCGAAGCCCATTTTTTTCGAGGATCTGGGGATTTTAAGTCTGAGAACGTCATCGCACACTATGTTCCACAGTAGCGGACTTAGTATGCAGTCTTGGGAAGAACCACCTGTAACCTTTCATTGCATCGATCCGTTTTCGCTCAAAGTATACCTATTGTATTCTCTTTCTGAAAAGTCCATCAATATCTTTTGTAAACAGTCTGGACATTCTTAACATTTAGCATAATAATTGAAAAACACCCGCCTTTCCATCGTCCTGCTTCGATGGTCTCATTAGCCTTACTTCTTTGATAGCGTTGATCGTAGAAAGTCCTTTACATAAACCATACTGGGCCCCTGCTCCATTGATCGCACTCTCCCATCTATCCAATCTCCATAGCTTCCAACATGCATAGAATCCTATACAGTGAGTGATCCTGCGCTAGTTTATTACCTTTTTAGAGGCACACTTTTTATTTCTTCCAATGTTCGGGGTCTACTCCCTCCTTTGGATCTACCTCTAAAAAAAGTAGCGTCAACGCCTTGTAGTCTAGTATATCATAAAACATTGACATTGTATGGGCCCACTGTCTTCCTATAAAGCTATAAATACTTGAATTATACTTTATTTATGTACTAACAGCCTCAGCCAACCACCAAACTCATTTACGAGTTCACTTTTAATTAGATTCACTCATAAACCAAACTAAAGACTAGACTATTCTCGGGGTGTTAACATGTAACGCATGAAAACTACATAAAATACCAATCTGCTGACATAAAATATAAATAAATGTATCGATCAACTGCTGCCAGCAGCTAGAGGGAAGGAATGGGTTGGCCCAGCTGTCAGTTTAGACATTACTCTTTGTAAGGCGGCCACACGCAATCTTGAAATTAACCAGCACGAGAGACCTACTCGCGTGGAATTTTACTCCTGTCCATATGAAATTCGTTGGTGTAACCAACCACCAACCGCGCTAGTGATAATTGCTTCACCTAGCTGAGATGAGAGGTGATACCATTTCCATGGCCCTTTTTGGTCGTACTACTCCTGATCGTATACTAATTCTCACCTGACAAGTAGGAGAGGATCGTGCTGCTGCATGCTGCAAGAATGCCAATGAATTGATTGTAATTTTCATAACCGCGCATGAAACGCCTAAAGGGCTCTCGCCCAACAAGATCGCCTTCGTGCGGTGATCTTGACTCGCGATCAAAACATGAAATTAAAAAGCCTTTCCGGCAGTTCTTGATGTGGGTTATGAAGTTATTTTTTTTTTTTCTTTTAAATTTTTGAGGCAAATTCGATGAGTGAATGTGCGTGAGAGTCGACATAGTTGGATTTCTAATGCACGAAATGCATGCAAGAGTAGTTTGTTTTCTTAGGATTCCTGATGATTTTGGGATGAACCCATGTCAAGATATGATTACTGGCTTGGTACATAATATATCTTGTGATAACAATCTATGTGCTCTTTCTAGGCTGACGAGAAACGTGAAGATTTATATCAGATTCTTACTCCTGAGTTTAACTCCATGAACTATGTCTACAGGAACATCTCACTAGACGAAGATACCTTTTTGTTTATCTTTAGGCGCACTGCACTATAATATTTACCTATAGTACGGGACGTCTGTCAACGTTTACAGCACACAGAGGTCTAATATTCTGGTAGCTGTACGGCAATATGGTTTTAACTCCTAGATTTGGGACTAGGGTACTACGCGTCACCTTTACACAGTCCTGCGCTGCAGCGGTTTGTTCGTCTGATGAAAAAAAGACCAATAAATAAAATGCTCAAGGCGACGTTGTCATAGTGATAGATGATTTGAATACAAGGACAACAAACGGCTCCAACACGTTATGCAAGGACCAGCCAATCACAGTGACAGCGGCGAGAGATTTGATAAGTTTTGCTGTGCAAATTGCCATGTAATAGGTGTGACACCATGCTTGATTGCAAATCCTGTCAGAAAGACAGTCACTAAGCTGCTAGATTTCGGAAACAGACGAGGGACAGAAATGGGAAAGTGTGAGCTCTAGAGAGTATGACAGACAGAAGAAAAGTCTACACACAGATATCCCCAGCGAAGAAGAAGAACACTTTATAGAAACTAAAAGGGGCGAGATTTTAAAATTTGTAGCAAAAGAGCTCACTCCATCTGCGCAGAAGTGATCTTCACCGGAAAGATGCATACCGATCTACAGCACCCACTTTCTTTCACAACCATAAAAAAGGAATTAACGTATTTTCACAAGAGATTCCCCAATGGCCTTATATGCCCCATTTACTTCAATAGTAGTATGACACACAGTTAGTAAAAACTCTCCACTATTCTAAATACATAAGTCAACATTTTATTTCCACCAAACGGAATCTTTATGGCTTGCAAAGCCTTCTTCTCTGTAGATACTTTATTCAGTTATATGCCACCAACTTTATGCTAATAAACTAATCCTCATCCATTCCATTGGATAGATTTACCTATATTATAATTATATTATTACGGTGGCAGTAACACTTATTTTCATTATAATATTCCATTATTGTGTTTAATTTATCTCCAGCCCAGGTATGTACGTGAAGTTGATTCCGAATGCACACTGAGCCGTTAGACTGACATAGTTGCACTCATCATAGATACTACTCCATGTTAATACACAGTGCAATGAGCAGTAACCTTTTACTTCTTCTTCTTCTTCTTCTTCAAACTGTATTAGTTTGCATGGCTACAAATCCCCTCATGGCAGTTCTATGTATTTGTTACCCTCTTGCAGTTGTTACATCTAATATTAGAAGAGAAACAGAACTACCATCAACGGCGGTTGGTGGCCTTTTAATAATTGGGTGCTGTAATTATATCGACGTTATAGCGCATTCTATGGCTTCTCGATAGAATGTTGAGTCAATTTAATCTGTATCACAGCCGCAAGAGAAATCTATTCTCATTGCAGCGGAAACATCGTAACCACTGAAGATATTCTCAGAGAAATGTTGTGTTTCCGTAGCAGACAGCTTAGGAGAGTTGATGTCACTTGAACTGAATTACACCACGCAAAAGGGCACGCATAACTTGAGCCATGTGTGAATGGTAATTGGTTTTTCTATTCTAATGTGGCAAATACATGCAATCATAAGATAACAAGTTAATTTACCTAAGATTGAGCCAAAGAGTATTGAATCATTTAGTGAAGGATGATTCAGTTAAAGGTACGTTTTTTTCTATGAATTTTTTGACAGATGACGGAAAAGTTGTCTTGACCTGTTACCTTATGTTTGTTCAGTATTGTTTGGCATTTTTGAAAATAGCTAAACGTGATACAGTCTTGGGTCCTTAACTTGTATTATCATTAGAAGGGTATAGTTAACACCAGCTGTGTTTTTTATGCAGCTAAACCTTCAGCAAAAGGTGAAGACTTCACCCGAAGATCTTAAAATTTCCTATCAATCACTAGTCCAGTGATCTGAGTTAAGGAAAGAAAGCCTTTATAACTCCCAGAATAGATTTTAGAAATGACATCACGGTCAGATTCCCGATCAAGGAGGAGTGGGAAATAGGCGAAGCAACAAGTGACGGCTCAAAAATTGACTGTGTATTAGAGGCGGGAACATTTGCTGATTCTCTCCATATTTCTATGTCATGATTCCTTCTTCATCTTCCAGGCAGAAATTCTTGCTGTACGTGGAACCTACTGCCAGCTCGAGCAAAAATTTGGACCACTTAACACTCTAGCTATCCTCATTGACAATCTGGTGATCAGTCTTCCCTTACGGAGTGTAGAATCTTTGTGCACTATCTATAGAATACAGACAGTAGATGGCAAGGGGCTTAGTTATATCCATGCAAATGTGACCAAAATATAGCTAAAGCATAGATAATTTTTAAGAACATTGTCTGCTTCCTCAATGTCACTGGGCATAACACAGATTTGCATAATCTTAAGTCTTTTCCCTTATCCCTATAAATTAACGCCCGTTCTACATCCAATAGCTTACTTGAGTTGTAGTATTAAAACAGCGCTATTACGGCGTTTCCTTATGGCCAAGTTCTAAGCCTATTATTAAACGTTTCGCCGTTGCCTATTAGTCCATCGGCAATTTGCATATGTGAATTTCTCTCGCAATGACTGCCTGGTTTCTCCTGTTTCCTCGCACAACAGGACCCGGAAGACAAACTACGGAAGATTGCCAATTTGAAATCCAGCAGTACAACTATCTTCCGTTCCAATAAAATCACACAAGTATCGTATCTACTAATAGATACAAATACTCCATTCCGTCAAAAAAAACAGTTGGTTTCCCATCACCATTTCACCGCAAATTCAACTACAAATGTTCAAGCAAATTCGTTATGTCTTCACCAAAATGGCAGTAACATGCGCACGCGGAACGTTTGTATTTTACAAATAACGCATAAATCTAACTGTCCCGTAAATTGCTCATCAAAAAAATAAAGAAAAAATGCTTGTGTCTTCATAGAAGAGGAGCAGCACAGAAATGTGTATCTCCTGCAGCTAAGTATTGCATGTCTACTTCAGAGATGGGACAACTTAATGTTTCGCCCATCGCTCTCACTGTACCTCCACATACGAATTTTTCTTGCACATAGACTCATCCAAGCTCGCCATTCGAACTAATGTACAAACCTACATATGAATGTATCTGCAGATGGAAAGAATCTCCAGAGCAAAAACATACACGACATGTGTAGAGCTAGAAAATGAGAAAAACCAAAAAATGCAGTCGGAGCTTTGCACCCGGAATGTATATACTGATGTATCTACACACACAATCCCGGGCACAATCGTAGAAACACATTAGAATTTACCGGCTTTTATCTGATGCAACTGTATCTCCAGTATACGTATCGTTAGATACGAATTACCTACCACACAATTCTTTTTCAAAGCGTTTGTTTCGATCTAGAACATACCCTCAAAGACTTGGAATAAATATATCAGCATCACATAATTGTGCGACCTATCATCTGCTCCAGTGAACTACTACTTGATTAGTGGATCGTATGTAGATGGGGCTGGCTTGGCAATATTCAGCACTCGTTTTAGCAGTCAAAATATTAACATGATGTGCACGTACTTAAGCACTCATATTGTATGAATGAACTGTACTTTGAAGTTTGATGGCGCTTAGCAAACTGTCCTTCTTGTCCGTAATCAAATTGACACGCTTCAAACATCTTATATGTACACTTTTGCTTGGCTCAAATTTTGAGTCTGACTATTTTCTTGTAGCAGCTAAATTTAGAAGCCGAGATGAACACCGTTAACAGTAAGCTACCCCCGCATGATGATGAATGCGTTCACAGGAAGAAGATGACAGCAGTTGTAAATGAGTACCAGACCAGAAAAAGAGAAACAACCCGGTTCAAGGATATTTCAGAGTCTCCAAAGCGCATAACATTTACAAATTTTGTTGAAAAAGCACACAACTGGCAAGGAGCGTTCGCAAGCTAGTCACCAAAGGGCAATAAATTTTTGGTGTGTTCAACCAACACTTCCAGCAAATGCTAGGAGTGAAAGAAGAGAAACCATGCTATTGACCCATACATATGTATACGACAGTGGACATCCAAAGGGTCAATTTTGGTTGCAGGCCCAATCATTTGCCTAAGCTTCTAAATGACTATACATGCCTTCTTCATCCATCCCGACAGGTCGATACTGGAGCTAACGTGATAACTTCGTCTTATTGGGGTTCAGTAAAATTTCTTGTCCTGACTTTTAATGTGCATGAGAGAAGCAGCATATACACATGTTCTATATAAGAGTAACGTCATTTAGCAAACTACAAATTTACAGTTACTAGAGGCACTTGCTTTACACTCAATATAACACCTAACTTCATTATCTTCAAGGAAACATTCATAAGATCCATTCCGATTATGACCCTTTTAGAGGCACTATTATAGGTACATCCATTCGCTTATCTCTTTATTCAAAGCGTATATTATGTTTCTCGTCAGATGTACATATCTATTAAGCCCGTTCTGCAACATTCTATAAAAGATTCATTAGCACGGAACAATTCTCCCACAAAAATCCATCACCCTAATACTCGCATGCTATGAAACAACATTCCAATGGATCGTCTACAAGTACAGTGCCCAATTTGCAAATGATGGGAATCGAACTCTGTAATTTGTGTAATTCGGGCCGTATTCCGCCGCGTACTGCATGCCGCTGCCGCCGCCGACATTATAATAGCTGGCTTTCAAATTAAATTGCCAAAGAAACAATGTGTTCTGAAGTAGTGAGCTCGGCGCATATTCTTCTTCTTCTCCCATTGAAAGAGATAGATTCATCCATTGTTCCTGGTGAATTCCCAAAGCCATCATAAGTGCAATCATGTTCTCGGGAATCACGTAGGGAAAATGTTTTATTTTCCTCATGGAAAACATAATCTCGCTGCCATATTCATATAATATTTGGCTCTGGGCATTGGCGCAGAGCCAATGGGCTGCTGGGAAAGTCTTTTGTTGCATTTCTCCCGCGCTGCCCGGTAGTGCTTTTGAATTGGTTCGGATTTAGAGATGCACTGTTTGGTATTGTACTAAATGGCTTAATGATGCCCGTAATACCGGTCGTACTTAGAGGGAAAAAATACCGCAATGATAGCAGATTTCATACCCGAAAACAACAACGTGCGGCGCGGTGGATCACCCGCATCTAATGGACAACCACCACCACCGGCTAACTGCAAGTTCTTTACCGGCTTTATAACCTATATTTTGTAGGATTTCGTAATGATGATGGGAGGCCATGAGGGAAGGCTATTTGGCCCATTTTATTTCTTCTTCTGAGTTGAAAATTGTGTCGAGGAGGGAAGTAGGAAAATAGATAAATGATATGGTGATGAAGTTGAAGTTGAAGATAGAATCGCGTGACGTTTGGAAATTTCTGATGGAACAGAGACGAAAAAACAAAATTCAGACATATACACATTGTATTTCAGACTTAATTGGGACTCACAACGATGGGGTTGGTAATTGGCACTTTACTTAGTACATTATGGCAAAAGTTGAAGAATTTTGGTGGAATGTTTAAGAAAGTCATGACGATATCATAAAGGACTTTATGACGATCGTGAGGATGCAATATGCAATTAATTGATGTTGAAGAGAAGGTTTAATTAGACGGAGTTGTGGGATTTTATCTAATCGTTAGCGACTATCGGAATGGCAATACTTATTAGATAGATTGCCAAAAGTCATATAGCTTTTTCTTGAGTCGATGTTTAGACATTCAAGAGTTGTTGTAACTAAAATCGAAAAAAAAGGTTTAGTCCTTTCATAATTCTGTCGATTCGTGTCGTGCAAGACTAATGACGCATCACTGACGTTTCCACAGTTGCTCCACCGAGCCTTGCGACCGAGCAATATGACAGCTGTGAAAGATCCCAGTGCTTTTCAGTGTTAAACGACACATAAGTTTTGATGGTATTCAGCGTTGGGATAGTGCTCAAAAGGATGAACGTTATATAAGCGGCTTTAAGGCCGATGACGAGGTGATGACCTTCGAGTTAATATTCGTTAATCTTTCCAGGCTTAGCCCAATAGTGTTCTGATTTGATCTATTATTAGTCTGCCGATTAGTATGCTGCAGAAAGAATTTAGACGTTCACACAAAACGTTAAATAGGATCTTATACACAACATGAAGCAACGAGGATCATTGAGAACAACATCAACTTCGGCAACTAAGACCGTTCTGCTTGATATATGTACGTACATATATTAACTCTAGTAGACTGACGGCCAAAACTGCTATAAGACTGAGCCACTGGATCATTGGAAAAACTGAAAAACCAAGATGGAATAGGATATGGCGTTCTATACCGAAACGGTTCTATGATGGACATTACCATGGGAGCTGAGGTTTGTTGTGAAGCCCTAGAATCAGAACCTATCAGCTTCTTTTAAGCCTAGCAGCTTCTTTTAAGCTGAGGTCAACTTATCATTGACTGGAAGTGGATTCTCCCCTTACCCCATTAATCTCTCTGTTTTCGGCTGGTTAAGGAATTGCTGAAAGGTCTGCTCAAACACATCTACAATTGCCTGCTCTAGATTGCATAGGCTTTTGTTAAAAGCCTCCCCATTGCAAAGCAGTTCTCAGCAACCAATTACTTTGTATTCGGATGAAAATTCTGAATGTTGTTAAGCTCGCAACTCCTCCTTGAACAGGGAATCGGTTTAAAAAGAAAACAATGAAACTATTCCATTATCCTGATGTAGTTCAGGAACTCGTGTAATGTATCAACCAAACCGTCTGTGGATTCCGCTGTTAATAACCTTCTGATTGATCTGTTTAGCCATCAGATGTTCAAGTTTACCAGAAATGCCTCATCAGGTCATAGATGAATGCTGGGGTTCATCCAACGGTGCTCACATAATTCCAGGTATGTCTAGACTGCAACTCATAAATGTGATGATGTGTCATTTTGACCGCCTCTTTTTGGTCCTTTTTCCCTTATTTTCTTTTATCTTATTTTTTTAAGATATCCAATTCGCTAATAGATCTAAGGCCTTGTCACAAACGAGACACGAAATCCTTTGAATTCTTTGTATAGCCATCTTTTGTTTACTAATTTAATTTCACCTATTACCAATGCAAATGCAATTCTTCTTAATAAAAAAAAAATTGACTTCAAGTCCGTATCACTTTTCAATGGGCTCCCCTTCACCAAGAGTGCGGACTCTCTTTATTTAATGCTGACCTCAACATTCAGATCACTTTTACTCATGAATTTCAAGTGCAGACCGTGCTGCCGTCGTCTGTGGACAAATGGAATCCAATTCACCTTTCAGAACCCAAAAGTCAAATACCCTCGAAGTTCGTTCTCAATTTCGCTTTCCATTTTGTGTATAGCTGTAGCTGTGTCTGTGCATATGTATATCCCAAAATATAGATGACCATTTCGACCAATGACCAACAGGTGACAGAATTTCATTTCTTTCACAAGCTAAACGGCTTTAGAAGTTAATAATTGGAGCGTTTTCTTTTCTTTCCGTATTCGCTTTGTATCTCCATCACCCGGTTGTCTTCAACGTAGTCGCTATCGCCATCGCTATTCATTTCTCTAATTGCAGGTCATTGTTTGTTGTCTCGTTTGTCTCGAATGAAAGTGCTCCAGAGCAGCCTACCCAGTTGGAGTTGCTTGTTGGACAGAAATAATCAAGACCTGAGACCTATTGGCCTTGCCATTGTAAAAAAAAAAAACAAGAAAAAATAAAACTATATTATGGTTTGTTCCAGTAAAAACAAGTCCGGTTCCTTGTGCTCCAAATCAGATCTGCACTATCTTTGCAATCAGTTAGAAGAAAAACAACAATAAACAGAACGTAACCGATACTTTAGCCGGATTATCATATGGCCTCTACCCAGATACGAAGATACCACGCTGCCGTGTCGCCGCCGGTCGCTGTATAGTCACTGAATAAACTGGTCACTGAAAATAACAATAGCCAACCTGTGTGCGATTTCACTCAACAACTTCAAATAGATTCACATCGAGGAGCCATAGATACAAAGATACACATGTCGTGTACCTGTTGTGTACCTATGTAATTTTGTTGCTCTTTAGGCCGGTTTCCTTGTCGTAAGTTGCCCGAGTTACCTCATTTCCAATGAAGAATGGTCTGCTCGCGAGTACTTGTTGGCTTCGAAATTGGGATTTAATCGGATTTGATCATATTTAGGTGATTTGCAAAAAATGGCGCTGAAAGTTTGAGATAGGTACGACGACAGTCAGTGGCGACAAGTGCGTGAATAAAATATCAGAAAAGATAAAAATTTGATGCCTCAGCCACCAGCACCAGCACAGACTAGGAGAAAACTTGTGTCTTGCTATAGGTGGCGACGATTAAGGTTGCCATGGAACGAATTTCACATTGAATCGGAATTAGCTTAAGACCGGATCATCTGGTATTGTGTGGGAGTTTTCTTTTCGATACTTGGACAAAGAATCAATGAAAGCGCATTCATTCTGCGGAATTTATTTGGTCAATCAGATGATAGTTGATTAATCACTGTTGTATAGGAAGAAATAAGATAATGAGGTGGTTGCTCTGAAACAGTACGGACACCGGATGTATAGTTTTACTATAGTTTGTGATTATTTTAGCTTTCATTTCTATTAATGTAAAACACGTTGCTTAGGTTCAATGGCTGTCCCAAAAAAGGGGCTTGAGCACAATAGCTATTGGAAAAGGACTACCAGATTATTCTGGTAATAATTAGCTACTATGTTAACAACTCCCAGTAGTTGATGGAACCAGATGGCAGATGACAAGAGTTTTCCTTCTGAGTGAGGATAGTGCGGGATACTTGACGAAAAGATGGATTGTTCCCAATTGATCAAGCACTCATTTTTTCACTAAAATTAAATAATGCGCGCTGAAAAAAAAACTGTGAATTACAAACGAATGCAAAATCAAATGCTAATCTCCCCAGTCCATTTGGACACGAACCATGAAGAATAAATATTGAAAGCTCAAAAACTCTTTTCACTTCAGTTGCTGAAAGGATTTTTGATTGATCGCAGAGAAGACACAAAATGTGGCGTTCCGAGGATACCTGGAGAAGGACACCAGCAGCAGGAATATCGAGCCAGATTCTCAGATTCCAATTACATCAATGTACTGGATATGGAAGCAGAAAAAGCTGTAATCAGGTGCAACAGTAAAAACATTTTATAGAATCAATAAGGATTCTCTAATCGAAATCCAGTGAAAACAGAGTTGCCAGATTTAAGTAGGTAAATATGAAAGCACATACACGACCTCATAGGTGATGGCAATAGTGAAAAGTCAACTTCAAATTTGTTTGTTTCTCGTGATAAACTGCAAAAAAAAAAAAACGCCCACCTTTTGTATACACGCTCTGTATAGTTAAATGGTAAACAATTAGAAAGTCTTCCATACATTCGGCTATCATCAACCATCCTCTCGTATTGTGCGTGTTTCAAAGATGTTTAAACGATTTTCCAAACAAATGATCAATCATTTATACAATACAATCGTTCTTCTGCCCAATATGACCTAACTATCAAGAGATGCTTAATGACCAACCTGCATTCAAGCTAACAATTCTGACCAAATCTCTGAATAAGCAATTCAAAGATCATCCAAAGTGAGCTGTTTTTATTCCTAAGTGGGTGAATGCATATGTAGGCTAATAGATCGGGTTTTTTTGTGTATTCTACCGGCAACCACATAATTACATCCGTCGGTGATTTATGGGTATCGTTTTTTGCTTGCTCTAAGATTAACAGTGTTTCTGTTTTGAGGTTAAGGACAGACGATGCACGCAGCAAATCAACGAATACCCTAATTAAGTTTCCGGCAATACGGAAGTACACCCAATTAATCCATCGCATCAAACCACATAATAATCTTAAAACAAAAAATAAACCTATCTTCTACCCCAATGACCTAAATATTCACATCTTTATACGATTAGATACATTCATACGCACATGAAGTACATAGTATGCACTGTTTTATTCTTTTATTTCCTTCTCTATCGGTTTATTTACAAAGCATTCAAAAGGCCTCTGAATAATTGGCCCTATCATAATGAAATCTCCAAACTCAGATAACTTTCGAGAACCTTGAAGAGAACCAAATAAGTGAACTACTTACAGATACACTTCAAAAAGAGCTAAATCTCTTGAGAACTCATTACCAATACAATTTGTACGTCGGTCGTGGTCGTACAAACACACATCAGTTCTGGATCATGCTCCAAAATGTAGGAAACAACCGAAATAAAAGAACAAATGGAACTTTTTACTTCTTTTTGTTCGCCCAAACAACAAATAACGTATACGTACGTAAGTATAATATCTATCTCAAGAGAAAAGCTCTTGCTTTTATCTCGTCTCGCACGGGGATAAATTATTCTGGTCCATTCAGAGTCTAATTCGAGAAATTGCTAAAAATGTTTTCAACAATCTCAAAGAATGGAGACAAATGGAGAAATGCCCTTCGGGATGTAAATAATGGCAGTGTTGGCTTTTTAGTCCCATTCTTTGATGATTGTATGTTTTGAGATCTACAAATTTTTTTTTTAGCCTATAGCTGTAAAGAGGTTAATATATGTATTGAATAGCTTGGGTTTGAAAATGCGTTTGGTAACTGAGTTCATTTGAGGCTTATTTTTTTGTAGGGTAACCAGATAGCAATGATAGTTTTTCAACTGTTATTTTTCAACAACTGTCAAAATTACCAATGACATCGAGCTGCTGGAATTTTTAGCAAGGTTTGATCAATAATTATTTCGTAGGTGAGGAACTTATGAAAATTATTGAAAAATATTATCGAAATTCGGGCTTAGTTGTAAATTTCGTTGTGAGGTAGGTCGTCATAATGGCTTCAGAGTGCAGGCAAATCGTCGCACCGTGCAAACGTTTTAGCATGAGGAACATTCTGTTTAACATTAAGCCACCAGCCAGATAGAGATTGCTGCGAACTGAAGAAAACATAAGTGGCGTTGCGATCATGCGAATTGAAACCACTCAATTATTTTCTCAAGGACTAGGATGTATGTATGTAACTGTAAAGGCAGGGAGACAACCCCAGACAACCGAGGCAAGTTTGTTGGTTTGGTAACCCGCTTTTATTCTGTTTGAGCTCAAAAACTGCACTAATCATTGGTTGGACCATGCACAACCCAAGTAGCTAACTCTCAGCGTTGTCTATAGTTGTCCGGCTTCAATTTTTTCGTTTGACTCTCTGGCGGTGCCCAATTCAGCTGATCAGCCTAATCGATATTTATGTGTCTTCTTCAATACTGGTTCTGCTTCTAAACTTAGATAGAATCATATATCTACGTACATACATAGGTTTCTCTCTTTTAATATTGACTGTAGTTTTTACTGTCTTACCCCATGTTTCCTTGGGATTACTAAACTGACACATCGCGCAGTACTGCAGTCAGCAATTGATAATGACATAGAGAATTAAAGTTTCACACTTGAGGACGTTCATTTCATTTCCTGAAATTTCCAGTCTCCGTTTATATCAGTCTTAACATCGGTATCCCTTCGGTTGAATGTTTTTTTTTTTTTTGTTTCACTCCACTCCATATCAATCCAAAACTAGGGGGGCTATACCCATCACGTTGCATTATACAAGACTAATGCAAACGAAGAAGATTTAATGATTCCACTTTGATGGTTTACGCATTGTGACCTTGTCTACGAACAAGGGAATGATGATCATATAAGAGTCCCGGCATCTTACTGTCACACTGACACATACATACATAAACCGAATTTTAATTAATCTTGTATAAGAGGACCCAGTGTGTGGGTATGTTTGTAGATAAGTCTTGTTCGAATGTATTATGTAGATTTTTACTTGTTTTGTTCTTGGGTATTGCAAAGAACCAGATTGGAATCTTTTCGCATTGAATGATGACAGTTCCTTCTGTCAAGAGGGAAGAAAAAAAAAAACTATTTTTGCTTAAATGTTTTCGCTTCGTTAAATCCGAGAAAAGACAATTGTAAAACTCAAAGAACAGAACACAGTGTAACAGTTATTTATATGGGTAATTAACGGTAAGTGGGTGATAGAAATAATGACAGGGAATCGGTGTTCTTTTATGATATCAAGATTCTTCTATTTGATTTGCCTTTTGGACGTTTGTGTTTCGAGTTTTAAGTGAATGAGTAATTAATTTTTTGGAAAATTACTCCCAAAGGAGAAGACATTCATCAAAATTCAAAGAGTGAATGACTTCTTCAAATTTCTGGGATCATTCATTGGCTTCTATTTATTTTGCAGAGCAACTTGCTTTGCGAAATATAAAAATATAGATTGTAAACAAACTACGACCAACTAACTAAGTTGCTTAACTGAACATTTCTTCTTTTCTTAAGTCGAATTACCCGGCATCACCCGGGAGAAATAATCCAAGAGTTAGGCAACATTTAGAAAGGAAAGGCATGGGATTTAAAGCCAGCTTCTTGATCAGCTTTTGATTAAAGTTTTTCCTTTAACGCTTATATTTCTCCCATCTTAAGGTCCGGTACTACTTTTTCGCTGCTTTTATCTTGCAAGGTAGCCCTTTCTTGTATACAAATTCTGACTTCTTCCGTTAAACACAATCATTACCATACCGAGGAGTAGTACCGAAAGGTGAACATAGCCACTTCCTTGATGATGTTGCGATATTCGGTTCACTGATCGCAGATGAACTTCCGATCATCCTAGCCTTACTTAACTATTCTAAAACATAAATATCCTTGATCACTTCGAGATCAAAAATCCTCGCATGATAGTCGATCCTGTTTGCATTTATAGGTTTTGGAAGAGAAGATATAACTACAAAGTCTACCAGCTGTTCTGAGATTGGAGTCTGAGAACTGTAGGATAGAACAAATGGAAACCAACGCCAACTTACTAAGACGACGCAGGAAAGAATCCTTCCGAAGCTTGTGCGCACATATTTGGACCTCACCCAACTTTGAGGCCTACATTCACCCGGAACTATAGAGTCACTGAAAGCCAATGAAAACAAAGACATAAAAATAATTTCTATTACCCCCTTCTTTTCAAAATTTGATGGGTTCTAATAGTTATTTTAGTTCAATCAAAGTAAAAATATCCAAGTGAAACTGTATAACAATTTTCCAAACATTTATCTCGCTTTAGAACATAATAATTCACACGTAATTCGCAATCTCCTTTAATAATCAAAAACAACCAACTTTATAAATATTTTCTATTTTTACTTCAAATGCCACTCTATTCACATTTTCAATAAAAGATGGGTTACTTCCATTGACTACTGTAACATAAAGCTTTTAAGACAAGCTTTCAATGTCTAACGACTTTCAGTGGTAACGAACTATTGGCCAATAGGTGGCGCACACTCTTCTTTGTCTATGCTTCCGGCAATTTGAATGCAACTCCTCGAATTTATTCACCACATAAAGTGAATGATTTTAAACATGCGTGATGCTTTTTTTAATTTCTATGATTTCCTTGGATATTATGTGAGCTAATAACTTAACAACAATCATTTTCAATTTCATATGTAGTATATCTACAGGTTTATACAGTCAGGCACACAGTCTCTTGGTAACGTGAATGGAATATTGCAACTGTGATTCAATTTAATTATGTACTACATGTTTGTGGCATTTTAACTTATATTTCATGCAGATTCTGGACATCGATCCATCTTCTCATTTGACGAATATAGCTCTCTTTTATAGACATCTCTGGGACTTTCAACAACAACACATTTCAGGAACGCTGCTGATGCTAAAGACATATGGATGGTTCATACTAAGAAGCAGAATCATTACTGCGAAGCAATTTCCATAAAATTTACTAGAGATTGTCCTGATGAAGGAATTTTATCATCATTTGTAGTCCTTTTGAATTTCATGGCACAAGGAATTCAAATCAATTATCATAACAAATCTCAACTTTTGGGATAATTTGGGATAATCCTCTTACCCCCCAAACCACATCTTTAGTTGATGGATACACTTACGGTTCGAAAATGTCAAATAGGGATAGAGCTGGTATCTTTGGTCCAAACTACAAACTTTATACATCACTTAGAAAATCTACTACCATCTTCCAAGCAGAGGTCTATACAGTCGAGCCATGTGCCAAAGAATGCTTCACTAAAAACCTCCGTAGATCAAGCATAAATATAATGTCTGATAGCCAAGCTGATTTTAAAGCTCTCATATTCTTTAACTTTGAGTATAAACTACTTTGGAACTGTCCACTAAAGTTCGCTGTCTATGGATACAAAGGAATTTTCAGAAATGAATATACTGATGAACTTTCCAGCTTAGGAGCTCAATCTCCGTTCACGGGATCTGAATTTTTGGCACTTCATGTTCAGTTCATAACTTTAGGAGATATAATGTCATTGGGTTGTACTTAGACGCTGTACATCATTGCGAAAAGTTATTTTTTTCTCCATAAGGCCATCGTTGCTTTGCTTGTTTATTCATTCATTTTATCCTAACTAAGGTATGACTCATTTGGATACTTATTGTCTAATATTATTTTATTTCTTATATGCATTCTTCTATTTTATAATTAAAACATGTCTCCGATAGAATCCCTTTCACGAAAACAATTTCTTCCCATGACATTCAATCTCACCGCAGTCATTTTCCTCACACTCATTTGCACGTAAGTACTTAAATAAATATTAACAATGACAAGAAATAAATATACATACATACGTATACCTGTTCAATGCCTCGTAGCAATAAAAATGAAAGAAAAAAAATCAACAAAACAAAAGGCAAAGTCAACGTACTTTCATCTTAATGCACCAATCTGCAATTACTGTGCTTGAACCCTACTAGACCTGCAATAATCACCTCTAAAGTACGACAGTGTCTCTGGCTGTAGGTAAATCCACACTCGTCTTGAAATAAATCTATTGAATTATATCTGTAGCGTGATGTTTAATGGAATGCATCGTGCAAATACGATTTCTAATTGTGCACTCACACCCAAATACCCCCAACTGGATCACGATACAGACAGACGGACAGACAGAGCAAAGTGAATAGTTGTCTCTCTCTCCGGGGCCTGATTAATGAAGTGCACTAGTGATGATGATGGGGATGCATACATCGCGACGCGGTGGTTGGCGGTGTCGCTGATAATGGAAAAATCATTTTCCATTAACCTAATCCACCCGGATGATGATGATGATGATGATGGCAGCGAAGACGAGGAGGATAATATTTATTATGAAAAAAAAAATCTGAAAATCGAAATCCATTTTAATTTCATTCGACGCACCATGCAACACACAGATGCACATACATGTGCATCATATAACAGCAAAAATAAACTTTTGCAGATGGAAAATCCAACCCCGTAGATTGCAGCCCGGCTAGGGGGTGAAGGGGGTATTTTTGATTTGCCAGTCAGGAAGTTTTCTGCAGCTGTTTTGTGTGCAGAGTGTGAGCGTGAGGAGGTTGTTTACTTTCGATGTCCCATGGACGCGATGTGTGACAAAGTGACGCCACTACAATTGACCGGTTCGTCTAACGACAAGTTGCACGCATTGCCTCACAGAAGCAATAGGAAAAACCATAATGCTGTTGTTTGCTAGTTGAATCCAAGATGTGGTGGCTATAACCAACAACACACATGAGCTAAGGAACAGTATCTACGAATGTATGCATCAGGAGTTTACACTCTATGCCAGACACTCAGTCGTTTGAGGTTACTTCATCCAGCATTGTAGCAGGTTTTATAACATAAAAGCAACTGCAACAGATGCCGCTGGGCTTGAAAGAAAGTTACAAAGCTATGTAACTTGCGACATACATTACCCTGGGACTGTGACAGCAGATAAACTGCTCTGACAGGATATGGGATTGTCATTGGGGGCCTCTGTTAATATACAATCTTTTGATATTCCACACGAATAAGAGATTTGAGGGGGAATTATATCAGAGTTTGTGCCAGTAGAAGTTTATGTAAGTGTTGTGAAAAATTAATAGAGATCTTGGAAATTCGTCTGTACCTCAAAGTATTAACACTTGACATTTGTCCGTAAGCTTTTCGTTTTCAAGATAATTGCTTAGAATTGTTGATTCTTGGAAATGGTATTGGCATTCCGATGCAGCTAATATGAGCAACTACATGTTGCTGTAGTAACGATAGCTTTTTAGAGTGAAAACATGATAAGCAACGTCCTTGGCATTTCAAGATAAACTCTAAAACAGACAAATGTGATGAAATTGAAAAAAACTAAATGGACCTTTTGCAATGAATAAGGAAATCCCGCGTATTGGCCCATATGCAGTCGGTTCCTAGTCTCATTGAAAACTGCCGGGAGTCGACAACCGACTAATGCACAATGAAACTTAGAAAATATGTATCATTTGGCTGGTAAATGGGTGACTTGAGATTGCTAAAGTCAAACCTCCCTGGTGGGATTGTACGAGAAGGTCCATCAGCCCCACAATACTTAAGCCACACAGTTCCGAAAAGAAGTATGTACTAAGAGTAGAGGACAGGACATTTACACAGAAGATGGCGTTAAAATCAATATATTTCTCAGGTCTGCACCTTACGCAATAGTTGTTGACATGTGCACCAATGCGTTCAACCTAAGTACCATTTTCACAGTGTCCAGAGACTAAGCTTTCAAAATATGGGTGCCCAACCATATACGTATGTAATACAGTGGATGCTTTACCTCCTTCTCGGGTAGGACGTGATGGCACACCTGCGGAATAATGTCTAATGCATGGACTGATCTAGAGAGTTGAATGTTGTGCTAGGCAAGGCTGCACCCTTTCACCTATAATATTTATAATATTATTATTGATTATTGATGTTTAAAATGCTACTTTGTCGACATAAAATGGATTCGACAGAATCTTCTAAGCACAAACATCAAGACTATGCTGATGATGTATGGAGAACTGGCAGTAGATTGGTCTGATAGCTCTGTTGCTCACTAATCCATTTAGCCATATACGTGGCGGTCCAAGAAGCACAACGCACGGGACGGGTCAGAAAGAAATACAGCCAAAGAGATGGAGAGAGCTAGGACGTACTCGTACTGCTAGAAACCACACCCAGTCCCATGTATTAGTCCAGAAAAGAGATTGAATATGAACACAGAACTTTTATAATCAAATTTCTATGCTAACATACTCATTCTAGTAATAATGAAAAATTCATTGAAATAAATAAAAAACAATCTTGATGTTTACACCTTTATGTCCAATTTTTATGCGCCATAAAAAGTTAATACAAATTTATGAATCGCGAAAACTCCCAAAGAACCTGTGTTGGCCTACAACTGCTTCCCTTCAACAGGATACATCAGATTTATTTTACAATTTCCCCGCAAACTGCTTGTATACCTCGTTGTGTCCCAAAAGTGTGACAACGATATGCATAAACTTCCACACAAATTGAAAAAAAAAAAAAATCATTTTATTTTAATTACCACGCGATAATGCTTCACAACTGCCACCCGCATCTGTGCAGCAACAATCTGCTCAATTTTCCACTTGAAAAATCAAGAATTCACCACTCGACCAATTCTCAGTCAATTAGAGTTTCATCATTTCCAGCGCGGATAAATGGATAAACGAATCACAGATACTCGTACTATTTTCCATTGTTCGAGCCATCACTTTTGTTGTTGGCTAATTAATTATGTGACTCTAATGATCAACTGCATTATGACACAGCATAACAGTGACTGCAGGTAAATTATTATTGTCATTGAGTAATCGCTGGCAATTTTTACAACAATCGACCAAAGTATAGAGCGCATATTAGCTGGGATATGTGGACGATCGTTGCGTCGTTTGCAGCAATGAATATTATACGACTCACGACTGGTGGTAGGCTGTTGCAATAGCTCGCAAATGATTGCTAGAGCAACTTAGATTATTTCTCCTTCAGGCTAAGATCTGAAAATTACTAGCCGAGCTCATCGTACTAGTTAAGTGGTCACAGTGTCATTATACGCTTCAGATCTTGTTTGTTTTGGTAATTTGAT
This sequence comes from Chalcosyrphus nemorum, assembly GCA_949716465.1. Taxonomy (NCBI): domain Eukaryota; kingdom Metazoa; phylum Arthropoda; class Insecta; order Diptera; family Syrphidae; genus Chalcosyrphus; species Chalcosyrphus nemorum. Next base: position 37,123,910 of record OX454332.1, read on the forward strand.
GCTACAAATGCCCTCTCTATGGGTGGTTATTAATTGAAAAGCCTTGGGAAATGGGAGGCTATCAATTTATGAAAGGTAACTGAGTAACAGGCTATTGATTTAAAAGTGATGAGAGAGAGCTAAATTGCTAAATTTCATGTAACAGCTGACTGTAATTAAACATTTACTTGGACAAAGGCAAAGAATATAAACAGTGCTATAAAACCGATGGAACTGCATACAGAAGGGACCTTAGGCTACTGTGGGGGAAGGCAGGTGGCGAATAGCAGAATGGCCTGCAATATACATATAATCTGTTAATAAAAAATATGCAGTCTCCGAAGGTGGCTGAGAAGAAGGACAAGGCTGAAAACGTCTCAGAAATTCGATGAACTCTTTGTGACAATATGAGTCCGTGCCGTCAGGCAAAAGGTAGCCACTACATACATCGCAGGCTATATTATAGCAATACTAATACGCAACTGGTTGACCAATTCGATGCTGGGTTCATTAAGACACAAGTGCAACGTTCCAGGCATTGGCAAAAATAAATCTATTTCTCTAGAACAGCTTAGTCATCCCTCCCGGCCTCGAGAAGGTCGCTTGCCGCCCTTGGACTGTGACTTATACAGTACTAACCTCTCATGGAAAGGTGCTGAGCAAAGCGATGAGGATGGGGATGACTGATTCAATCCAACCTATTGCTATGTTTAAGGTCTGTTACTTCCCATAAATATATAGATTTGCGATGACTTCATTAGACAGAATGGTCTTTAAAGCAGTTCGTAGCAGTTTTTTTCTCAGAGTAGTTAACGTTTGGCATGTGTCAAGAAGGTTGTTCGTCTCTTCCCCTTCGTCTCTGCGACTTCTATTGGAATACGTAGAAAGTTACTTCTGTAATAACCTAGAGGAGGATGGGGTAGTAATCTATTGAATTTTTTGAGAAATAATATGCTTGGGCAAGTGCTTTACCCCGTTAGTCGTAAGAGTTCTCTTAGGGCTCGCTATGATACTTAGTATTTTTATGATGACCCAATAACCATAACTCACTCTAACCTAACCTAATCGAACTTGTTCTAGACAGCTCACTTATAACAGAAGACGCCAACCCCTATTAACTTAAGTCTCTTCGTATAACTCTTTCACAGCTGAATACGATTTAACCCAAGCATCAGCATACCCAAACGCCCATTAGATGCACCCAACAACTGATCCATTTGGGCTACATAGTAATTGGTAAAGACACTGCTTAATTTCTTTGGCTTTAGATGGCAAATCATAAATTAATTCTAATTAGCTTGATGAATTAGGCCTGATCTATCGTAGACCCCGTGCTGTCCCGTGCACTATCTGCCAATCAAGCTGAAAAGTTAACATCCAATTTGTATTTCTTGCACCTTCATGCATGACTGTACTAACACAATAATTTGGTTCAGTTTAATTATTTTTGTAAATCAAACGTGAGTTTAAATTCATATTCTTTCAGTCAAACTTTGGCGTCACGCACTCGATTCTCTCGAACATTCGCACCAACCAAACTCAATCCAGGCCAAATTCGATCAAATTACCAATAAATACTTTAGTTTTTTTGCCAGCTCATAACGTCTATACAACCGGTTGCTTAGTCGCCAACCCTCTTTGCCTCCTTTTTTTTTTTCTGCCATGATTTGCTCATTCTCATGTAATCGAAACATAACACACATCACACAGTTATTATACAAGAGAACCTATCGGTAGCCATAGAGTACAACAACCAAGTCGTGTGCCCAAGAAGACAATTCAAAGTGGTCCAAGTGGTCCGAGCTACTTGTGTTTGACTTTTCGGAGCCACACGCTGATTGTTAGCTCAAACAAGATATCTAATGTTGGTGGCCTCTCTCTATTACCACCGAACCCTCCATCTGCAACACACCATTGTCGACACGGCTATAGTGGTTCAACTGCAAAAGCGAATTGTGGTGGTACTGGAAATTGTCTGCAATTGCATCCGCTTAACATGGCCAGGTGCAATGCACACGATCAGTTGCAGATTTTACTTTCGTCGATTAAGACCTAATTCAGATTCGCTTTCGCTGCTGCTATCGTGGATCCACTAACTGAAGACGTGTGTGTTAAATAATTTAAAATTAAATAATTATTTGTTTTTTTTTTTTTTTTTACAAAAATTTTGGGGAAGTGAATAACTGTCGTGAAAAATAATATACTATAATCCATTTGAATTCGCATTCGAATTGCACTCGTGAGGATTTGGTGGATTTTGTTATGCAATATTACGGTTAATGGTGGTCAGTTAAGGTGGTGTATATCCCATTCAAGTTACAAGAAAAAAAAATAAAGGAGAAAAAATATTCGCTCACTGTAATAACCCGTTTTAATTGTGAAAGTGAAAATTAAAATTTTCAGCCTAAGTGGGAAGAGTGTACATTTTAAAGAATACGAGTAAAATAGTATTTTCACAGCACTTAACAGGAAAACTATTGGATTACATATAGCTACTTGTCTGCAGTAAATTTCTGGTAAGTTATCGGACTAAAAAAAGAAATCGTTTTTTTAGGAATATTTACATATGCACCTCTATAATCACATTATCGATTAGCGTCCCATGCAAAGTTTAAAAGAAGTCTTTCAACTAATTCTGTATAAGCGGAATGCTTTGCGGAAATGTACCATAAGTTCCAGCAAACTGGATGCGCTCGATGAAAGCGAAATTAGCGATATACGTAGGCTTACCTATTTTTCGTACGCAGATGGTCTTTTCCTTCCATTAAGTAGCTGGGTCGCATCAACTTCCACCTAAAGTGATAGTTTGAAAGTGTTTCCGATTTTAATCCACACACTTACAAGCATATATACATTCTCTCACAGTTTCAGTAGGTTTGCCCATTAACGTAGGCCGAAAGAATGCAAAATGGGTGTTGTATTTGATACTACTGAAAAACCACTAACTATAGAGACTTAAAAGGGATAGACAAAATAGATAAAATCGATTCATATCTTCTGATCGCGCAAGTACTCTAAAGTATGTGAAATTTGGCAAAATCCACATCTTTGAATTATTTCTCTCCCGACTAATAGGACAATGCCGCGCTGTTATGTGAGAGAGCATCGAGGTTCTTGATCCTAGAGAGCTATAACGAGCGCGAAAATTCTTTAGATTGGAGACTAAAGTCTTTTGTTTTGTATTTATATTAAGGCTAGAACAAAACTTCTCACCTAGGACTTCAGATATGAAGTGTAAGGCAAATCGGCCCAACTGCAGTCCAATAGAGCCACAATGTTTTGAACACCCTGTGTCTCTCCAGATTATATGTTGAAAATATGGCAAAAAACACCAGTGCCTTAAACGCAGCCTGACAATCAATAAAAATGGAAGTATCCTTTTTGAATACTGATCCCATTTCAAGTGATTTCGCTGCCTTGAGCGCGGTTTGAACATCGTCATGGCTTTTTCTTCTTCTGGTATCGCTGATCTGATATAAAATCGCGACATCCCTGGGGTAAGCGCTTTTGCATCTTTTCTGGAAGAACGTCAATGGGAATCACTCTAGCTTTTACTAGAATACTCTATACTGTGTGCGGTTAAATTATTAAACTTCATTTTCCACCAAGGCTTATTGTGGGAAGGAGTCGTTCAACAACGGCTAAACCATCTTGTCTATTACTCAGGTTATTAATCACACGACTAAAACAAGGAAAAAATGTTATAAACCAGTTCATTAAGATGTAGGATACCAATGTATATGAGTAGGTGATCACAATAAAAAAAAAAAGTCCTTCCAAACTCACCATCACAAAATTCCCTTTTAACATGACTTCGGTACAACTTCAGTTTACGGTTCATTACTTCAGATCCTTATCCGTGAATTGCTTTCGACAGAAATAACAAAAAAAAAAAAACTTGTCTGCCTCTTAAAACTTTCGGCAATAAAGCAACACTCCCTACGGATCCATTTACCAACATATGTACACAGATAGTTTACAGACTCAAATCTAGTGCTTCGAAACAGGTAGTGGTTATTCGTTTGCGTAAACTTCGGTCGATTCGTGAGTTGCTTATCTCAATTCAATGACCATTCATAAAACTTTAGTTTTATATGGTATTGAATAGATTTTGGGTGCCAGTGCCATCCAATAAGGAAGAAAGTTTTGCTTTTGTGTGAGTTTGCAATCTGTGCTACGAGTATTAGTAACCGCTGATATATCAGATGGCTGCATCATTAGATACGAGTTTATTTTATCAGTTTCGTAACGTCGTTATGTAAATACGGAACTCTTCTCATAAGAGGAAACTTGAATTGACAGTTTAAAGTTTTAATTAATTATCCAGGTTAGGATTGTGTTTGGTTTAAATTTTGTCCCATATTATTTGTAGTATGGCCTTAAATTGTGGTTATGAAAGGAAATCGTATTTAGAACGAGAATACAATATTCCTACGGGTACCTCATTTTGGTAAGTATTTACTTACCTTTAGGATCAACTAAAGAGAAAAAAGAAAAACACAAACACCTGCACGAATGTTTTTAATTTACAAAGGAGCGCAGAGATTGAATGATGGTTGAAAAGATTATTTTATTTTTAATGCAAAAAGCAAATTTTGCGCGTGATTAAGGTATCGCTTTCAAAAGTAATTAGTCAAAATGAAATTAGGGATCATCTAGTATTCTAGCCCGTGCCTTCTAAGAAGTAATTGACTGAAATACCTACTCGTAGATGGCGGAAGCAAAAACAAAATAATTTGTGAAGAAACATTTCTCTCATCTTTGTTTGGATAGATAACCTGGCAGTGAAATGAATTTAACTTTAAAAGACAATTGAACTCAAAACAATAACTTGATACAAGTAATAGGTCAATCTTAGGACCATTTTGCTCAGTCTATTCTTATTTGAGAGTTCTGTGAAAGCCGCTCATGTATGGCGGTAACTTTAAGGCGGACGTAGCCTCTAGCTAACTCCTTTTATATTGGAAAGGTTTTTTCGGTTATTTCTAATAGAAAGTTCTACATAAACCTACATCTCATCAAATAGACTGAAGTATGTAACGTGTTTTTGAGTACGTAGCAGTATTACGCACCGTTGTATTCTTAAGAACACTTTCCCCGAGACTCAATGCGAATCGGATGATGTTTTGAGTATTTATTGACTATCGTACGAAGAAGCTTTTTAAAGAAAGAAGGAGATTGCCTTTTTCACAGAGAGGTCTAAAACTAGTGGCGAGACAGGGTCAGATATCTATACTTGGACTTCAACGTAGAAATATCTCTAAAACTCCAGGACTTATGAAGGGTTTTCCAGGGCTAGGTTCCAGCTTTTTTCAAGGTTGCAGATCTAGTTTAGATGGGATCAATATTCAAAAGGATATTGCCGAGCTAATTTGGGATTACCGCATGACGAATTGGAGAACTGGCATGTACATATATACTTTGCATGTGGCATTTCTACACAGCCAACGAACGTGTCCGGTGCTTGTGTGTTATCAGATATCATGCATGTTTCCACGTAAAACTCAACCCGACTTGCATCCAAGCCATCGAACCTATAACACCGCATTCCACTCGTTCTTTTACTAGTAATCATGTTCAGCACAGGAAGCAAGAACAAAAACCTCTTTTTTGATGCCATGCCAATCCATAACTATAAGCAGAATTCTGAAAAAAAAAATCATACGTATTTGCAATAACTACACTTCCTCTGCGCTTTTATAAGCCCCTGGTTATGATTAACTCAAGCAATCATCAAGTACTCGTACGTTGAACATTCCTTGTGCAAGAGCAATACAAACACACTTCACATATGTTCGCCCTCCATTGAGCATGTTTACTTCTAAAAGCCCAATTAGTTTTTACCACTTCCACCAGACTACAAAGATTGTTTGAATTGAGGTGAATTGTAGAAATAATAATTTCCTGCCAGGAGGGCGTGTGCTGTGCAAGTTTATTAAGAAATAAGTTTCATTTAACGGAGGGAAGAAGAGGAAGCGTTACAAACTTTTCGATAACTTCATTTGGAGAACTTTAGCACTTTCTAACGATATCCTTGAGATAATTGAAGTTTGTGTCCTCCAGTATGAACTTTTGTATTATTTCATTTTTTTGTTATTCCTTACGTTCTATATGGAGACAAGTGTAGCTACAGCCTGGGGGATATGAGAGCGAAAACGTATTGCAGTCATTTACAAGGGAGGTAGAACTTCTTTGTTTCTTGAGTGAATTAAAATGATCTAAGGATAGAGAGGGCCGTGCAGCACTAGATGCTTTTCTTTAGCCCTTTTCGCATAGAGGATATAATCCTGTGTTTTGAATTTAATGTCCATAACTTCATGATAACTTATAACACTCACGTAGATATAAATAAAAACACTTCAATATTGAAGCTTTATTTCCATTCATTTGAACCATTAAGTCACGATTTCAATCTTTTGCCTTATTTCTCAAATAAAGCATGTGCTTTGCTTTGACTGCCTCAACATCACGTTCGATCGAAAATCACTTCAAACAAATACCAAAACTGACCAGGTCACGTAGGATGTACGGCCCATTTGTGGTCATAAAATAGAACCTATTACCTAAAATCAACGCATGTTACACATCAACACCCCTCGCTCGCACTCACTTTCAGTCTTCTCAAGCAAACCTTTTTCTTTTCCCATAAAACTAAATAAAATCCTCAATTTATCTGTCGCATGCCGCACAGATGTGTGCTCTGCATCTATCGGGACTTGGATCACAAATGCCAGAGATTATTTTACTACGAAATAAGAAATAACTTAAGCTCATCCTCCACAGTATTTGGGCAAATGAAAAATAGTACTCATTTTGTCATCCTTGCAGATACTTTGTATCTTTTGTTGGTGACAAAACCATTAACAGGCATTTTGGAGCGCATTCGAAGAAATTGTTATGTGGCTCTCTATCTCTCGGTACAAAGTAATGGATTTGTGTAATGGTTGGTAATTTATTCTTCTCCTAAATTTACAAGAAGCTGGAGTGACAAATGCCTTAGTGAGAACACGAGACAATAGCCGCAGCACTATCCGGGCAGACCTAGTTTCGGTAGATGGATATATTTTCTTGTTTCTTGTATTCGTTTCTTTCTTTCTTTCCCTCGGCTTTTTTTTTTTTTTTTTGTTTTTTTGCTATCACAATGATTGGGCTGGTTATTGACAAATAATGGTTCCTTGTCATGTGGGCAATTCATTTCCTTTTGCTGTTTGTGGCAATAATTCTGGCGAAATCCGTCCCGGAAAGTTGCCAATGATTGATGAAAGTCCATTTGACTGAATTGGGACTATGAATACGTAATTGAACAAAATGCCACGTGAATGGGGGAGAAATGGAATGCCTTTGGATACGGCCTGCATTGAGTCCTTGACTTGAACGTCGAACAGGAGGTAGGGAAATCAATATGAGATGAATTGTTTTTATTTGCTCTATATATCATTGAAGGCAAGTTTCGTTTCGATTGATTGCATCGTCAAATAGACTGTAAACAAAATTGAAATCTAAATGCCTTGAGTTATTATGTTATGTAAATCTATTGGCAAAAAAGTATAAGCATAACAGACTTCAAGGCGCCATCAGCGCTGACGATCGACACGACCATTATAATATCGCTAGGTCAATCGGACTTCTAAAACACAAGAGAGCATAGTCTCATTGGACACTTTGCCATTGAAAGATATGCCCAGTGATTGTGCAGTTGGTACAACAATTTCTGTAGAAGATAAGAAACGATAGGTGACCTTAAGTCATCTCCCATACATGAGTTCTGCACTCACCACTAGGTGAATACTCCAGCGTGGCCTGCACGGTTAAGATAAGTTTTTTCATACAAACGGTTTCCGGAATAAGAGATCGACCAATCCACCTTGCTTATCGGCATCACAATTGAACCAATTCTCGTCCAGCTGGACTCTCATCGAGAGCCGGTCCCAACCAGCCAACCAAGTACATCCAAAATACCTTTACTCTATCTAAAATGCATCTCAAATGTTTACAAGTGCTCGAAACAGGAATAGTGGGAGAATTATTTTCTTAACCACGAAATCTAAAGAAGGTTTGGCATTCAGAGTAAAGTACGCCAAATTCCTACAGCTCCTTTAAGAGTATATACAATAGAGCATATGACTTAAATGGCTAGTTTTGAAGTAGTTTTACGTCCCGATAGATAGAAGAAAAGTAGACGCTATACAATCAGTTGGGCACCGTTCATTAAATACCGCCCATAGGTGGATGATGCAGTGATGGACTTCCTAAATGCTTAGATAGGAAAGGGGTCAGCTGTGTTGTTGATATTTAATCCTACAAATATTTCAGCTAAGAGCCTAATCTCCTAATTACTTTAATTTCTCTTTTTCTCTTCTTCTTAATTTCAGATTACTACATCTACTCCAACTCCCTTACAACACATATGTAAATAATTCACTTTTGAAAATGTTCAGGAAAAAGTGAAACATTTTATCCCTATCGAGAGCAAAACTAATATATTCTACTAAGAGAGCCATAATAATGAAGGCTAAAGTGATCAGAAAATGTTTCACCATTATAGTCCTCCTTAACATCCAGTACAAACTAACGGTCGTCAATGGATTTGACCAAACTAACATTACCATTCTGCACGAGGTTGAAAATGATCCCCTCGAGCTGAATACCCATGAAGTTTTACCCGCCAAACCAGTTAAAAAGAAACCTTATGCTATTCTCGACAAACCCAGTGATTATGTCAAAATACCAGTTGTGAAGACCTACAACGCACATACGGTGTCATTTGATTTCAACTTGGGTGACCTGGAAGACGTTCATGATACGATACTCCCTGATGGCGATCTGAGCTCAGAGGAGCGTCATTTACTCCGAAATACCAATGATGAAGATTTAACATATTCCGAAGAGTCTTTAATTACTCCAAGTTCCGTGAGAACTTATGTTACGCCAATGGCAACAGATACAATTACTAGTACTACAACCATGGATACAACGTCTACAGAGGAAATCTCAATGTCTACAGAGGAAATGCCATCTTCATCAATAGCGTCGTCGTCTTTGTCATCTACAGAGGCTACAACTCCAATGTCAATGTCATCGACAGATATGAACTCAGTAGCTCCAATAAGTCCGCATATTTTCAAGATACTATCAAAGAACAAAGCAAAAGGCAAGGGAGTACATGACTTTATCCAAAAAGACGAACAGCAGAAGACATTTGGAAATCACTTCAATAGCATAAGCACGTTCTTTAGTGACACAGAGGAGAATTCAACATCGGACGCACTTCAGTCTAATGTGAATGTCTTCCAGTTGATGGTCAATTTGTATGATCACTTCTATTGGCAACCATCCGAGATAAGGACCAAAGTATCTCCAGCATGCGGTGTGGAAATTTTGTCATATTTATCGGCGCTAAATAGCAACTACGAGTGGGCACAAAAAGGTGAGTTATATAAGTATAAATCTGATATGCAATATGTATGTACGATGATGTAGGACTTTTTGTATATTTCGTTTAAGAAAGGGGGAGTTATGCGTTTTTAAGTGGCCTTGTGTACTTTACCCTTGTTTTCATTAGTTGACATTGCTTAGATCTAGTTTATTGATGAAATGTGAAGATTCTTGAGTCGAGGAAGGACAAGAGTTGGTGATGTAAAACTTTTTTTTATCATTACTAGTCTCTCCCCAACTTTGTTTTAAAAATGGACATCGAAACCCCACCAGAGGCATTCGCAAACCTCTACACCAGGTGCCTGTCATAAGCAATGGAAACGGCAGAGGCTGTTACTCCTGCTGTCCTCTCGAGCAACTGTCATCATATAGAGAACGATAACCAAAACATAGAAGGAGACAGCAGGCTTTCCGATCGATTTGAGGAAAAAAAAAAACCAATACAAGCAGTCTGAGATATTGTATGCCAATGTGGACAGCTCCACAGATTTGATGCCTCTAAGTGAAAATACGAATACCCTAGCCTGATTTATAGCTTTCATTTTGCCTAGAAATAGCTGCACTGGTCCAGAAGATAGAAGAAGATGCTTACGTTTAGCTCACTGGGGAAAACTTTTCCACCAATACTATCTTCCGTTCTTTAGCTATCTGTGTAGAAATAGATTAATCCCTTATCTACCTGCTCAGAGTATTCTTAAAGGTCACAGGGATGAAAGGGAATGGTTTTTCAGTGGTTCTATCTAATGAGTTTTCCAGGTAGTTATTGTTCTGGAATATTTCATGTTTCTCTTTAGAAATCAATGTGTGTATTATGAAATACTAGTGCTTCCTGTAAGATTTAGAGGAACTTTTTGGCGAACCACTTAATAATTGCGTCACGATAGTGCTTGGAGTCTATTACTTCAGCATCATATCACCCCTTTCTCATTCAATCGCCATGATAAATGAACTCGGTTTATTGACAAATTTAATATGCATAAGCATCCTCTCGTCCTGATATACCACCATCGACGAAAATACGAATAAACCACTACTAGCAGCCACAATGTGTGCCAACCATTGAAAAATGAAATATCTTTTCGTCGTCCTTGGGCTGCATCAAATATATACACTGTCATCGATCGAGTTATTCGATTTATCCGACGGAAATCGAATTTTCTGCTCGTTTATTCCATTATATCCCAGAGACTCATCCCTTTGCCGTGGGTTGATTAATTTACATGGCCGAACATGACGTTGCTTTCAGAGCTAAAAGTCCTCTCGCAAGCAGTTTTTCGCCAGTTGCCAGTTATTGAAGCATAATTCGTTAGGAATATTCAAGTTCCTCCCGTCCGAATAAATTTTCGCAGTAGGAATCACATTGTCTTTTTTTTTTCTGTTAACTGATTGGGACGAGCATGGTTGCTTGAATGGGTGGATGTTTAATCAGGGTATACAGTTTGTGTAATACTTAAAGTTTATGGATTGATGAATTTGGCTTTTTCGTTTAATAGGAGCAAGTATTTCAAAAGAGTAGGCGCATAATGCAGATAAGTATATACTGGTAGGGATCTTATAAATTTACAGTACCAGTAATCTTTAAGAAGAAATTCTAAGGCTTTAACTAGACCCATCTTTCCCCTGTTTGTATGCATCACTATATAATCCAGTGGCAGACAAAAGACTGTCGATTTTATCTAGAGAAGGATGAAATATCCAAACACATTTTATGTGAATGTCCAGCACTGCTTTGGTTTAGGAAACGTATTCCCCACAAGGAGATATTTACTTCATTGAAACTTAAGGGCTCCACTACTAAAGAAATACTATCTTTCATAGGGAAAGAGTAAGTCTTCTAGGTTAATTCCAACCCTTGCCTGTTGCCTTCTTGGTGATTCTATAGACTTAAAAACCCGCCATCCCTACGTGCTGCATTATCCACTTCTGCATTGATTGGACTTAATAGCTCTCTTACAGAGTTTAAACTGGTCACTATGCTTCCTTGATATTGACGTAGTTGCAGCCGCTTACATGATTGCTGACAGTACGAATGCTTAGCAGAAGATTCTACTCATATGTTCATTACACTAAAGATAAACTCGTAACGTAACGAAAAAGGTCAGAACCGTGAGGTCACAATAGCCTTTGAGAAAGACCTTTGCGGGGACGCAGTTGAGAGGGGGCGTGTAAAACTGCCAGTAGGTATCGCCAATAAAGCACTAGCGATGGGAAAAAAATAAGATCGTTTGTGTAAAACCGGCTCTTAAACGATGATACCGCTGTATGGGCCTTGGGCTTCTTGCGAAGGACTGCAAGAGCAAGGACCAGGCCGGCAAAAGCGTGCTCCTTAGATCCTGAGTACACAAAGAAAGGAAGCATAACGCTCAATATAGTGCTGAAAACATAAGATGCCCTGCATTCCAGCTGGAGCCGAACACTTCTCAGTGCGCCGTAGCTCAAGACCTACTATCACTGTTCGTCCAAAACTCACTATACTCAGCGAGCTCTACAAGCAACTGAAAAATAAAGTAAAGCCGCGACATGGATATGATTCCATTCACTTTAATACATATCTTCTTTTCCTATAAATCCAAATGTCCTTATCAATCTTTAAACATCCCAAAAAATCGGAAGAAAGTACACAAAAAAAAACCCAAAAAATCTTGTGAGCTCAGATAACTGAAAAAGTATATTCCTATAAAGTCCTCGATGTGAAGAACATCCTACTTTTTATAGAAGATTAATTTGCATTGTTCAGTTGGATGTAAATATTCCCAGATCCATCCCATACATCTGGTGGGTACTGTAAGAGTGTAAGATAAGCAAATCTAAATCATCTCCCATCTGGCATGAATGCTTATAATGTGGGCATCCTCAGAATTTGTATCATACCTGTCAGATTTAAAAAATATTACAACATTTTTTGCCCTTGTATACTTTTTTATATTTTGTTGAATTGATTTATTACAATTTCGTTCTACTCTATTAAACCACAGCATACGACTCGTCAGGACATTATCGGGGGCAACTCTTCTTTGGGAGCAACAAATGGCTTGGACAGCGACAATTTTGTTTGGAAGTCAACCGCAACGAAGTTCAAGACGAACGAAAGCATTTTGAATTTGAATTTTATGTAGCAACAATACATATTGCGGCATGGGTGCCAACTAATTTGGTAAGTTACACCTTGAATATGGAAACATTGGCTTTACTATTTTAGCAATATGTTTTTTGTTGAGGTACAAAATACGATAGACATATCTAAGTACAGTTTTGCATGCGTTTGAACGATTTTCAAAGGACTTTTTTCACTGGGATTAAGGTACTTCCAATGCATGTGTTTTGAACGCATCAATTGCTTCTTCAGGCGTTGAAAAATGTTCACACTATTTTTATCTGCGTGAATGAGAAGAAATAATTAAGAGCCAAATAATGACTATACTGCGCATAACCCCCTCAGTTCGATGTGACGAGAGCTTAGATTGTCGAGGTTAATAAAGATTCATATTCTGCGATTAGCTTCCGATCAATTCTGGCAAACAAATGGTGGTGTATCTTTCAGAATTGACCGTTCTACGTTGCTCTAATGACAGGCAACCATTTCCTTCGAAGTGTTTCGTACGCGAACGGAGTTTGAAACTCTTTTGAGCGCTTATCAAATTGTGCGGTATCCAAGACTAACAAATCCTTTTGACGCTCACAAGTTAATGAAATATTGAATGTATCATATGACAAATCAGCTCACGCATAGCTAAATTTTTTTCTGGCAAAATAACCAATTTTTGGTGGTCGAAGTTTGAATTCGAATTCGGAAAATGAGCGAAACCCTATCGCTCGAAATGGCAAAACAAAACATTCTGAGCACGATTATAGATAGTCTAGTCTACCAAATCACGATCTAAAATTATATAAATTTTCTTCGCTGTCTCCTGCACAGTCAGAGCCCTTGACTTTCATAAAACGGCGATTCAACATTAGTCCTTCAAATGACGGCTCTCCTTTTTTTTGGTCCTCAGTTAACATTTTCGACCAGCTCTATACGATGCAAATAAAAACCGATCGAGGCTTAATGTCGCATATCAAGATCCTAGCCAACGCTAATCAGTATGTACTTCTGGCTTCCAGCCCGATAAATAATCAAGGAGCCAAAATTAATTTTCTCCTGTCCATCGACCTGAAATTTGCTTATGACAGCATTTATTCTCCCTCACTCTCACAGTCGATGTCTAAATTCGGAATCAGTTCTTTTTTTTTTTTGCGTAACATTGTAAACCACGCAGTGTTCTGTGCGAACTATTCCGAACACCGGATTTCAGCAAGTAGATTTCGCCAAACCATCGCGATTGAAGAGCACATCCCTGTCTTAATCCTTGGACAGGATGTCATTGTTGATAGCTACAAATTCGGAGTAGTTAGAGGGCTTATCTAACTCAGAAATGATACCTCAGCGAAAAATAACCCAATCGGACTTCTGCTGTTATATATTATGGAATCTTAGCTCTTTGTACTGTAAAGACCATTCATCAACTTGTTGGTGTTTGAGGGTCTGCCCAACTGGTGCCAGTATACCACGGAATCAATATTATACACTTACGAGTAGATTTTAAGGCTTAAAAAATGTGATTGATAGGTTTTAAATTCACTTCATTTTGATTTACACCCGGAGTAAATCGAATTATTTGATAATCTAAGCTATTTTCTGTAATAATTTTTTCACATAACCAAAATATATAAAAATTACGTAATCTCCTTCTTTTCCTTTCGATGAAGCCATACTTCGGAGGAGTAACAAAACCCTCCCCACCTTACTTACTGCACGATTTGACGTAGCACATATGATAAAAAATGTCTGTTGCCACCGGACGAATCCTGTGGAGCTATAATCTGTTTTATTACACAAAAGACTCTAGGAGAACAAAATTTAACACCTCATGCATACAATCTTTTCGGATTCAGTTTCAACTTGAAGCAAAGCTGACCGATAATTCAGTTTGGAATATAAAAAAAATTCCAATTGACTGTTACATTTAGATATTCTCCACATGCTCCTCCGACAGATTTATATCATTCGTTTTTTTTAGGTTAGAAACCGCTGACAGAGGGTAGAGGGTCGTGTAAAGTTATGAAGCTATAACATTTTTTAACAACAAATCCCAATGAATAGAATCTTTACGTCAGCATTTCTGTCCAATCTTTAGTGGTTTATGAACGTAATTTTATGCAGGCCAATTGCGAACAAATGTTTGGGCAATTTTAAGTTTTGTGTAATTCATAAAAGTCACAGCCGGCGGGAAATCGATTTTCTTTTTTAAGTTATGCTTTCGATTTACTGCCTGAAAAGCGAAACGACGTGCATAACCTTATCATGTCACAGGATGTTGCTAAAAGGGTAGTCGGGCCGTAGACAATGACGTTCTTTGCACCGAGCTGAATAAAAAAATTTACAAAGTTTTCGACCAATTACTTATCGTACACAAACTTTCATAAAAAATATTTGTTGACTCTACTTAATAGACTAGAAACCCTATAAAGAGAAAGACGAGACGACTAAAGCCTTCAGAGAAAGGAAGACTAAGACCACAAGTAGTTCACTGTACTTATCTTATAATCGCGATTAAGCATCGCTAGTATGGTGGGGAAAAGCTTACCAAATCACCATCCTATCTGCTCTATATAGGTGCATTAGTCTGTATAGGTATTACCTGCTCTTCAGCTACCCCGGAAGTTCTCTTACACCTTCTATCTCCACATATAAGCATAGTGAAGACTGGGGCAGCGGGCTCACTAGAGCTTCGACTTTTATGGAACAACTCGCATATCAATCACCCCTTCAAAATCAATTATCACCTCAAACGACAGCTTCACTTGATTGGTACACTGACCATTCCAAGATGTCAAATAAGACTGAAGCTGGTGTCATTGGTCGTAACTACAAACATTCCACTGCACTTAGACAATCATATACCATTTCCCAAGCAACAAAGGCTTCTTATACCGACTTATACCGAGTCTCCTTCGCAGCCAGAATATACTGAAGTTTCGTCGGGTGTTGATATATATCGACGATATTCCAGACAGTAACTGCACCAATTTATCATCATCCTTTGGTGGAGACACTTAAGAACTCTTCGAGGAATACATGCACACATACACATATCCTTGGCTTTGCATTGATTATGCAGTATCAATTTGCTTGTCAATCTCATCGAGGGTATTCATACCGCAATGCTGTTTATGTCCCCATCTCCAACTGGAACTCTGGATCGATTGCCCTGCTATCATCACCTTACCAAAAGTGTCGTTCGCTGACTTTTAAGGATTTTAGAGACCATCTGCAGCTTCAATGAACAGCAGTAATCTACTGAGTATTTATAGAACCTGCGAACAGAAACATAGTATGGCCGCAGTAAAATGTGTGTGAAAATTAATTACTCAACTTGGTCAACATTAGAAAGGCCAGTGTGTAGTTGCCCAGTCTAGAGCTTGTAAATTCATTGGATTGATTGATTTTATACACGTCAGCTACCTCAGAAAATCGTTATGAAAGTAATATTTTCTGCTGATTTCTCTACATATGGCCAGGGTTCGTATTTTTTTCTGGTACTGGGTATTAGAAACAATATTTGCTTCTCTGGTGGTATTGCTGGTTCCAGCTGAGGTTTAAAACATATGTACATACACCTGGGAACTACCAAACACACTATCGACTGCACCATTGCCACCCACAAAAATTGCCAAACTAATCAACTTTATTAGTACAGCCTAAGGTATAGTTTCCATGGTATTCGTTTCAAAAAGCCATGTCTGTCTTTGCACTTATTTATTGATGTCAACATTATACACGACAGCCGTTCGTTCAGTTATCCGTTTTAAAAGGTTACTATTCTAGTACTACCCAAATTAAGATTTAGGCCAACCACTTGCACCATTCTTTAGACTTTTTCCTTTGTTTGGGGCTATGTGAAGTTCAAAGGCTACATGGATTCGCCTTAAGCCCCAAACTCAACTCAAAATGTGGGAACGAGTCATGGAAAATTGGAGCTTCAGAATGGACCATGTTAACCGGAGTTACTCAAAATTTTCATTCATGAAACATGCTTAGAATTGATATCACAAATAGAAGGAACCTGCAGTCATAATATTTTTTTCTAATTTCGTTTTAGACGGCTGAAATTCAACTAGGTGAATGTCTACCAAAGTCCTGCATTCCCAGAGATGTTGAAGCAATTCTCAGCCTAGATCCTCACGTCCAGATGCTGACAACGGCATTAGCCTCGAACAACAACTCACACATCAAAATCAAAAGTGTGCGAATGGTGCCAGGCCAATACTGTGTATGGAAGGATGTCAAATTTATCCTTTTCACGTGAGAAACATTAGTTATATTCAATTACAGTTCTTCTATTTTTAATCATTTTTTTTAGCATCTTTTGCATAACTCTTGTCTGTGTAGTTCTCGCAGCCACTTGGTATGAATCCGACCTCAATGAAAAGAAACGACTTCGACAAATGATAGCAGACAACACAAAGGTAGATCCGAAAATTGGAATGAATCCTGATTTCAATGGCAAAGCATTCGAAATATATCAAATGACTCAAATGAGCACCACAATAGATAACAATAATGTTGACGTCGAAGCCGATCTAAAAAAGGACAACAAACAGCAGGATACGAAACCGCCGGCTACCAAGTCAGAGGGCAAACAGGACTCTAGCGGAGGAGGGGATAGCGTTGGTATGAAACAACCATGTAGTGATGTTAATGCGAATCATGTTGAACTCTCAGGTGAAATCCACAAGGAGTTGGGTGAGTTTTCTATCGGAAATTCATTCAAGGACTGAAGGAATATCCATAATGGTTTTGTGTTTCCCTTTTGTTTTAGGACTTCATCAAGAGATACTTTTATGTTTTGCATTACAAAGGAATGCCAGCACTATACTATCTGTGGATCAGAAAATAGAGGTATAAAAATGATTTTTTTTCTTAATTTGCATATGATAATGAAGTCTGGTTTGATAGAATCAAACGTCTTGTGTCCATGGACTGCGGGTCCTCTCAGTGTTGTGGACAATTATGGTACACACATACTTGCAGATGTTTACGATTGGAGAGAATCGAGTACGGGTAACTCTATAAATTTGTATTGCTTTTTATAATGAGATTTGCTTTTTAGTTCTTGCGTGTGATCACTGAACGGACATTTGTCTATCAGTTTGTTGGAAATGCTACGTTCTCGGTGGATACATTCTTTTTCATTAGTGGATTCCTTGTGACATTGCTGTTTCTCAAACAAGATGGAAATAAGAAGAAAAATAATGCAAAGAGCGATGCTTTTGTGAAGAAAAGTTTCAATGAGGGATTCCTGATTGTTATATACCGTTATATACGACTAACACCAGCCTATTTGTTTGTCATTTTATTCAATGAACTCTCTTTGAGGTAAATTGTTTTTGATTATGTATATATTTCATACAATTATCACTATAGCATACTTGGTTTAAGAAAAGAATGTGAAATACAGAGGCAGGATTAGGCATCCCTTTTATAGAACCTGACCATGGAAATGATATGCACAACGATATCAAAAGAAAGCTCCTTTAAACTCGCTTTAAAGGGCAATGTCTGATTCTTTGTTCCTACAAAATCGCGAAATAAGGCAGGACCAGGAACAATTAGTCACCCATATGCTACCGTTGTCAAGTTTAAAGAATCTATGTATGTATATGTAACAATGGCGTAATGGTTTGCGAGACTATTGACTGGAAACTCAGACTCCTAATTCCTATATCTTATGCTAAAGTTAAGTCCTCATAAAAACATGTGCAAGCACTTTAGAACTCTTAATTTTTTTAATGGACGCTATTTTATTGAGTAAATAAATGCCCACGTCGTTATGACCATCATTAAAGGTGACACTAAAACCAATACTTTTCTAAATTAACCGTTTTTTTATAGTTGCCATATCTGAAAATTCCTTCATTGCGATTAAAATGCCAAATGTGAATCGAGTCCTCGAGCAAGTAAAACTCAAAACCAATAACCATTAATCTCCACCTCTTGATTAAGAGTATTTTACTTGGTCAATAGTACTTTGTCAGCATCATTATTTATTTAAATAAATTATATGTTCATCCTTTGGTGTGCCCGCATGAAGGACCCTCCATCCTTTTATAACAATTCATGAGTTTTCTTCAAAACAAAAAAGAAAAGAAGAAAACCCTTTTCTTTTTTTCCTACGGGACCATGTGTGACCAGAATTTCTTTTTATCGCAATTTATCCTAATTTTTTTTTCTCTCTCTCTTTTTAGATACATATTCGACAGATCCGTTTTCCAGCCAACCGTAGCTATAAAGACATGCTCCGATTATTGGTGGCGTAATATCCTTTATATAAACAATTTCTTTCCACTCAACCAGATCTGTATGATATGGTCTTGGTACATGGCCAACGACATGCAGTTCTATGTCATGGCAACACTACTCCTGATTTTCTCCAGAAGGTAAGCGTAAGATTGTGCCAAAGACATGCTCATTTAATGGTCTATCCTTTTTTTTTTTTCTCTGCAGATACTTTAAGACAACAATTTTAATCCTTTCAACATTCCTGGTGAGCTCTTGGGGTATATCGGGCATGGTATCGATACACTACAATTACACCCACAAAGTGGCGAATCCATTTGAGTCGTTCGATTTTCTATACGATAAACCATGGCAGAGAGTCGGGACGTACATTGTGGGTGAGTGGGTATTGTTTTTTGTTTTTTTTTTTTTTACTTAGCCCTCCATTCTAATTCGCTTAGTCTGCCACCCCATTCCTATGCAATATCCATGAATTTAATGTAAATGCTGGAGATTCTTTAAGAAGACAGAAGGACATTGTAGAATGAAAAATGTCAGGAAAATAAGTTACTGCATCCTTTGTATATGTGTTTCCGATGGAAATGGGATCCGACAGTTGGAATTTTACAATATTTACGCTGTTCTTTTTGTTTTTTTGGTTTTGTGTAATTTTGTGCCGAGCTGTGGTGTGACGATTGTTACTTAAAAATTATATTTTATTTGAAAAGTTTCCACTTTCCAGCAGACGTGATGGGTTGGGAAGGGAAGCTTGTACACATTACCGGTCTAGAGAGAATTTCGGTATTTGTTTTGCTAGGATAAGAATGGAAATGTTTGACACGGAAAAGGAATTTCGCTTGGAGCTGGGAGTAGGAATGCGAAGGGACATCATTCGTGTTGAAATGCTTTTAAGTCACTTTGTAGTTTTATTTGCAGAGATACGAATAGAGGAGTGGAATGTAAAGCGTGATGTGGATACCTAGCGATACATACATATATTTGTAGAGATAGATGTTTTTTCACACGGTTAAAGAGAATTTATTTTCCTATAAAGGTTGTTTGCTAAGGAAATGACTGCAATAGATTGCATAATCTTTTTCGTTGTCCTTACTACTAAACTTTTTGTGTATTTTGTTGGTTCCTGCATTTAAGTGAATTAGCTTACAACGGATTCGGACGTATTGGACGTTTGCACCTCCGTGCCGCTTGAAGAGTGCCACCGTCGTTGCCGTCAATGATCCTTTCATGAATGTCGATTACATGGCTTACTCGTTATTCGATTTGACTCATTTCACGGGAAGCGTCTCCATCGAGGGTGACTTATAATTGTCAAAGGACAAAACAGTGCCGGACGTAAATACCTTGTCGAATAAACTGGTGTCTTCACTATCATTGTAAAGGCCTTAACCTATTTTGCTGGGAGTGCCAAAAAGTTAATCATCTCTGCCCCATTAGCCGATGCACCGATATTCATTTGCGGTGTCAACTTGGAAACCTACGACCTCTCAATGACGCCAGTTGCACTAACAATTGTTTGGCTCCCTTGGTCAAGGTTATCAACGATAACTTTGTGATAATCAACGTACGAGCAGCCACCTACCATATGAAAAATTGTAGCGTGATGACCGTGCTGCTGCCCAGAATATCATTTCAGCTGCCACTGATACTACTAAGGCTATTAGCAAAGTCATTCCAGCCTTAAATGGGAAACTTACAGGCATTGCTTTCCATGTGCCAACCGCCGACATATTTATCGTCGATTTGACTGTTCGTCTTCATAAACCAGCCAGCTACGAGCAACACAAGCAAAAGATCAAGGATACCGCTGACGGTCAACTCAAAAAATCCTCGACTACACCGAAGAGAATCATCGGATTTTATCAGCAATAACCGCTCATCGATCTTTGACGCCAGGGCCGGCATCTCGTTGAACGACAGCTTCGTGAAACTCATCTCATTGTACGATAACGAGTATTATTCCAACCGTGTCATCGACTTGATCAAATACATGCATAGCAAGGATTAAGCAGCTACCTTATGTTGTGTATTATCAAAACGAAGATTTTCGTAATACAGATAAATAATTTATAGACACTGTACCAGGCTAAGTCCTTCTATAATTAAATTCCAGGTAATACTGAACAAAAGCATATAAGAGGTTAACACGACTCATGTGTCATCTGTCTAAAAATCCATAGACAAAAAAGTACCTCAAAATGAATCATACTTTAGTTCTTCAGTGTCTTATAAGTAATATAGTTTCCTAAAACTTTGTACTTACTTTACTTACCCTTGTAGAGTCCCTGCCTAAAACATTGTTGCCTTCCATCCTTTGCGGTCCCGAGCACGCTGCTTCCAGTTGTGAAGACCAAGTTTTCTGGCATCGCTCGATGTGGCCGAGCCAATGTAGTCTGCGTATCTTGGCTTTTTGGACTACATCCACATCCTGGTACAGCTCATAGAGTTCGCGGTTGTATCTTCTCCTCCATTCGCCCTCCTCGCATAAGGGACCTAATATCCGACGGAGTATTTTTCGCTCGAAGGTGCCCAATATTTGCTCAGCTTCCTTACTTATCGTCCAGCACTCGGCTCCATACAGACGGAACTGGTAAGATGAGCATTAATTTGGTCCGTCGAGTTAGGAGTTTTGAACCCAGTTGTTTCGCCAAACGGAAGTAGCAGCGGTTTGCTAGGGTTATTCTTCGTCGCCTAAAACTTTGTAGTTCCACATTTTCCGACGATGTTAATAATGAGTGGTTTTGAAAATTCCTTGTTGAACCTTCTCTAGAAAGGATATACTAGACAGAGGAGCCCTGATCTAATCTGGGCACAAAACGTTGACAAACGTTGTTGCTATCTTGTAACTAGTCTTAAAAAAGAAAGAACATTCATCATGCAGGATACTTCTAACAAAGAATTACACAACAAGGCCATATTCAACACAAAAATTGGGGAGAAAAATTGAATCCTTTATGGTTGCTTTAAAATGTATTTATTTCCACGACCATATTATTGATTTTACTTGATTTAATCTCTGTCCTTTAACCTCATACTACCATGCCACTTATAAGAGAAGAAAATCCCCGACAGAAAGGACAGCTAGCTTATGCCACAGCTTAACCGTTCACAAAAACTGCTGTTCACCTATTTGCCTTTTATAAAACATTTCAAACAGCATTGAATGAATATGCCTAGCCTTCAACATCTCATACAAGTTCAACCACACATTTATGGCAACCCATATAGACAGATTGTCCCCTGAGCAACCCAACAAGCCTTATTTTCTTTTGGTAACCAACTCCGACATTCATAATTGTATACAAAAAAAATCTATTTCACTTCATTTGTACTACACGCACACAAAACTAATCCCACATTAAATGATTCACTCCATTAAATCGGACGACCGCATTTTACATTTACACGAACTCAACCGCAAACACAGTACACCCATCAAAAAGGCTCACTCAACCATAAAGCCTTAACCCGAAAAATGGTATGAAAAACAACCGAAAAAACGACACAATTTGTGGTCCCATAAATCCTGACCGCGTTGACCCCACAAGGCTCCAAAAAAAAAAAATTAAATGTCGCCAGCCCTCCACAACTGTCATCCAATTTATTTGTAATTTACCCCAAAACCATTATGCTTACTACACTCCCTCTTTTATTTGCAGGTATGGCAGCCGGTTATATCGTATACGCTAACAAAACTCCGCCAAAGATATCCTTTCGACTGAACCTGCTCCTGTGGACCGCCAGTCTGGGGCTATTATTTGTGATTATCTGTGGTGTTTGGTCCGGTCAACTGAATGTGATAGCCACAGCTTTCTATGTCAGTGTCGGTCATACGGGTGAGTTTGACTAATAAATAAAATTGCCCTCATACATTGTCCTTTTCATAAGTCAACATTACGGTCAAAAGCATTCCCCGACGAAACAATAATTCAGAATTACTTTTCTCCATCGCTCTCTCTCTCTCTCTTTAACACTGTTTCCTCTTCTCTTCTTATCTTTTAATAGCTTTTGGTATTGGACTGGTGTGGATCGTTCTTTCGTGCTGTTGGGGTCTGGCTAATCCCGTAAATAAGGTTCTTTCGTATCCTGGCCTGTTGCCGCTGAGCCGTCTGACATATTGCACGTACCTCATCCATCCGGTTATAATGCTTTTGACATCCTTTCAAATGGAGGGCACTGTTCATTTGAATAACCTGATGATTTGGACAATATTCTTGGGAAACGCGGTGGTTTCGTTTGCGGTCGCGTTCTTCATTTCAGTGATGTTTGAAGCACCTGTAGTGAGATTGCTGAAGATACTATTCAATAAGTGAGTCCTTCTCTGGACATGGAGCCGTAAAAAATGTGTTTTGAATGTACACACAGCATAGCAGAAGGAGAAGACTTAAGGACGTATAAATAAATTGTTATTATTATATTTTAATTGTATATAATGTGTACATAGGAATAAAGATTTATATTGTGTTAAAATGATACATTTTCCTCTGCAGATCTTAGCAAATGGTGAATGAATGCTTTTGCAATATCCTGCGGCGGTCAAATTTAGATCAGTTTATTGATATACATAAGTACCAAGGATACCCTTATTCCTGCATGGCTGGTGTTTCGATTAAAGATAAGAAAGTGGCAGAGCATTGAACACACACTGCGTCGTGAAGAAGATTCTACTGCGAAACACACCATCCAGTGGGATGGAATGGACGCCTCAGGCATACGTGGCTTACAGAACAGTCGCGGGGGAATTGATCAGAACTCCGAACAAAATGGCAGGCAGGCGTTGTTAATGCCATATGCCCCTCTAGAGGTTTAAGGAACTAAGTCATACGTTGCTAGATTCAACTCAAACGTTACCTCAATTTTTTACTGCTGTTGCTGACTATCTTAATTCTTTTCAGGTGTTACTTCATCTGTGAATTTATAATTTTAAGTTTAATCTTAGGAGATATGCGAAAGATAAACACATGCGCATATTCTCCCTAGAAAAACATTCTCCTACATTCCACGGAGCAGTACCCTCATTAATTTTCTTACTTTAAGTTATTGTGTAAATTCTGTAGGACAATGTGTACTCATTTACATGGTGTTGACCTCAGAAATGTAATCCTAGCTCTACTACTCTTAACTAAAACGCCTACAGTCATCAAACATTACCCATTTCATTTTCAACAGTTTGCCTACTATGTACATATACACTATCCACTCTAAGGCATGTTCATGTTTAAGCATGTCATGTCTGCTGTTGTCCTCAATCCTTTTGTAACATGTTCACATGACGTATTATCCGAATCTTCAGCATTTTATAGCTATGTATATCCTTCTCAGAGCCGATGTATACTCCGCTTACAAAAACCCTCCACTTAACCGCCGCTAGGTGATGCCCTCAAGATTTATCACATGTCCCCGGTGTCAAAAACATTGCCGGTGTACGTTTTATTATCTACATACACACTCAAGTATTCCCCAATGAAAGGATTTCAGAGTCAACGAATTACCTTGAAAAAGGAAACAACAAAAATATCCCTTGACCATCTCTTGACCTAAGTAATCCGAAAAATAAATTACATTAAACTCACCTTACTCTCCCACGAAGGATAATTCCCCCCCAACAAAATACCTAATCCCAATGCATTGGGCCGTGTCCTTCTGCATTTTTAATTTCAATTTTCGTGTATCTCCTTTTGATCCACCAAACTGGTGAAAAGGAGAACAAAAAAAATGTTGCCTTAATTTTCTCATAAGGTCATTTTGGATTAATAATTAATGCCGGTGTGCTGTTGAAAGTATACACTCACACAGGCGTCAGCAGAATATTACAATTTTATAAATTCAAAGGATAATACGAGTGTAGTCTGGCCTTGATAGTGTTTTTATTTCAAATCTAAATAAAACAGACCCTCGTTTCCCTTCCTTCCACTTGCAAATTGAAATTTGAATTGAAAAGCGAATTTAATTAAATTGAAATTCCAGGATATGAAAACAAATGTGAGAGATGAATATCCTGCAGCACTCGTATATAAATAAATTCACTTTTCATCAGAAAATCAAATTTATGAACACAACCAGAGAGAATGATGTCATATTTGACGATGAATTTGATTTGAATGGGAAAGGGATCTGGATATCTGGGAGTTATTCCCGCTGAGAGGGACAGAAGTGCATGGATATTTACAGGGATACACGTGCACAAAACAATATTTCGTTTCTTCTTTTCTGTAAATTCTACAACCAAAGGGATTTGAAGGATAAAATGATTAAGTTTAAGCTGCAATTGAATTGTTGTTCTCTTTGGTAAAGTTGTTGAAGGACATGTGTAATATGTTTTAAATCGATCTTTACAGCATATCAAGAGCCTTAATCTGCTGGTCAAGGTGATAAGTAATATATGTTACTATACACGATATGACTTCAAAATCGTTTTTTATGGGCTAAGCTTTATTTTACCATGCATTCTGTAATTATGCGGGATTCACTTGTCACGTGGCAAACGCTGGGGTCATTTAGCCGCTCGCCTTGAAGAGACAGGCTCAATAGGGTAGGCAATAGATCTTTACTACAAATTTTATTGAAAAACATTCAAAGCTTAGGCATTGATTCACTCGTACACTAGACCAAGGATCGAATGTTGAGCAACATGTTGAATACTTTGAGGGGATAAACGCAGCTCTCCAGCTTCCGGATAAATGTAGTATATGTCGGAACTATAGGCTATTAGTAAAGCAGCGTGCAAACGCTCTCCATCTCTCTCTACCCGATAGATTGTAAGTCAAAGAAGGTATAATTAAAGGACACTGTAGACACGTCAATAGAATAGATGTAGAGGGAGAGGAAAACTTTGAGAAAGAGACTGTAAGGAAAATACTTACTTGAAAATCTAAATGATCTGTCTAACATACATATCGTAAATCTACATATGTAGATTCACATCGAATTGTAACTCGTTTAGCTTATACAACAGCCTACAATTCTAGATTCGACTGAACCAGTTATCATTCCTATCATTTTGGTTCGATTGAGTCAACTAACCTAGCCGACAATACCCAGTGCAGAACAGGACCCAAAGTTTGATTGAATCAATCACTCCAATACACATACTCGTATACCTTCATGGTTCTTTGTATACATTTCTGCATGTACAGAAGGGACCTATATAGTTTTATTTAGTTTCTGATAGGTAGAGAATTTTGAGAAAAGCTTTCTCAAGAAAGTAATACTCTTGGATGTTTTCTGGAATCCAACGCATTAACCACTAAACCAATGCACCGACAGTCAACATTTGTAGATTCATTTATTTTAGCATAAGCCACCCTGTTTTCAAATGTAACAACAGCAACACTAAAATAATAAATAATAGTCATGTTGTATTCCGAGCACAAAATTCCCCAAAAGCTTTGTGTTCATCCAGAGACATAAACTCGATACATCCTGACGGAAGTAATACTCGAATGTACATCATTTCAATCTCATGAAGGATACGTATGTACCTACATGTTCATATGTAGTCACACCAATATTAGGATCTTTTATCCCTTGTTCGGTTATAAGGATAATAGAATCAGAATAGGTTGAATGTTGCACGTGTACCTATATCGCAAAAATTAATTTTCAATAATTGGTCATATGCATACGAATTGATATTACATCCTAATATGTGTATCTAAAAGATAATAAAAATATGGCATTGGCAGTTATTGGGTTGTACTGCACCAACTGTACGTGTGAGAACAGTAAGCAAGGCAAAAGGAACGAAGAAAAAAATTCAGTTTTACTTTACATGCTCTCGTCCAAATTGACTATCTGCGAGCTAATCTCCGATGTGTCCACTTGCGAGTGATACTCAAAAAGTTTGGGCATCTAGAGTACAAATTCAACTCTCTCCATGCTACTCCCAAGACTATTTACACTTGGAAGCTTGCTATCGAGAGCTAGTTGACAGCTGCTCGCTAAATTTTTACTCTCAAATGGACACGAACTCTAAGACCTCTCTGGAGCATACATATATTGATAATGGCTTTTAAGATGACAAAAAAGAAGGTCTCTTGCAAACATCATACGATAGATGTTCCTTGGTCTCGAAAATTTAGGTATACCACGCATTGGGTGTCTAGCATCGGAGTTAGGCTAAAAATAAAAGTACGCATAATAAGCCTTCAACATGAAGTAGAGAAAGAATGAACAACGAAGCAGAAAAAAAGATTGCTCCCAGCAAGAGCAACGTCCATAGTGCTCTGCGGTTCCCAAATATGGACTGGTAAAATGAAGACTGGAATCACATAGAAGGAAAGCAGAGGTAGTCCATAGCAGCAATGCCATAAGTATGTAGCGCATTTCGAACAATCGCCTACGACGCGGCATGTGTACTAGCTGAAATGGTACAAATTGACCTCATCAGTAAGCAAATCGAAAGGAAATATCATTTCATCGGGGCAATAAGTCGATGTTGTACTGAAGTAGCCCTAGAAAATGAGGGGATAGATGCCAGAAGTAGATAAACGCAGAGATTGATCCCCGGTTAAATCAAAGGAAGCATAAAGAGCTGAACTTCCACTTGGCGAACAGACTGTTTGAGAACTCAATTCAAGAAAACACCATCAGATGCTGAGCACGCAAAAATTTTGGAAAATAGGTAGTTAGCGAAACTGCTGCTAATATTATGAAGGAACAATGACGACAGAAATAGCAACGAAATGCAACACATATTGCTACCAAGTCAGGCAGTCAAGTATGTAAGGCTAAAGCTTGACCTCGCATTTTAATGATTGAAAGCAGTGCCGCGAGAATCAGTAGTTGAAAGGACGGCGGGTTAAGTGGGTGAAACTCAGTTTCGTTTTGTCACCTTGCAGATACTTCAAAGCGCCTTCGAATCTTCAAAACCTGCCATTTGCAGAACACATTAGTGAAATTCATGACTTGTTGCATTTTCTTCCCCTGTGCATTGTTCTTCGGTAGATGAAAGCATGATAATTCCAATGGTGTTTGAATTATAGCCTACTGAAACAAGGAATGTATTTAAATCGCCATTGACTTGATGCATTCGCATTCGTATTTTATTGCTACCCAAGTCACGAACCTACCACCCCAAAAAAACACACAGCCGTAAAATAATTTACAAAATGGACTCGAGTCACGCAAAATATATTCATCATGCTAATTAAAATGTATAAACGAAGTATTTACTTATTAATATGCAGAACCAAATTGAGCAGCTATTAAACGACACTAGAACATACATACACAGTAATAGAACGCACAAAACATAGTTCTCGCGAAAAGCAACAGGTACGAACGAACCTGCGAAATTTATGAGTCGTGAATTTTATGATCCGTAAAACTTCCAGCTCATAAAAACCTTTTTATTAGAAGATACCATCTGACAATCATTTACCAAATGTGGGGTTGGAAAAATAATGGCTTCATAGTCCTACAAATACCCGTGTCTCATTAAGCTTTTGACGTCATCGTTTGGTTTTGCCTTCATCAGTTTGTGTTCGAATTATAGAACTCCCCCAAGTTGTATAATTTATTTCAATATTTGTCAGAACCGACCATATACCGCAATCGATTTCACTCTATCCGTTTCCGTGTGTTTTTGACCAATTCAGCTACAACCCTCAATATTTGAAAACTATATCCCTAAACCAAACTAACTTTCTAAAGCTAATTGGGAATTTCGCAACTAAAACAGATGAAACCATTTGAAACCACACCGCCACAAATTCAATTTGCTGTCGCTTAATCTTCCTTAAGTCCTCGTCCCTGCAATTTGTATCCCTAAAGCGAAACTTCCTCCTCCTCCTCCTCTAACCCGTTCATGTGGAGTTGGAAACTTTTTCCTCACCATCCAACATAAATCTAAAGTTTTAATACTTTAGATCGCTTTGTGGGTGAGTTTTTCTTGTTCTTTTTTTCTTTTTTTTTTGCCTTAAAAAGTCGGTGTTCAAATTAAATTTCATTTCACGGTTTCGTGTTGAATAATTAGCTGGTTGCAGAACCTGCCACTTACTTCAGTTTAATTCATCAATTATAACAGGCAAAGTAGATGGTTGCGGCAGGAGTTTGCATTATACATGCTTACATGCGCTGTGGAGTGATGAATCGCGTCTTTTAGTATACATACATATTTGCAGTGGTATATACACTACTATCGACGTACAAACTGTGTCAACTGCAACATGCACATCCGGTGCCACTAATAGGAACTCCTTTTTAGGGTGTGGGGATAATGATGATGGTGATTATTTTGGTTTTATTTTTAAACTTCAACTTGCATGGTACCTTTTTAATTGCAGTTATCCAGCAGCAGCATTAGTAGTGTAACCAACTTTGGTTGTACCAACACCATCCTTATCATGGTGAATAGCGTAGTCCTAGTTATTATCCTTGCAAGAGGGAATTTCCTAAAAAAAAAAAATCCGAGAACAAAAATCAATAGTGGGCACAGAACAGTTGGGATCACAAGACAAAAACCAGTTGAATTGAAATGCGAAAAACTGCAGAGATATAAAAGGATACCTATCACTTTGTGGAAGGTTCCCTTCGAATGAATTTAATGAAACCGAAGTTGAAATATCCAAAGATTGAATGATAGAGGAAAAGGAATCAACTAGAATACAAAAGACCATGATTTTTTCTGAGGACTAAGAAAGAGCTGTAGGTTGAATTGAAATGAGAGAAAAAATGACGGAAAGGTTGATACTTTTTCTAATCTTTCCCTGCGACGTGCAACTTGTCAAATTGACGGTATGATTCGGGAAGTCAGAACGGGCTCCAAATAAGTACAAGTAAAAGGAGGGAGAAGGTAACGTAAAAAATATACCGAATATGGTACCAAGAGGAATAACTGACTATTGTGCTTCTGGAGTGGGCCAATGCTCTGAATCCAAGGCTGCTGCTCTATCTTAAAGCCAATATTGGCCAAAACGAAAGAAACAGAACGCTTGTGTTCTTCCTGGATTTCTCAACAAAGGCTTCAAATTAAAGAGTTCATTCAATTGACTTCATCTTTGGACTCACCTTCATTTTAAAGTATTTGATTGAACCAGTCATTTTAACCAAATCAGAGCTAAATCAAATCACTAGCATTCATTTTAAGTCTTGGCATGAGGAAGTAAATTGGTAATTATTTTCACAAATATAACAGGTCCGCAAGATGCAATGGAACTCCTTAATAAAGGATGATGGGGTACGCGGTGGCCTGAAAGTTAACAGTCCAGAAGAGCTGAAATGAACCGTGATGAAGCTAAGTCATATTGATTAAAGTTGCACACGGTTTCACATCCGGATAGCCTTGTCGAGGCCGTAAGACCCAATGGGCAATATAGGATGTAAGCAAAATTAAGAAGACTGATCACTGATGTTGGTTGCATATCTCATTTTGAAAGTATTTCCCACTTTTTTTCAAGTGCTACCCCTCGATTGCCAGCTACATACCTCGGTACGCCTCATTGACTTCATATGGTTCTTGGATGGTCTAATATGACTGAGGTTATTGACGTTCAATATTAAAACGTTCTTATAAGGATATGCTGTCCTCTCCCAAACAGTTCGATACACTTTTCAAAGTAGCCCTGCTCATTCACACCCCGAATATTTTTAATGAAATAAACTAAACCAATTTCGTGGCGCTGCTTCCCCAAATGAAATTAGTCCAACACCATGCAAACCACAAATATTTCCAATAAACGGAAGTGACCGTTTTTGCTTTAAGCACACGCAACACGAAACAGATTATGTAAAACTTGAACCCCAAGTCCATGAGGAAACCCAATCCTCACACTTTACTTGGATTAAAGAAGGCGATAAATTCAAATATTCCATGTAAAACAAATTGGAGCTTTGAGTTGCTTGCGACTATAGAGTGTATATCGATACGAGTATCTTTCACAGCTAACTTTTGTGTATATGTAGTGTGGTTAGCAATCAGGGATAAAACGTTTTCTTTTCAAGCGGAAATTAATTTTCACGTCTAAATTACGTGACCTTGGCTACAAAGCTAAGAAATGGTTTTCGCCTTTTCTCCATCTAAGGTGTATTCAGGACTTAATTTGCATGTTTTGTTTCCCTTTTAGTTGGTAGTTCCCCCTATCATAGTGTGCCGTGATGGCAAGAAAAAAAAAAAAACATAAAACAAAAGAGCACAATGTCAGGTAGTGATTAATGGGTTCAAGAGGTAGATTCTTCTCATAATGAAGTGTGCCAGTAGCATCGAGTGGTAAAAGTTGTCAGTTTGATTAATGAATACCAAACTAGATTCATGAATGCAATGACCTTCTCAGATAAGGAAGTTAATATGATGCTCTTGGGAGGGTATAAGAAAATAGTTCTAAAGCCTATTATATTTGAAATACCTTTGAATGAAAAGATTAAGTATCTAGAGACTTGGATCTAGGTTAAACGTTTTTAGTAGAAGATATATTGCTAAATACTCTACACACATCAAAATGCGATTCTAAGGACGATTCTACACAAAACGAATATCTTTCAGTTCATTCTAGACAGACAACCTCATCTGCATGGGCTAATAGGATAATAGATATTTTGTTAATTTTACATAATTGGTATTGGTAGTACTTTGAAATAAACTGAACTTAAGGTTGTCTATTAGACTGACAAAATAACACCAAAAGAGCACAGTTCACTGAGTAACTTTACTTATTGTTACTGTTTGCTGTCAAAAACAGTCTTTCAAATTACGTCAAAAAGCAGATTGCAGTTATAACATATTACAATTGTATGAAGCTTTGCATTAAATGTGATGATAACCACGTCTAAGGTCTCAAAGGTTCTTCAATCCGCTTATGAGTCTTATGGCCTCGACAGCGCCTAAGGGCCATCGTGTTTGGTGCAGAAGCAGTTGCTGTGGTTTCTCGAATGCGCGTTATCTTCTATTCCGAGCTACCTGGTTTGATTTCATTTCTTGGTTAGATGTGGACCTGACACATTTTCGTAATATGTGCCAACAGCACTGTTACTACCAATGATGAAGCTTATTGGCTTATTGGTTCATGGGTCATTCTAAGGTAAAGCTTCATTTGTAATTCGGTTTGGCCATAATGTCCTTCAAACGTAGGTTAGTAGATGTCTATCTCCAAATACCACATGCAGGTACCATATAATAGCTCAACGTACCTTGGAAGGAAACAGTCATGGCTTGGTGTATGAGCTAATACTATTCCAAATGTAGACTTTACTTTGCTGTCTTACATATATGTATGTATGTATCCAGATGGTGGTTATGTACAGGTCATTTCCGCCGAAGCTATTAGAAACTCTCCACTATTTTAATTCTGTCAATGCATATACATATGACTTTATAAATTCGACAACAGGATGTGATTTTCCGACTTAATTTTTAACCCAACGACGTCTGCTTCACTCTTCCTATTCGCTATCATTGGGAGAAGTTATAAATTTTTGAATTCCGATGTAAACATCCACCGTCAACAAAGGAGCACCTAGAAAATCAATAAGCACCATGCTAGGCCAAAAGCACCCCTTACAGGGCCAAAGCCAAGCTTCTTAAAATTGTATTTGGCATTCATTTCTAGATATAAGGACCTATAATTTTACGCCATTTTCAAAAGGCAGAGAGAGTTTTTTAGGAGCTCTTTCATGACATCCTTCATGGATGTACGTAAGGAAGCACAAGAGGAAGGAAAGCGCCATGTCAAACATATTCCCGATTGCCACTATCAAACATCCATCAACCAACAATTTACAACCACAAAATAATGCTTGTGAATCTCAACTAGAAATCTGTTATCTGAGCCTTTTGTCACAGCATACGTTTATACAGCACATACATATATGTAGCTGCAATGACATTTACTGATAATTTTACAAATTTCGCATAGTTGTTAACATAAGCCCAAAGTATAGTGGCGATCGATATTCAATACACTGCTTCTGATGACCCGCAGGGCGCTTTTGTATTCCGCAGAGGAAAACGTATAACGAACAATTCCAGTCACCACCCTAGCCACCAAAGACAACACGCAGGGACACCTCACATTTCCGTACTGCATGGGGTAACCTTTCGTAGGACGACGACCATTGTAGTGTTTATCTATATACATACATATAACTTGTCTAGTAAATTCATATAAAATTAACTCTATATCACAACAAGTCTCAGAAGAACTGTAACCGTTCCTTCCTCTCATATTAACAAAGCACTTCTTGCACTCTATTCTTTATAAATGGGACAGATTCTTAATTAGAATTTGAATAAACATCTTATTCTGAGAAAGCAAAAGTCACAAATAAACATCACCACATCAAGCACACTTCCTTAAGTACCTCTTAATTACTCGAATAAATTCAAATGCATTTCCATGAAATCAAACTAATGCTCCGAATTGCTGTCACATGCCTTGCGAAACTTAATAAAATATCGCATTAATTTTCACGTCATTATTTCCACTTTGGTGGCGCGTTTATTCATTATACGTGTACACAACAGACACAACCACCAAGCGCACGGTTGGTGGTGAGATTAGAGTCATAACTTTTAATTATAAAACCTTGGCAGACAACGTACCTCAAGGCATATGGTAAACAAAGGCATTGGTAAAGGAATGCTTGGAGTCAGTCAAGAGAATAAATTTGCCTTTTTTTTTTGCACCTCATAGTTTTCATTTTGTAGAATACACCAGAGTGCAGTTGGTTTTTTTTTTTACAGAATTCTTCTTAGAAGAGTTCTCACACTAGTGAGAGTCTATCTTAAATACTGGTACTTAGGGTATAGTGTATAGTCTTATTTCTAATGTAGAAAAAAACGAGTGAAAAACGGATGTGTATATAAGGATTTCAAATACGCACTGCGATTCGTTTAAAATCGATGAGACGTTAAAATTCGAGCAGAAAAACATATGAATATGCCAAAATCCGTCTAAAGCGGATAGTTTGATATCCTTTCCCTTTCCTATACACTTAGCTTCTTCTTCCACCAGTATACCTACTTGCTTAAGCTACTTTTTTCAAATATCTTATAGAATGACTCCAAAACACTAATTTTCCCAATAAGTGGGCGTGGTAGTGGGCAGATTTCAAAAATTTTGCAACGCATCTTGTTCCCAAAAAGTGCTATAATTTTGATGAAACTGCCGAGAATCTGTTTTTGGATAAACAACGCCCCTAAAACGTGGACGTGGTGGTATGCTATGTATGAAAGATATGTTTAATAAAATTTACATATTCGCTTAAGTAAGTTCTTTCGAGTTTCATGTAAAATTACTGAAAAAAGTGCATTTTTCAAAAAGTGGGTGGATTTTGAAAATTTTTACACTTATACTGCTTCCTTTTCCAATGATCTCGTATACAAAGTTTCATCGATCTGGCTCAAATTTTAAGGCCCAAAACTGGTGACAGGCAGACAGACGGACGGACGGACATGGTTCAATCGGCTCGGCTACTGATGCTGATCATTTATATAAATACTTTATGTGGTATATCTTTAATATTTCTCTATGTTACAAACTATGTGTCAAACTTAATATATCCTTAGGATAGGGTATAAACAAAGTACGCTTAGGCTATAATGATGAATTGGCAGCCTGTGTCCACAGTGAGAACTACTCTAATGGCAACCAGCTCCACGAATACAAACTGAACTAAGTTAGTCCTTTTTAATTATTAGCAGAACAGCCCACATTACATGAATTGGTGGAGAGGCTACATATTTTGCCTTCGGAGCCACATGGTTTCTGAATCAGTCCAGGTTGCCTTAGTATGGTGCAGGTTCTTTTGAAAAAGAATTCAGAGATATTTCATTCGGCAGCATTTCAAAGATTCTAACCAACGAACTGGGTGTGGAAAATATCTCCGTCTGATTGGTACTAACACTTTTTCTGAAGCTGAAGTTACCCCCATTTTTAGCCCTCGATGATTTTTATCTTTTCTCTGATTCTGGCTTCTTTTTTAAAACTACATTGATGCCATTATGTGTGGAACAGTACATCATTCAAATGGCTGCCACAGCTCCACTGGTATTCAATTTTTAATAACTTAATCCAATTCTATTCTGACATTTCTGTTCTATTCTATTCTGCCTCGAACTCATCCAAAACCCCAGAGAAAATAGTCGAGTGATGTCAAGTCGCCGTGAGATCACCCAGTCACCAAATTTCTACATCACAACTTCATGCGTTCGAGGCCATGATGACAACCGACCTCAACACGAAATTCGCGTTGCGTATGTACAACTGAGTTGGAATTTCGATAGATTTTTTTAATAATTTCCGTGCATTCGAAAAGCATCAAACGATGCATAACAAAACGACAGTCATCACTGAATATTTTGACAGCTGGATATCAGTGGTAACTTTGAAGGCTGCTGACACATAACATTTGGAAATAAGTATTATTGCTAACTGGTCTCTGTTTATATATTCATCATCAATGCTTTTCGACCACCCCTCGTGCAATCTATAACAAATATCCGTCCTACTGAACATTTTTAGTTATTTTTATCTGCGCCGACACAAATAAAACACAGTGAGTTCCCAAAATCGATAGAAGTTATCCTACCATTTCAAAGAGCAAATCGATGTCTGACAACACAAAGGCCACAGTTCAGAACTTAAGTGGTTGGTAGCCTTTCCATAATCACATAACATTATTCCAAATGAATGTTTTATGACAGCCAAATGACTTCATTGTGCATACCAATTAATATCTAACACGCTTAACATGATTAGATTCCCCGCAACCACAACAATACATATGTACATTATATGCCAGTCGAATGTTTCTCGAAAACAACTCTACCTCTTTAGACTCGTACACATCCGCTCCAATATTATACAACTGGATAAATATAATTGGAAAACTTTTTCCTCACTTCCTACTTAAAATTTATCGAATTGAAAAGTATTTCTGGCCCCCGAGACAATGCAGACAATAATGCGCAACATTAATTCAAAACTTTTCAAACATTCACACACAACTAGGATGATTTCAAAGGGACAATAAGAGTCATCAAATGTGTGGCAAAAAATAATAAACAGCAAAGGCCAGATATAGAAATACAACACCGACCTCCCGATGGTATCCTTAGAGTCAAAATTACCATTCTTCACTAACCCAGTTTGTCTGACAGAAACGTTTTGGACAAGAATGCAATTTAGTCACACTTCAGTTGGCAGGAGAAAAGCGAACGAACGATAACCATTTCACCGAGTTTGACCCATATATGATGTGTGCACAACACTACTATTATCCACTCTTATAAAAGGACACATAAAAGGATTGAAAAGATTAGAGCTACCTTTGCTCTGGAGATTGATTTTTTTTTCTCTGTTGTCGTCTGTGTACAAAACAAGAATGAGATTAAGTTAATCTAAAAAGGATGTCGTTCATTTCAGAGTTCTGTCGTGCTAGCGCCTCATCCCTGCTGGTATCGATTTTTCAATCGACGCTCTAGACATTTACCAACCTGAAAAAATCAACTCAGTTCTTGACTAAGAGATTTATTATTGTTTTATTATTTTGGGGTGAAGTCAATCGATGGGACTATTTGACTTACGCTTCGGGGGTCAAGTGAATAAATATTACGTATACGCCAGAGAACCCAGGTGGTAGACTATGTTCTGAGGGCTACCACCAAATTGTGCGGGATTTGCTCGAGATGTTTGTATTTATTTGGGGGATACACACTCAGTGTGCATGTGCCTGTGCCTAATGGTTTGTATGGGATTCCGGTTGATGATGTTGACAAGTGTTTTGGGGTGGCACTTTTTTATTTATTTATTTTTTATTGCAAATTAATATGGGAGAAAAGGGTCAAATGAAACCTGGAGATCCGAATTTTCATTGCAGCACATAAAAACGATGTTCATTTTTAATTCATGATTGGGCCTTGCGTGATTTGTGACTGGAAAAGCTTTTACGGACGGGAAAGGAGGTTTTTTGATTTATTTTAATTGATGTTTGGATTGTTCACAAATTGGATGACATACGAGGGCTGACACTTAAAATTTGTGCTGACATGTAAATTTTAGAGTTATTTTTTTATTTATGTCGATTGTGTGCGTGATTTTGGGTATTCATCGGCTGAACGAGAAAGCTATAATTAATTTTAATTAGACACATGACGGTATTCTTTTGTGTTGAATTTGTTGCACTTAATTAGTAACTAATCAACATCAGTCAAGTGCCGCAGTACAAGTATTACTGTGACTGCAAATTTTATTCTATTCTGTAGACCTCAAATGCTAAAAGCTTGGAGTTATTATCAGCTAAACAGCTGGCGAAAGATTTTTGATGCTACAAATAAATATGGAGTGATAGGATAGTCCGGGCCGGGCAAAATTTGGATAAAAAAAAATTTCAAGGACAGTACTTTTTTTGTTGCGGGTGTGTAGTTAGAGAAACAACTACGACTAAGAAAACAGATTCGTCATTTGACTGAACGTCTCATTACTATCCGTATTGAGACTAAATTTGGCAATAAACCCCTGCAAGAAGATACCCCTGCAAGGCTACAATAGCAAGAAAATCTCAGTCCCTTTGCCGATAAACTCTTTTATAACCTCAACTCATGTCACATGTTGCCAACAACAAATAACCAGTGGTAAAGCAATACCAACGAGTCACAAGTCTCTAGATTGATATGAAATGCCACCACATGGAGAAAAACAGACGTTGCATAAGGTTTCAGGAAGAAGAAAAGGGTGTGAATAGCGAGTGGTGGAGGCGACAGAGAGTATTGAAGATAGGAGGAACATGCCTTGCGCTATAGAGCTGACACGGAAGCCTGCAAAATTAGGTGAAACTATTCCACAAACTTTTAAAGAGCAATGATGATCAATATTCCCCTGTGAAACAGAACATGCTCTTTAACAGACAATGGCTCAATGCCAACAAAACAGCTGAACAATTACTCGGGGAGGAAACGATGAGATAGTAAGGAGAATGGACCTAGCCAAAATTTGGTCTGCATTTTTTAATCCAATCAACTTCCAATCAATTTTCCAATCTTAAGAAAAGAAGATTCTGTGAAACAGCGCCCACTGCATTGACTGATAAGTGATTCATCGTTGACTCACAGGAAGACAGATCTTGGAAAAAAAATCAAGAGTATGAATTCGATACATAATACCACCTCTTTATCCATTTTAAACTTAACTATGGACGAGTATGATAGCCCGTAACAAATGGGAAGAAAGGACAATCAACACCGACAAATTCGACAACGATACGAGCAGCCCAGTGACCTAGTCAAAGACCGCGTATTGTACCTGTAGAGCAAATGAACACAATCGCTCTGGCCCGCAGGGTTTTCGAATCTAACCCAGAGGGACGACGCAGTACAGACCTTCCTCGCCGCAGGTGAAACGTACAAGTTCAATGGGACCTCCACCAACTTGGAGTGTGCAACTGGAGGCAATTGCCTAAAGACCGAGCTAAATGGAGAGGCTCGTTAGTTGAGGCCCAGGTTCATCCCATACTGTGTCGTAGGTCCCTCAGGCTCAGGTCTACCACATACCTTCGTGCCACCTATAAATATATAGTTAAGACTTTCCAAAAATATAGGGCTAAACAGTGCTAATAGTGGCTTAATACATATTCGTATCAAAAGAAATCCAATACTGATAAATATCTATGTACATAAGCGCACACAATCTGCACTGTACATTGAAATCCATGTTCCCACAGATATACAACTCAAGTTTCAAAAGACCCAGGTGACAAACTTCTCAACGAAATTAAGTAAACAATAGGGAATT
Source organism: Chalcosyrphus nemorum (assembly GCA_949716465.1). Lineage (NCBI taxonomy): Eukaryota > Metazoa > Arthropoda > Insecta > Diptera > Syrphidae > Chalcosyrphus > Chalcosyrphus nemorum. Next base: position 37,162,385 of record OX454332.1, read on the forward strand.
ATTCTCACAGGTGGTTAAACAACTTTAAATTTAATTTAGCTCTCATAAAACTCATTACTTTACCACTTCACCTACGCTAGACTTTTATTCTTCTCTATATAATAAAATCAACAAAAAAAAACACGAAATTCTTCTCCCAAAAATACTTAACATCCTATGTATAACTATACGGCGTTTTTAACCGTATTTATGACCCGTGAAATGTTTTCCCCATGCTAAAGGCATTATGCAGCCAGCTTTCGTTGTCGTCGCCTTTGCTTTCGCCTTCGCCTCTTTGCACAAAGTTACATCCATGAATTTTAAAAGAATTGCGCGTACCAAAGTTAAACGACTTACAAGGCAGTACCCCAAAAAAAAATGTATAAAGTGAGCTAAGTTGATTTGAACGAACAAAATATTTAGATGCTTCCGACAAAGTTTTTCGCTTAAAGATTCAGGAACAAAATTAACGAATTTTTTCTGATACCAAAAACAAAACAAAAAACGAACATAGAAGCAGAACTGAGTATAATTTAATTAACCAGAGAAAAACAATCCCTCTCTTAGCAAGAATATCATGTTAAAAATTTCTGACAGGCATTTACGGCAGCGAAAAAAAAAACAACGATCCCAACGAATGAGTATCTATTGCTTCTGCTTGGCATCTGAAGAAGCATCATTTCCGCACTTTTTTTTTTTCTTCTTTTTTTTTTCCTCAGTAATAGGAAGAGAATTAGAAGTAAATGTGCGTCCTTCGATCGATATTCCATGGTGTAGACGTATGTATTTAACTCGTGATGATGTGATGATGTCTAAATACACTGGTGGTAAATGTATTAGATATGGTAGCAACTAGAAATGATTAGTATACGAGGAATAGTCTACTGTTTAAGGAAAAGTATTTAAAAATATCAACACAGGACAGTAGGCCCCAAAGGGAGCGCACCACGACCACGAAAAAAAAACCAGAAGTTACCTAGGATTCGTCTTATTTATTTAATCTCCTAACAACATTTTAAGAAGGTTTTCTGCACATAAGATAAGTCAGCAGTAGGAATAAGATTTACTTACTTACTTAAATCCTTTCACTCCTCGGGTGGCATTGGGTGTCAACAAACCTACGATCCATCTTGCTCAAATTACTGCAACGCGTTTGAGTTACCTACAACTCATTCTCCCTCGGCTATTCAACCCCACGCTTGCTTGGGGCGGCTCAGCTTTTTTTAAGTCGATTCCACTGCATGGTGTGTTTCGCATCGTGCCGTAAGGGGTCTTCAGGCACTTTCTCCTTTGTATAGTAATATTTACAGCTTCTTGCCTCGTTCTCATACAAAACTTTTCATTGAAGATACGGTTTGGCCAAAAAATCCTCAAGATGACTCCTTCATGCCCTCGGGAATAACATTTGGTATGTTTAAAAAACACTCTCAACTTGATTGATGCCATTTTAAGTTTTAAATACCGCTCTTGCAAGTTCGTATGTAGGGACACAACCGAGTTTAATAACGCTTTGCGTCTAATGCTTAATTACAACGATTAAGGTTCAAGTCCTACAAATGACACCTTTGTAGAGATCCGACGAAGAATTACCCTATCGAACCGCTGCTGCTTCGGTTTGGCAAAATTAATGCTCTATAGAACGCTCATCTTACCAGTCCTGCTGTATGAAGCTGAGTGCTGGACGATAAGAAAGAAAGCTGAACCTCCGGTAGAAAGACCAAGCTGTCGCGGATGCCAGAAAACTTTGTCTTCACAACTGAAAGCAGCGTGCCCGGGACCGCAGAGGATGGAAGGCAACGATGTCTCAAGCAGGGACTCTACAAGGGTTAAGAAAGGTTCAAGCGCAGCCTGACTATCTGAGTATATACATATTATGCACCCTTAGTACAGCATGGAGTTTAACTTGGAATTCTATAGAATACGTTCGCATAGGTATACAGTCTCTGTCTTTGTACAGCCTTAACTCCTGACATCAGGTACACCTCAAGGGTCTAGTGCTAGACAAGTCAACTAGTTTTTATGTTTCAATATTTCTCTATGAACCGAGCTAAGTATTTTCAATATAATAATAATAATACTAGGCCATAAGCAATCCATAGAGGACCAAGGCCTAGCTTCACACGACTATCCGTGTTGGCTGTGGTATACATTTCTTCACGTACAGCAGGGACATACAGCTTTATGCGATATCCGAAGGACAAAGGGATTTTTTCAGAAACTTTCTCATGATAATTTGTCAGACCCTCGCAAGAGGTGGGCCGTGAATCACTTAAATGGTATTTTCTCTTTCTTGAAGAAGTATGAAGATTTGTAGTAGCATAAGACAAACAACAGCTACAAGCGATTAAATTGTAATCACTTCATGAAAAGGATTAGGTGCGTCTTAAAAATATTCATGCTATTAGCATATCCATTAGGAATGTAGCCTGGTAATTGAGCTTAAATAAAAGAATATAAAAGAATAGTGAGCACGAAAGAGAGAGAAGACTCCTTCTGGTGGACAGCCTTTGAGTGCGGTTACAGCCACCGACTTTTTGTATGATCTTCACCCCTCTTGTAGGGCAACTTCTATCGACCTCGATCCCACTCACAGTCACAGCCAATCAAAATGGCTTCAACTCACTCACAGTCAAAGTGATATCATACAGGCTCTGGATAGTAACAGGGCCTATCGTTGATAGTTAGATGACAAGAGGAAAAGTAGAATATCTTCCGCTGGGATACATTCCATGTCTTAGATACTCTGCTCTCTTAGAATTCTTTAACAATCCAACAGAATTTATTATATATTTATATAATATTATATATTTATATAATATTATATATTTATATAATATTATATATTTATATAATATTATATATTTATATAATAGTATAGTATGTATTTCTTGCCGCTAATGGGGATTGTCACTGACATAGTTTCACAGCATATCCTATTAAGTCATCTTGTGTGCGGGAACCTTAATTCATACCACCTCTTCACGTGTTTTGCACTTGTTACTTTTCATCCAAGTTCCCAAGCAAGTTGGAAACATAATGTGTTGGAGAAACTATATAACGATCTTAATATACATAACTCTTACAAGAAGATGCCGCAAGCCATGCATTATCTCTTCCAAATTACTTGTCTTATAAACCACTCAAGACAAGTTAAAATTGTTTCACCCGTCCGTTTCTTTTTCATCCCCACAGTAGGTACATAATAACCAGCAATCCGATGACATCTTACATTCGTCATTGGATCACCCAAAAGGTGTCGGAAGCGAGAAAGGAAACAAACAACAACAACAAGAAATACACACACAAAAACTCAGGAAACGAAAAAAGAAAAAAAAAAAAAAAAAGGTAATAAGTCAGAAAGCAACTTCGCTGAAGTGCTTCGAGAAAACTTTTATCTTCACCTCACCTGAATGGAGAAAAACATCTCACTTTCCGGATCCCCAAAGAGGGGAGGCAATTATCTCATTGGCTTAGCTGAGTGCTCAGGGATTATTGATTGGCATTAATTCATTGCGCTATCAGTAAGCAACCACCATTTACCTTCAACCGGATGGTACACGAAAGACGAAGTCAAACACAAGGACACTTGGCACATGTGACACAGACGAGATAAAATGCTTGTTCTGTGTATCACTTGAAGAAGTGAATGTTGTATTAATCTTACATCACAATTGAGCGAACTTATAAGGATGAAGTCATGGCAATGGTTCTCGAGGGTGAGAACCATAAGGAAAAGTGAGTACCGGATTACAAATTGACTATTAATGCCAACTTAGATGTACGTTTGCGATTTTGTAGGATGTTAACTTTAATTTGAGTGAGAAAGTAATGGAAAATAATGCCTACTTATTTTAGCTAATTGTTAATAACAATAAATAACATAGACGACAGATTCGTCATGAAGGGAAGAAAGTTATGTTCATCGTAAGTTTCAAATAAAAGGATTTACCTTGGTAGAAATGTATGTACGTTTTAGTTCGCACGTAATTTGCTGCGACTAAAATGATTTGTTGAAAGCTATTCGGCTATTTCGGAAATCCACCTTGAATTGATTGCCTCAATATGAAAAAAAGTTACCTATTGCTTTCTACCCGTTTCTATTTGCTCTCGTGCGAGATTAACCTAACTTAGCTGTGCAATACATTCTGATTGATATATGGAAAGCGATTTTAGGAAAACAAATTGAAGCAGATTTCTGTTATTTCTTCATTATAATGCGGGCTGTGTCCCTTTCAGATTCGCACAATTTCCATGGATATTTATGTTGTTAGGAATTTTGTTTGGAACTGTGACACTTAAAAGTGCACAAAGTACACGACTGAGTCGCACCTACTTGCGCGTACATAGGCATGATTTCTGAATCGCGCATTTACATATGTTGGGTCTAAAGCTGGTATAGTGTAAAGACCATCACTCGATCATGTCTTATAATCAAAACACTCAGTTAGGTTTGCTATTTCATCATTCATCGTTTCACGCTTGGCGAACGTCCGGAAATAATTTAAAAAAATTCTACGGCTCAATTGTAACTAGGCAAAACTGAATTTTGTTAGGAGGTCGCTAGTCATCATGACTTTAGTGTGCAGGCAATTCTTCTCACCGCGGAAAAGTTTGAATGCGGGTCTGATTACCCTTTTTGGGCCTTAAGTCACCAAGCAGACAGAGATTAGTGGAAATTGAAGAAGAAATAACCGCCATAGCGGCCAGTATGGAGGAAGACCCAGAAATGTGGACTTGACGCCGATCAGAAAAATTGGGCAATGCCAGAGAGTCAATTCATATACATACATACATCGTAAAGATTGTGCTGACGCAAAAACTGAATCCGGACGACCATAGACGAAGCCGTGAGTTTTCTAACTGGGCGCTGGAAAAATTGGCTAGATTTCCGGATCCTGGCCAAAAAATCTTCATTTGGCTCAGCGGCTTTGTTAACAAGTAAAATTGCCATTATTTGAACAAAGACAATCGACAAGTGTTCTACCAAGCAGCAATGTATTCACAAAAATTGACTGTGTGGTGACATGGCCTCTCCTCTTTCGAAATGAGGAGGGAGGTTACCGTCAATGGTCTCCAGTAAAAAGCGATGTTAACCAACCTTCTGTCGCCAGAGCTCGACAACATTGATAGATAGATGTTGTTGATAGAAAGTTAATCCATTGGCTGCCGCTATCATGCAACTGGACTCCACTTGATTATTTTCTCTGTGGCTACATCAAGTCCTTGAACTACGTTACCAATCTAACCACTTTGAACGAGCTCAAGGCTTCCATTAGAGACGCTATTGCCGGAACAACGTCGTACAGATTGGACCGAGTCATCAAAAATTGGACCGACCATTTAAAGCACCGCCAACGAAGCCGTGGCGTCTATTTGAATGATGTACATACAATAATATTCCACACATAATGACTAATATTCCATTCCATACAATACTATTTGACCACAATAGACAATCATGATAAACACTCTCATGAATAAAATAGACTAGATTTCAATCGAGGTTTATAAACACATATTGCTAACTGATAAGGACCTGCGAAAAGGAACTCCTTCTTATTCACATTTTCTAATAAAAATTTTATTAATAATTTTCAATAAGAATTATTTCACATATTTCCTGACAGGAATAACCCGCCTTGTCATATGCCAAGTCTCATAACTTTCCATCTAAATTAATAAGAATAAATTTCAATAAAATCCATCATGGCCCATCACCTATAAACAGCCGTCAAACGAGAATGCAAAGTAATAAATCCCTCGTAACTTTAACGAAGAATTCAGATTGATGCCGCCTCGTCATTCTTTAAAAACTCAAAATCATGTGACTTTAAAAAGAAAGTTTTTCTTGTGAATACTTTTTGTTCCGGTATGCGAAAAAATATCCTCTTACAGCGATGCTCTTACGTAAAAGAATAACTTTTTTCACAATACGAGTATAAAGGGGATGAGGCTTATGTTAGGCAGCGCATGTGGGTAACATATGACAGAAGATTTGGAGCCGTGGCAAAGGCATCTGCTTGAGAATTCAAAAAATTCTCTCTCCACCATAGCACCATTCCCAAAACTCAGCACATAATTTTACGCATTACATTTATCAATAGAAACGAAATAGAACCATATCGGTGGGGCCTACAGGGGGAGGAAACTTAAAAATTTCTTTATATTCCTTTTTTTTTTCCTCTTTTCCTTCTTATGCTCGTATTTCACTGAAAACAGCCAGCAAAAGTGAATGGCTTCATTCTGGAATCCTTCTTTGTTCGCCATTCCTTCTTGAGGGTTGAATTTTTTTTTTTGCCTCGATTTTTGGCAATACATTCAATATAGATAATGTCAATATCCCAAATGGCAAATTTAAGTAGCATTCCGATGACTGTAAGATTAGGAAACGAGATGAGAACTAAGAATTGATTGGGAAATTAAGTTAACAAGTGAGTCGTATCTTTTTTTCCCTATATATTGTTATGAAAGAATTCGTACACTGAAACAAAACAATTAGCAAACGCATTTACGCCACTTTATGTACACGACTTTATCTACCTACACTTTTGAAATCACTGTCATATCCGAAACTATAACTATTACTGTATCTATCAAACTGTGTCGTTGCCGTCTTATTATCTTTATTTGATAGTTGCGATGCCGATGTTTAGGTTGGGTTGTTGTATCGAATAGACTGTATCTTTGATAATCTGATATACCATAAGCGATCAACAAAATGCTGAACGAATAAATCCTACAACAAGAAGCCTGCGGAGCTTCTCTTTGTATTAGAAAAATATCAAACGATTTGTATTTAAACAACTTTTCAGCATCATCTAAAAATGATCCTCCTATTCTGAAACTAAGATTCTACTCAGTAATCTGGCTTTCCTTCGACAGTCCCATCCGAAAATATTCCGCCTTGCACTCTTGAGCTTGAATAGAAACCTGCTTCGTTACAATGACACTCTTAAAAAAGCAAGAACCCCTAGAGACTTGTTCGGAAAGACCGAAAATCTATTCTCACCCTCGTGCGTATCATCACAGGATACAACAATTTGCGGTATCATATGAAAAAGCAAAGTCAGAAGAGGAACTCTGCCGACATTGTGGTGATGAGGAAACTATTGACGACACATTCTAATAAATTCCTAGGGAGATACTTCTTCGACGATCTAGAAGATATCAAAGGAAACTATATGGAAATTTATCAAATCCACTAGATATGTAAACAAGGTAAATTGGGTAGGTACCACAATGAGTCAGTACTAATCTGAGTGTGCAGAGGAGAATTTTTTACCCGCCAACCCACATACCTATTCTAACTTTCTTTCAATGGTAAAACATTAACCAAATATAAAGTAGTGTGAGAATCTTTAAAATCAGCCCACTGCCATGCACTTTTTTCAGTAATTTTACATTTAATTCGATAAAACTTACTTAAGGAATTATGTCGATATTCTTTAGCCCTACATATCTTCCATATATTGTGTATGGCCACGCCTACGTTTTAGAGGTGTGTCAAAAATTATTGTTCGATAGATGCCTCAAAATAATACCAAATCTTGGAAACAAAATACAGTATGTATTAGTATGTACATAGGTTGAAAAATTTTCAAAATCGGCCCACTACAACGCCCACTTATTGAGAAAATGTGAGTTGTTCAGGTAAAGTTTTCGATGCAATCTAGACAAATGAATGAGTGACACTTGGTCCTATTTCACGAAATACTTTTATTTTTAAAATCCTTCTTCTAGACGAAATTTAAGCTTGTGAATTACATAAATATCTTCCAAGGCATTGTTTTTATTACTTGTGTCCCTAGTTGGATTAAATTGCTGGTCCAACGTATTGAATTTCCTTGTACTAGCTTTCTATTTTGTGCTATAAATAACGAAATTCTTTTAAACTTTTTCAATATCAAGGTATCCTATAATATATATATACAACCTCATGTTCCCGAAATTTCTTAAATAAGTTATGAAACAAACAATTTGTCCACCTTAAAGTCTACCAAAATATTGTTGTTGGAAAAAAGACTTCGAATTTTTATTGATTCCTTTTTGAAGGAATGAAATAAAAGTCAATATCATACCGCAGACCACCCATGAACTATGTACATTACAGAGACAACTAAACCCTTTTACACAAAAAAAGAGAAGAAACAACCATTTATCACAATGGTTTCGAAAGAAGTCATATCCACTTGCAAAGAACTTTAACCAATTTCCACGATAGGTACCAGCATCTTGCAGAACAAGACAAATAAATGAATGTCCTTTGGCTAATTTAAAATGTGACTTCAATTGTTAATTAATGAGTTTTGAGTTTGATAAATATAAATCGTCCAATAACTGCCATTCAATTTGTCCTTTAAGCGAAATAGACCAAATAAATCAATGTACCCTCAGACAGAGACACAAAACAACAAACAAGCAATTTTCCTCTATCTCGATCAAATGCCACTCTAACTAAACTAGACACTTTGCCTTTTCGTAGACGATTTCACCAGAAATCGGCCAAGCATGTGAATATATGCGATATGCATATAAATCACCTAAGAATTGACAAGTTTGTTCAACAGCCTTATATTTTCTCCGATACTGGCACCGCCAATACCTTCTTGATTTGTCTGCAATAAAATGTTAAGTTGGCTGACTGGCAAGGTGTGACACGCTGTGAAAAGTGCTCTCAATCAATCCTTACACAACTGCACTGAAATGGATACAAAATACGTGTCACTGGTGATACTCCAACGAAGAGTAGATTTTTTTACACATATGTACACACATGTTGTTCTACATATACATACATATATCATCTCCACAGGAATACCTTTGGGTTCACTCTGAACCATTGATTTCGGTACAGGAACAAACATCAAATATCACAGTGATACCAGAATATCTTTTCAATCTTTGTCTCACGTTGTGTGCATGAATACAAAATAAGTGGATACGTGGGTGTACTATATGAAGGCAAAAGGGGTTTGAGTTTGAATGACTGACTGTAACGCAAGGAATCTGCTGTTAACATAAGGACAACCTTCGAAGAGACGTAAATAGCAGATCCCTTTAAGTCATCACGAAAATCCATTCAGAAAAAGGAAAATCGACATCTTGTAAATGAATTTTTGTTGTAAGCCATATCTCATTCCCGAATTGGGATTCAAGAGTAAATTGTTTGTAAAATTGAAGAGCTTTCTCGTGAAGGCATCTTTAGAGCTCTGCAGATTTGAGGTTAAATTAAATGACTGACATTTAGCCTTTGACTAAGCTAAGCTGATTGAGTTGTACAGCGAGCAGCAAGTATTACTTCAGAAATCTACTACTAGCACTCAAAATACACAATGGCTGCCGTTAAATTTCTGCCGAATTTTAAACTTTTTGTCTTTTTTCTTAGTTTTTACAAAACTTCTTTGCGACAAAATTTATATTTACAATGAAGTTTCAAATTTCCACATAAACATAAACATATTACGCTGATGCATACAAGGTAACCCAAAAAATACTCAAGAAATATTAATTTTCATTGTCATCTTTTGTGCGGGCTCCCACTTGGTTGAAAAGATAAAATACTGTGAACGAATGGCTGATAGGCATATGATACCCTGCTAAAATTGTCTTTATACCTAAGGACTACGGACTATAGAATAAGAAAAAGTTCTGAAAGTGTTTTTTACCAGCCCTGCCGACTCGGACATATTTGCAAATACATATTAGAAAAATGCGAAAGAGAGGGCACGACAATTGGAATGTTTAGCATAAAATATGTTTCTGTAAAAGTTTATAAAATAATGAAACTTACCGCTCAAAAGTGGATATAGATGTTCCATTGAGACAAGAGCAAATGCAGTCGCAAGTTTCTAATTTCACCTTCCAAAGCACCCACACACTCTGAACCAACACAAACAGCAAAAGCTTACCGAAAGAAACCTTTTAAGCAAAAGCGCCGCGCCGCGGTCTAGTAATAATACTGCGCTAACGAATTTGTACTCATACATATAAATATACACAGGCAAAATTTGGAAAAAAAAAAGTAATGGAAAGGGAAAAATGAACACTGTGAAGAGGGAGGCAGACATATAAACTACGTCTCTCGAATTGGAACACACTAAAATGAGAAACTTTGAAAAACAGAAATGGAAAACTGTGGTGCAAAACTGACAACCTTCGCACGCAAAAAAAAAAACACAACCACTGAGACTGCACGCGAAAACATTCACAGAGGCAAGACTCGTAAAAAAAAAATATGGAAGGCGAAAGGGAAAGAAAAGAACATACATAGCCCGGTTCAAGGAAGTATTTGCACACTCTGTAGAGGAAGTAAGACACAAACACTTTAAGAGAGGCTCTCTGGAAACACAAACACAGAGGGACCACTGCACTGACACAATACATGGACAGGGACACACTAAAGTGCCCAACCCATAGAATCCGTCGATCCGTTGTTCCGTCGACGTTAACTGACAGCTCGATAAAATACACACAACCTTATGGGAGGCGGCCCATAACCAACGGATGGATGAAGTTCGACGGACAAAGTAGGTTTACTTTCTACTTTTTCAATCCGTCGATCCGTTGTCAGTACACACATTCACGTATTTAAGTTCACACATTCACATATTGAAGTTCACGCATAAGAAAATTGAGAGTACGCATTTTCATTGGTGGAAGCAGAGAGAGAATTAAAGAAACTATCATCGCCTTTGACAATCAGCTGACGGTTGTGACGGATTCTATGGGACTGTTCTATCCGGCAATACGTCAACTTCAACGTCAACGCACAACGGATCGACGTCGACGGATGTCGACGGATTCTATGGGTCGGGGCCTTAAGAGAGATTTTCTATAACCACTAACACAAACACTGCACTAAAAAACGAACGACCCGATAACTACTGCGAGAACCGAACCGAACTTACCACAAGAAAACATCGCGAACAACTGATTTTCTGCACTGCCGGATATGCAGCTGTGACCCTCAGGAAGCGGAAATTCATTTGACACCTTTGCAACAGAGTTGCCGTGTGAGAGAAACCGAATGGAGACTGATTATTTGTCGAATTAGTAGATGTTTATACTACAGAACTCTCTCCAGATGTTTTTTTTTTATTGATTGAACGTGGAAAACTGGGCTAGAATACATAAATTCTCAGACAGTAAGGCATCATCTAAGGGCAATATTGCTCACCTTAATGAGCTCAAACACTATTAAATGCTACTAGGTACGATGTAATAAACAGCGTAAGACTTGGTTGAATCTCTAGACACCAAGACATTAAACTCAACAAATTTGCATCTAGCTATGTCTGAAATTACATCATAGGCCATAATGCCGATTAACAGATTAGAACATAAACTTCTTCTTTGGTTTTATAAGCCGGGCTCAGGCAATCGCAATGATTAGTCAAGCCTTATTTCTACAAAGAAATCCTTAACGTACAAAAAAAAATATTAGAAATCTACCGAGCTCTCTCACTGGCCGCTATAACCTAAAGTTACACCTTAATTAGATGAATCTGTGCCCGCAGGAGATTATTGCTTCTGTCTAGAGGATGAAACATCCGAACACACTCTTTGCAAATTTCCATCAGTGCATTGGTTAAGAAAACGCACAATGTACCACAAGCAAATGTTTACATACTTCAGTGAAATCGAAAAACTCTTCTACTAAAGACACACTTAAGGAAGGTGGCAGTCTTCTAAATTAACTCCAAGCTTTGCATCGAATAGATCTTTTAAGTATGCAATAGAAATCATGTGCGACTCGTACATATAATATACGCAAACAAAAAGTTACTGCTCTTAAAAGATTTAAAAACTTTTCTATTGTGGAAATAAACGCCTCATACTTCTTTCTGACCAAATTCTACTATTCAATTTCCTTAGAGACACATATATTTCCTTCATTTTTTACTTAAAAAAACGCAAAAAAAAACGTCAACAAGAAGATGTTATTGTAGTGCGACAATTCCATTTCCTGCATCTTGCATCCTTTGTTCGAACATTCTTCGAGCTTGTAACTTGAAACACTCTAAGTTTTTCAAGATTTGTTTGTTCAATAAAAAACAAATGGAAGGCTAAAAGATCACAAATATTTCCACCTCTTCTTTGTCCTGCAGCTCCTGCAGAGCTCATTAAAAAGTTTTGCGTACAGGCCACATACATAGATAGTATATTGATATAATTAATTTGAATAATTTTCGACACAATTTTTTACTTATTCTAATTGTTAGCGTTATTCTGGTAAAATGGAAAACTAGACTGAGTACAAATCAGTTGTTAGCGCTACAGAAAAACTACCTTTATTTACTTGAAAACACAATATAAGAGAACACAAATGAAAAGTCGTAACAAAATCATATCAAAATATGTATTTAAGAACCAAACGGAAATTGATATTCTTCTAAATATTAAACTTAGACGGCGATACCGACACCATAGTGGAAACAATAAGAAAAATGACAATGAATTCCAGTACGCTTGCAGTGAAGGCACGTTATTTATCCCCGTTTCCTCTACTACCCAGCTTCTCCAGTGATTTCAGGAAATAATTTTAAATCTGACCCCATGGCACATCATTCACTAGACGGTGTGCGTTTGGGTAGAAAAGTAATTTAATTTCCTGCCATAGAACGATATTTCTTACAAGTTTCTTGAAAAATCTCTGCTCTTTTGTCACATAACTCTCAACCCATTTTCATCTACACAACACACGAACACACGAACACACAATGAATAAAGTTTCTTGAAACGACTGACAGTAATTAGGACGAAGCCTCTGTTAGAGCATAATTCAGGCTGTCATATCTAGCTATAAACATCTTAGCCAAGTTGTGGTGCTTGGAAAAGGACCTTTCCTTAACGGTACATTAGGCAATTGCTTGTTTAGATTTTACTTATCGGCTTTTTGTGGCCGGGCCAAGTACTTCGACTACGTTGCTTCTAATTACCATCATTTGTGTTTTATGTCAGCGGGTTTTGTTCCCTTCTTGTTGGTGTTGGTGTAAATGGCAAATTGGAAAAATTATTTTATGTAGATGCAAATGGGATAAGAGGTTGTTAGAGGATGAAATTGATAAACGATCCATTGAATTAGTTATGAGATTTAAATTGATTCAATTAATCTGAACAGCGAGGAATGTTAAAGTCACATAATTGTTGTCAAAAACTTAATTGCTTAATAAAAAGAAGCCGATCGGTCCGGTTTTATATTAGGAAACATTTAGTAGTAGCACTACCATATATTTAAGACTCAAGCTATGTATATACAAACACTGGCCATGCACAACGCAGAAGAAGCAGGATACTGACACCACAAAAAGACATAAACATTAAACAACTAGAACGTTTCAATGAAAACATAGCCGCCAAGGTGAAGGCTACCTATATATATGTGTGGTATAGATGCCATATGTATGCTTGTATGTAAATAAATGTATATTTAAAAAAAGGTTCAAATACTTCTTAAGCAAATTGTAACAAAACACAAAACTTTTAAGGACTACATTTCCCGTTCTGTTCTCTACCACTTGATATATTTCCCATACTTCGTTTTGTCCCACGACAAGAATCACATTTCATAAAGTACTTCTTTAAGAAAAGACCGCACTCGTGTTGAATGAGTAGAATAAAATTCCTGGAATTAAAGTGGTGTATAGTATATCAAAAGGTAAGTCAAAGAACAGTAGCAATTTTCGCAATAAGGCACAATAAGGGTGGTCTTCATGCACAAATCTGGGTGGGTGTGGTTTGAAACATCCATAACCAGTAAGCGCAGTGTTCCCAGATTGAGGGGAAAAGCGCCATTTTTGGCGCTTTTTGATCGGAAAAGGGGAAAAGGGGAATCTGTCTTATAAAAAGGGGAAAATGCGTATTTGAAATATTATTTTCGATATCACAAAATTTTGTTAAAATACGTCACCAACACGTATAAATCTTCGTTGTCAACGAATGATTTGCCATACCGATCCTTTTAGAAAGATCGCAATTCATGTCAAGTCCATCCATAATACGTTAATTTCTGTTCGAAGATGGATACTATGAAGACGCGTTGCGATCGGACTTTTTTAATGTTTTGGAACCGATAACTTACTTATGCGGCCCTTATACCACGCAATATTATTGCACAGTACTCGGTATTACGACACAGCATGTCTTTTTTCAGCAACGAACCGATACAGGATAAACGGCAGGATACCAATAACTTTTCCAATAATATTGCCTCGTGTAAGGACAACACATTATCAAGCAATATTTTTGGCTAATATCTAGCGCAATAATATTGCGTGCTGCACTAGTTTTTGTTGCTTGTTACTACTTTTTTTGTTTCCTTTAATATTTAAAGCTTTTTTTTCGTTTCCGTTTTTTTTTTCATGAAATACATATTTTTTTTAAAGCACTTATTTTTCAATACGATTGATTTGAGCTTGTTTTTTATAAAAGGGGAATATTGCGGGGAAAATCGACAAAAGAAAAGGGGAAAAACAGGCAAAATGAGACAAAAAACGGGGAAAGTCATTTAGAAAATCTGGGAACACTGAGTAAGCGTATGCGTTTGATAGAAGTTCAGCTCTACATGCCTTCTGTTGACCCAAAGGTCTATACATATTTGAGATCAATCTCTGAGTCCATACACCTTTGTCAGAATAGCTACTTCTAAGTATCTTTCTATTCCTCCCGGTTTGTTCTTTTTGGTACTTCACACTTCGACTCATTGCTGTCGGCACGATATTTCCATTCGATTTTATTAGAAAGTAGTCACCATTCCAACTCCAATGCATTAATTCTGTAAACTCTGTCTTTCTACTGTATGATTTCGTATTCATTAGCCCAGCCCATATTTGCGAGCCGTAGAGCATCATCGACGTCGCACAGTAGTCTATTTATTAATTTATGTCCTCCAATATTTGGCATAATCTAAATAGTAAAAAAGAAGGAAAATATGAAAAGGTTAGTGTAATGGTATTTGAAATTTAGGTAATGTTCGATTTCACCATTTATTCTCCATCGGTGGTGCCCATATTGACTGGGAAAAGTTGTATGTGATTTTTTTTCATTCGCTAATAGTTCACAGTATTATGTTCACCTTCGTGTGAAATACAATATTTGTTTTCCAAACGAATTTTGTAATTTTTGTTAATGTGAAAACCCCTTCAATAAACCACTTCATTCAATTGGTATACTCACGGCTTGATGATGCCAAATGGGGCCAGAGCTGCTATTTTCGGTTCAAACTACTGGATTCCACTACTTAGTTAAAACGCACCTAGAAGTTAATCAATTTTAAAACAAAATCAAAAGACATCCTTTTCATAAGCAAATATTTACAAGGCTAAAACTTCTTGACTGGACCCTTTATCAAATAAAAAGACCGTGCAAGTGAATGAACATAGCTTGAGTATAGATTTAACAAAGGGTTTCCATCACCTATTCAATCCAAACCATCTTAAGGCTAGTGAGCTTTATTTCAACAAAAGATCCAATCTGGTCCTAGTGTTTCTTAGGTTCAAACTAATTAATCCTTACTGCCTTCAATAAAGATGTATTTCCACTTATGAAAGTATACTACAAATTCAGATGCATGAGGAAATTCTGCTTTCATTAGTTGACATGGGAGAATAAAGTAATTTATGAAGTTGCTACGTTTGTACTCTATATGTATAACTTTTCCCATTTTTCTGCTTATCACGATAAATGTGAAGGAAATCTTCAAAATGTTTCCTGCCTGCAAATTATTTCATCAATCCAATAATAGAATTTCATCCATCCTTGCTGTGAATGTTCCCCAATACGTCACTAATGTGACCATAAGGTGAAAAAGAAACGTACTCGTTTGCTTTAGAAAATCTCCGTCGTATGTGAAATATGGCAAATTTGTATGAGTATCAAAGGCATATTTTGAATTCACAGTCAAGGCACGCACTTTATTTCCTTGCTCACGTACGCATATCAGAATCCACACCTGTAATTACTTAAGATTAAAGAAATAAAGCTTTATTACGAATTTGATTCTTCCGGCTTTGGACCAGAGAATGATATATGTATGTATATCCACTAAGCAGTTTTCGGATTAAGAGAGTCCCTCCCAGATGATACGTATTAATCAATCAAATTAACCAATCTCTGATAAGTATTGATTTTGTAAACCAAATCCAGGTCACATACACGCACAAACCTATACACTCGTACATGTGCAAAATTTAATCCAGTTCGGCAGGACTATTCTGTCGTAACAAACGTTTCTCTACGTCAATTTTATACATGAACTCGTTTCATTCATACCATCGACGGAGTACACTCATCTGCGGTCTCATTATCATTCATTTGGAACGTTCGCGTGGTCTTAATGAATTCATACATATATTTGGGATCCGTCACCCTCGCAATTGATTCCAACTTAATCTGTCGGAGCCTCTCACTCTCTGATAATCGAATTGGTTTGCATTTTCTGCGCTTATGCCTCCAATCGTTATCGATAATTAAATTCAAATTGAATTCGATTCATTTTTGTTGATTTAGTAATGTAATTGATGGCTTGAGAGGCTCTTTGAGTTGAAATGATTAAAGTGCTATGTTATAAATCTTCTCAACAATAAATAAAACAATCCCATTTTGATTTAGTGTCTTCCACTTTGGAATCCACCGGAATATTCTGTTTTATGACCTGTAGTTAAAATTTTCCAAAGAAGACATTATTCCGAATCTCTTGATTACTGTCAGATAAGTACATAAGTATTGAGTGAACCACGTGCAGGCTCAATTAGCTTGGTTTGTTCCAATGATGGTTATATGTAAAGATTTTACGAATATGTCGGTCCACATAAATATGTCATGTATACCCTTGCCCTTTTCAATGCCATTGTGTGCCATCGGAAAATCAAAATTTATCGTTAATCATAGCTCAATAAAGATCAAAGCTATCAATTGACAATTTAACACAACGGTTGATTGACTGAGTTGACAATTCAATTGAATTTACACGATTAGTTACAAAAACGTTTTAAGGGCTTTATTTCCCGCTCATATGTAACTTGAGATATCTTTTTCATACACATTTTAAAAAACGTAACTATACTCTGTCCAACATAAATTGTCAGTACACGTCTTATGGGAGAGCTTTTTAGAAATCAGTAGCGTGCCATATTTTTGCACCATACTAAATTTAGAGAAACCCCGTATAAAATGTGTATACCCGCCAGTGAATTTATATTTGTTTCTGACGTATGTAGATCCAACAGCGCACATCCGGGCGTGCGCTGATTGACTGCTGCAATTCAAGCCCTATTATATTTTATATTGATGTGATGTGCAGAGTTACCAATGTCCGTTTTGTAACTCGTTCATTTTTTTTCCTTGTGTTTCTATTAAGTAGCTTTTGGTTTTAGAACTTTGAAAAAAGTTATTAATGATAAGTGTTCTTTTAATGTTTTGCACTTTGCACGCATACATTTTTCCCTCCCTTTGGGTTCAATTTTCAGTACGTTGAAAAATGCATAAAACACGCAAGCAATGCATAAGTGAGTGATTTAAAATTCTTCTGAATAATTTAAATAATTTGAATGAACTAAACTAAAAACCTCGTTGATGTCGCCAGTGTATATGCATACATTCGGACAAAGATATTTTTTGCCAACAATGCTGAGTTAGAATATTTCGCATATTTCGGTCTATTTGCCCATATTATACCCCTACGCTTAACTCAACAGAACACAGGACTTTTATTATCTTTTATTACAGGAAGTGTTTTGTAATTGTCGAGAGGATTCAAGAGTGGGTTTTTTTTTAATTGATCTCTGCAATGAAAGTAGATAATTTTTTGTTTGTTTCCGTCCTGGCCGTGTAGGTTTTTTATTTAAAAGTGATTAAGCGTACTCGGGATATCCTTCAAAAAAGCGCCTTTTATCTTACCTCTTGGTAGTGTTGCAAAAAATAGGACGGTGACCCTACATAAAATGCCTTCGCAGTTTTGCTAGTTTGAAATATTACTGGGGCAACCCTGTAAGAGCTTTTGTTAGATAAGCACCTTACGGGAAACAAAAGAGTGCGAATGAGAGACAAACATCACTATCTGCCCTGTACTGACAATTTATGTTGGACAGAGTATAAGTTCTTGCAGTTACATAAATCAAAAATAACAAAACCCACTGTGCTGTATTTCTCATTTCATCATAACATATCTACATATGTGTACCTTACCGCAATCTTCAAAACATCTTGTTCTATTCCCATGCCCATGCCCTCTTTATGCCCATAGATTTAATTTCTTCTGCCCAACCAACCCAAAAGTTAATAGGTAATCGACCCGATAACATTCAAACATATTCTTCGCATGTTGTTAATATACACAAATATGTGTAGGATCATAATGAATTATAACTACTTAGACGCTAGACATGTTACAAGTACATATCAAAAACGTTCACTCATCAAAATGTCATTACTCACATGCAAAGAATTAAACTTTACTGTCACTAGGCCTGTTAATTCTGTCATAAAACAACGACGCGCCGCAATATTCTCATATGTGCGAATAGAGTGTACATTTACCATGATCCTACAGCAAAATAAGATGACAAGAATGGTATTAGAAGGTAATCCTTTCTTGACGGGAGATTTTAGTCGTAAAATTGAAAGGATGACTTTATTATCATATCCAAATCTCATTAAGCATTAAATTTTATAAGAGGGTCCTTTTTATCAACAAGATTGCAATAAAATTCAATAAGAAATAAATTAAAAAAAGTCAACTTGAAACTAGTTAGCTTTATGTGTGTCCTTTTTAGACTACAATTTATTTTTTGCTGATAATATGTAAGCTAATTACAGGACGTAAGTTATACATACAAATAAATTGGTTTATAGAACTTAGCTAATTTAAAATATGTATTTAATGGCACGTAGGTATACAAAGGAGAAAGGGAACTAAGCGCATTTACAAGTGCCTTTAACGTAATATTGTTTTATTTTGAATGATTATGATTAAATACTCTATTCTGGCGCTCAAATGTTACTGACGTCCAACCCCAGCAACACTAGGTAAACACAACTCACTTTGTTAATAAATATATCTTACCTACCCCATTTTATTTAATTAAATATAATTTGAAGAAAGAAAACGAAATCCTATTTTTTAAGCCATCCTCTTTGTGGTCCTTCCAAAATTGAGGTGAAACAACTTAAAGAATCCATCAACCATAAAAGATGAATATCCTTCAATCTTCTTATAGCTCAGTTGAAAACAAAAAAAGGACAACTAAATTTGATGAAGCAAAGAGTATCCTATCATATCACACATCACTTGCTTTTTTCCTAAATACAAATATAAAGTGGCAAAAGAATAAAAAAAAAACGAACTCTGTTATCCCATTAAAAATGATGAATCCTTTGAGAGTCTGCCATTATAAAACAAAAATAAATATCAACTGTCTCGTGAACTCCTTTGAAAATGATTGCCACATTAATTTCAATGAAAAATCCATTTCCAGAGAGAGAGACAGAGAGCTCGCACACAAGAATCAATATCACATTCGCTTTCTATGAGCCGTGTCGTCTAAGGATAAGCTATGCTTCCCAAAAGCAGAAAGCAACCGAACTCAAGGACTCTCACTGGGTTAGTTATAAAATGCTTTACATAACAATCAAAATTACCATGCTAATACAAATCCCATTACTTACTGTTCATTTGATAAAACCTCTTTATAGCTCAAGCGAAACGAACTTCCTCATCTTCGACTCTGGCCATGCCCATGTAGAACACCCGGAGATTTTTAGAAATGCCCAAGCCACCACCACAAGAAACCCATCAAAAATTCTAATTTCTTTCCACCTTCACGCACCGTTTCCTGCGAAAAAGTCAGACATGGAACAGAATGGAGGCTGTTCTCCATTCGTATACAGACCGTTTATGTATGCATGGGCTGGAGCGCGTCTGACACAGGCGCCACCAAGGTTAATTTGAATTAAAAAAGAAAACAACAAATTTCCTTTTTTTTTTTAGTGCAGATAAGAAGCCAAATCCACAAATATCCTCTCGAAGGAGACTGCAACATTAACCGTTGATGTTGCCGAAACCGCGAACAAGCACGTTTCACGATTACACACTCAAAACGTGAACCCAAAGGATATCAAATTTCCCAGTCATCACCTTTCAGGAACGAACAGAGAAAATAGAATAAAAAA